>OX421977.1:60223568-61438200 GCA_949128135.1 Parasteatoda lunata
ATATACAAATGACTAACAGTAAATTTACAGAATTACCTTCAATCACCATTTGTAATTATGATGGGTAAGTATTCTAAAACTCTTTCTTTACCATATCATACTTGTTTGTCCTATAATTTTCAATATAAGTGATGAGCATAGTAGAAAAATGTTTTTGGGAAAGTTTTTCAATAAATTTCACTTAAATTTAACTCAACTGTACAACACATGGGTTCCAAATAACTGATAAATTCAAGGGAGTTATAAAAGATATGAAGAGGGTGAAAAATTGCCATAAAGCATTATCTCGAAAAACGCGTGCAAGCTCGCTCTGAATCTCGAGGATATATTAAAAGAGAATCACTTGGCAATATTCGAAGATATAAAAATAAGCACTTATATTAGAGATATAAAAATATCTCCGTGTGCATCCAAGATTCCTTTTCACGTCATTGTAGTCTGTCGAATGATGCCGCAATGAACAAATCTTGTAATAATTTTTAAAATAAATCTTTTTGTAGTTTGCAAATTTTTTATATTATTCGTTGTTTTTCATCACTCCGGGAGCTTGTGCGTCAAATTTCGGAACTTTCTTTTTATCGGTAGATACAATATTAGTTGACTTCGTGACAATCTTTTAGTATGTTTTTAGCGGAATTCTTATTGAGCGGAATTCTCAACATTTTTTAATTATGATAAAGTCTATCTTCATATTAATTCTCAAACAACACGAATTTTTTCAAATTTTAAAATGAAATTTTTATTACTAATTTTAAAATACTATAAAAATTTTGTATAATTTTGTTGAATATTTCTGAAAAGTTATAGTAAGAAATCGTAAAAAAAAAAAATTAGTCTTTATGAAAAGAATTTCCCTATTTCCATGAATATTTAAGCTATGATATTTTTTGCAGTCATTTTTATATAAGATAAAGTCAAACTTCATATTATTTCTCAACACAAATTTTGATATATATATTTAGTTATCCTACTACTTAATCTACAATATATTTTGTTTATTATACAATTTGTTAACAAATATGCCGGAAACATAGAGTTTTTAAACAGTAATAGAGTGAGCAGAACACAGTGTATTCTTTGAAGCAAAATTATTTATTTTTTCAATGAATCAGTGAGAAATTATAAGACTCCCTATGTCATTCAATTTTGCAGAGCAAATATAACGAAAATATGTGGAGAGATTAAACCAGATTGGTGCAGAAAGTTCGTTAGAGAATATGCACTTTATCTAGATGACTGTGAATGCTTACCAGAGCGTAATTGCGAAAATGGCACTTTGAGCGATAAAATGGTTTGTAAAATATATATATGCTGTTTTCAATAAAATTCTACAGCAGGGCTGGTGAAATCATTGCAGTTGATTTCGCTTTCGTCTTTTATTTATCACCCAAACAAATGTTATCGGGCTTCGGGTATTAACTCGTTCATTTCCTCTATTTATTATTGTAATTTTCGATAATTAAATGAAACTGTTTGGGCGATAAATAAAACTAATTTTTCCTCAAAACAGTTTCATAATCATATATATATATATATATATGTATATATATATATATATATATATATATATATATATATATATATATATATATATATATATATATATATATATATATATATATATATATATATATATATGTATATATATATATATATATATATATATATATATATATATATTATTATTATTATGCATAAAATAATTATACAATAAAACATTTAATAATTATTATGCAAAATACAAGGTATGCAAAAAGCCAACAATGAACACATCCTTATAGAAAATAACATATGGCATTTGTATATAAATAATTTCAGAAAGAAAATTCATCACATCTAAAACTTAGTACAAAAACATTCCATAAAAGTCACTGAAGCTCTGTCTTAATGAAAAGGAAAATAAAAAATGACAGTTGAATTAAAAATCCACAGTAAAAGCATTAAGCGTAAAAGTTATAAAAAATAATGTTAGGAGATTTTTTAAAAGTCTTCGTATGAAAGTAGCCGCTTGAGTCGGATAGCTCATCACCAAGGCTTAGTTTGTTTTCCAATGCTTCCTTAATCATATTTTTAATAATTCATTTTGTTGTAGCCATGTTATTCTAGTGTTCTGTTTCTCAAATATGTGTAAATTAATGGCTACGGAGTGTTCAGATGTTAATAAGATGTGAACACAGTATCCATGTAAACAAGTATCGATATTTGATTGATATTTCATGAACACCTTTTCACCTGTAGTACCTGATTTAAATAGAAATTAGGTAAATTTGTTTTAAATTAGCGTGTACGAAAATTTATAATTGTTGCGAATATATATATATATATATATATATATATATATATATATATATATATATATAGATGTGTTTGTTTCCATAATTACAGAAGAGGTATAAGACCTAAGGTTATATTTTACTCAAAACTGAAAACTATTTATTTTATATAGGTTCTACCTTCTTCTAGATATGTTGACATAGCTACACTTCCACCCGATGAACGTCTAGAGTATATTCAAGATCTAAATGATGTAATACGTGGCTGTTCTTTCGTTGTGCATGGTAAACATCCCGAGGATTGTGAGTAAGTTTTATGTTGTGATGTAACAAGAAAACACGCAGCTAGTTCCAGGCATTGAAGTTTAAGTTAAATGAAGTTTGATAGATACTGGGTGTTAATTAATGAACACCTTTTAAATTCGTTTTAAACACCTTCACACATAAAATTTAAAATTTGTCGATGAAGATTTTTTGTACTTTAAAAACTAGTGAGGGGGTATTAATTTAAATCTCGCTTCTTTTTGCAATTTTTAAACTTTCATGAGGTGTTTTTTTTTTATTTTTTATTATTTTTTTTTTGAGCAATCATCACTTTCCAGCAGCATTTAGTTTGCATACAGTATCGAAAAAATTAAGGCTCACAATTTAAACTTATTTTTAGATATCACTGTTATTCTTTTATAAAACAAGAAGCATCACTTTTTTTTTAAAATCGAGCATTTCAAAATGTCTGGTTAAGACTGGCCATGGATGAGTGAAACGACGTTTTTTATTTAAATTTCATTCCACAGCCTTTCTTATTTCTCTGAGTTTAAAATCTAGTAAAATAAGTTTCCAGACTTACTCATAATATACAGTAGCTTTACATGGCTGTTTTTATTTGTATATTGTTTTATTGTCTGTGGTGCAAATTTAAAGATTGCACACTTGAGTTGTAACCCATGTAATACAGCTCAGGTAATTAAGCTTTATAATTCCAATAATAAACATACCTATAGCAGAGATAAACTAAAAGAACATCAAATCTAAAAGCAAAAAAGGCAGTCCAAAAGCGTAGGAGCTTACGATGATTCTTTATTGTTAACCAAATATTTTTAAGAATGTGCAACATCAATCTCATATCCAGGTGTAACAAAACAACTCGTGGAGAGGGGGAGATTTGAAATGACCGGTAGCTCTATGGAAATTCAGGCAGAAATCACGAACGCACAGGTAGAGGAAAGCGTCGTCAAAAGCAGTACTTCGAATAGATTAGAAACTCCAAGGAACTAGGCATCAGATCTAAAAAGTATAGATGATGCCGTTCGGGAAGCAAATAAAAATTTGCCATGCTTCGTCAGACAGCAATTTACTCGTCTAGTGATAATGAAGAATGCAATTTTTAGGAAACGCTAACAACAGTTGAAAGTATGTAAAATTCACCAGTTACGGTTTGGTAAAAGATGAAGTGTTTTTAAATTTAGTAGTAGTTACGGTTTGAACAATGTCGAAAATAGTGAACTCACATGGACATCAAAAGAAGCCGCTGCAGGTGCGGAGCTGATTTCTCAGAAAAAAAGGGAGAGTTGAAGTAAAAAGGGGAACTGCATAAATTACGAAATTATATATATATATATATATATATATATATATATATTCTGTATTTATGCCGCTGAGGGCCCTTTCATTTTGCTAATTGTTTGAAATATTATTTTTAAATGCTAATTAATAAATCTTGCTGTTAATATACTTTTTTTATTTGGAAAATTAGTACTATGTTTGCTTCATGTTATATATGTGAACAAGTGTTTTCAACTATGAATCTAAGAAAAAATCATTTCAGAAGTAAACTAACAAACATACATTTAGCCTCGCGCCTTTAAAATAAGTACATTTCACTTGAACATTCAATATAAGGAAGTTTCAAAAATGAAATCGAAATTTAATTCATCTTAGTAAATATTTAAATTGAAACTTGTCTATCAATTTCTTTTTGGAAGTTTTTACTTAGCCCACCAAACTTTCCCCACCGATTTTTTGCCCTCGTCCAAAAGCATTTGCACATCTCTGGTCTAAAACAATAAAAAAAAGAAAATTTGAATGCTTATCCTTATATAAGCTTATTTGTCCGCATAATACTTCTAGCCACTAAATGAGATAAAGAAAAAACTTACTTTCTTTGTATAATTATACTTAATAAATATACTTAATAAATACACTTTTCGAAGAGTTTGTGTTCTTCACCCTTAAAATACGGGAGACTCGCAATCGGATGGCCTCAACAGTTTAGACGGGAGAGCGATTTAACCTTTGGTATTTTTAATGTTAATTTAAATTTTAACTCGTGATACCATCTCCAACTGTGTCTCAACCACTATCCTGCCTGTTTCCTCTTTTTCCGATTGCGGCTTTCCCCGATATTTTGAGGGTCAAAAATCGAAATTCAAGGAGAAAAAAAAAGTTATGTTTAATCAGATAAAATATGTTTCTGTTTCAGATCTCATAACTTATATATGGTATGCACAATTCAATAAAAAATTTTCACTTTTTATTCATACTGTACTTATCATTCAAAAGTCGCGGTTGACAATCAGGTTTGTTTTAAATTTACTTTTTGATACTATAATAATAATGAGCCTTATTTGAGGTATGATTCTCAGCATGAGGAGGCATACTGAGTAAAAAGTACTTGAGCAGTGTATCCCATTTTCGCAGCAAATTACACCTTAGCTTCGAAATGATTATGAAAGAGGAATGAAAGTTGCAATTGTACCTATTATGCTATACTGTATAGTGAGTCTAGTTTAGATTACAGTTCTTTGAAAGCGTGATGACATTCAGAACAAAAAGTTCTTTAGTGGTTCTTGTGAAGGCTCATCCCTTTTTCGCCGCAATTTACTCTTTAGCCTTGAAATGACTTTCAAACAGGAATAAAGTATTGCAATTGTTCTCCCACCGCTAAAGCACAAAGTTCGGAGATCAGACCGACGAGTCCATACCTTTAATTTCCAGAGAATCGTGGGTGAATGTTGTTATTTATTAATATGAATCTAGAATCGACTTCGACCATAAGAATAGAATAGGGCTCTAAGTCCTCATAGTAGCGCTTATTTAAATTAAACAAATGCTTCAATGAGGGGCTTTCTACTTCATATATGGATGAGTCAATTTCAAGAATAAAATTCAATAAAGAAAAAAAGAATCAATAAATGTCAAAAAAATGTAATGCTACCGTTCTTAACTATTTCCCGTTGAAAATTTCATAAATTTTAATTGAATATATATTTTGGAATTATGGAATGTATTATATGCATTTCAATGCATATTAAAATGCAATGTGTTGTAAGCATTTAATTTTTTTCAACGAATTTACTTTTTCTTTACAGCTTGTCATATTTCAAGAAGTCAAGTGTTTCCATACCAACTGAGATTGGTTTTTTGAGTGGCTGTTGGACTTTGAATACTGTTTTTGGAAGACCAAATGCAAAGCCAAGTGTAGTGACTTCGAGTGGGAGTATGTTATGAATTTTTGTTTCCTCGTATCATGAAACTTTGTTTACCAAGCATTTTAAAGCAATTACCCAATCGATTTTGCTTTTCATTAAACACCTTTAAGGATAGCAATTTCATGAATCAGAGACAACAAACTTAACGACAGAAAGAAATCTTTAAGTGATGAATTATTTGATTAGCATTTGCACTATCTTTTCCTTTAAAACAAATAATATCTATTTTTCAAAGTTCTGCCGATTCTGTCTAGGGAAAAGTTTAAGGAAAATTCTAAGGAAAAAAATTATCTCACATCAAATTACTTCGGAGAAAAAAATTCGGATTTGTAAAAAGTGTACAATGGACCAAAAACTTATTGTACAATTTTAATAACTTTTGATCTCATAACCAAAATAATTTTTTTTGTAACTAAATTATCGAATAATGAATCATAAATATTGATATTTCCTACAACATCAAAACCCGATCTTAATGATTCGAGAGCCTCACCTTAAATATCAGTTAGAGTCATCAATATTTTAACCTCTGTCCTAAGCCATAAATGCATTGAATTGACGCCTGGGTCATAACTGCATTGCATGAATTACCTACAGAATCAAAACGGAAAAAACTTAAAAACTGATTGTTTAAATATGGTATAATTTGTCAGACTTTAAATCTAACTTATGTAATCAAAGTTAGTTCAAATTGTAACGATGTAAGTTTTATTCTCAAATAAATAAATCTATAGACAAAAATAAAGAAATTCAAGTATTATTAATTGGTTGACAAATTAACAGGTGACGAAACAGTTTTAGCATTTATACCCTGGTCATCGCCACCTATAAATGCATATACGAATGCATAGAGGTTGCATTAACTATAAATGCATAGAGGTTAAGCTACGAACCCCCTAAATAAAAACCACTGATTCAGTTTCCTACTCTAATATGACTCATATTCTTGAATCCCAATGGTTTGTTCTAAAATGACGCCTTAATATTAATTTTCCTTTTTGCATATTTTGTCATATCCCGTTTCCTGGCTCTCAAATTATGACTCGCAATCTTGAATCCCAATGGTTTGGTCCAGAATGACCCTTTGATATTAATTTTCCTCTTCGCATATTTTGTCATATCCAGCTTTTATTTCATTATAAAATTGGGTATTCGTAAATTGCTTGCCTAAATGAAAAGTCTTTGTCCTTGAAATCAGTCAAATTTTGAAATAAATGTCCTTGAAATCAGTTCAATTTTTCTAAGATTACTTAAGACCCCTATTAGACAAACTAAAAAACGTTAAAGGTCGGGCAAATAAGTAGAATTTTGTTAGAAAATACCTTGCCCCAATGCATGAGCCAAGTCTCCGGTATTTTTAACGAAGACTCCTGTATTTTACAACTATCTTCTGTTTACCTGTATATTCTCAAATTTCTCCGTATTTGTTAAAGAAATTAAAAAAAAATAATAATAATAATTTCATGATAATATATATTGGCAAAAATACTTCTCTTATTCCTCAACAGATGGTGCTATTACCAGTATTACAGTATATTGAGTGTTATTAGAATTGTTTATGTTGAGCCGTGATACCTGGGTAAGGACGTAGCAAAAGTAGAAATACATAAAAAACTACATATCACATCAAAAATGCATCAATTTATCAAATTTTAAGCTTGACTCAGATATTATTAAAAAAATGTACAGCCTTAGAAAAAAAATGGTTTGTAGCAGACCTGCGATGCAGTTCTCCAAAACTCTCCTCGCCATGGCTTACCGACTAGAAACAGATATTTCCAAAAAGAGCGAAGAAGACTCATAAATATTAGTACGGAAAAGGATATCACAGTTGATGTCGAGATATCAGAATAATTATAGCCTTAAAAAAACTAAAGAAGTCAGGAAGAACTTTTTTTTGGAAGCAGTATACAGTTCTGATTGGATTTTAAAAAAGGGCCCCAAGTCTCAAGTGTACAAATAAATACGGAAAAGTATACAGTTGATTTCAAGATATCAGAATAATTATAGCCTTCAGAAACTAAAAGAGTCTGGAGAACTTGTACTTTTTTTGGGATTTTTTTTGGAAACAGTATACTATTCTAATTGGATTTTAAAAAAGGGCCCCAAGTCTCAAGTGAACAAAAATATGGAAAAGGATACAGTTGATGTCAAGATATCAGAATAATTATAGCCTTCAAAAATTAAAAGAGTCAGGAAGAACTTTTTTGTTTGGAAACAGTATACAATTCTGATTGGATTTTAAAAAAGGACCCCGAGTCTCAAGTGCAGACATAAATATTCATATGTGAAATGAAACATTCGATGTCAAGATATCAGGATTATTATGACTATCAAACCTCAGAAACTAAAAGCGTGAGAATAATGTATTTTTTTAGTTAGAGTTATTTTTTTAGCTTTTGCTTACCAGGGAACTTATCCAGGTATAGTGAAAATGTTACATTAGTTTTAAAAACTGAGGGTTCGATGTTTTCATAAATGATGGAATTGAAAAATGGACAGACATGAAATTTTGCTAAGAGTTTGTAAATATTTACTTTCTTCCCCTTTCCCTAATATTTCATGTGTGCATTAAGAAATAAATCCTTAAGGGCATTAATTTCATACGTTTTTACACGAATTTTGAAAATGTATAAGAGAATGGTAAATTAGAGAACAACATGTGCATTTAAAAATGTTTATTGTAGCCCCAAGTATCTAATCGATATATAAAATTATTTAAAGTGTGTAATGGTTTTCACATTAAAAAAATGAGAAAGACTAACAAAAAAGAAAGAAATGGGCAAAAAGAAAATTTAATATATATATATATATATATATATATATATATATATATATATATATATAATTTAACAGTAAAAATCTATAATAAGCTTTTTGCCTTATCTTTCACCTAGTTTGATAAATTATGTTTTAAAAATTAAATAAGCATATTTTTGTTCGTTTGCTATTTATTATTACCGATTTTCAGAATGGGTGTTGTTTTGTGTTTGATGGCGTGCGCACCTTATTTGGACATCATCACACTTTTCAACTGTGCTCAAAAGTAATAGTAAACAGTGCGCATGCGTCGTCATTACATGCGTTGCTATGGCGACCGTTGCTGTTTGATATTTTTTTAGAATCTTTTTTTTCACTTTTAATTTTGTTATTCGTTAGGTTGGTGATATTTATAATATTAATGTTATTATCTATGACATAAAATAAATATTATAATAATTAATGTATGTATATATTTAAAATGGAAGCTTTATTGTCTTAACAAAAATGATGGTTGGTTACCATTGCGAGCTCACATACAATTTTTTTTAAATTCCTGTTTAATTTATGATTAATATAAAAAGTTTTCAGCAAACTTTACAATATTATAATATAATAACTTTGGTAATATTGTAAAAAGTTAATTTCTTATAATGTCTTACAATTTAGTTTTCATTACTTTATTTCACATGTTTGATTATACAAATCTTATGATAAAAGTAAACTTAACTTCATTTATTGTAAATGATTAAAAAATTATTATTAGTTATAATATTAAATCTGTGTAACCTATGCGTTTCGGAGAGCTGTAAAAATTTCTCATTCGACTCCAGTGATAAATTAATTATTTTTTATTCGTGGTAATAGGTAGAGGTAGCTTGGTAAAAAGTACTGTCCCAATATACTTTTATAAATTTATGCTAATGTTAGGAACGAAAATTTAGACTTTTATGAGAAAACTAGATCATACCATGTGATTTATCGGTTTATTGAGAATGCTTCGACATGTCATAAATTTAAAAAAAAAATTTATGTATTTATATTATAAAAAAGGATATCTTTTAATACAATGCATTGAATAATCTTAATCATTTTTTTAAATAAAATCTGTATTTTTTGGAAACTTTAAAAAAAAACTGAATGACATAAATTATTATTTGTATCTACACAAAATAGTGATTATTAATTAGAAACAGTTTTCGTGTTTAATAATAATAATGAGTACAGATAATTAAATTGCATGAAAACATTAATCAACTTTCATAGGACAAAGTAAAAACGGATTTGTGATGTTTTACATCAGCAACAACAATAACAAAAATTAAACAACAACCATTTTGTCAATGAGTAACCTGTGATGGCCTCTCGGCGATCACAATTTTTTTTACTTATATATTTATTTATTTATATATTCATTTCTACTTGTGGATATAATAAAAATTTTACTGCATTATTTTGATTTTTTTATTTCATTCAATTATTTCAGCTATAATTCTCAATATATCAATTGATGAAGGTGAATATTTACATTATTATCATCCTCCAGAAGGGTTAATATCCTTCCACAATTCGTACCAAATTGTCAATCCTCACACTGAAGGCTTCTCTTTATCTGTTAAAAATCACCGTCATACTTTTCATTTAAAGAAGGTAACTCTATTTATACTTTAAAACTCCTACTTTTATGCCATTAAATATCTGAATATATCGTTCATGAACTGCAATAGCAGCACAACTCAAAAAATCAGGTTTTGGGATAAGCGGGAAGCTGGTTTAAAGTTTTTATTGCTACGCAAAATGCATAAGAAATGCTTTAGTTTGCTTAAACGAAGATTACCTTCAAATTGAATTATGAGTTGTGCTAGTATTGCTGAGAAAAGAATGTGTATTTTCATATTTACACCTGTTCTTAGTCCAAAAAGCGTGTTTTTTGAGTTGTGCCACTATTGCAGCTCATGAGCGATACGCTCTCCGCATTAGGTCAAAATTATCTAACCTTTAATCGGTATTTATCTATATTACGATATAGTGCAATAAACTGAAATAAGTTTATAAATATAATAATTTAAACTAAGTTTGAGAATTTTTTTTTCGCAATTATTTCAACAATCATAGGAATCGACCCAAATTGCATGCTTATTTGCTATATTTTTCAGCCACATGGTGATCAAAAATACTAATTTTTTTGGTGATTTATAGTCAGTCTCTCAAACTTTTGAGAGATTTAAAATTTATTGATATGTAAGGGAAAAAGCATGATCTAAACACTTTTAAAGTTATAGAAATAATCATCTACATATTTCTTAAAAACTTACAAAATGTCAAAAACTGTAAATGCTGCTTTCCATTATTGTAAATAGAAGAGGCCGTAACAAAATAAAGCCTTGATTACTTCTTGAGGAGCAGTAATAAAGATCTCAGAAGAAAAAAATCGAGGTTTCTTTCCCAATCAAAACGCAAAAATTTGCCCAATGAGTTATGGCGCCTGAGCCGAAGTGTTTTAAGAAAATCATTAAAAGTGTTAAACTAAACCTTGGCTGAAAAGGCCACAGCGTCTAAGAGCACCAAGCTGTTATCGATATAATTTAGGGCACATGGCGAAAGACTGTCAGAATGATGAGTTGCAATAGAACCTACTGCTTCCATTGTAACGAGATCAGATGTATATAAAGAGAAGATCAAATGCGTTAACTGCTCTGAAACAAACATGTTTGTTTCAGAGCAGTTGAACAAAAGTTTGGATCACGCTTGGAAGTTGACCAGAGTGCTTTGAAGAAGTCCTGTCCGTACACCAACGAGCAATTCAAAGAAAAATAAATTACATCTACGCTGATCCTAGAATCCAATTGTGATTGTAAACCAGTTGTAGCATTCTCCAATATTTTTTTACTTTAATTATTATTTTTAAATTTTTTGTAATTGGCTTTAATAAAGTTGGTTCGAGGCCCTCCATCCGGAGGACCATTTTATAGGTCACTGTTAATCTGCTGTTGGCTCGGTTCTACAGTGTAAGGAAGACAGTCGTATGCATAAGACAGTGTAGAGAAGTTCTTCCTTCTTAGAAAAGAAACATTTTGCCTTGTTTTTCTTTTTAAAAAGAAAAAAAAGGTATCCTAATGTTTAATTTACTGTTTTCAGTCGTATGCTGTAAGTCGATATTTGTTCACCATTCCAATTATTTCTTTGTTTTTCGAAATTTATGGGACAACATCAATGTTTTATAAATAACTATATGAAACTAAGTACTTTAACGAGCACAACAATAATGTTTATTCAAAGATTTGAAAGATATGTAGCATAAATGATACATAAATTAAATCCGGAAAGTTAAAATGTTTCTAAGAAATAGCTTACTCATAAAGCATAATCGATATAAATCATTTTCTACTTAAACTAAAAATTAAAAAGCTAAGCAGTAAATACAAAGAAATGCTAAGATCTCCTCAGTTTTGTTATAGACAGTCAAGTATTCAATACACGCATATTATTTTGAAATTGATAAAAATTAAAAATTAGTTAAAATTTTTTAATTTAATAACTATTTCAATTATAAAATAGAAGCAATACGCCGTACAATAAGAGAAAAAGTAGAATTATTTGAATTAATTTTTACCAATCCAGTAAAAATATGATAATCTTCTCAAAATAAAATTGTAGATCAAATTAGTCTTTAAATTTTTCAATTAACAGAATTTTGCATTTTACTTTAATTGAATAAACAATTCTTTTTTTTTTTTTAATTTCCTAAGAGAAAATATTTTAGTTCGAGTTCTTGTTCCATGAAAGATTATTTGATTGCAGAAATGAAAAATCAAATTTTATTTGTTAAAAAAAGGTAAATTTGGGTAATAAGAAATTGCAGCATTAATTTTCCGTGTAATTTAATGCACATGGGATATAATGATGAGAAAAATATAGAAAATTAAATTAAGGTACATAGACTAGGTAATAAAATATCAGTTCTAGAAATTATAATTTGACATTGTCTTATAAACTGAATTCTTATAGATCGAGAAAAATTAGTTTACTAAACACTAGTTGGCTTCGGTAGCTTCACGTGAAAAATGTTCTACTAAATCTTTTTTCTTTTAAGCTTTATAAACTAAGAGGTAATGTAACGTACGTACAGACGTAACGTACTGAACAACATGGCAAAAAAGAAGCAATACTCTCGGACCGAAATTTTGATGAGAATAATTTTATTTTGATAGAAAAATAGGCACCGGAGGACGATGTGCAAAATATTAAGGAAGAGATGAATAGATCTTGCATTTAATTGACACAAATTCGACAAAGAATACAGCTGAATTTTTTTTTTAATTTAAAAAATCAAAGCCCAAAAGGATTTATCAAATATATTGATGTAAAACCAAGTTTTTGAAAATCAGTCCAACAAACAACAGGAAAACACTGAAATGGTCTTATTTGAACAAATAAACAAAAAAGTCCCCGCAAAAGTCCCCAGAAGGATAATAAAAAACGACATTAAAAGGAGAAAGATGTCTAAGTGATAATATAGTAACCTGTATGAGAAACGCAAAATCACACAGCTCAATAATAAATTATAGAATATTATTAAATGAAAATAAATGATTAATAAATGAAACAAAAATTGTGATGCTATTGAACCAAAATTTTAAAACATTACAATAAACCAAACATTTCCACGCCAAAATATCTATAATAATAAATGAATTTGAAATATATTTAAATTTAGGTGCTCTGATTTTTTTGTTGTTGATACAACTAGTTTTTTTTTTTTTTTTGCTAACTTATATATTTGTTTTCATAAATAACTAGTATTAATAATAATAGTTTTATTAATTTATTTTGATTTTACATTTTACGTTTCACATTTGCAAAGGAACATATATAAAGGGTGTTTCATATTGAATGGGACAAAAAGAAAACATGATTGTAAACGTTATAATTAATTTATTTAGAAAATTCAAATTTAACTCAAAACTACATTTATTCAAGTTTCTACAGGTGTTCAATATGCGCCCCTCCGGTGACACGATAAATGTCTACACGGTAATCAAGCTCCTGCCACACTCGTGATAGCATATCCCCTCTGATGGAGTTAAACACTGCAATTATCCGCTGCTTCAGTTCCTCTAAGTCCTGAGGAAGTGGAGGCAAAAACACCTTGTCTTTAACGATACCCCAGAGAAGAAAAAATCACAGAGCGTTAGATCTGGTGATCTCTGCGGCCAATGTAGACATGTCGAATCCTGTGGCCCAGCACGGCCAATCCAGCGATGGGGTAGACGTTCGTTCAGGAACTCACGTACGTTGTTATTCCAATGTGGAGGAGCACCTTCTTGCTGCATAATTAAATCAGGAACAGCTTCCTCTAGTTGGGGGAGCAAACACTCAGAGGGAAACTTGTCTTGGAAAAACGCAGTACGCTTTCTCCTGCATGGACGACATTTTGTTTAACAGCGCCTCTAGCGGCGAGTTCGTTATTCGATGATTTTTCCCAGTTGCCAAATAAAACTTGTATAATTGTAGTTGCAGAATAACTTTGTTTTGGCTGAATAAATCCATTACGGCAGTCACACTGCGCTATTCTTTTTGTCCCATTCAATATGAAACACCCTGTATATGTATACATACATACATATATATATATATATATATATATATATATATATATATATATATATATATATATATATATATATATATATATATATATATATATATATATATATATATATATATATATATATATATATATATATATATATATATATTAGAAACAAATGAATAAATAATCATCCGAAAATGCGATTCATTATTACCTGACGGCAGTGATGGGCATCATTCACGAAAATTTTATTCATGACTAAATTTATTCAGAATAAATGCAATCGATATGTCTTTGTCTATAACGAGATACAAAACATCGTTTGCTCTTAAACGTCTTATTTTAGGAATTTAACTATAAAACTTATACAAGTATGAATATTTATTTTTATGTTATTTTAACTTACTCCAGCGTAACATACTTAATTGTGCTAAAAAGTAGGTTTATAACAGTTTAGTTACTTAAGTTTATTTTAAAATTTTGTTCTAAAATCTATAAAACAGAATTTCTTATAGTTTTTGAAAGCAAACAATAATCTTATTTTAAATTTTTAAATGAAATTTTAACTTAAAAAAATCAATCGCTTTTCTGCCATGTAACCATTTCTCAAAAGTATGCATTATGTTGGACAAAAGTAAATTTCCTCAACTATTATATAAATATACTTGAAAAGAATTAACGTTTCATTTGTAGTTGTCATAATCGTAGTCAGAGTATTCCGTACCCATTTTTGTTGACCAGTGAAATTATTCAGTTATTCTTGACTAATGAATAAATATTGAATAAAGAATAATGAATGATTTTTTCTTTATTCAAAATCTTTCTGACTAATGAATAAAACTTTATTCCTTATTCATTATTCAGAGTTTGAATAATTATTCATCATTACTTATTCATTATTCTGAATGACAAATGCCCAACTCTGCCTGACGGTAAATCATAAGAAATTCGGCAAACTTAAAAAAAAATTATGCAATGTTATTGAAAATGATAAAAACAAACTAACAAATTTTTGATTTATATGCATTTATTGTAATTGTTTGATTGTATGCATGTAATTGTTTGATTTATATGCATTTAAGAACAATAAAATACTGATCATAAGTTAGATTTAAAATAAACGAGAAAAACTCTTAGGTAGTTAAAATTTTACTTGTCATTAAACTTTTACTTATAAAAAAGAATAACTACAATGTTTACAAACAGTAACTTAATGTTAACAGCTTTAGAAAGATGCAATCCATAAATTACCTTAAAAATTATTGAGTTTTAACTCCAAAGCATATTATTAAAATCATGAAGTTGCTTTTAAAAAAATTCCAAACTGGTTGCTTACCAAAAAACGCCATCAGCCAAGAAGTGATTCACTAAACAAAAGAGACTTGAAACGAAAATATAGAAAATCGCCTGCCAGGTTTCGGTCATCGGCTGCAGACACTGCCGTCCTTTTGGATTTATTGTCTGTTTGGTGTGGGCAGGCCTCTTAAGCTTATGGATAAGATTGTGGTCCTCTGCTTGCTTGGGGTCCGCGTATTGCATGTTTCGTTCGACACTCATGACGATTCATGTATTTCCAACAAATGGGTCTCATTGGCATCAACTGTTAAATTGCTATATTTTGTGACAATTCAGTCATTTTACATCGAATTTTGTGATTTAATTCAAATGATTGTGTGTACAAATGTTTCACCAGCCACGATGGATCAGGAGATAGAGCGCTTACCTTCCAATGAGGTGAACAGTGTTCAAATCCTGGCGATGGCTGGTCGATATGAATTCCGCATCCGGCTTGCACCAACCACAGAGCTGACGTCAAATATCTTCAGTGGTAGACGGATCATGGGTTAGAGTTCCTTCGTAGTCAGACTAACCGTGGAAGGGTCTTCCTCTCCATGTAACGGAAATGCGGGTAAGTTCCCTCGAAAAGTCTCCCACTAATGCAAATATCTCCTAATACTTGATCCAGAAGTTCCCTTGTCTTCTGGAGCAGTCAACACCTAAAAAAGTTGAGTCGGCTGTTGAACGACGGATATAAAATAAAATGAAATGTTTCACCCATTTTTGTACAGGCAGCGAAAGACAAAGGTGAGGCCAGAGATACAAATCCTATTCATCCAATGGTTTAAATTTTCTTAATTTATTTACAGGTGGTGAAGAAACTTCTTCCATATCCGTATGACACGAATTGCATTGATTACATGTCCAGATGGAAAGAAAGAGGAGGCAGGGGACCAATGAATAATATAGTAAGAAAGATAATAAGTTTCTTCTCATCTAGCCATATATATATATATATATATATATATATATATATATATATATATATATATATATATATATAATACAGCGGGATGAAATATGCTATAATGATTAGCATTATTATCAAGTTATTTTGAGAGTGAAAAAAATGCTTCATTTAAAAGGAAGTAAATGACTTAAGAATATTGATTTGGGTTGTTGTCTCGGGCATGATACTTAAAGCTCATAAAGACTGAGAAATAAGATCTTTTAAAAACTTTTCAATATCACTTAAAATTGTGCAATCGTCATACTAAAGCTTCTAATGCTTATTTTACAGTTTAAAAAAAAGTGAAATACATTAAAGTACTATTATTAATTAAATGATTTCTAATTACGGATTTCTCAATGCGCTGAAAAAACAGGAATTATATATTTTTTTTCAAGTTTCTCGCCATTTACTTTTACGGCTAATGAGCCACCATATTTCATATTCACTTACAACTGTGCAATCGACTTGCCATAGTTTCTTAACAAAGGAAAATTTAGAATATAAGAAAAATACTGAAGTTCGTCGTTTTTATCTGCATTATATAAGGTTAGATTCTATATAAAGTAACATTATCTAGCGTTCGTGGTAACTTTGCTTTGGTTTTGGTGATATATAATATTAGATTTTATATTTTTGCAAGTATAATCATCATTTTTTTGGGTGGGGGGTGGGGGTAATAATAAACAAAACAAATTTTTGACGGTAGCAGAATAGTTCGGCGATAGAATTTTATTTGGTTTTCTGTATTGTTATAAAGCAGTAAAACATGGAACATTAGTTATCATGACGCTAAGTTCTCAAAACAGTTAATTATTATTCTTATGAAATGAACTACAAAAAAACGTGTCTTGTTTCATTTGAAAACATTAAAACCAGAGGGAAGGGAAACAAATAGTAATAAATAGACAAATAATAGATTTGCTTTATTAATTGTGTTGTTAAGGCCTTTCATTTTTTTCAAATGATTTCGTAGTGCTGTTCAGTACTGCGTAATTGATTTTTTTTATTCCTTTCTCACAAAGAATGAGTATTCAGCTATTTTTTCAATAAACAATATGCGTGCAGGAGAAGATTCAATCTCTTCAACAATATAATCTAGAATGCAAGTTTTTTTATGGCACAGGTTTGCGTCAGAAAATGCTTAGTAATTGCAAATTGAAATCCATTTGGCTGCTCTGATATCTATCTTTAATTTAATGACATTTAATGAGCTAGTTTTTAGATCCTTTTATTAAACAAATGAGCTTAGAGAATATCTTTCTCTAAATTTAATGAATTTCACTCATGCTTTTTGTGTTTTAGGAATGCCATAATGAATGCCAATTAAATATTAGCCTGAAAGAAATTGGTTGCCTTCATAATAAGATAAGACGATATTCAATGGAAAGCGTTATATGTCCTCATGTTCTCCTTAGTACGTAAAAATGAGAATTTAAGCTATTTTTTCACCTTATTTCTGACGAAGGTTCTCTCTATTATCAGCAGATATCAGTACATTATGCAGGCGTTTATAACTCCCTCTTGATGGATGCACTGATTTGCATTAATCTGAGCTACTATGACGTCATGGGAGGACTGCAAGACTTCCGGTTTGATTTGTTTGTTTTTATAGGACACTGAATGAATAGGAAAAAAATACCTTATTAATTTTTATTAATGTTTATGCTTATTACAATAAAAAAAGTCTACAAAACGGTCTATATATATATATATATATATATATATATATATATATATATATATATATATATATATATATATATATATATATATATATATATATATATATATATATATATATATATATATATATATTTGCTACACGGGCAAGCCTGCTTGGTGAATCGAGCTAGTTTGAGGCAGAGAGTGCGTTTCTTATTATTTCAGTGGCGCCATCCTATGGCCAAGAATCCGACTTCAGCCACACATACGTCGCACCCGTTTATAGGGCGGACCCATTAATTCATCCACAGATCGTAATTTTGACCTGAATCAGAGAACGATCAATCTCCAATCCAGTCACCCAGAGTTATTGACTTGTTATGGGAACATGGGGGACTTTTGCGACTCGACAGATTTTAACGTGCATCCGTCACTTTACTACACGGGGAGTCTTCGGCCGGCGTGGTGCGAAACCACGAATATATATATATATACACACACATTCAGTTTCAGAAATGGAACAATGGTGAAAGAGTTTACCCCTTTTGACTACCATCATTCCACTCTGCTACCGATGTTTCTCTTGCATTGTGTTAAACTTTATTTTAATTCCTTTTAGATTATTAATTAATAATTGGAAATTTTGAATTTTCATTTTTAACATGTGATTTGTTTGTAATATAAATGACTCATGTACAAACTTTAAGATGTGTGCACTCACTTAAAATTTTAAATGTTAAATCCAACCTAACAAAATGATAAACGATGACGATAAGATGACTTATATGTCTGCTAAAACCAATGGCAACTTTTTCACAAAAATCGGCATGGCTCAGCGGGAGGCAGATTAAGTCTACACATGAACAAAAGACAGAGATAGGTAGTTGAACTTCATTTTGCTCCCTGTTAGCAGTGATTGCCATGCTGATGCAAATTATACTTATGTGGAAACATATCAGAGCTGCATTGGTATCGGGCTAACCATCAGAGTTTTTCGTTGTTCTAATCTTCATTTTTCGCAAATGCTGATTAGTGTTACTTAAAAGAATTCTTCTTGAAGGTCAATGTGATTTTTTTCCTTTAAACAGGTGTTCTCTCGTTTTCAAGACTCTGGGGTAAGAATTTGAAAATAAAATTAAAAAAAGCTGCATATCTTCTTCTCTTAAAAAAGAGTTAGAATCAAACAAATAGACCCCAAAAATTTTTTGTAAGTTATATCTTTACAAACATACTCAATACATAAAGATCGAATGAAAAACCAAAAAGGAGAAACGTATAAACTTTAGCACTCATTTACACAAATTAACTAGAGTGTCACTTAGCCGGTTCTTCCACTAAGCTCTTCAAGTGAAAGTTGGAGTTATTTTCGAAGGATGAGAACTACGCTCAAGCGTAGCAATGTTAAGAGATAGAATATGTTTTTTAAAATATTTTTTTGTTGATAGAACTATAATGAATCATTGTTTTATATAGATGTTTATATCTTCTCAGGTGATAAGGAATTTTATGCATTTTATAAGTCCTCAGCTGAAAAGGAGAGAAATCAAATATTTCATTCGACCAAATTCCATCAAAAAATTAAAGAGTGTACGAAAAAAAATTGTGGACCTGCTTGTTAGTAAGTTTCATTAGTTAAATTTTCTAAACATTTGATTTCAACTCAACAGCAAATTAAAGATTTTTTCTTTCATTCAGATTTCTCATATTTTTCTTTGGTTTTCTTTAAATTTAAGGCTCCTAATCGGCTATGGCACCTAATTGCAAATAATCGGACGGACAACAAATTTGTTCATTTCCGTTTGAAGAATTTCAAATAATTTTAATAAATCTTTTTTTCAAAAAAAGCAAACAAAAAAAAACTTTCTTCTATTGAAAATTTGTCAGTGTTTCCTTGTTTAAATGTGCAACATTAATTAAATAGCAACTAAATTATGAATATTTCATAATTTCTTTGCAGTCAGTTCACTTTAAAAGTATAGAATCAGCACACACTATATTTAGAACATCAGTAGTATAATTTATAATCTCTTCAGACAAACAAATAATTACAGTTTTATCAGTTCATAAATAAATTCATTATAACACCGAATAGTTAGAGTTCAAATGAAGTAACACTCTAACAAACCATGCACTTTATTTCAATTTTTAAATAAATTAGTATAACAGGAATATATATATATATATATATATATATATATATATATATATATATATATATATATATATGCATTTGACAGAATTATATTTATTGAGGGCATACATTGTAGTTAGAAGAACAAGTGATTACATTTTCAGGATATTTGGATGTATAGATCCTGAGGAATCAGTACCTAGAGCAGTCTCCCCTGCACATCGAATCGAACAGAGATTAGATAACATGAACGGGTACAGCATTCCATGCAGCTTCCGCATTATGCCAGAATTCATCGACCGAAGTGACTACCGAGTGGTGGCGTGCCAGTCATCCGGCAATCATTGACCAGTCGTTTTCAATTGGTGAAAGATCAGGAGAACGTGCTGGACAGGGCAACGGCGAGCATGTTCTGTGTAAAGAAAGGTCAGGGCAGTGCATGCAACATGCGGTCGTGCGTTGACCTTCTGAAATGTAGCATTATGGTGGCTTCGAATATAAGACCAAGCAACTGGCCTTAACCATAACACATCAGAAATGTAACGGCTGCTGTTCAAAGTGCCGCAAATGCGAACAAGAGTTGATCGAGACGTGTATCCAATGGCGCCGCATTCTATTACTCAAGATGATGGGCCATTATGACGTTGTCGAATGCAAGTTGCCAATAGGCGTTCTCCACGATTGCGCTAAACACGGACGTGTCCATCTTGATGTTGTATTCAGAGCCTGGATTCGTATGAAGAAACGACGTCATCCCATTCCTGCGTCCAGGTTCATCGTTGATCACACCATTGGAGGAGCTCCTGCCTGTGATGTAGAGGCAAGGGTAGCCGAAGCCATGGTTTCCGTGCTGTCAGTTCATGCTGCTGCAAACGTCGTCGAACTGTTCGTGCAGACCCTTGTTGTCTTGCAAATGACCCCATTTGTTGACTCAGGGTTCGTGATATATATATATATATAATTTATGCTAAGATCTTATTCACACGATTATTATTCACTTATTTTTATTCACTTTATAAAGTTGATTATGCACTTTCTATCATTTGTATTTCGCTTCATAATTAGATCAATTCACTCATGACTCGATCGTATCAAGAATGCAAGCAATGATCATCACCATTTATCCACTTGCCGTCTCTCGTCGGCCATTTTGTTTCGAAAGCACTATAGATCATATCTAGTTAGATATTAGTACAAAATAATCCAACAATTTACTTAATAATAGTTTTCCCCCTTTGTTTGCAGTTTAGATGATGGTTTCACACAATGGGTGGTTTCACAAAAGATGGTTTCACACAAGTACACAACTGTTTTAAAATAAAACATTCCGCAGAAGCAAACAAAACCAAGTCATTCTAATCTGCTGTCATTTCCTAATCAAGAAGAATGTAAGAGAGTAAATATGAGCCACTCCCAATATTTCGGGCTGCTCCAATAGAGAAATTTATAATGTCAACCACTTTTTGTCCCAAACCATGACTCACTACCAATTACTTAGGATGTACGCCAGAAAAGATATTCCAAAATCAAGCAAGTTATTGCCCAAACCAAAATTTTCGATGGTTTTCCAATAATGGAACAATATAATCTGGATGGTAACCATCAATAATTCCATCATGAATCATTATATTTTTTTATGGTAACGAACATAGGTAACCATAACCCCAATGCAGGAATTCAAACTTATTTATGATGATCCAACATAAGAAACCAGCAAAGTTCAACATGAAGAAACCAGCAGTTCAACATGAAGAAACCTTCAGTTCAACATGAAGAAACCAGCAAAACAAGTTGCTATTGCAACTTGTTTTGCTGGTTTCTTCATGTTGAACCATCAGAAATTTTCATCATAGTTTCATAGAAATCAAATGTTGTAACGATCATGAACCACCATCACCCCAATATAGCAATTCGGACTGATTTTTGATGGGCCAACTGATTTGATGGTATATTCCTGTTGAACTAACAATAATTCCACTTAAAACATCAAGTTGGAACCATCATTAATTGTTGGTCCATGAAAATAAAACTTCTCTTTAGGGTTAACAATCATAGTTTTAAGGTAGCATTTTCCCTCATGGAATGATGGAAGTCTGTTGGCATATAAAAATCCATGAACGCATAAATGAAAATGTTGGATGATGGTGACCATCAACTGATGATGGACCATTATGAATCGAACTTAAACCAACATAAACCATCGAAATAATTTGATGGAACCATCAAGAAATTTGACTTGGGTGTAGATTTATCTCTAGCTGAACTTACTGTAGTAAATTAGATAATGAAATATGTGTTATAAATGTGTTCAAATTTTTTTTAATTCGCTTTATTGGTTCTGGAGATATAACACACAAAATTATGACACACAAAAAGTGAAACTAGCATTAAATGATTAAAATAATCGACTGCTTATTTTGACTGAAGAATTTTTACTGAATATTACAGATTACGGATACACCTATTTATTAAGATCTAAGAAACATTTTAATCTGATTGTTGCCATTTTTTTCCATTTATTTATTTTGCTTACAGTGATTGACCACTGGAATAGTTTTAGAAGTTAATTATTTAAGTATTTTCTCTCGTTATATACTTCTTCCAGTTAATGTGTAACAGTCAAAAATGTAGCAGACTAAACATTTAAAAAATATTTTTTTTTAAAAATTAAATTATAGTGACTTAGTTTTAAATTTGTTTATTTATTTATTTTATTTTTTTTTTGCTCGATACTTGGAGTTCGTAATTTTATGTAATTTCGTTTGTTTCATTTTCAGCGAAGAATCCTATCAAGTCATTAAAGATGTTGATGATGTGCAAAACGAGGCAAGTTTGTGTTCTAAATTCAAAATTTGATTTCATTTTACACCAACTAATGCAATATTTTAAATCGTTTGATATACATTAACATAATTAAATGAGTAATTAGTTTTCTTTTTTGAAATAGCAGTAACTGTTGCTAGTTATAGTAATTGCTTACTATATTAATTAAAACAAAATTACAAATACAAGATAATATAAAAAAAAAATAATAGGAATTGTTTTATACATTTTTCAATGTGTACAGTACTCAAAATAAAAAGCGAAACAACCTGAATAACTTTTAATCGAATGATCGGGTTTACACTACCTAAGCTATTGTACAATCTATATGTAGAAGATAATTTATAGGTAGAAGATAATGTATAGGTAGAAGATAATTTAAGTTTCAAAATCTGGCGAAACAAAACTTTCATTTTTCCATATATATATATATATATATTGCGCCGTAATCTGGAAAATGAAAATATGATCTCAATGATAAATCAACGGAGCTATCAACAGTTTGAGCTATTATTTGATTTTTTTCTCAACTTTTTCGATTTTTTTATTCTTCTGAATTGACTTCTATTTTATAAGTAGTACGCAGTAAAAAAGTGCATTTCAACACGTTCAGAGATATCGGTTCTGGCTCAAACTTAAATATCGGTACCTTGAACCATTGTACAACGAAAAGTTGCTCCCAGTTTTAATAAGATGTTGAACTGAATCATATTTCTGCTCCAGTTGAATCTTGATATTGAGTACTTATTTAAAAAAAAAAATACGACAATCTAGTTCATATCAGCATTTTATTATAGTTACAAGTAATTTGTGCATGATAATATGACGTTTTAAGCATTGAGAATAGTTTACTGAGGTCAGAGTGAGTGTAGCAGAATAGTTTACAATAGGCAGCAGCATTAAACTCTTTTTATATTTATCCAAATTTTATTCAATTTTGTCCTGATTTTAACTTTTGAATGGAATTTTTATTGATGGTAATTAATTTTCATATTGTTTTTTTTCAGGGCCAATGTAATAAACATTCGAAAAAAGAACAGAAGAACAAAACAGAACAGCAGAAGAACAAAAAATCAAACTTAATGTAAGACAAATCAGAATATTTAGTGCTTAAAATTAAGAGAATTTTTATATTTTGGGAATATTTCTAGAACCTGACTACAAAGGAAAGATTGAGTAGAGAGATTTATTTTAGTAATATTTAATAGTTGTCAAAAAAGTATTTTATGTTCTAGTGGATATTCGCCCACTGGTACATTTTCTGATTATGAGTTTATCAATGACTGCCGTTATTTGATAACAGATCTTGTTCAATTTTCAAAGAAAATTGAGTCACTATGCTTGTGTGATAGTTTTGTTCATATATTGTAAGGAAGAATTTAAAAAACCACGGAATCTTAAAAAGAATAATTTCCTAAAGAACAAATTTTTCAAATCGTTCTGTCATTTTTTACAAATCTAAGATGTAAGGAAATTCTACTTATTATTGCTATCCAAAAACTTTTTGGAGAACTTTTGGAGTCTGCATGCAAATTGCAGTCCATATGCTAATATGAATATGGTTAATAAAAAATTATTTATATCCTCTTATGAAACTTATATTCACGAGAAAGTTAAGAATTTCGGCATTATTTTCAGTTATGAGCCAATTGCTTTTATTTTTTAGAAATAAAAGATCAAATTCATTAGAAATAAAAACCGAACAATATGATGTAATTAGGCTATTAAAATGCTAATAATATTTATATAATTTTTTTTAAAAAAAAAAAACTTTATTAAAATAATGCTTTGAGGAAATTTTTTTGCAAATTTTTATGTTTTTTTGCAGGGAAATATATGTTTTTACCACATCATTTTTTTCTCTCGTGGTATTAAATGTATTTTTCAACATAAAGAGAAACAGGGTGTTTCTTGTTTTTGGTCAGTTTAAAATAAAATGAGGTTTTTAACCAAAATAATTTAAAATTCGTTTACATTAAAAAAAAAAAAAAAAAAAAAAGCCCTTTAAACTCATTCTTTCATTTTTTCTCATTATTGTACATACATGTCATATATTCCAATTTAAAAAAATCATGAAGGTGGTTTTTGAATTTTGTCAGCAAAAAATTAAAAGTGGTTTTTAGCAAAAATACTCAAGATTTTTTTTCAAAAAATACTTTTTAAAAACAATTTTTTTACCACAAGTTTTTTCCTCATTATGTGATATGTCAATGCTTCTAACATAAAAAGGGTATTGTGGGGAATTATTTATCGACTATGTCAACCTTCATCTATCAAAAGGATAGAATCAAATTAACATCTCTTATATACTATTGAATTCGTATTTATTATTTGTAGTGGTAGTTAGTTACACCACATTACTCCCCTTCCAGAATTTTATCTGGGATAGAATTCGATGAACGATTACCACTAGTTGATTCATGCTATTAATATATTTAGTTAATTTTGCTCATTATATAATTTTTTTTTTTTTTACTTCATTTCTTCCTGGTAGCATTTCGCTCATATTTTTTTTTCTTTCTTCATTTTTGTTTATTGACCGGGAGACTTTAATTACTTCACCAGAATTTTTTGTTTTCTTTTCCGACAATTTTATATTAACAGCAAATCAACTGTTTAATGTGGATGGATCATCCAACGAAGTAGGCGTTACTGTTGAGATTTCTGCGAAATGGGCGTTATTGCGTGTTCAAATCACGTCCGCAGATCACCAATGTGGGGATTTTAATTATCGACTATGTCAACCTTCATCTATCAAAAGGTACCTCAATACAGAATCAAGTTAACATATCTTATATACTATTGAATTCGTATTTATTATTTGTAGTTAGTTACACCACATTACTCCCCTTCCAGAATTTTATCTGGGATAGAATTCGATGAACGATTACCACTAGTTGATTCATGCTATTAATATATTTAGTTAATTTTGCTCATTATATAATTTTTTTTTTTTTTACTTCATTTCTTTCTGGTAGCATTTCGCTCATATTTTTTTTTTCTTTCTTCATTTTTGTTTATTGACCGGGAGACTTTAATTACTTCACCAGAATTTTTTGTTTTCTTTTCCGAGCATTTTATATTAACAGCAAATCAACTGTTTAATGTGGATGGATCATCCAACGAAGTAGGCGTTACTGTTGAGATTTCTGCGAAATGGGCGTTATTGCGTGTTCAAATCACGTCCGCAGATCACCAATGTGGGGATTTTAATTATCGACTATGTCAACCTTCATCTATCAAAAGGTACCTCAATACAGAATCAAGTTAACATCTCTTATATACTATTGAATTCGTATTTATTATTTGTAGTGGTAGTTAGTTACACCACATTACTCCCCTTCCAGAATTTTATCTGGGATAGAATTCGATGAACGATTACAACTAGTTGATTCATGCTATTAATATATTTAGTTAATTTTGCTCATTATATAATTTTTTTTTTTTTTACTTCATTTCTTCCTGGTAGCATTTCGCTCATATTTTTTTTTTCTTTCTTCATTTTTGTTTATTGACCGGGAGACTTTAATTACTTCACCAGAATTTTTTGTTTTCTTTTCCGAGCATTTTATATTAACAGCAAATCAACTGTTTAATGTGGATGGATCATCCAACGAAGTAGGCGTTACTGTTGAGATTTCTGCGAAATGGGCGTTATTGCGTGTTCAAATCACGTCCGCAGATCACCAATGTGGGGATTTTAATTATCGACTATGTCAACCTTCATCTATCAAAAGGTACCTCAATACAGAATCAAGTTAACATATCTTATATACTATTGAATTCGTATTTATTATTTGTAGTTAGTTACACCACATTACTCCCCTTCCAGAATTTTATCTGGGATAGAATTCGATGAACGATTACCACTAGTTGATTCATGCTATTAATATATTTAGTTAATTTTGCTCATTATATAATTTTTTTTTTTTTTTACTTCATTTCTTTCTGGTAGCATTTCGCTCATATTTTTTTTTTCTTTCTTCATTTTTGTTTATTGACCGGGAGACTTTAATTACTTCACCAGAATTTTTTGTTTTCTTTTCCGAGCATTTTATATTAACAGCAAATCAACTGTTTAATGTGGATGGATCATCCAACGAAGTAGGCGTTACTGTTGAGATTTCTGCGAAATGGGCGTTATTGCGTGTTCAAATCACGTCCGCAGATCACCAATGTGGGGATTTTAATTATCGACTATGTCAACCTTCATCTATCAAAAGGTACCTCAATACAGAATCAAGTTAACATCTCTTATATACTATTGAATTCGTATTTATTATTTGTAGTGGTAGTTAGTTACACCACATTACTCCCCTTCCAGAATTTTATCTGGGATAGAATTCGATGAACGATTACCACTAGTTGATTCATGCTATTAATATATTTAGTTAATTTTGCTCATTATATATATATTTTTTTTTTTACTTCATTTCTTCCTGGTAGCATTTTGCTCATATTTTTTTTTTCTTTCTTCATTTTTGTTTATTGACCGGGAGACTTTAATTACTTCACCAGAATTTTTTGTTTTCTTTTCCGAGCATTTTATATTAACAGCAAATCAACTGTTTAATGTGGATGGATCATCCAACGAAGTAGGCGTTACTGTTGAGATTTCTGCGAAATGGGCGTTATTGCGTGTTCAAATCACGTCCGCAGATCACCAATGTGGGGATTTTAATTATCGACTATGTCAACCTTCATCTATCAAAAGGTACCTCAATATAGAATCAAGATAACATCTCTAGAATATATACTATTGAATATATACTATTGAATATATATAATCAATATATATTCAATACTATTGAATATATATAATCAATATATATTCAATACTATTGAATATATATAATCAATAGTATATATACTATTGAATTCGTATTTATTATTTGTAGTGGTAGTTAGTTACACCACAGTATCATAGGGTATTTTTCCCTTTAGGTAACTAAATAGTAAAAAGTTGTTTTTAGTTAAAATGCTTCAAAATTTTTTCTAGCAAAATAATGAACTTTATTGACCTAATTTCTTTCCTTGTTATGTAATAAATCATAATTTTCAAAAAAATTCAAAATGCTGTTTGTTTCTTTTTTTTTAATCAGAAAAAAAAAATTAAAAGTGTTTCATAACAAATATACTGTGAGAGTTTTTTGCAACACAAAAATAAGCGTTTTTATTTATTTATTTTTTTTTCTTAAAATATTTTGTGCCATGTTTTTTTAATGTTTCGTTGTCAAGTTTTCGTTTGCAGTCATTTTAAAAATAAAAAAGTAGTTTTTATCGAAAATCATAAAAAAAAATTTTAGAACTCAAAATTAAAATTTCTTGACATGACATTTCTTTCACATAATGTTAAATGTTATATTTTTCAATCTAAAATTATTATAAATGTGGTTTTAGTTTTTGTTTTTAACATTAAAAGTGGTTTGTGTCTAAAATAACTTCATTTTTAATAACACAAATTAACCTCACTTATTTTCTCATACACAAAAAACTAAAGAAGATGTATTTCGATTTCAGCCGTGAAAGGAAATAAAGTGTTTTCAGCCAGAATTGTTATGGTACAAAAACTCAGTTTTTCAATTTTTTTTCTATGTTACAAAAACTTGGGCTTCTATTTCTTTTATATAATAATAAATGTTATATCTTCTAGCATAAAAAGACTTCAAAAAATATTTTTTGGTCGTTAAAAAATAAAAAGTGGATTTTTTGCCAAAATATTCCAATTTTTTAAAATTTAAATACCTCTTGATTGTTGAAATACCTCTTGATAGTTGATTATCTCTCGAAAAGAACACCATCTCGATTTTTATGTTAAAAATCTGACGCAAAAAAATTTAAACCAAATTGTTTTTATTTTTACCTGTAAAAAAATAGTAACGGCTGATGCCACCGCCACAGCTGCTTTGGGTGTTCAACTTAATGAAAAATTTAGTTTTGTTGCGTTAAAACTATAACGCTTTGAGACTTGAAAAACGACAGTGTGCGGAAAACTACACAGAGAGTATGATAAAATATAAAAATTTAACATTTGATTATTAATTTGAAAAATACTTTTAAACAAACAGAAGAAAAAGCCATGAAGACCACCTTATAGGCCACAGGAATGTAACTACAAACTTGACGTATTGAAAATATATTATTTCAAAGAGGAACAAGCGCTTTAGAATAAATAATCCCAAGAAACTGAAGCAGAAATATCTGAATATGAAATGTATAATATGACAATTTTTAATTCAATCAAAAATTTCAAAAATGGAAAAGTGGGTACGTTTCCTGCGCTAGGCACCCATTTTTCAAGACTCAAAAATCAGGTTAGGTTGAGCTTTGAAAATGGGTGCGTATGATCGAATGCTCGCATGTCGACTTTCTCTATTTTTTTTACTTTTGGAATCTAAAGAGTTTTTTTATGTTATGGAAATAGCGCTTATGACACTTTTACTCCCAGAAAAAAAATTCATAGCACTCTAGCTCTTAAACATTTTGAATAATTTTTTTTAACCTCTGGCTTTAATTACATCGTTTATTTAATACACAAAACGAAATTTTATAAATAATTTTTTAGGTTAAAATTCGAAATTTCACGAGTCTTTTTTTTCCAGTCATAATATAACTGTGATTGTTCATTTGAATGAGATGCCGACTACAACATATTCTTATCGACCGAAGTTTGAGGTAAACATTTTTATTGATAACTCGTAACTAATATTTTATTGTATATATACATATATATATATTGAAAAGAGACACTCGACATCCAATTGGATCGCACATAATGGGCCGGATAAAGATATATGACTTTGCGATTGAGCAGTATAATTATGTGTTATGCATGCACAATACGCAAAAGAAAAAAAAGAAAACGGACCACCCTGAATAACTTTTGATCAGATAACCCGATCTTCGGCTTTTAGAATTCATTCCTAATTATTCGAAGGAGTAACCTAATTAATTAAAGCAGGCAATACTTTAAGTTACGAAATGAAATACGCGGAATATGCTCTCTCTGAATAAACATCCTTTATTTTTTTCAGCGTATACGGATTTATTGCCTCAATCTGGATTATCTTCCATCTGGGAAATATGGTCCCAATAATGTCGTTAGTAGCGGTTGAAACTTTGCGGCTGAAATCTACTTTTAGAAAATTTCGCCATAACTCGAGAAATTTTAAGCGAATTGAAGCCGTTTCGCACAGATTCATGAAATTCATTTATCTAAAGTTAATTCTACACAAGATTAATTTTTAATAATCATTTATTATTTTTTATTACTACATTCACAAAGAATAGAAAATTTTTTGAATTGTAAGATATTAAAATATTTACATCACTATAACCTTTTGCTTTCGGCTGGTACAACATGTAGACCGCATATGATGGCACAACATAAAGCACCGTGAGCAATGGGTTAAAGAAAGCTAATTTATGTATCAAAATACAAACTTTGAGCTAAATTGATCAAATAGATGATTCTGAAAAACCAAATTTTAAAAAATTCGTAATTTTAAAATTCGTTTTCTAAGGAATTATTCGATTCATTTCTCTCATATTGTATTAAATTTCGTAATAAACTTAATTGTATACTAAAATAAACTCAAATTTTGTATAAAACTAACATTCTTTAAAATTATGTAGAATAAATTATGAAACAGACTAAAATGGTGTGTAATGAAATTTTACCCTTTACTTCAAAATATAAATTTTGGCGTCTTAAAATGCTGAGTTATTTTTTTCGATTACCATTATGCTTAAAAAAAAAAACTATAAAATTCCAATGATTAAAAAACCAATTTGGTCATTTTTTCTGAGAAAAAAATTCTCTGTCAAAAGATAAGCACATAAGTTTAAGACCAGTTCTACCTAAAAGACACAACATATGAAAAGTATATATTTATATGAATTTTTCAGAGTGTGGAGTTGTGGAGTAACATAGGAGGCTACATAGGAATATGGCTTGGAATATCTTTAATCGCATTGTGCGATTTTTTTGAAACAGTAATTGGTATCCTTTTTCATCTTTATCAGAAGCTTCATATCAGAGCTAAAACATTTGCAATGCGAATTCTTAAACGTTAAATTTTCTTCGTGTAAATAAATGTAAACTGAAAAGGCTAAACTGTATAAAAAAAATATGTGTTAAATTAATGCTTGAATATCTTTTGTGACAGTAAATAAAATTTGTGTCAGACTTTAGAATGCGTTTTGTTCTAACGCATTCTAAATATCTCTAAATATCTTTGAAATATCTTTAATCGCATTGTGCGATTTTTTTGAAACAGTAATTGGTATCCTTTTTCATCTTTATCAGAAGCTTCATATCAGAGCTAAAACATTTGTAATGCGAATTCTTAAACGTTAAATTTTCTTCGTGTAAATAAATGTAAACTGAAAAGGCTAAACTGTATAAAAAAAATATGTGTTAAATTAATGCTTGAATATCTTTTGTGACAGTAAATAAAATTTGTGTCAGACTTTAGAATGCGTTTTGTTCTAACGCATTCTAAATATCTTTAAATATCTTTGGAATATCTTTAATCGCATTGTGCGATTTTCTTGAAACAGTAATTGGTATCCTTTTTCATCTTTATCAGAAGCTTCATATCAGAGCTAAAACATTTGTAATGCGAATTCTTAAACGTTAAATTTTCTTCGTGTAAATAAATGTAAACTGAAAAGGCTAAACTGTATAAAAAAAATATGTGTTAAATTAATGCTTGAATATCTTTTGTGACAGTAAATAAAATTTGTGTCAGACTTTAGAATGCGTTTTGTTCTAACGCATTCTAAATATCTTTGGAATATCTTTAATCGCATTGTGCGATTTTTTTGAAACAATAATTGGTATCCTTTTTCATCTTTATCAGAAACTTCATATCAGAGCTAAAACATTTGTAATGCGAATTCTTAAACGTTAAATTTTCTTCGTGTAAATAAATGTAAACTGAAAAGGCTAAACTGTATAAAAAAAAATATGTGTTAAATTAATGCTTGAATATCTTTTGTGACAGTAAATAAAATTTGTGTCAGACTTTAGAATGCGTTTTGTTCTAACGCATTCTAAATATCTTTAAATATCTTTGGATTATCTTTAATCGCATTGTGCGATTTTTTTGAAACAGTAATTGGTATCCTTTTTCATCTTTATCAGAAACTTCATATCAGAACTAAAACATTTGTAATGCGAATTCTTAAACGTTAAATTTTCTTCGTGTAAATAAATGTAAACTGAAAAGGCTAAACTGTATAAAAAAAATATGTGTTAAATTAATGCTTGAATATCTTTTGTGACAGTAAATAAAATTTGTGTCAGACTTTAGAATGCGTTTTGTTCTAACGCATTCTAAATATCTTTAAATATCTTTGGAATATCTTTAATCGCATTGTGCGATTTTTTTGAAACAGTAATTGGTATCCTTTTTCATCTTTATCAGAAACTTCATATCAGAGCTAAAACATTTGTAATGCGAATTCTTAAACGTTAAATTTTCTTCGTGTAAATAAATGTAAACTGAAAAGGCTAAACTGTATAAAAAAAAATATGTGTTAAATTAATGCTTGAATATCTTTTGTGACAGTAAATAAAATTTGTGTCAGACTTTAGAATGCGTTTTGTTCTAACGCATTCTAAATATCTTTAAATATCTTTGGATTATCTTTAATCGCATTGTGCGATTTTTTTGAAACAGTAATTGGTATCCTTTTTCATCTTTATCAGAAACTTCATATCAGAGCTAAAACATTTGTAATGCGAATTCTTAAACGTTAAATTTTCTTCGTGTAAATAAATGTAAACTGAAAAGGCTAAACTGTATAAAAAAAATATGTGTTAAATTAATGCTTGAATATCTTTTGTGACAGTAAATAAAATTTGTGTCAGACTTTAGAATGCGTTTTGTTCTAACGCATTCTAAATATCTTTAAATATCTTTGAAATATCTTTAATCGCATTGTGCGATTTTTTTGAAACAGTAATTGGTATCCTTTTTCATCTTTATCAGAAGCTTCATATCAGAGCTAAAACATTTGTAATGCGAATTCTTAAACGTTAAATTTTCTTCGTGTAAATAAATGTAAACTGAAAAGGCTAAACTGTATAAAAAAAAATATGTGTTAAATTAATGCTTGAATATCTTTTGTGACAGTAAATAAAATTTGTGTCAGACTTTAGAATGCGTTTTGCTCTAACGCATTCTAAATATCTTTAAATATCTTTGGAATATCTTTAATCGCATTGTGCGATTTTTTTTAAACAATAATTGGTATCCTTTTTCATCTTTATCAGAAACTTCATATCAGAGCTAAAACATTTGTAATGCGAATTCTTAAACGTTAAATTTTCTTCGTGTAAATAAATGTAAACTGAAAAGGCTAAACTGTATAAAAAAAATATGTGTTAAATTAATGCTTGAATATCTTTTGTGACTGTAAATAAAATTTGTGTCAGACTTTAGAATGCGTTTTGTTCTAACGCATTCTAAATATCTTTAAATATCTTTGGAATATCTTTAATCGCATTGTGCGATTTTTTTGAAACAGTAATTGGTATCCTTTTTCATCTTTATCAGAAACTTCATATCAGAGCTAAAACATTTGTAATGCGAATTCTTAAACGTTAAATTTTCTTCGTGTAAATAAATGTAAACTGAAAAGGCTAAACTGTATAAAAAAAAATATGTGTTAAATTAATGCTTGAATATCTTTTGTGACAGTAAATAAAATTTGTGTCAGACTTTAGAATGCGTTTTGTTCTAACGCATTCTAAATATCGTTAAATATCTTTGGAATATCTTTAATCGCATTGTGCGATTTTTCTGAAACAGTAATTGGTATCCTTTTTCATCTTTATCAGAAACTTCATATCAGAGCTAAAACATTTGTAATGCGAATTCTTAAACGTTAAATTTTCTTCGTGTAAATAAATGTAAACTGAAAAGGCTAAACTGTATAAAAAAAAATATGTGTTAAATTAATGCTTGAATATCTTTTGTGACAGTAAATAAAATTTGTGTCAGACTTTAGAATGCGTTTTGTTCTAACGCATTCTAAATATCTTTAAATATCTTTGGAATATCTTTAATCGCATTGTGCGATTTTTTTGAAACAGTAATTGGTATCCTTTTTCATCTTTATCAGAAGCTTCATATCAGAGCTAAAACATTTGTAATGCGAATTCTTAAACGTTAAATTTTCTTCGTGTAAATAAATGTAAACTGAAAAGGCTAAACTGTATAAAAAAAATATGTGTTAAATTAATGCTTGAATATCTTTTGTGACAGTAAATAAAATTTGTGTCAGACTTTAGAATGCGTTTTGTTCTAACGCATTCTAAATATCTTTAAATATCTTTGGAATATCTTTAATCGCATTGTGCGATTTTTTTGAAACAATAATTGGTATCCTTTTTCATCTTTATCAGAAACTTCATATCAGAGCTAAAACAATTGTAATGCGAATTCTTAAACGTTAAATTTTCTTCGTGTAAATAAATGTAAACTGAAAAGGCTAAACTGTATAAAAAAAATATGTGTTAAATTAATGCTTGAATATCTTTTGTGACAGTAAATAAAATTTGTGTCAGACTTTAGAATGCGTTTTGTTCTAACGCATTCTAAATATCTTTAAATATCTTTGGAATATCTTTAATCGCATTGTGCGATTTTTTTGAAACAGTAATTGGTATCCTTTTTCATCTTTATCAGAAGCTTCATATCAGAGCTAAAATATTTGTAATGCGAATTCTTAAACGTTAAATTTTCTTCGTTTAAATAAATGTAAACTGAAAAGGCTAAACTGTATAAAAAAAAATATGTGTTAAATTAATGCTTGAATATCTTTTGTGACAGTAAATAAAATTTGTGTCAGACTTTAGAATGCGTTTTGTTCTAACGCATTCTAAATATCTTTAAATATCTTTGGAATATCTTTAATCGCATTGTGCGATTTTTTTTGAAACAGTAATTGGTATCCTTTTTCATCTTTATCAGAAACTTCATATCAGAGCTAAAACATTTGTAATGCGAATTCTTAAACGTTAAATTTTCTTCGTGTAAATAAATGTAAACTGAAAAGGCTAAACTGTATAAAAAAATATGTGTTAAATTAATGCTTGAATATCTTTTGTGACAGTAAATAAAATTTGTGTCAGACTTTAGAATGCGTTTTGTTCTAACGCATTCTAAATATCTTTAAATATCTTTGGAATATCTTTAATCGCATTGTGCGATTTTTTTTGAAACAGTAATTGGTATCCTTTTTCATCTTTATCAGAAACTTCATATCAGAGCTAAAACATTTGTAATGCGAATTCTTAAACGTTAAATTTTCTTCGTGTAAATAAATGTAAACTGAAAAGGCTAAACTGTATAAAAAAATATGTGTTAAATTAATGCTTGAATATCTTTTGTGACAGTAAATAAAATTTGTGTCAGACTTTAGAATGCGTTTTGTTCTAACGCATTCTAAATATCTTTAAATATCTTTGGAATATCTTTAATCGCATTGTGCGATTTTTTTTGAAACAGTAATTGGTATCCTTTTTCATCTTTATCAGAAACTTCATATCAGAGCTAAAACATTTGTAATGCGAATTCTTAAACATTAAATTTTCTTCGTGTAAATAAATGTAAACTGAAAAGGCTAAACTGTATAAAAAAATATGTGTTAAATTAATGCTTGAATATCTTTTGTGACAGTAAATAAAATTTGTGTCAGACTTTAGAATGCGTTTTGTTCTAACGCATTCTAAATATCTTTAAATATCTTTGGAATATCTTTAATCGCATTGTGCGATTTTTTTGAAACAGTAATTGGTATCCTTTTTCATCTTTATCAGAAACTTCATATCAGAGCTAAAACATTTGTAATGCGAATTCTTAAACGTTAAATTTTCTTCGTGTAAATAAATGTAAACTGAAAAGGCTAAACTGTATAAAAAAAAAATATGTGTTAAATTAATGCTTGAATATCTTTTGTGACAGTAAATAAAATTTGTGTCAGACTTTAGAATGCGTTTTGTTCTAACGCATTCTAAATATCTTTAAATATCTTTGGAATATCTTTAATCGCATTGTGCGATTTTTTTGAAACAGTAATTGGTATCCTTTTACATCTTTATCAGAAACTTCATATCAGAGCTAAAACATTTGTAATGCGAATTCTTAAACGTTAAATTTTCTTCGTGTAAATAAATGTAAACTGAAAAGGCTAAACTGTATAAAAAAAAATATGTGTTAAATTAATGCTTGAATATCTTTTGTGACAGTAAATAAAATTTGTGTCAGACTTTAGAATGCGTTTTGTTCTAACGCATTCTAAATATCTTTAAATATCTTTGGAATATCTTTAATCGCATTGTGCGATTTTTTTGAAACAATAATTGGTATCCTTTTTCATCTTTATCAGAAACTTCATATCAGAGCTAAAACATTTGTAATGCGAATTCTTAAACGTTAAATTTTCTTCGTGTAAATAAATGTAAACTGAAAAGGCTAAACTGTATAAAAAAAAATATGTGTTACATTAATGCTTAAATATCTTTTGTGACAGTAAATAAAATTTGTGTCAGACTTTAGAATGCGTTTTGTTCTAACGCATTCTAAATATCTTTAAATATGTTTGGAATATCTTTAATCGCATTGTGCGATTTTTTTGAAACAGTAATTGGTATCCTTTTTCATCTTTATCAGAAGCTTCATATCAGAGCTAAAACATTTGTAATGCGAATTCTTAAACGTTAAATTTTCTTCGTGTAAATAAATGTAAACTGAAAAGGCTAAACTGTATAAAAAAAATATGTGTTAAATTAATGCTTGAATATCTTTTGTGACAGTAAATAAAATTTGTGTCAGACTTTAGAATGCGTTTTGTTCTAACGCATTCTAAATATCTTTAAATATCTTTGGAATATCTTTAATCGCATTGTGCGATTTTTTTGAAACAATAATTGGTATCCTTTTTCATCTTTATCAGAAACTTCATATCAGAGCTAAAACATTTGTAATGCGAATTCTTAAACGTTAAATTTTCTTCGTGGAAATAAATGTAAACTGAAAAACTAAACTGTATAAAAAAAATATGTGTTAAATTAATGCTTGAATATCTTTTGTGACAGTAAATAAAATTTGTGTCAGACTTTAGAATGCGTTTTGTTCTAACGCATTCTAAATATCTTTAAATATCTTTGGAATATCTTTAATCGCATTGTGCGATTTTTTTAAACAATAATTGGTATCCTTTTTCATCTTTATCAGAAACTTCATATCAGAGCTAAAACATTTGTAATGCGAATTCTTAAACGTTAAATTTTCTTCGTGTAAATAAATGTAAACTGAAAAGGCTAAACTGTATAAAAAAATATGTGTTAAATTAATGCTTGAATATCTTTTGTGACAGTAAATAAAATTTGTGTCAGACTTTAGAATGCGTTTTGTTCTAACGCATTCTAAATATCTTTAAATATCTTTGGAATATCTTTAATCGCATTGTGCGATTTTTTTTGAAACAGTAATTGGTATCCTTTTTCATCTTTATCAGAAACTTCATATCAGAGCTAAAACATTTGTAATGCGAATTCTTAAACGTTAAATTTTCTTCGTGTAAATAAATGTAAACTGAAAAGGCTAAACTGTATAAAAAAATATGTGTTAAATTAATGCTTGAATATCTTTTGTGACAGTAAATAAAATTTGTGTCAGACTTTAGAATGCGTTTTGTTCTAACGCATTCTAAATATCTTTAAATATCTTTGGAATATCTTTAATCGCATTGTGCGATTTTTTTTGAAACAGTAATTGGTATCCTTTTTCATCTTTATCAGAAACTTCATATCAGAGCTAAAACATTTGTAATGCGAATTCTTAAACATTAAATTTTCTTCGTGTAAATAAATGTAAACTGAAAAGGCTAAACTGTATAAAAAAATATGTGTTAAATTAATGCTTGAATATCTTTTGTGACAGTAAATAAAATTTGTGTCAGACTTTTGAATGCGTTTTGTTCTAACGCATTCTAAATATCTTTAAATATCTTTGGAATATCTTTAATCGCATTGTGCGATTTTTTTGAAACAGTAATTGGTATCCTTTTTCATCTTTATCAGAAACTTCATATCAGAGCTAAAACATTTGTAATGCGAATTCTTAAACGTTAAATTTTCTTCGTGTAAATAAATGTAAACTGAAAAGGCTAAACTGTATAAAAAAAAATATGTGTTAAATTAATGCTTGAATATCTTTTGTGACAGTAAATAAAATTTGTGTCAGACTTTAGAATGCGTTTTGTTCTAACGCTTTCTAAATATCTTTAAATATCTTTGGAATATCTTTAATCGCATTGTGCGATTTTTTTGAAACAGTAATTGGTATCCTTTTTCATCTTTATCAGAAACTTCATATCAGAGCTAAAACATTTGTAATGCGAATTCTTAAACGTTAAATTTTCTTCGTGTAAATAAATGTAAACTGAAAAGGCTAAACTGTATAAAAAAAAATATGTGTTAAATTAATGCTTGAATATCTTTTGTGACAGTAAATAAAATTTGTGTCGGACTTTAGAATGCGTTTTGTTCTAACGCATTCTAAATATCTTTAAATATCTTTGGAATATCTTTAATCGCATTGTGCGATTTTTTTGAAACAATAATTGGTATCCTTTTTCATCTTTATCAGTAACTTCATATCAGAGCTAAAACATTTGTAATGCGAATTCTTAAACGTTAAATTTTCTTCGTGTAAATAAATGTAAACTGAAAAGGCTAAACTGTATAAAAAAAAATATGTGTTAAATTAATGCTTAAATATCTTTTGTGACAGTAAATAAAATTTGTGTCAGACTTTAGAATGCGTTTTGTTCTAACGCATTCTAAATATCTTTAAATATGTTTGGAATATCTTTAATCGCATTGTGCGATTTTTTTGAAACAGTAATTGGTATCCTTTTTCATCTTTATCAGAAGCTTCATATCAGAGCTAAAACATTTGTAATGCGAATTCTTAAACGTTAAATTTTCTTCGTGTAAATAAATGTAAACTGAAAAGGCTAAACTGTATAAAAAAAATATGTGTTAAATTAATGCTTGAATATCTTTTGTGACAGTAAATAAAATTTGTGTCAGACTTTAGAATGCGTTTTGTTCTAACGCATTCTAAATATCTTTAAATATCTTTGGAATATCTTTAATCGCATTGTGCGATTTTTTTGAAACAATAATTGGTATCCTTTTTCATCTTTATCAGAAACTTCATATCAGAGCTAAAACATTTGTAATGCGAATTCTTAAACGTTAAATTTTCTTCGTGTAAATAAATGTAAACTGAAAAGGCTAAACTGTATAAAAAAAATATGTGTTAAATTAATGCTTGAATATCTTTTGTGACAGTAAATAAAATTTGTGTCAGACTTTAGAATGCGTTTTGTTCTAACGCATTCTAAATATCTTTAAATATCTTTGGAATATCTTTAATCGCATTGTGCGATTTTTTTAAACAATAATTGGTATCCTTTTTCATCTTTATCAGAAACTTCATATCAGAGCTAAAACATTTGTAATGCGAATTCTTAAACGTTAAATTTTCTTCGTGTAAATAAATGTAAACTGAAAAGGCTAAACTGTATAAAAAAAAATATGTGTTAAATTAATACTTGAATATCTTTTGTGACAGTAAATAAAATTTGTGTCAGACTTTAGAATGCGCTTTGTCCTAACGCATTCTAAATATCTTTAAATATCTTTGGAATATCTTTAATCGCATTGTGCGATTTTTTTGAAAAAATAATTGGTATCCTTTTTCATCTTTATCAGAAACTTCATATCAGAGCTAAAACATTTGTAATGCGAATTCTTAAACGTTAAATTTTCTTCGTGTAAATAAATGTAAACTGAAAAGGCTAAACTGTATAAAAAAATATGTGTTAAATTAATGCTTGAATATCTTTTCTGACAGTAAATAAAATTTGTGTCAGACTTTAGAATGCGTTTTGTTCTAACGCATTCTAAATATCTTTAAATATCTTTGGAATATCTTTAATCGCATTGTGCGATTTTTTTGAAACAGTAATTGGTATCCTTTTTCATCTTTATCAGAAACTTCATATCAGAGCTAAAACATTTGTAATGCGAATTCTTAAACGTTAAATTTTCTTCGTGTAAATAAATGTAAACTGAAAAGGCTAAACTGTATAAAAAAAAATATGTGTTAAATTAATGCTTGAATATCTTTTGTGACAGTAAATAAAATTTGTGTCAGACTTTAGAATGCGTTTTGTTCTAACGCTTTCTAAATATCTTTAAATATGTTTGGAATATCTTTAATCGCATTGTGCGATTTTTTTGAAACAGTAATTGGTATCCTTTTTCATCTTTATCAGAAGCTTCATATCAGAGCTAAAACATTTGTAATGCGAATTCTTAAACGTTAAATTTTCTTCGTGTAAATAAATGTAAACTGAAAAGGCTAAACTGTATAAAAAAAATATGTGTTAAATTAATGCTTGAATATCTTTTGTGACAGTAAATAAAATTTGTGTCAGACTTTAGAATGCGTTTTGTTCTAACGCATTCTAAATATCTTTAAATATCTTTGGAATATCTTTAATCGCATTGTGCGATTTTTTTGAAACAATAATTGGTATCCTTTTTCATCTTTATCAGAAACTTCATATCAGAGCTAAAACATTTGTAATGCGAATTCTTAAACGTTAAATTTTCTTCGTGTAAATAAATGTAAACTGAAAAGGCTAAACTGTATAAAAAAAATATGTGTTAAATTAATGCTTGAATATCTTTTGTGACAGTAAATAAAATTTGTGTCAGACTTTAGAATGCGTTTTGTTCTAACGCATTCTAAATATCTTTAAATATCTTTGGAATATCTTTAATCGCATTGTGCGATTTTTTTAAACAATAATTGGTATCCTTTTTCATCTTTATCAGAAACTTCATATCAGAGCTAAAACATTTGTAATGCGAATTCTTAAACGTTAAATTTTCTTCGTGTAAATAAATGTAAACTGAAAAGGCTAAACTGTATAAAAAAAAATATGTGTTAAATTAATACTTGAATATCTTTTGTGACAGTAAATAAAATTTGTGTCAGACTTTAGAATGCGCTTTGTTCTAACGCATTCTAAATATCTTTAAATATCTTTGGAATATCTTTAATCGCATTGTGCGATTTTTTTGAAACAATAATTGGTATCCTTTTTCATCTTTATCAGAAACTTCATATCAGAGCTAAAACATTTGTAATGCGAATTCTTAAACGTTAAATTTTCTTCGTGTAAATAAATGTAAACTGAAAAGGCTAAACTGTATAAAAAAATATGTGTTAAATTAATGCTTGAATATCTTTTGTGACAGTAAATAAAATTTGTGTCAGACTTTAGAATGCGTTTTGTTCTAACGCATTCTAAATATCTTTAAATATCTTTGGAATATCTTTAATCGCATTGTGCGATTTTTTTGAAACAATAATTGGTATCCTTTTTCATCTTTATCAGAAACTTCATATCAGAGCTAAAACATTTGTAATGCGAATTCTTAAACGTTAAATTTTCTTCGTGTAAATAAATGTAAACTGAAAAGGCTAAACTGTATAAAAAAAAATATGTGTTACATTAATGCTTAAATATCTTTTGTGACAGTAAATAAAATTTGTGTCAGACTTTAGAATGCGTTTTGTTCTAACGCATTCTAAATATCTTTAAATATGTTTGGAATATCTTTAATCGCATTGTGCGATTTTTTTGAAACAGTAATTGGTATCCTTTTTCATCTTTATCAGAAGCTTCATATCAGAGCTAAAACATTTGTAATGCGAATTCTTAAACGTTAAATTTTCTTCGTGTAAATAAATGTAAACTGAAAAGGCTAAACTGTATAAAAAAAATATGTGTTAAATTAATGCTTGAATATCTTTTGTGACAGTAAATAAAATTTGTGTCAGACTTTAGAATGCGTTTTGTTCTAACGCATTCTAAATATCTTTAAATATCTTTGGAATATCTTTAATCGCATTGTGCGATTTTTTTGAAACAATAATTGGTATCCTTTTTCATCTTTATCAGAAACTTCATATCAGAGCTAAAACATTTGTAATGCGAATTCTTAAACGTTAAATTTTCTTCGTGGAAATAAATGTAAACTGAAAAACTAAACTGTATAAAAAAAATATGTGTTAAATTAATGCTTGAATATCTTTTGTGACAGTAAATAAAATTTGTGTCAGACTTTAGAATGCGTTTTGTTCTAACGCATTCTAAATATCTTTAAATATCTTTGGAATATCTTTAATCGCATTGTGCGATTTTTTTAAACAATAATTGGTATCCTTTTTCATCTTTATCAGAAACTTCATATCAGAGCTAAAACATTTGTAATGCGAATTCTTAAACGTTAAATTTTCTTCGTGTAAATAAATGTAAACTGAAAAGGCTAAACTGTATAAAAAAATATGTGTTAAATTAATGCTTGAATATCTTTTGTGACAGTAAATAAAATTTGTGTCAGACTTTAGAATGCGTTTTGTTCTAACGCATTCTAAATATCTTTAAATATCTTTGGAATATCTTTAATCGCATTGTGCGATTTTTTTTGAAACAGTAATTGGTATCCTTTTTCATCTTTATCAGAAACTTCATATCAGAGCTAAAACATTTGTAATGCGAATTCTTAAACGTTAAATTTTCTTCGTGTAAATAAATGTAAACTGAAAAGGCTAAACTGTATAAAAAAATATGTGTTAAATTAATGCTTGAATATCTTTTGTGACAGTAAATAAAATTTGTGTCAGACTTTAGAATGCGTTTTGTTCTAACGCATTCTAAATATCTTTAAATATCTTTGGAATATCTTTAATCGCATTGTGCGATTTTTTTTGAAACAGTAATTGGTATCCTTTTTCATCTTTATCAGAAACTTCATATCAGAGCTAAAACATTTGTAATGCGAATTCTTAAACATTAAATTTTCTTCGTGTAAATAAATGTAAACTGAAAAGGCTAAACTGTATAAAAAAATATGTGTTAAATTAATGCTTGAATATCTTTTGTGACAGTAAATAAAATTTGTGTCAGACTTTTGAATGCGTTTTGTTCTAACGCATTCTAAATATCTTTAAATATCTTTGGAATATCTTTAATCGCATTGTGCGATTTTTTTGAAACAGTAATTGGTATCCTTTTTCATCTTTATCAGAAACTTCATATCAGAGCTAAAACATTTGTAATGCGAATTCTTAAACGTTAAATTTTCTTCGTGTAAATAAATGTAAACTGAAAAGGCTAAACTGTATAAAAAAAAATATGTGTTAAATTAATGCTTGAATATCTTTTGTGACAGTAAATAAAATTTGTGTCAGACTTTAGAATGCGTTTTGTTCTAACGCTTTCTAAATATCTTTAAATATCTTTGGAATATCTTTAATCGCATTGTGCGATTTTTTTGAAACAGTAATTGGTATCCTTTTTCATCTTTATCAGAAACTTCATATCAGAGCTAAAACATTTGTAATGCGAATTCTTAAACGTTAAATTTTCTTCGTGTAAATAAATGTAAACTGAAAAGGCTAAACTGTATAAAAAAAAAAATGTGTTAAATTAATGCTTGAATATCTTTTGTGACAGTAAATAAAATTTGTGTCGGACTTTAGAATGCGTTTTGTTCTAACGCATTCTAAATATCTTTAAATATCTTTGGAATATCTTTAATCGCATTGTGCGATTTTTTTGAAACAATAATTGGTATCCTTTTTCATCTTTATCAGTAACTTCATATCAGAGCTAAAACATTTGTAATGCGAATTCTTAAACGTTAAATTTTCTTCGTGTAAATAAATGTAAACTGAAAAGGCTAAACTGTATAAAAAAAAATATGTGTTAAATTAATGCTTAAATATCTTTTGTGACAGTAAATAAAATTTGTGTCAGACTTTAGAATGCGTTTTGTTCTAACGCATTCTAAATATCTTTAAATATGTTTGGAATATCTTTAATCGCATTGTGCGATTTTTTTGAAACAGTAATTGGTATCCTTTTTCATCTTTATCAGAAGCTTCATATCAGAGCTAAAACATTTGTAATGCGAATTCTTAAACGTTAAATTTTCTTCGTGTAAATAAATGTAAACTGAAAAGGCTAAACTGTATAAAAAAAATATGTGTTAAATTAATGCTTGAATATCTTTTGTGACAGTAAATAAAATTTGTGTCAGACTTTAGAATGCGTTTTGTTCTAACGCATTCTAAATATCTTTAAATATCTTTGGAATATCTTTAATCGCATTGTGCGATTTTTTTGAAACAATAATTGGTATCCTTTTTCATCTTTATCAGAAACTTCATATCAGAGCTAAAACATTTGTAATGCGAATTCTTAAACGTTAAATTTTCTTCGTGTAAATAAATGTAAACTGAAAAGGCTAAACTGTATAAAAAAAATATGTGTTAAATTAATGCTTGAATATCTTTTGTGACAGTAAATAAAATTTGTGTCAGACTTTAGAATGCGTTTTGTTCTAACGCATTCTAAATATCTTTAAATATCTTTGGAATATCTTTAATCGCATTGTGCGATTTTTTTAAACAATAATTGGTATCCTTTTTCATCTTTATCAGAAACTTCATATCAGAGCTAAAACATTTGTAATGCGAATTCTTAAACGTTAAATTTTCTTCGTGTAAATAAATGTAAACTGAAAAGGCTAAACTGTATAAAAAAAAATATGTGTTAAATTAATACTTGAATATCTTTTGTGACAGTAAATAAAATTTGTGTCAGACTTTAGAATGCGCTTTGTTCTAACGCATTCTAAATATCTTTAAATATCTTTGGAATATCTTTAATCGCATTGTGCGATTTTTTTGAAAAAATAATTGGTATCCTTTTTCATCTTTATCAGAAACTTCATATCAGAGCTAAAACATTTGTAATGCGAATTCTTAAACGTTAAATTTTCTTCGTGTAAATAAATGTAAACTGAAAAGGCTAAACTGTATAAAAAAATATGTGTTAAATTAATGCTTGAATATCTTTTCTGACAGTAAATAAAATTTGTGTCAGACTTTAGAATGCGTTTTGTTCTAACGCATTCTAAATATCTTTAAATATCTTTGGAATATCTTTAATCGCATTGTGCGATTTTTTTGAAACAGTAATTGGTATCCTTTTTCATCTTTATCAGAAACTTCATATCAGAGCTAAAACATTTGTAATGCGAATTCTTAAACGTTAAATTTTCTTCGTGTAAATAAATGTAAACTGAAAAGGCTAAACTGTATAAAAAAAAATATGTGTTAAATTAATGCTTGAATATCTTTTGTGACAGTAAATAAAATTTGTGTCAGACTTTAGAATGCGTTTTGTTCTAACGCTTTCTAAATATCTTTAAATATGTTTGGAATATCTTTAATCGCATTGTGCGATTTTTTTGAAACAGTAATTGGTATCCTTTTTCATCTTTATCAGAAGCTTCATATCAGAGCTAAAACATTTGTAATGCGAATTCTTAAACGTTAAATTTTCTTCGTGTAAATAAATGTAAACTGAAAAGGCTAAACTGTATAAAAAAAATATGTGTTAAATTAATGCTTGAATATCTTTTGTGACAGTAAATAAAATTTGTGTCAGATTTTAGAATGCGTTTTGTTCTAACGCATTCTAAATATCTTTAAATATCTTTGGAATATCTTTAATCGCATTGTGCGATTTTTTTGAAACAATAATTGGTATCCTTTTTCATCTTTATCAGAAACTTCATATCAGAGCTAAAACATTTGTAATGCGAATTCTTAAACGTTAAATTTTCTTCGTGTAAATAAATGTAAACTGAAAAGGCTAAACTGTATAAAAAAAATATGTGTTAAATTAATGCTTGAATATCTTTTGTGACAGTAAATAAAATTTGTGTCAGACTTTAGAATGCGTTTTGTTCTAACGCATTCTAAATATCTTTAAATATCTTTGGAATATCTTTAATCGCATTGTGCGATTTTTTTAAACAATAATTGGTATCCTTTTTCATCTTTATCAGAAACTTCATATCAGAGCTAAAACATTTGTAATGCGAATTCTTAAACGTTAAATTTTCTTCGTGTAAATAAATGTAAACTGAAAAGGCTAAACTGTATAAAAAAAAATATGTGTTAAATTAATACTTGAATATCTTTTGTGACAGTAAATAAAATTTGTGTCAGACTTTAGAATGCGCTTTGTTCTAACGCATTCTAAATATCTTTAAATATCTTTGGAATATCTTTAATCGCATTGTGCGATTTTTTTGAAACAATAATTGGTATCCTTTTTCATCTTTATCAGAAACTTCATATCAGAGCTAAAACATTTGTAATGCGAATTCTTAAACGTTAAATTTTCTTCGTGTAAATAAATGTAAACTGAAAAGGCTAAACTGTATAAAAAAATATGTGTTAAATTAATGCTTGAATATCTTTTCTGACAGTAAATAAAATTTGTGTCAGACTTTAGAATGCGTTTTGTTCTAACGCATTCTAAATATCTTTAAATATCTTTGGAATATCTTTAATCGCATTGTGCGATTTTTTTGAAACAGTAATTGGTATCCTTTTTCATCTTTATCAGAAACTTCATATCAGAGCTAAAACATTTGTAATGCGAATTCTTAAACGTTAAATTTTCTTCGTGTAAATAAATGTAAACTGAAAAGGCTAAACTGTATAAAAAAAAATATGTGTTAAATTAATGCTTGAATATCTTTTGTGACAGTAAATAAAATTTGTGTCAGACTTTAGAATGCGTTTTGTTCTAACGCATTCTAAATATCTTTAAATATCTTTGGAATATCTTTAATCGCATTGTGCGATTTTTTTGAAACAATAATTGGTATCCTTTTTCATCTTTATCAGAAGCTTCATATCAGAGCTAAAACATTTGTAATGCGAATTCTTAAACGTTAAATTTTCTTCGCGTAAATAAATGTAAACTGAAAAGGCTAAACTGTATAAAAAAATATGTGTTAAATTAATGCTTGAATATCTTTTGTGTGACAGTAAATAAAATTTGTGTCAGACTTTAGAATGCGTTTTGTTCTATTGTTGTTCAATTTTTTGCTTTCTTCCTTGAAAAAAAAAAAGGTATTTGGTACTTTCAAAATGATACTTTAAAATTTGAGTATTTTTTTTCACAGTGTGTTGCCATTTCAATGGTAATTTTTAGAACTCTGGTGATAAAAAATGGTATTCTCAGTGCACAAAATGAAAATTTGACCAACCTGAACAATTTTTGATCTAATGATCGGATCTTTATGTTCCAGAGTTTTGAGAGGAGGACTTCAAATATTTCAATTAATTAGAGCAGACGATATTTTTGTTACGAAATAAATCAATCAATCGAAAGTACAAAAGCGAACTAAATGAATCTAAATTTTTTGACGATTTAGGATTCCTGACCCTCCTTCCCCATCCTCAATTATAAGGAATAGCCGTAAAATGGAAAACATAGTTCCTAGAGTTTTGTCAGGAGAGCAGTCCAATGTTTGGACTCCTTAATATTAATTTTATTCTTTGCGTATTTCACCATATTTCGAGAACTTTTGAAACAAACTGAAATTATTTTTCACAAATTCATTAACACAATAATTTCATGCAAAATATAACTTTCAGTAAATACTAATAATTCTTATTATTTTATTAAATAATGGTAGGAAAAATTTTGAATTGTAAGGTATACAATTTTTTTACATCATTTATAAGAATATAATTTAACATAGTAAAATACGAAATTTGAGCGAAATCAAATTTCCAAAAATTTAATTTCATTGCAACTATTCGATTGATTCAACTCACATTTTGTATTTTAACATTTAAAATTATATTCTTTTAAATTATGTAAAAATTTGCGGAATTTACAAGGCGTACTTGAGTTTTTCTGACCATTAATAAATAAAATAATTTTAAAAAAATTACTAAAAGTTATATTTTGCATGGAATTTAGATAAATGAGTTATAATTGTGTGAAAAAAGTATCGATTCGCTTAAAAAGTTCTCGTAATATAGAGAAATCTAATTTCATAGAGTTTGAGTCTGATTTCGTAGCTTAAAACATCGTCAGCACTGAATAATCAGCATATTTGAGCTCACACCTTCAAATCATTAAGATTGAGTCCTAGAACGTGAAGATCCGATCATTAGATCAAAAGTTATTCAGGGTGGTTTGTTTTTTATTTTGAACACTGTACAGTAAGCAAAATGAACTTTTGATCCTAATGATCCTTAAATCTCGTCATCAACTCACACGACTACATCCAGAGAAAAGAATGCTATCTAATATTGCATTAATATAGCCAAAGAAGCAAAATCAATAGTGTAAGGAGCACCAAAAAAATTTTAATGAAAAATTCATAAAGCAAAAAATATAAAAAAGATGCAAAAAAAAAAACAAGCATAGAAAATAAAAATTCAAAAAATGCAGAATAAAACTCAAAATGTAATATACAAAGCCAATAGCGAGTTCAAATGCACTTACACTTACCGGCATCTTACGAAAATGTTATAAATTTTTTTTGTAACCAGTTTGCCAGATTACAAAATATAAAAATAGAAGCTTGAATAGAGAATTGTGGAATTAACTTATGAAGTATTCTTACTGAAGTACAAAAGTGAGTTTGATTTGTTAGTTACCTTGGACTTACCCGAATATGGATATGCGCAAGATATTATACTGGATAATTCAAAGTTTATAATTAATAAGGTTAGAGTCGTGGCGGCACATGGGATAGAGCGTTCGTTTTCCTATGAAGTGAACTGGATTCGAATCCCAGCGATCTCTGGTGGATACAAATTCCGTATCCGGCTCGCATCGATCACAGTGATGACGTAAAATGTCCTCAGTGGTAGACGTCAACCCCTGGAGACTGGTTGATGGAAGACACCATATCCCAAAACAGAATGATGACGGCTGATGAATTTACTTAAATGATGGAATCGTGTTTTTCAGGGTCAGCATAATGGCGAGTGTGAAAATACAAAAAAAAAAAAAAAAAAAAAGGCCATTTGAAGATGTGACAACGACATCCAGACACATACATGATGGAAGATTTAAATTATAATTTTACAGGAAGTGCTTTCAATCGAAAAAGTAAACCAAATTCCGGTGATAAATGCTGTGATGGCATCCTTTCCTCCAATCACCCGAAGGGGGGGGGGATGAGACAGTTCAGATGAAACGGACCGAAAAAAAAAGAAGCTAATGAAGATCAAAATCGAATGCGAAAGTGAGAAAAAATTGAGGACTATTTATAAAAACAGTTAAAGATAAGTTACAGTTACTTAAAATTTACCAGTTACGGTCAAAAGAGGGATCAAAATGTAAAGTAAAAGTTAAAGTGTTTAAAAAATTAAGGGGAGTTACGGTTAAGAAAAGGTAGAAATAGAGAAATCACATGGAACATCAAAGGCGCCGATGCACCTGCACTTCGAGAGAAAAAAATGAGAGAGACATTCCAAGGAAAAAAAAAGGGAAAGTGTATAAATTACGAAAGTGACTGCAGGCATGATATAACAATGCGATCAAAAATTTAGCGCGTGACACTATGTCACAAATTTGAACCTACAATTCCGTTTCTATGTCATTATTTTATGCTAGGGGCAGTGGTAGCCTAGTGGTTAGAAAATCAGAGTCCGGTCTGCAGGATCCGGGTTTCCATCCTCGACTCTGTCAAAACCCACCAACTACATTCGGTATACGTGCTAGTAACACTTGTTAAATCGAAAGTAGTGGTCGATCGCTGAGCATACCATGGGTACTGGGATCTGGGGAAAATTTCATTCCCTTTCAGATCTAGGTTAAAATTTTGGAAACGATCTCGCGATTTAGTGTTCCTGCTGTTTCTGCCATCTGTCTGGAAGGTTTTGAGCTAAGACATACTTCACATTTGCAATGCTCTCTTGTAAAACAAAGAACGCACTTTCCTGACTTAATATGCAAAGGTTAATAGCTGGATTGCTCGACTTGTCCAAGTGTCATAAGAAAGAAAAACAAAATTATATGAAAAAGAGTAGTTATGTTAGATGAACCTTAATGAGAAGTAAATGTCATTAATAATTGTTTTTGTAAAATAAGTTTTGATAGTAATCAAAAATTAAATAGAAACTTCAACAACTTAGGGGAGAGTCGGGTAGCCCCGCCTAATGTCAATTTCATATGTATAGAATATTTTTTCAAGTCAATGGGCCATCGGACAGTAATTGTTATATTAAAAAAAAGATTATTTTCAAAATTTCAAGTATTTATGCAGCTGGTAACATGGTAAACAATAGTTTTGAAAATATGTTGAATACAGTTATCATGATATTAAGAAAAATTGGTTAAATGTTTCGATTAAACTTCATTTTAATATTAAAAAAATTATTTTTTCTATACATACAGCATTAAAGTATGTAGTCTTAAGTTTAGTTTGCACAAAGAACGAAGTTTATTTGTGAAAAATTGTTCGAGTAATTACAAATTTACAAAAAAATTGGATTTCGGGTAGCCCCGCTCACATGAATGTTAAGTATCACAGCCCACTTTTATTTCGTCGATAAATGTACGGTTCCAAAGATTTACTTAAATTAAATTATTTTCTTTAAATATTTAATATAAATATATATTAATATTATAATATATTAATATACATTAATAATAATAAAAAAATATAACATTTGTTGTTAATAAATGATAGAATTCACTAAAAGTATATGTAATAAAAATAATAATTTTGTGATAAAAATGATAAATAAGGTTTATCTGTTGTCAATACATTGGTCATTTTCATTTACACCTGAAAAAACAATCAAAAAACATAATTTTTGTAACTGGGCGGGGCTACCCGACCCATTTTGAAACGAGCTGAAAAACATGTTTTTTTAAATTTCTATTTTCTTAAGTTAAACTATTCTTTTTTTGGTTTATTCTTTTTGTATTATTTAATTAAATGATACAGCAATAGAAACATACAAAAATCTTGATCATTACTCAATATTATACAGAAATATAAGCAATAGTCCTTAAGTGGGCGGGGCTACCCGACTCGGGCTAATTGTTTGTCGATAAAGTCAATATGATAACCACGAAAAATAATTAGTTTTTAAATTTTATCCCGAAAATATAGAAAAAAAAATCAAATCGGTGTTAATACAACAAACATTTTGGGAAGTCTCAATTCAATACTTTTTTATTTTAAATGTAACAAACTTACTTTTATTATTGAGGAACAAAATATGATTATACCAAATGTGAGTGATGGTGAGGAATGGAATAGGAAGCTAAAGCCTGTGCTTCGATAATCTGAAAAGTTAATGCGTATAAACAGACTGTGAGTTTAAACATGTCACAACGCGTAAAAATTTAATGACAAGCAATACGTTTCTACTCTCATAGTTCGTTACAAACTTTTCAAAATATTTTGAATATTATTCCTAATAATTTAGATGGAAATTAAAAGTATTATTACTCTGAGTTTCTTATCAGTGAAACTTCTTTTAGGTCAGCCTTAAAGTGTGGTCCCAAAGTTAGGTTTTTAAATAAAAAATAGAGAATGCAAAATTGAAGTTTTTGATTTAAAATGTTCTCAAGAACTATTCTTTGAAGTTTCAGAGAAAGTGGTTTTCTGAGAGGACGTTTTAATTCAGAAAATTATTAGAATTTTTAAAGAGTCTAATATAAAGAAAAGTATTAAAATTTAAGGAATTAACTTATTTTCTCATATTACTAAAAAATCCAGTAATTTTTTTTTTTTTTTGTTACAAAGCCATACTTCAGTCGAAAGGCCAAAACTACGTTAGCTCGATTATATTGAATTCATAGAGTAGTTATTTATTAAGAGAGCTAGTTACTCTTTTTTCGTTGAAAAGAATGTGTCGTAATTCAAGGACCATTTTCCGTCAAGTAAACTCTACTCCCAGACTTTTTACTATGGGGGTGATGGATTACTCAGTTGTGATTAAAACTATACAACAATGAAATAAGAGTAAATTTTAAAATTATTTTTTATAATTCGATTCTATATTACATTATCTTACGATAGATAAGGAATCAGAAACAATGAGTTTTGTTTATCGTTTAGAAATATTTTTATTAAACCAAGACATAATATAATGGTTATGCTCTCATTAATCTTTGACGAAAACTAAAAAGTAGATCATTTGGAGTGCAAAGGAGACATCTTTGGAATGTTTCGTTTGAAATATTGCAAATTTTACTCTTGATGATAGATTGCCCCCAAAAATTTCAAAAATGAAACTTAAATATGAAAAATGTTTACCAAGGACACCCTAATTGTCTTATAAGGAATGAATACAGCTTTAGCCTCAATGAAGAGATCCAGGTTCGAATCCCAGCTGTGGCAGGTTGACATGAATTCTGCTCTCGTTTCGTGCCAACCATAGTGCTGACGTAAAATATCCTCAGTGGTAGATGGATCATAGGTTAGAATCCCCTTGCCATCAGACTAATCATGAAAGGTTTTCGTGGTTTTCCCCTTCATTTAACGCAAATGTGGGTTAGTTCCATCAAAATGTCCTCCTCGAATGTTATTTCGTCCCAATATTCGATCTAGAAGTTTCCTTGTCTTCTGGGTTGGGTTCAAAATTGCAAGGCTAAGGAATTGAACATTGATAGTCGTAAACTCAGAATTGGAAAAGGTGTTTAACGCCGGTTATGAAATAAAATTATATAAAACCACCCAAATTAGCTATGTTGATAAAGTGGAGTACAATTTTAAAGTTTATACAATTTTTTAATTTTCGTGTTTTATTTTATAGTTTTTACTTTTAATAATTACGCGTAACTTTAAAAAAAAAAAAAAGTAAAAGCCCACAGCCTCAGAATAATAGGTTTCTACCTTATTAAGATGTTAAATAAAACACTGTTTCCGTACAGGTTGTACAATAATATAGAGAAACGCAAGTTTAAAGTTTATGCGATTTTGATTTAACTTTGCACCATATGTGCCAAACTTGGAAGACCTCTACATGCTTCAAAACAATGTACAAGCGGCAGTGTAAAAATAAGAAGGCTTACACCATATTTAAGGGAGATATTTTCGATGAAAGATTGTGAAATGTACTATCCAAGTTTATTATCTGTATTTAATCAGATGTTTTGTTTGAAGGGATCGTGGTTTGAGTATCTTAGTTCATACTTGAAAAGATTTTCCTTGATAAATGAAAGAATCATATGCGAAAAACAAAAGAATTGTCCAGGTGATGCGCAGAATTTCTTTAGGAAATTCGTGATTTTCGTTTTAATTTGGAATTTTTTTAAACCAGCAGTCAATACAAAAGCAAAACAAGAAATTACTATGCATATATATTATGGAGTTGGTATTATGGAATTTAATTTCGTGATTAAGCTATTTAATTGTAATTCCTGAAGGGAAAAAAAAGCGCAATTTGTTTAACTATAAAGTAACGGAAATGACTTTTGGGTTTCAATATTTTTTAATTTTACAATTCCTGGCCAAATTATTAGACGCACTATAAGATTTTATGTAAAATCTTAGTTATCAGGTGATATTATGTAGCATTATTGTTTTTATCCGGCTGAAAACACTTTACACTTGTTTATATTCGTGTATGAATTGGTTAATATTGTATTCCAATAAGTTAAAAATGAATGCAAATAGGAAGAATACAAAAAATATCTCCTGAATAAAAGCCCATTACATATATGTTTAAATATAAAAGAATTGCATATAAACTCGTGCAAAACATGCCATGATTATAACACTACAGTACGTCTAATAATTTGGTCTAATTTTTATACTATACTAATATAGTACCTGATATAGTAAATATTCTATATATATATATATATAATATATCGTCTAATTTATCCGATCGTCGAATTTATATTAGATATCGTCTAATTTAACCAATTGATACACGAACGTTAACAAGTACAAACCGGTTTCAGTTGCGTAAAAACAGTAATAATAAATAAATACAAATAGGAAGAATATAAAAACTCTCCTGAATAAAAGCCCATTACATGTATGTGTAAATATAAAAGTATTGCATATAAATTCATGCAAAACATGTAATTATTAAAACACTATAATACGTGTAATAATTTGGTCTAGTAATTATAATATTCTATTATAATACCTAATATAATAAATATTCTATATTTATATAATATATCGTCTAATTTATCCGATCGTCGAATTTATATTAGATAACATCTAATTTAACCAATTGATACACGAACGTAAACAAGTGCAAACCGGTTTCAGTCGCGTAAAAACAATAAAGCTGTATAGTATCATCTGATTATTAAGATTTTACATAGAATCTAATTATGCGTCTAATAATTTGGCAAGGGATTGTATGATCATTATTTCACTAATTCAAATGCAATGACAATCGATCAAAGATCAATGATTTATTGAAATAATTAGTGCCAACGGTAGTTTCAGAAAATGATTCAAACATTTTACTTTCCCAGAATTATTCCTCCTTTTTTCATGCGGATTTCGATTTTTGATTTTGTGAGCATGTGACGCACCTCCATTCTAGAAAATATGGTTGCTATAAATTAGTAGGTTCATAGTGGGCTAAAATGTCGTTTCGTAACATGAACTTCCGTAACATGAAAGTAACATGAACTTCCTAATAATTTCGTAAACGATAATGTTTTGTGTAAATTAACTTCCAATAAAGCTCTCAAAATTTTTGCTAACTTCATAAATTTATCAAGTGTATCTAAAATTATATCTAAGCAAATTAATTGCAAAAATACAATTCCTAGGTTTTACATGAATGAAAATATGGTTACTCTGTTACTTGCCGCCGTGAAATATTGCAAACTTGATTAGCTAGGGTAACCGGTTTCTAATACTATTGTATTGAGGTATACTATCGAAGGCACCTAACATAGGTATTGTGTTAAATAGGTATTTTAGGGCATCCGAAACAAAATAGTACCTGTTAGTTTTTATGTCAGTATTTGCAGTTACGTCTCGTAACATTTCATAAAAATTAATGCTATTTTTTTCTATTTTAAATGTAGAGTTTCCTTACTCGGGTTTATAAATTGTTTTTTTTTAACCTTTTATATACCCGATTTTTTTCTTCTACCTTTTTTTTTTCCTTTTTAAAACGTTTTTAAAAATTTCAAAATCTAGTAGAAACACTTTTATACGTAAATAAATTATAACATTTTGAAGGGAAAAATCTTTTGAAACTAAATGTACAAATAAAAATAATTAAATACTTCGTAACATATAAGAAATTAAATTGGAATAAATAATATAAGATAATGAAAATAGAAGTTTATCATATTTCAGCCAATAATTTATACAATGTACTTTGAATATACTGGTTTAAGGTTTAATTGTTTATTTTTTTTACATAGTTTGCCTTTTCTGATAGAAGCACGCGTGTTCTCTAAACTGCAGCTGTATTTAATCATCATCGTTATATGACGGAGATATTAAAAAAATCTCTTCTTCAAAGAAAGCTATAAGCTAGAATCTTTCAAGACAAGAAATGTTAATCGGTATTAAAATTGATAAGGAATTGACGTACTTGCTTAATCTATAATTCTTATACCAGACACATCAGTTTTGACTCTACTAATGAAAATATATTTTTTTTCTTGTGTGCATGTTACTTTCTTAAAAGCTTACATGAAGAAATATTGCCTTTTAAACTTTTTTCAATTTAAAAATTATGTTTTCGAACAGATAATTATTTTCTCAGAAAATGTAGGGAAATATACCTAGATAATTTTCCTGTTAAAAAAAACAGCTACTAAAAAAATCAGCTGCTTTCTGGATAACTTTTAATCTAATGATGGGAACTGCACGCTCTAGGACTCAAACTTAATGGTTCGTGGGGGTGATCTCAAATATGCTAATTCATCAGTACAGACGACATTTTAAGCTGCAAAATCAGACCAAAACGGTATTTTCTCTGAATAAACATACCTTTTTTCGACGAATTTGAATTTTTTATTCCCAAACTACAGGGGGTAACGCAATCGAGGAAATGTGGTTCCAATAGTTAGGTTAGTAGAGTGGTCCAAGGCTTGGCCCTGATTAATGTTAAATTTTCTTTTTGTGTATTTTACCATAACTCGATAACTTTCTAAACAAATTGAAAAAATTTGCGCACAATCATAAAATTTTTTTACACAAAAATAATTCCATGTAAAATATAACATTTAGTAAGAATTTATTATTTTAATTAATAGTGGTCAAAAAACTTGAATTGTAAGGTACACAAAATTTAGATCATTTTTAAAGAATGTAATTTTACATGACGAAATGCAAAATTTGAACAAAGTCGGTTGAATAATTTCTCAAAATCGAATTTAAAATCAACGACTTTTTTTTCAGAAAATTATAAGTTTCTGCGTCGGATTTCGTAACTTAAAATAGCGTATGCACTACTTAATTAGCATATTTCACATCAAAATTAAGATTGATTCCTTAAATATGAAGATCAATTAGATCAAAAGTTATTTAGGGTGGTCCGTTTTTCATTTCGCTCCCTGTACACATTTCAAAATAAAAAGACAGAACATCATCACAATTTTTGATGGAGTGATCTGATTGTCATGTATAAATGCTACATTTAACATTTCGAAGAGCTAAATAACTTATAAGCGTGGAAAATATTTTAAGATAGTAAATCAAACATAAAAACATATTTTTTCTGTATAAATACATTTTTTTTCGACGGCTGAGGATTCCTTGTCCTTAAAGTAGTTGAAATCTTGAAAATATAAGTACACATCAAGAAAAAAAAATATGGTCAGAACAACCAGAATATTGTAAATTTTACTCCGTTTTTGGCTCTATTGGAACTAAAAAAATCTTGGTAATTCTTACCGAACGCTTTGGTAACGACTAGGGTAAAATTAGCAATAAAATATAATTGCATAATTTGTGATAAAATTTTGGTAAACGTGATAAAATTAGGTAACTTTATCATGTTACCTTAAAGCATGGCATAAAACCATTTATTTGGTTAAACTTACCTTTCAGTTTTGTATTCTTTACTAAATGTGTGGCAGTGCGAACTTTAATTTTAAAAACTTGCATTTCCTTTAAAACATTACCATGTGAACAAAACAAAAAATACTTCAAAATGAATGGTTCAAATACCATATAATTTGGTTTTATTAACCAGAATTATGCTATTTTACCAGAAATGACATTATCATACAAAACGGTAATTTTACCAGAATCTTTTTCTTTGTGTAGGCAGAAACGAGATTTTACAATTAGAAGCTACGTAATTAAAAATGATGTAAAAGCGTCTACACCTTATAATTCAATAGTCTTCGTGAAAGAACTAACCTTACAGGGAGAGGAAAACCGTGAAAACCTCGCAAGGTTAGCCTTAAGGCGGTAGGACTCTAGCCCATAACTCGTCTAACACTAAGGATATTTTATGTAATCACTGTGGTAGGTGCGAGCTGGGTGCAGAATTCATTTTAACCAGCCATCGCCGGGATTCAAACATGGTTTGCCTCATTGGAAGACGAGCTCTCTATTCCTTGAGACAAAACAGCTCTATAATGTATGCTATTGCTCGAAAAGAGCAAGCTTCGTCACCAATAATTGGTATGATTGTATGCAGCACCAAGGCACCGTTTATGTTTGTTATTTCTACAGTCCTTTTAAGAAGAATAAAAATAAATCTTACTAATCACTTCGTAATTAAATATTTTTTTCTGTAAAAATGCAAAATTCTAAATCAATACTTATAGTTATAAGTAAAGTTAATTATTCAACACTACTCACATAATTAAAGACAACTAACAAAATGAACCTAGAAAAAAATACTTAACGTATAATTAATTTATCTTTTAACACTACCTAAATTATTATTAAAACAACCTAACAATAATAACTATAGTTTCGGCAGTAGATAGATAAATACCCAAGATTATGATACTTCAAAAGGGAAATATTTATTTATAACACAAAATAATTCTAATTAAATACTTAAGGTTTAGCTAATTTTTTTAAAACTTCTTAAATTATTATTTAATACAATCTAAGAAAATGCATAATAACTACAGTGTTGCTAATTAATAGAGAAATACCAGAGTTTATGGTGACACATAAGAGAAATATCTATAGAAAATCATTACTGCTTCAGGCCTGTGTATTCCTTAACTTAAAAAAAAACTTATAACAATTAAAAATCGTTTTATTTTGGCAAAACAATCTCTTGCAAATAAAATTCATTGATTGGCAATCGAACGTTTTAATTGCTAACACAAAGATGATTAATAATACCAAAGGGTACTAATACTCTTTGATTTTTGAAAAATTTAGTTTGAGTTGAGTAACAGTTTGAGTTGTTAATTTGCTTAATTATCTATCAATTTTTTAACCTCAATTTATGAAAAATAGTCCTAATTTATATGAATCAAATAATGTTCTCATAATGTTAGAATCCTTAATTTTAATTTTGTGTACTTTTTTATATTCCCAGAACTACTTACGCGAATCAAAAAACTAAATACATTTTAACTGATTTGGGAGATTTTTACCAAATACGACTATTTGCAGTAATTGACACAGAAATCTAATATGACACAATAAATGAATAATAACAATTAATACTATAAATATTAGCTCTTTTATACTGGATTTAAAAACTGTATATTTAAAAATATATGTTGAGTTTCAAAATGTCAATTTCCTGTTATGTCACAAACGTTATTTTCGATAATTACTTGCTTTAACACTAGATTGCCTAAGGAAGTCATTTTGACTGCTTTTAATTTCAATTAGAAAAACAATGATGTATATAATGACACAATTTCTTAGAATTTTGTGACTTTTTGTACAACATATAATTTTTTTTATTGTTATTATTTACTAATAACTTTTTATATAACTGTAAATAATATAAAAAATGTTAAAAATTAATTTTAAACAAATTTATTTAAGCATTCGCAATCCAGTCATTTTGACTGCTTTTGGGCAATATAGGTATATACTAATTTTCCGTCTTTCTAGTGTTAAGACCACACATATATATTTTTCCCTGTCTGATTGTTAACTTCTAAACAGTTAAAAGCATTTTTCTAGTACGTGTACAAAGAATGATTCACAAAATAATTTTATTAAAATGATTTCTTTAGACAATAATTTTTACATCACAAGAAAATAAATCAGTTTTCTGGCAACTTATTTTCATTTCTCTATAACCTACATAAATGACGCTATCCATTTAAAGAGATTTTTTTAAAAGTGGTTATATATTTTATCCATTTTTTCTCTTAATCATTAATTTCATAAGATATATTATTCATTCCGAGATCTTATAAAAATCAGTGTTGTTAATAATACAAAGTGACAGGGACAAGCAATGAAAAAGTAAAGAAAAACAGAACAAGTAAAAGTATCAGGCCTAAATGTAGATGAAAATATAAGTAAAAAGCTATGACACTGAAAAGTGTCATTAAACTTGCTGTCATTTTCTTGATACTTGAATGCGTTAAAATAATTGTAAATTGCATAATTTGTAAACTACACTGTCCTTTATTAGGGATCGCGTTCATTTTAGCGACAATCCCTTCATCGACAGGCTGTTTCATTGACATTACTTAACCGACATTTCGCCGACCAGGTCATTTCGCCATTTCCTCGACAGGGTTATTTCATTGACAGGCTATTTTGTCGGCCAATGGCCATTTCATCAGCTGGGTTATTTCTTCGACTGTGTCGTTTCGTTGACCGAGTCATTTCGTCGCCAGGTCATTTTATCGACACGGTCGTTTTGCCAACTGCGTTATTTGATCGACATGGTCGATTTGTAGACGAGTTTATTCCTTAGGCAAAGGCTTACGTAATTTTGAGAATTTTTTTATGACTTATTAGATTACGCGTTGTGTCACTTTTTCGAAATTTAGCATATTTTTGTTGACATTTTTAAAAATTAAGTCGGAAGCAAAATTTTTATAGTATGTTGTAGTTGCCAAAAAAGAAGCTTTTTTTTAAAATTGAAAATTGCCTACTTCTTTTGTTTTACATCACTTTGCAAAACTTTTTTTACATTTGATGTTCTAGCTTTGTTTTTGTCACTTTAAGTGGTATTTTATACAATTTTTTTCCAGTTGTATCGTACTCAATTATTTCTAAAATTTATTTTTTATGATCATTATTGCGGATTAGCAACACAAAAGCAATTGTATTTAACGGGTCGCATTCATTTCAGGGAAAATCACTTCATCGACAGGCCGTTTCATCGACACCACTTCATTGACAGAATATTTCATCCACTAGGTCATTTCATCGACGGGCCATTACGTCGACAGGGTCATTTCGTCGACTGGGTCATTTCGTCGACAGGGTCGTTTCGTCGACAGAGCAAATTCGTCGACAGGGTTTTTGCGTCAACAGGATCATTTCGTCGACAGGGTTGTTCAATCGACAATCACTACATCGACAAGTCATTTCATCGACACCACTTCCACAGATCATTGACAAAGTCATTTCATCGTAAAGCTATTTCGTCGTCAATTTTATTTCGACAATAGGGTTGTTTCGTCGACAGGGTCATTTTGTCGACAGGGTTTTTTCCTCGGCAAAGTCGTTACGTCATTAAACCAACCCTCATTAAACCAAGTCGTTAAACCAACCCTGCCATTGAAACAGCTCTGTAGATAAAATAAACCTGTCAACGAAATGACCCAGTCGACGAAATGGCCCGTCGACGAAACAGCCCTGTCGACAAATAGACTTGTCGATAAAATTAACCTGTCGATAAAATTAACCTGTCAATAAAATTAACCTGTCGATAAAATTAACCTCTCGATAAAATTAACCCGTCGATAAAATTAACATGTTGTCGAAACGACCCTGTCGAAGAAACGACCCTGGCGATGAAATAGCCCGACGATGAAACGATCTTGTCGGCGAAATGACCCAGTCGATGAAATGATCTGCCGATGAAGTGATTGTCGATGAAAAAACTAGACCCGCAATTAACTACTGTGAACGATTCTTGATATAGCGAGTGGATGAAGGGAGACAATATTGATGTAGAAGTGATTGACACGAATTAATGAATCAGTGAAAGATTGAAACCACTTCGTCGATAGATGACTTCATTGACTATAGCATTTTGTTAACAGGCCATTTTGGCGGGAAAATTTCGTAATCGGATAAAGATTGTCTGTCGATTAAAAGAAAATTTTACTACAACGTATAATGTTCCACCACAGTAAATAATTCTCATTAATACAGTTTAAAATCTTATTATAAAAGGAACTAACTTTTACAATGATAACACAAGTAGTTATTAAAATTAATTCAATCAGAAAAAAAATACAAATCTTTTCAATAGTTAGCAAGTAAAATCAATTCTCATTTATTACTTCTTATTTTATCACAAATTTAATATTCCTATGCTTAAACACTTTTTTTTCAAAGTACAGTTGATTTTTTTTTCATATGAAGATATCAATCAGTTTGTTACGATTAATGCATTAATAAAGTTTTCTAGCATAAAATTTCAATAATTATATATTTCATAACCAAAATGATTTTTTGTTTATCTATGTAAAATATCGATTTATAAGGAATAAAATTATTTTCATTGCTATACAGAAGTACAATTAATATATATACAGTTTTTTAAGGGTTATCATTATTTTTATTGCTGTGGGAATTACTCTGAAGTCGATGGTTTTGCTAAAGTGTAATTAAAAACTGTTGAAAATTTTTAAAGCAAAAAAATTTTGTTTTTTTCACCCCAAAATAGTCTTTAAATTTTCATTTTAATACTCTTTTATTACTTTTAATTCTCAGTATGTCATATTTTTTAAACTTGATTTGATATAAGAAATAGTTTGATTATTATAGCAAACTAGAGCCACAATGGGCTGTTGAAAACGGTCATGCTTAGTATTGACGAGAAGACAATCCTTACTTATCCTGGGAAAAAGTGTTGCTCTATTGCAAATCAATACATAATAATAAACGCGGCTGTGTGTGTCTGTAATCACAATATATCGCCCCAGAAGCCTCGCCCAGGCACGAAACTCGGCACATAGTTGTGTTTTGACATAATAAAGAAATATTTTTTTTTTTTTTTCAAAAATTTGGATTAGTTTTTTAGTTATTAGTCATTTTGTAAGAAAATATATGCTTTTTCGTCTTCAAAGAGCCATATTCAAAAAACTATTAAAAAATGCATATACTTTTCTCCACTCTTATAAATGTATGCTAATGCGAACCTTACAATTGAAATATTAATTTTCGACAACTTAAACCAATAATATACGACGGATTTAATAATTTAATTGTAAGGTTCGCATTAGTTTACATTTATCAAAGTGGAGAAAAGTTTAACTTTTGTATTAAAAATGTGGCAACATATTCGATACGTAAATAGAACGCTTCGCTTTGATATATTTGTCGCTGTTCATAATTGCTATAATAAGTTTTTCTTCTTCTTTCCACGCTCTATTTTTTTTCTTAAGCGAAGACGATAATTTTTGTAGCGATATAGAAATAGAAATTGATAACATAAAAAAATGCTATCTGTATGCTGACTGACACAAGTTTTATTTTATTGCTGTTTCTTAAATATGTTATTAACTGCGTTTTAATTTTCAGCTATTGGCCAATGATGATTTCGAAAGCAACTTTTGTATGCTTTTACAATTTCTGAGGGCCTTTTTTTTTAAAAAAAAAAAAAACAAACAAGTCTCCACCTGATAGTGATATTATAGGTTAGGCTACCATAGGCCTTAGGTTACCATAGCAAAGTTACATCTTCAAACATCCTCAAGAGCTATAACACATCTGCAGCAGAACTGGATATGAAGACAAAATTGCAGGACAGGAAGACTTTAATTGTCCACTAATTTCCGATTTCCTGCTATGTTTTAAAAAACTTTATTTGTGAAAACCTTTAGCGTGGCGCACAGCTGGCCGCCTTAAGCGGCTAGTAAGTTATAGAAAAGTAGATTTTGATGCATCCACAGTTGTCGATTAAACTCTTCTCAACTAGCTATCAAAACGAAATTAAATATAATTTTCAGTTCCAAAATTATATCATTATTCTCTAATTTAGGATATTCACAATATTTCGCTGATTTATTAATTTATTGTCTTTCTTTCCCTCGTTCTTTTCTTGGCGAAATGATCATGTCAACGGAATAACTTTGTCGATTAAACGACCCTGTCAATGAAACGACCCTGTCGATGAAACGACCCTATCGAGTAAATGGCCTGTCGACTAAATGACCTAGTCTATGAAATGGTCTGTCATTGAAGAGATATCGATGAAATGACTTGTCGATGAAGTGATTGTCAATGAATTGAACTAGACCCGTTTATTAGATTTTATTTAAGGTAACTAAATGAATATTTAAAAAAAACTATTCTGAATATTTTAAATTTAACTTTTTTCATAGTAACGTATTTTCTGAGAATTACCCATTTATGATTTGCTAATCTAAAGAAATAATTATTTATTATATGTTTTATGATACATATTTTATTATTTTTCATGATTGTTTTTTAAAATTAATCATTATTATTACAAAAAAAATATCATCATGCGTTGGTATGTTTTTATTATTTTTCATGATTGTTTTTTAAAACTATTCATTATTATTACCAAAAAATATCATCATTCGTTGGTATGTTTTTATTATTTTTCATGATTGTTTTTTAAAATTATTTATTATTATTACAAAAAAATATCATCATGCGTTGGTATGCTTTTATTATTTTTCATGATTGTTTTTTAAAACTATTCATTATTATTACAAAAAGAAATATCATCATTTATGCGTTGGTATGTTTTGATTATTGGCATCTGTTTTGAGCTCTCGAAACTTCACTCTTTTTCCATCTTAATTTTTGAAGTTAAAGAAGTTTTTCGACTGATACGTAAATCCTTCGATACATATAATCAAAAATAAATAAATAAATAAAATTAAAGAGAACTGGAAGATGATAAGTTTATTGTTAAAACGAAAAAGATAAAATAGTCACTTACGATCTTGCTGCCTTTATTCATCCAAAGAAAACCAATACCCCAGGGAGTAATAAAATTACTGTTAAATAGTGCCTAACAGTGGCAACAAAAAATAGTAAAAGTGGTAATACTTTGAGACTTTTTTTGAGATTCTTTTTTCTGATATCAAGTCACAATTGAAATCTCTGAATATTTTACAAAATATATCTGCATGAAACTTTTTGTCAGTTATTATATTACTGTTGTGAGTCATTATATTATTATTATTAATAGTAATTACATAATAAATATAATATAATTTATAATTCTGTTATTATAATTATTATTAGTGCTGCTATTATTATTGTAATTATTATTGATTTTATTATTATTATTAAATGAAACTTTGAAATCAGAATGGAACAAATTATCGGAAATTTTTTTTGGAAGCAGGTTATTTTTATTATTATTAGATTTCTCTATCACCAGATATTAGTCTCCTGAGACACACAGAAAGTTCTAGAACAATTATCTTTGTTCCTAAATATCTCTTAACTCCAAAAAATGTGAGTGTTCCGGTGTTAACTCATCAGTCATGGGTAGTGATCAAAAGGTTTATTAATCACTTATCAATATCATTAGAAACCAAAAAAAAAGTATTGAATTGCAATTTTAATATTGCAATTTTATAAAACATGGACAGGTTTAATACTTGAAAAAAAATGGTATAATTGGTTATAAAGTCTTGATAAGAAGAAAAAAGGCTCTTATAGCTGCTTTTCATCTCCATCCAATAGACAACGCGAAAAGGAACCCTTTGTTTCCTATTGAATGTTTGTTAGCCTCATAAGTAAGATAAGCTCCGTATTAAGGAACGAGGTTCTATTACGTAGCAGGCTTTGTTTTTGTATTTGTGAAGAAAAGAAAACCTCTACGTATAATTCAAAATATGTTTTTGCTTACATTCAGAGCAAAGCTTATAAAGAAAGTACTAACGTGTTGGTTAACAGTTAACTTAGCTACGACACAAAATGAAAATTTCACTAGTTGTCCATTATGACGTTTTACGGTGAATACGTATGTCTAATTAACGAACTCCTTTCACTGGTTGTCTAGAACAGCATTGCAGATGATGACTATAGTTACGAGGTTAAACTATTTCAAGTAGGGGCATGGGGTAAACATTTAGGACAGGTTTTGACACGAAATCGCAAAGAAATAGTAAAATCTCCCATCTTGTGAAATATGTTGCAATACGCTGGCAAAGCAAAGAAGCTGACATCGAACGTTCGGTCACATGAAAGTTTAAGGATTGTCCGGGTTGCAATTTTTTAATCCAGGGACTTTTAAAGACCCGTTCTCCTGTTCGGCAGTTTTTTAATGAAGAGAAACATAATATTTGAGAGAATTACAGCCAAGATAAAAAAATCTCTAAAATAAAAGAACGAGACGTTAAATGCCGTTGGATTGTCAATTAGCGCCTGGAGTTTTTACAGAGTTGTGAGAAAGAGGAATCAGACGATTCTTCATAATTTTGGATTTTTCTCTGCGAAAATAGTTCTAAAGAAGAGAGGCTACAGCCAACCCTTGCGAAACTGCTTGCCAATTCATTTAATTATTTTTCATCGTCTTGAAATATGTTTAAAACGGGCAAAGATATATTTTAGAAATTTTACTAGATTGAGTTTTACCATTTGCATTTTGGATTTAAAATGAAATTTGCATTTGGAAATAAAATTACTATTTATAAAATATCCTTAATGGTGATAGTTGTGAAATCTTACCCTAAAGTGAATAAGATTAAAAACGGTGGATCCAAAACATATGTTTTTAGCTTAAAGCGAAAACAATCTCTGTCAATGTTTGAAGAAAAAGTGCGTATTATAAAGTGCGTATGGTTCTTAAAAATAAGACAATTTCTAATTTTGTATCAAACAATGTTTTGCTCAGAAGAGAGAGCAAAAAAAAATTTTTTATCGATGTCATTAATACAAGAAATCTTAAATATATTCAGTTGAAAGAATTAAGATCACAGATATAACAATAATCAATAAGGTTAACAAATATGTTTAATAACTTCAAAAACTGACCACAGCACACGTGGCTACTAAAATCAAATTCAAACTTTCGGGCCCTTTTCGTTCAATGTTGATTTAAGTTTAATCCAGCCATCACAAACTATGACACTTCAGCAAAATCTTCCCATTGATAGGCTGTGCAAGATCTGATGACTTACAAAATCTGACGATTAATATAAGAAGCTTATTAACTGTTGTATCAGTATGGTCGTCGTGACTTTAAGCCCTTCAGAGTCTACAAATAGGTCAAGCGTTAAAAGTTATCTGCATTTTTAGTAGTCGTCAGAAAAATGAAGACGACTTACATTTTCTTACCCATAATAGGGGTACTACTTAATTTTATTCAAGGTAAGTTTGAATTTTAAATTTAAATTTTATTTTAATTGAAATCATTACTTCTCCTATGAAGACAAATTAATATATCATATGTACTAGTGCAATCTTATCAGGTAAACTAATCAGTGAAGGAACACTTAAGCTTCGCTTGCTTTTTAAAAAATCATATTAATTTCAAAATTCGTAATTTTAGTTAAATGGCACTGTCAACATATTTGTTACTAATTGCAAATTATGTAAAAAAATTGTAGAGAACTTACATAATATTGTTTTAAAGTTTTGGAGGTTCAAATAACAAGTAGTAAGAAGACCAAGTAAAGGAACAGCTTTTACCCGTGAATGACCACCCAGTAAAGGAACACTTAATTTTGGTTATTTTTTAATGCTCTTTGTGAATTTATAAGCCATACACATATTTAAAAACAAGCCTATTCTTGAAATTATAACATATAAATACTTGGAAAATGTAAACTTTTTTTGTAATCATGAATTGAAAATTAAAGTGTCAACATATTAACACATACTGTTCATTCACTGGGAAATCTATGCCCAGTAAAGGAACATGCCTGTTCCCTCGCTGGTTAGAAGTTGTTTTTCGTATTTTTAACATACTTTTGATGCGGAACATCACTAAAGGTACAAGAAAGTTAAAGTTTATCTTTTATTTTCATCGACTTAGAAAAAAAAACCCAGTAAAGGAACACTCGTTCCTTCACTGGTTTTTCATCGTTTTGTGATCCAGTGTTAATATCTCAGTACTTTATTATGCAACGATGCTTAAAAAAAATAAAACGCAACTTCAATAACTATATTTTGAATTCTCTTTTTCACAGTGAGAAAAATAAAACTATTACATGCAATTAATTCCACTTCAAACATATAAATGCAAACACTCACCTTTTAATTTTTCAAAGAAAGAAGGTGTTGCAGAGATAATAACAAATTTAAAATTTTTTCCAGAGAAGTCTATTTGACCAGGTAATCCAAAACATTGCTAGATGACTTCCTATTGTTTGGCAGTAAGCTATTGTTACCAATCAATCTAAAGAAAAACTTTCAAATTCTTATCTTTAATCAATATTTATGAAATTTTCCTTCACTGGGTAGTGTTCCTTCACTGATTGGTTTACCCTATTAATGTATAATTCCCTTCTATATTTAAAAGAAGTTATTATTTCATTTGGAAATGCTTACATTTATAGAGCAGAGTTTAAAAATGCTATTTTAACTATTAATTTATTTTCAAACTTGACGAAATAATGTCCATGGATAAGCACAACCATTCATCAATACAAATTTAATAATATTTCTGGATTTATTAGCATTATGTATCATCTATCACGGCAATCTATATATATATATAAATGACTGTCTGCCTGGAGTGTGGGGATGTGTTGGTGTGCGTGTCTTTTATAGACTCCTAAACTATCCGATTGATAGTTCTGAAATTTGGCATAAAGATAGTTCGAAGAGCTAGGAAGGTCACTGTCTACAGCAGAACATTCTACGATGAACCGTTCGAGCGAGTTGAGTGAAAAACGAAATAGAATTTTTTGATAGGTTAAGCGTTAGCCGTTGTTTAAAATTTAACTATAGGTGATACAATTTTTCAAATATTTTAAAGATAACATCAGTGATAATTTCTAACTTATAGTTCTATTTGATCAAAAAATAGTTTATTGCACGCTTTTAAATATTTAATTTTTTTTTATATTCGCTATGCCAGATAAGTTCAATGAACAACGTTACGTGTAGCACGCGTGGTCTACGTCATGAAATGTATGCAGTTAAAGACTTCTGATACTACTTGCGTATATAATATTTCTTTAAAAACGTGTTTCTAGAAAAATATTAAAATATTTATTTAAAATCAACGGTAATTGAATAGAGAAAAAATATTTATGTATTTAAAGGCAACATTAATGGAAATGTGGTACTAATTCGCTTAGGAGAAATGTAAAATATCGCCATATCATTATTGACGCAAATGATGCTTATTAATTTAGGTAATATATGCATATTGAAATAAGAGAAATAGGTACGAGAAGGCAAAAGCAATAGAGTAAAGATAGTTATTTGTCGAGAAGAACCGTAAGAAATCGTCATACTATCATTGACGGCAATGATACTGAGTTAATGTTGGTATTATGTTAATTGATATTAAAAAAAAATGATTTACTAGAAAGCAAAAATGATAGCAGAAAAAGACTTATTTATTTAGGGGAGTCACCATATCATTAATCATCATATCATTATTGACACAAATTAAACTATTGACTATAATATTGATAATTTGTATAATTTGAAATAAAAAAAAATTAAGTTATTTGCTAAAACGCAAAGTTAAAGAAGAAAAGTTTTATAGGAAATTCGGAAACCGTAGAAAATCGATATTCACAGATGACGTTTAATTATTGTATAGTTCTGACTGAAATACGTACTACTGGTATTATAGTAATTGGTGCGGTTTTGATAAGAATTCTACAACGGGCTTTCCGTAACTTTAGAAGAAAAAATTTTTTTCAGTTATAACAAAGATAAGGTATGAATTTTTTAATGAGTTAAAATTAAAAGAATTACGCTCCACCTCTACTTATGAATATTTTTACAGTAAATTAAAGATCAAATGGGAAATGCTTTAAAATCCTTATCATAAGAATTCTATTTTTTTTTAAAAATATTTCGACTTAAGTTGGCTGTCAAATGTATTTTTCACAAAACTCAAATGTTGAAGGGTTTATGTAATAAGTACCAAACATACTAATATAGGTATAAAATATTACGTTGATATATTTGATGATTATTAAAACAACACCAATACTAATCAGTTTAATACCGATACTTTAGAAATAAATGTTTTACTGCCCATTGAAAGGGCTATGTAACGGAGAAAATTAAATTACTGATAAATTTTGGTAATAATAAATAATGGTACACTTTAACTATTATGAGTTCGCCACAAGAAGTAGTATCATACCAAGTGATTCTAAATACATTTCATCTTCATTCTAAGGGAATGAACTACAAAAAACGAGTTTTTTTTTACTTCAATAACATAAAGTCATCGAAAAGTGCAACAAATACTATTATATACATATGAAACATTAAATTATTTAAGCTATATTAATTGAAAAAATTTAGTGGAAGAACCAGGTAAGTAATATTTTCAAAACGAAAAGAAATTTGCATTCAAACAATTGTATAACCAGTTTATTGGAAGGCGGGATTAATAATTCTTTGCTTTATTTTATTTACTACTGCCTAATGGGAAATAAAAATCATGCTAACACACTAAAAACTGATGTGATTATTTATTTAGTGATTAGTTATTTTATTATTAAACATATTCATGCTACTATTTTCTGTTATTTTCTCTGATTCATTAATTTCCCTGAAAAAAAATTTTACCTGGTTTTTCCATCAAGCTCTTTAATTATGTCGGTATATGCTTTTCTGTTTTGACCATGATTTCGTAGTATTTCTCAGTACTGATTTCTTGATTCTTGGCTTATTTGTTTTTCCATCCCGTGTGCAGAACGGGTATTCAGCTAGGCTTTTATAAAAAGTATCAGTAATAATATTCCATTTTCAGTAACATAATCTAAAGTACCCAAAAGTGTAGAGTTATCTTTGCACTGGAGCATGATAAAGTATAAAACATCATTTAATGCACAAATAAATAAATAAAATATGGAATGTGAAATTAAGTATAATGTGAAATTAAGCATAAACAAGTAGTATTGTCGGTAACGAAAAGTTATTTAAACCTTGCTTACAACGGCTTGTGTTTTGAACATTGTCTTCTACTTCATCATAAAAGCAAGGTGTTTTTAAAAATGACATAATCAACAATGCTGGTTAGACTTTTGAATTTGTTTCTTATTTTTCTTCAGTAAAATAGATTGATTATAGATATATTTTTCAGATAGTTACCGTAATAATTATTTTTTTTAACTTATTTTGCGTTGTATTTCAAGCCAAAAACTTTCATTCAAAATAATATTAAATATGTTAGTTTTGTTATCGAAACCTGCAAAATGCATTGAGGAAATGATATAAATTTGGGTTACATGTATAATTTAAGATTTGATGAGCAATATATAAATTTTTAGCAGGAAGTTAAAACATCAATGCAACTTACAATCGCTGGTTAATATCAATCCTCTGAACATTAAACCAGTCGGCAAAATTGGTACTTACGTATTAACGCAACCAGGCCAAAATTCGCATAAATCGCCAAATTTGGCGACCCTAATTACGGCAACCCTAAGTGATTTATATTATTTTTCTTCACACATCTTGAATAACCGGGCAGTGGGACTTGAACTTAAAAAAACATCAGTGTAGGATATACCGGGCAAATGTATACCGGGCAGTGGCACTTGACCTTAAAAAAAAACATCAGTGTAGGGTAAACCGGGCAAATGTATACCGGGCAGTGGCACTTGAACTTAAAAAGACATCAGTGTAGGATAAACCGGGCAAATGTATACCGGGCAGTGGCACTTGAACTTAAAAAAACATCAGTGCAGGATATACCGGGCAAATGTATACCGGGCAGTGGCACTTGACCTTAAAAAAAACATCAGTGTAGGATAAACCGGGAAAATGTATACCGGACAGTGGCACTTAAACTTAAAAAAACATCAGTGCAAATCGCATACATACAAAAAACATAGCATACAAATCGCGCCAACCTGGTTGCGATAATACGTAGGAACCGCAAAATTATGCTGAAATTTACCTGCAGAAAACTTAAAGACGTTGAGAGCATTAAGGTACGGAAACTGAAATCAAATGCAGCATTTTCCATATTAATTTATAATTTTTAAAATCATAATAAACAGTGCTACTATTTTAATTACGGACAGAATTAAAAGGAGTAACAGGGCCTCGATTATCCAAAGTAATTGGGACACGACTTACTTATGAATAATTGAAATATTTGGATTGTAAAAGTAACATTGTTTTTTATTTTTGTTCAATCAATTAATTATGAAAATTTACTTTTTATTTATATAAAAAAAAAAAAAAAAAAAAAAAAAAAAACATTATTCCTACTTAACCTAACCTATCCTTTTCGTGCCTGGCTTACACATAATGTTGCAGCTAAAAATGTTGTAGTTACCAAAACAAAAGAAAAAATATTGCGAAATAAAAACAAATAAAAATTTAATGTTTAATTTAACAAAACAAATCTCATTTAACAAAACAAATCTCACCTTGTGAGGAAAAACATAAGAAAGTTCAACTAAAAAAAAAGTAAAAAATGTTCTATTGATTCTTTTTAAAAAAACAAAGAGAAAAACGTGAATCACCAACACAATACGTCCTTTTTTAATTTCGTGCTTTTGCAAGCCTGGTTAAATATGACTTCAACAGCAATTTAAATTATGTTCTTTTGAAATTAATCGTCTGCTTTTGTGTTTTTGAAAATAATCGTCTGCTATGTTAATCTTCAACACATAAGGTCACAAGTTTCCTTTTCCAGACATCTCTGTCCTAATTTAGTCCTCTTGCTTCAGCCTATACATTTAGTTTAGCTTTGCACAGATATCGGTACATGTATCCTTGCCAAATAAGTCTCGGCCTTCCTCTTTTACATTTTCTGACGGATGCCCAAGCAAGTGCTTATGTTAACAGGCTATCTCATTTTAAACGAAGGGTATTTTCAGTTCATCTCCATCTTCTTTAAAATATTTCCTCATGAATGGGTAAAAATTTGCCTGTGTTAGTAGATTTTTACTTGAAACAGTTTGGGCCAAAAGTTTTTTTTTAAATAATTCTTATTCGTAGTTCTGGAATGATCCCAGTTTTTCTGTTTCTGTTTTGCGGGGGTTCCTCTATTCAGCTCCATACAAAAAGCAATGCTACAGAATATTTAAATTTTATTTTAAATGGAAAATTAATAAATATATTTGTGCCAAATAAGTATAAATATTATTATAAGTATAGGCATTTTGCTTTGAAATTCTGTTGCGCCATTGCTCTAGATGGTAGAAGTGCCTAATTCCGGAGCGTTTGCTGGTTTCATTAATTTATGAAGATGATTTTATTTAATTTATATTCTTTTACAAGCTTTAGAAAGCTTTCTTCTGATTCCATTCACATTAAGATATTAAATTTTTTTCTATCCAATAGAAATGAAAACAAAATGAATGAAAAAAAAAAGAAGATATATTTATCGTTTATTTCTTTATTTTTTTATTGTTTTATATAATTTTATTTCTTTAGCAAAAACAAAGCAACCCACTTTACGGATTAATTACCAATTTTACGGATTAAAATGATTATTTGTTATTTACTTAAAATTGCATAAAATTCAGAAAAGTTAAAAAAAGAGAACAAAATGAGCATGGTAAAAGAAAACCCACTTAGGAATCGACTTTATTTGAACAATCGAGGTTCTGCATTAATATTGTTTTACATAAATAATTCGGGCTTGTTTACATAAAGAATCCAAAAGAGATTGCAAAGAGTTACGAGAACAGAAAGTCTGAAATGGGTAGCTTTTTTGCCAATACTTATATTCATAGCTTGTCGAACTGTGACAAGTTATCCTACAAAAAATTATTCTCTATTTAAGGGTTAAAAAGAAACTCGATAATTATTTTAGATTTAATAAAGTAGTTAAAAAAAATCGAATATTAGACTTTTAATAAAAAGTACAGAAATTCGAATTTATTTTCGAAAATACGTACGAAATGAGATTTGAAAATATTCACTTTTTATAAGTAAATCGTGATTGTAGAATATACAAGCGAGAGAGAGATAAAAATGACTCACGCTCTCAAATGGCTTCTTTTTTTTTACGCTAAATTTATATTTTCTGCTAACATTTTGTAGAAAAGAATTATTATTGCCTAATATCATGTTGTACAGTCAAAATGGTATATTTAAAATTGTACTTTTTAGCAGTGATAAGAACAAAAATCGTAAATATTATTTTGTATAAAATCAAATGATTTGATGTTAATTTTACACGACCCCATAGCCGTAAACAAATACATAGCCGTAAACAAATGCATAGCCGTAAACAAATACGTAGCCGCAAACATATTTATTATGAAGATACATTATGATCAGACGAGCAATCTTTTCACGTTAACAAACAGGTAGCACATATTTTTCCACCCTGATATTGACCTTGGTCATTCGGGTATCAGAAGGGCAATTTTGTTGACCACTCTTTCAAGGACACCCATATTAGGTAGGCAACTTTGCTCTCACAGTACGAAGGACTAATAATACAGCGAAGAGAAGGAAAGAACATGCAGGCCTTGTACGGGATGCGAATCCAGGGCTTTTTTGACAAAAAGGTCCTTCTCTGACCACTATACATCTGGTCGGCCCGGGTGTCACATAGAAAGTACAAAAAATAGTTAAATGATTTTTCGTTTAGTCCCATGTCAAGACTAAGGCCAAGTTAGCAATAATTATTATTATTTCAAATAATTATAATTACTGCTAACAGGCAATTATTATATTTATGAGCAAAATGATTATTGTATTTTCGAAAACTTTTGGAAAGATTAGCCAGGAAATTTTTCAAAACATGTCTTTCATCCCAATAAAGATATTTAACACTAGATGTCCCTACCCTCTGCTTTCTGCTCTCGTTACCCCTGGAATGAATTTAACAGTTCGTTTCGGACAGCTTCACTTGTGCCCAAGTATTTTAGTCCAACTCATGTTTTTGAGTTCATTTAGTTTCGGATTTTTATTTGTTTCAGTTCATCTTTGTATGTATGTTGGTATTCTTTTTAAAATGAACGTCTGAAAATATGAAACATGTATCAGGATATTGTGAAGTCAGGGATTTCTTAACACTTCTGTTCACATACATTAAGATTTGATTAATATACATTTCAAATTTACTTGAAAATTGCATGTGGAACAAATAAGTCATACACTGTAAGAAAAATTCCTGATGAAATTACACTAAAACAATAGCCCTCAGGGTAACAGTGCTTTTTTTTTTTTTTTTTTTTTGAAAAATTCCTTTTTACTGTAAAACTAAAAAGAAAAAAAATATATGATATATAAACAATTTTATAGGAATTTTTACTGTAAAATTACTGAATCATAGTAGTAAAATAAATATTACTGTAAAGATAACCATGTAAAATTTTTACGGTTAAATGGATTTTACGGATGCTGCACTCATGGTACTAGTACTTTTTACCGTAATTTGAAAAGGAATTTCTTACAGGGTAAAACCCCTTGTATACACAATAATAAATACATCAATAATTGAGTGTTCGAAACTATTCGACCGATTTTGCTCAACTTTTTTTTTGCCATTTATAATTGTATTCTTTAAAATGGTGTAAAAAGTTTTATACCTTACTTTTCAAAAGGTTTTCAACTGTTATTAAATAATACAGTAAAAAAGAATAAATATTTACTATAAGTTATATCTTGCATGGAATTATCCTTGAATTTAATATTACAGGCAAAAAAATTTCAATTTTTCTTAAAACTTTATCAAGATATGGTGAAATACGCAAATAGTGAAATTAACATTAAGCAGTCTAAACTTTAGACCGCTCTCCTGACAAACTATTGAGACCATAATTCTCAGATTGCGGCTACTCCCTTTATTTTTGGAGTCTGTCGATAAAAAAAGTATGTTTATTCAGAGAAAGTATGTTTTTATGTCTGATTTCGTATCGCAAAATATCATCTGTACTTATTTGAGGTCAACACCTTGAATCATTAAGATTGAGTCCTAGAAGGTCAAGATCCTACCATTAGATCAAAAGGCATTCTGGGTGGTCAGTTTATTTTTTGCGCACAGTACATTTAAGTATTCAAAACAAATATTGAAAATGAAAATAAAAATCAGAAGGTGTGATTATGGAATTAATGGTGGGCCCGATGGTTTTATTCAAGCTAAAAATCCAACCAAAATTGTGCCATAAAACAATTAAAATCAATATTTCGATAAATAACAATTGATAACTTTTTATCTGTAATATGAACTGAATAACTACTATATAACAAAAAATACTGGTCTTAAAGTACAGACATCACCATGTTTTTAGAAAAACCAGTTAATAGTTTCAATAATTTTGGCTTTTCAATATATAAGGACATCATTTAACTACTAATAACATGTCCCCAATGATAAAAAAAAAAAAAAAATTATCTAATTTTTTACAGATCGGAGCCTTTTTATGTTCCGGTGTGTAACAGCATATCTGATAGCCATGCAATTAATATTTTCAATTTTTTCCCTGAAACTTCAAACTTTTAAAAAAATTTTCATTACTCTTGCGCTATTTTTATACGCTATTTTAATGCCTTTATTGATAGAAATTTCTCAGAATAAGATTGCTAAATAACAGAGAATTTAATTGTTATTTTACCATTTTCAACCAAAACAGTCAAAAATATCATAAAAAGATGGTATTCAAACTGTTAACTGTGAAAAAATGGTTTATTGACTGTTTTTACCTAAAACGGTTAGGCAGCAAAATATTTATTTGCACCAACAATACCCACCTTATATAAACCACTTTGCTTAATAAGTTGGGTGCATACTATAGCCGAAAAGGCTAATTTGTCAATTCCATGATCGGTTGAACGAGGTTCGAATCTCAGCATTGTCTGTTCAATAATTATTCTATTCTTTTAACACATGGAGAGTTTCCAGTTCCTGCACTCCTCAAACGCTATCTCCGGACTAGTAGAATATGAAACTCCTTTTCACACATAGATGGCAGCACCACAGAGCTGCGTGACATAAAAAATTCTAGTTTCTCCATTTCTCATGACAGCTACATTCCTCTGTTCATTTCACAAAATACAACTCACTCCTCTGGTGTCCATTACTTAACAGAAAGTCAAACTTTACCTAACGCCCAGCTCAATTAAATTTTATTTTTATGGTTTTAAAACCATACTACTTGTAAATGGTTACAAAACAGTACAGTTTTATATTCACGGTTTTTTAGTCCTACCAGCTGTAAACGGTTTTAAAACCTTAAAGATAAAAACTTGAATTTTAGTAAGATGAACTGACTGCTGTGGGTTATTTTATCGTAGCTTTAAAATAAAGATTCTAACAATGTGCGATAAAAAAAAACATAAATTAAATAAACGGCACAAAAAAATCTGCCAATGTGTTACATGAAAAACTTTTTAATAACTCGACAATTTTTAATTACCCCTTACTAAATATAATATATATTTTACATTTTAAGAAATAAAAAAAAAGTAATAAAAATCCATAGTTAGAAAATTTTTTGCGTTATAAAAATCATGAACTTATATTATATTTCAAGAAAACGAAGTTGCTTATGAACTAATGAAAGAAAGAATTCTTCATAAATTTAAATAAATAAGCGATCTATATTTATTTGTAATTAAAAATACATGTTTTTTTAATTGATAATAACATACACTAATATTGATGTTTCTTTTTTTTTTACAGTTTCACAGCAAGATGAGAGCAGTAAGTATACAAAGAAATGTTTTTCGTCCCTTCTTTTATTCTGTGATTGATTATTCTTTAAAATTTATGTTTTTATTTTATCTGAAATATCAGCTCATTGTTCAGAAATCAGTGACGATTTTTAAGTTTCCTTCTTATGGGAATGGACAGTTCCATTTCTTTTGCAGGCAGAGAAAGGCATGGAATTCAAACCTGTGTTTTTTGCGAGAATATTATTTTCCAACATTTTATTTTCTTTTATTTATTTTGCCTGGACGGGGCTGTGAATTTCTCACTTAGATTTGAGAAAATGAAAGGGTGAAGAAACTCCGTCAATGACCCTCAACCTTTAAAGTGAAACATTAGCGTAAGGAATACCAAACAATTGTTTTCCGGGGAATGGTCCTTTACCTTAAAGCACACACACAACTGATACGAAGTACGAAGCCCCGTTTTTTAGGACCTTATCTTTTAACACCTCTTATAGAAATGCTACACAACTTTGTCCCGGTCAGACTATATGAACAGCGCCTGAACTGGTACCCTTCTCTCACAACAACAAACGAGTGGCTTTCACTCACGAGATTCACCCACGATTCACCACGGTCTCACACCCATGATTGTCACCTACCAGATTCGAACTTACTACCCACAGTTCTCTACGAGGGTAGCTATTTATATTTCTGGCCTAATAATGAAAAAACAAATATGTAGGATCGAAATTGGTTTTATTGTTTTTCAAAATATTCTCCATGATGATCAATACACTTTTGCATGCGTTTGAACCAATTTTTAAAGCATTTTTTCCAGTCCGATTGAGGTAACTCCAAAACATGCGTTTTGAATGCATCAACCGCTGCTCCGGGGGTCGAAAATCGTTGTCCACGTAATTTATTTTTGATGTGTGGGAATAAGAAGAAGTCATTGGGTGCCAAATCAGGGCTGTACGGCGGATGACCCATCAGTTCGATCTTCAGAAATGCCTTTGTGCCTTCAGAAATGCCTTCGCTCCGTCAGAAATGCCTTTGTTTGAGTCGATGTGTGAGAGCTCGCATTGCATGATGAAGAATGATTCGCTTGTTCTTCTGCTTTTTTCGAGATTCTCCGATGACTTCTGGCAAACAAACTGGTGTACCATTCAGAATTGACCGTCCTGCGTTGCTCTAACGCCACTGTTGCCACATGACCGTTAATGCCGAAGAAACAGGCAAACATTTGTTTCGATGTGCTTCCTCCTCGAACAACTTTTGTTGGTTTTGCCTTGTCTTGGAAGACCCATACAGTTGATTGCTGTTTTGTTTCCGGCTCATATGCATAGATCCATGATTCATCACCTGTGTGGATGTTATACACAGCCTTTGATGTACCTTGAACGTATTTTTCCAACATTTCCTTGCACCAATCGACACGAACCTTTTTTTGAGCGTTTGTCAGATTATGCGGGATCCAACGCGAAAAATTTTTTTTTACGCTCAAATGTTCTTGCAATATTTTATTGATGCTAGTCATACTAATGTCCAAAGACGTCTCTATCTCACGGTATGTCACATGACGATCTTGCTTTATCAGTTAACGCACAGCATCAATCTTTTCTGGCACAACAACGGATTTTGGACGACCTGCACGGGATTCGTCCTGGATCGAACGTCGACCACGATTAAATTCGTTATACCAATTTTTTACAGTGCTGTAGGATGGCGCTTTATCGCTGAATAAAGAATTAAGTTCATCGAAGCACTCTTGTCTTGACAATCCACGTCGAAAGTTATGAAAAATAATGGCACGAAAATGTCCACGATTCAATTCCATTTTTTGAAAGAGAAGAACTTTTCAATTTACTGTCAACAACACAAATGAAGCTATAATGGTAAATCGTCTGCTGAATTTATGTTTAAAAATATCAAACTTTCGATTAAAATCGTCTGCGGTCGCCTAGCAACACTTACTGTTGCCAAGGCCAGAAATATAAATAGCAACCCTCGTACCAGCGAAGTGAGAGACATTTTCACAGACTATGCAACTGAAGTCCTTGAAAAAAACAAAGTGTTGGAAATAACGGCCAACAAGTGCAAATCAAGTTATGTTGCCACATTATTATCACAATTTAACAGGCCATTATTAATTGCAACCAATTCGTTTAGTAAATATAGTGATACATGAAGAGTAATCACATTTTCCGATATGCGCTTGATTGATATTCTTTAAATTAATACTTATTTTTAAAAATTTCCCAATATAACCATCTTTTATGTTAATTTAAGCTTTATTCCTTACACTTATATGTTTCTTCGAAAGAAATTCACAGCCACCTCTAACAAAAAAAAAAATAAAAAAACAACAAAAACATTTCCTTCAATTTTAAAAAAAATTTTACAGGTAAGATAAAATTTGAAGAATTGAAATAATTTGGTATGAGTTTTGTTATTAGAAAATAAACATTTTGTTTTCATTTCTAAATTCTGAAATTAAAAATATATTTTGTTTGCTGTGTCTATCGCGGCAGAAATGAAGACTGATGTTCCTCATTTCCCCCCCCCCCCCCACCAGCAAAAGAAATGAAAGAAGAGCCTTTTAATTTCAAGTTCCCATAGAGTGTGGAAAACGGTGCTAGTTTCTGAAAAATGAATTATATATATATATATATATATATATATATGTATCAAAATCATCCCATCGTTAAAAAGGAGTTGTGTTAGATAAACTAAATTTAGTAGGTTTGTTTATACAACTAAGAGATGATGTCTATTCAAGTTTGATGCTAGTAACGCCACTGTGAACGTGCAAAACAGGGTTGTTTTAAATACGCGTTCGATAGTTCGTAAGCGTTATTTTTCGTTAAATTAGGACAAAGTAAGTTGCTTTTAGTCAAGAATGCCTTTAAGAGGACAAAGAAGCCATTGTCAACCGCTCATTGCCTTTGAACGTTGTTGTGTAATAGGGCTGTGAGAAGGTGGATTTTTTTCTGCATGATTTTATTTTGTTTTATAATCATCGTTTAACAGTTAACCCAATTTCAAGTTGCCTTGTTATTTTAAACCCAATCCAGAAGACAAGGGAACTCCTGTATCAAGTATTGGGAGAAATTTACCAACGTGGAGGGCTATTTGATGGAACTAACACGCATTTGCACTACATGGAGAAGAAAGCCACGAAAAGCCTTCCACGGTTAGCCCAAAGGCGAGGGGACTCTAACCCATGATCCATCTACCACTGAGGATATTTTATGCCAGCAGTGTGTTTGGTGCGAGTCAAGTGCGGAATTCATATTGACCAGTCATCGCTGGGATTTGAACCCAGTCCACCACACTGGAAGGCAAGCGCTCTATCCTCTGAGTCCCCACGTCTCACTGTGCATGATTGTTCGCAGCAGTGGTCAAAGGAAGGTAATGCTTCAGGAAGACTCTGTGCGACCACGTGTCACTACTCAGAGGGAAGACCGCTGTGTACGACGTATGGCTGTGGCTCACCGTACTGCGTCTGCTTTAGAAATTGGAGCCACAGTTAGAGCTACAGTGCAGTGTCTCAATGAACTGTTACAATTCGGCTATTATAAGTACAGTTCAAATATATATATATATATATATATATATATATATATATATATAAATCTCCGATATACATTTTTATACTACAGCTCAATAACTTCCACGCTCAATTACTGCTGTTTCATGAATAAAATTTAACAATTGATCAAAGTATGTACTAATTAAATTTATTACTTTCATTTGTGCATTTTAATTAACATGAACTTCTTTTTTACTTTTTAGAAGAATTCATTGATCGTAATGTATAGTTTATATGTTTATTAAATTAGCAAATCTTCATTTGTGAAAGTTTTCTAAAAATACTAGGCTTAAAGAGATAGTTTAAGGTTTAAACGTAGAGAAAACTTCTGTCTTAATATAAATTAATAAATTAGCAATTAAGTAACATAAAATAGTCTTAAATAGAAGACAATTTTAAGCTTTTCTTTTTGCAACATTTTAAAGCTTTTTTTTCCAGATATCCTTTTGACATATTTTCAAAGCCTGACCGAAAATATTCTAATTTGTGCAAACATCTTACATAGTATTTTAAGCAGCTTACAGATTTAAATGAAAATTTTTCTCTATGTTGTATGACTATCGCAAGACAGGCTATGCTATTAAATAAAATATTCTAAGAAGATTATTTTATGAGGATTTTACTAAAGAATATTTTTAGCAATTATATTCGAAAAATAGCAAAATATTAATTTAAATATTTTTCATGAAATTTATCTACATTGGAACATTTTTAGCATTTGAAAGCAAAGTTAACTAACGTTTTGACTTGAAACATACTCTCTCATATATCAGCTGTTCCCAAAATGACCAACGATTTAAAAAAATTAATTAAAAAAAATCGAACTTATTTAAATAAGATTAATTTCTTAAATTTTAATATTTAATTAATTGTCTTAAATTAAAATATTAAAGATTAAAAAGAAAAAAAGGAGATAGAAATAAATCGTTTCCTCTGTTTTCTTAAGCCGACCGAAGAATTAATTATTACCAAGTTTAAAATTTAACTACAAAACTTGTTAACAGAATTTCATTTTAAGAGAGTCTATAAAACATTGATTCTATAAAACAGTAAGAAAATCTGTAAAACAATGTTTTCAAAATAGCCATTATTGACAACAATAGTATTGTGCTAGCATTTCAGTTGAAACCTTCTAACATGCAGTAGAAAATTGCTTTGTAACTTTATAAATAATAGTATAGCAGTGACATCTGCTAACAAACTCTGTAACTAATTTTTAAATTAGGAGAGGACAAATCAACTTATTTCCAGAGCAGAGATATCCCAAACAGATTATTTCTGTCTCATTGAACTCTTTATATTTTTTAACTGATTTCTTAAAAACTCGGTCAATTTTAGAACAAACGGTATGACTAAATACGAAAAGAGAATTGTTGTTAACGGATGCTCTCGAAACCATTAGAAAACCCATAAATAACGAAATGAATCTTTACATCAGATATTTATACATCTTTTAATTGTATTTAGCAATGCCATCTGTTGTTAAATTTTGTAAGTAATTTCTAAATTGGGTGAGAACAAATCCTCTTATTTCCTGAGCAGAGTCCTGCAAACAACAGTTCATTCTATCTCAGTTAACTCTTAATATTTTTTGAACTGGTTTCTCAAAAACTCGATCTTTATTAGAACGAACGGTACAGCTAAAACTGAAAAGAGAATTGTCGTAATGGAATGCTCTCGAAACTTCCAGAACTTCCGTAAATAACAAAATGAATCCTTACATCCTTACATTAGATACTTACATTTTTCTTGCATCTTTATAATCATTTACATTGTTCGTTGAATAAGCCAATAAGAGAGAAGATATCTTACAAATAAATTCAATATACCGTTCAAATTTTAAAAAAAAATTTCTTTTTTAGATATGAGAATTTTTCAGGAATATATGAAGCAAAGGATATTTAGCTAAAGAATGTAATAATTAAAATTAGTAATACTGATTTGAATATCGTGCTTAAAGGGGGGTATCGAGTAGGCTGATGAATTGAAATGTAACTAAACATGTTTCAATGATATATTTATTTATTTCCAGCCGCAACTCTTCCCAAATCTGTCCAGGATTTGTTTCGTAAGACATATTTATTAATCTACTTACATTTCAAAAATAATAAAATGGTTAAGAAGTGTAATGAAAAATATGATTAACAGCAGATAAAAATGCGATTAATTTAATAAATATGATTAACTTTTCATAACAGCAGATATAAATATTTTTCATTACATTTTTTTTTAAAATTGTTACAAATTACTTTGTTAGTACAGTGCTTAAAAAAACGGACCAATCTAAATAACTTTTTATATGATTGGACCTTAATGATGGGATTGAGTCCTCACGTTCGAGGTCTCAATCTTAATGGCTCGTGTAGGTGATATCAAAATTGCTGATTAATAAATACAGACCCTACTTTTACCACAATTACGAAATCAAACACAAAAACGCACATTCTCTGAATAAACAGTTTTTTTTATCGACGGGTTCGGATTTCTGGCCCCCAAAATATAGGGTAATCATGGAAATATGGTCCCCATAGTTTGGTCAGGAGAGCAATGCAAAGTTCGGACCCCTTAATGTTAATTTTACTTATTTGCGTATTTCGCCATATCTCGAGAATTTAAGCGAATTGAAAAGTTTTTGCACTCAATTATAAAATTCGTTAATCCAAAGATAATTTCATACCAAAATATATTTTCAGCAAATATATATTATTTTATTGAATAATAGTCGGAAACGTTTTGAATTGTTAGGTATAACATTTCTAGCATCATTTTAAACTACTTAATTTCACGTTGCAAAATGTAAAATTTGAACAAAGTAGGTCTAATAGTTCCTGAGAAATTGAATTTCGAAATAGTCAGATACTTTAAGTTCGATTTCTCAAGAATTATTCGACCGATTTTGCTCAAATTTTGTAATATTCTATGTAAAATTATAATATTTAAAATTATGCTAAACACTGTGTACCTTACAATTCAAAATTCTTTCGACCATTATTATTAAACAAAAAGAAAATAATAGATATTTGCTAAACAAATATTTTTTATACATGGGATTATCTTTGGATAAACGAATTTTATAATTGCGCTCAAAAATATTTCAATTTGCTTAAGAAGTACTCGAGATATAAGCGAAATACGCAATAAAATTAACATTAAGGGGTCCAAAATTTGGAGCGTTCTCCTGACCAAACTATTGGGACTATATTTCGCAGATTGCGGCTACCCTCTATATTTTGGGAATCAGAAATCTGAATTCGTCAAAAAAAAAAGGTATGTTTACTCAGAGAAATTACGTTTTCGTGTCTGATTTTGTAACTTAAATTATCGTCTGCACTTATTAATTAGCATATTTGCTGTCGCCCTCTCTAACAATTAAGACAGAGTCCTAGAACGTGAAAATCCGATCATTAGAGAGAAAAACTTTTCCGGGTTGTCCATTTATTTTACTGCACTGTACAATAATTTTATAAATATTATATCTTAGATTAAGTGACTCAATACGGACAATTCGACATGTACGCACATTTTTTTTTACGATTAAACTAAGAACTACGAAATGCTGTATCGAACCGTGAACAAAGAACAGAAAATACCTTTCCCGGCACTGGGAAAACTGAAACAATATTCAACACATCGTGTTAAGCTACAAAGACTAAGTGATTCGAAAGCAACTGTTATGAGAAAAAAATAATAGTGTTTTATCTAAGTTCAAAAGCTCTACAGAAAAGTTCTAAGCAAGTCAACTGTAAAAAACTGCGGTAATAAGTACAGTCATTCAGCACTTTTTAGCATAAAATACATTTTTACCGTAAAGTGAGACCGAACACAAAAAAAAATCACATATTTTCCGGTAAAATCTCTGAATCTCTGTGATGAATAACACGTTACTGTAAAAATTACGCTATTAAATTTTACTGTAAAATGGATTTTATGGATGTTGCACTCAGAGTGCCAGTACTTTTTACTTTAATTTGAACCAAAACTTTTTACAGTATACTTTTCCGAATTATTGCGACTAAAGAGTGTTGAATAGTGCGATCAAAAATTAATAATTTTTGATCTAATGATCAATTCGCGCCTAACTCCGTGTCTGACTTTCCAACTCAATACATTGTCTGCCTTTATGAATTAATATATTTAAGGTTAGGCCCACAAAGATTGGTACTTAGTATGTGAAAATCCGATAATTATACTCCGTTGAAAGTTGAGAAAAAGCCATTGCGATATAGAATTAAAGTAATCACCCGCGACAGTTTTATTTCTTATCAAGTTATACAAATATTCTTTTAAAATAATATAAAAGCTTTTAAACGTTAAACATGTCAGGAAGAAATTTGCTTTACGATATATATAACAGAATTATTAAAATTTTTTTATAGTTTTGAAGTCTTATTGGAAATTTAGACTTGGCGACATCTTTCAATAAATAAGAAGAACATTCAATCTGGAAAAGAAACATCTATATGACATCGCAAGAGTATTGGATTTGATTGAACCTCTAAAAATGGCACGTCTTATAATGACATGCTCTTAACAAATCAAATGCGAGATACAAATTTTTATTTTTGTTTCACTGTAGAAGAAAATCGTCTGCAAGGAACTAAGTTTCTCATTCTTTCATCAGTTTTTTTAAAAGCGAATAGAAAGACGTATATTTGTCGCGATTTTTAGATATAATTTTTATTACTTGTTAATTGATTATTCAATAAGTTTTATGTTCCTTATTTCATACGATTGAAGAAAGCAAGCAAAAAGAAGGCTGTACATCATCGTTTCAAGAGTTATAGTTTTCAGTATACGTTCTTGCTAGTACTTTGGCATCTATTTGGCGAACACTTGGACGCAAACAGGCTTTCTCTATAAGAGTAATGGTTTTTTTTCTTAACTCGCAACAAAGTATAAATCAAAACATATTCAGGATCTTTATTTTTTTGCGCAATGTAGAAACTAACGTTAGTGGCCATAAGTGCTAGAACTGAACAACTCAAAATGAAAAACTGCTTTTTTTCCCTTTTTTTTCAAAACAGTTTCTCTACCTAATATATGTATTACACTCTAGATATGTTAAGTATCGGTATGTTAAGTACGTTAAATTAATTATGGTATAATATTCGTTCTCTGATTTAGGTCAAAATTACGATCTGGGGATGAATGAATGGATGTATGAATGGGTCCACCCTATAAATGGGTGCGACGTATGGTGTGGTAGAAGTCGAATTCTTGGCCATAGATGGCGCCACTGGAAAAAAAAGAACAATCCCACCCCCTCTGCCTTAACAGGCATACGTCAACATCAACGGTATAATATTTTATGGTAAAATGGAATTTTACGATAAATTGGATTTTATGGAAGATGTGGTGCCAGTATTTTAAACCGTAACGTGATTCGGAATTTTTTACGATTCACAGTGAAAGGTTTATTTTAGCCAAACTTAAAATATCTATAATGCAAATATTGTATTATTACCCTCCTAGCACCTTAAATAATTACCAGTATATGTCAGTTCTGTCATATTGTTATCCTACTGTATGTGAATCACTAACTGAACTTCCAATTAAGTCTCCACGGAAGCTTCCTTAATCTGTTCGAGACGGATTAACTAGTAATTAACACAGATGAACGCATTTTTTCTTCTTAACTACTATGTAACAGTCTGCAAAATAAAATCTTAATTGCGGCCAAAAAGACCTACTACTTTTCTGAGGGAGTTATCAGAATTATGTTTTAAATATATCTCATAACGGTTTAAGTCAATGACCAAAACGTTTAACAATCACAAAAGCTTTATTTACTGAATAAATCAGAAAATGTCGAAATTTCAATATTTCTGTAACACTAACTAAAGCCTTTCTTTAACTTAAGTGATGCGTCTTAAAGGAATATAAAAGTGTAGGACATAAACGTTCCATATGATAAAACGTTCCATATGAAGTAAAAATATTGGGATATCATTTTAATGGTAAGAAACTCCATCTATTACATAACAAAAACTGAAACAGAATTAAACGAAGAAATAAAGATTATATTTCGAAACTTCGTTCCAATTAATACAATAATGATTTAAAAAATTGTATTTCCGTTCATCTAAAATGTTGATTCAACTTAGAAATTTTGATTACGCTATACAGTCATATGCTCTGTATTATATTTTATTGAGCAAATATCCCACAAATAGTATCCTTACGGTATATTTTTTTTAATCTTCTATAAGATCTGGAACATCGGCAAATGTCTGTCAGTTAAGTTAGTAACTATAGCCATTGTTCAAAAAAAACTAAAGTTTAACCAATATTAATTATAAATGTTTAGTTTTAAAAGCGTTGTGCTTAAAAAATTAGAACTCTATTAGTTAAATTTTATTTTTGAATAAAAAAAAATACATTCTCCAGAAATGTATTTTAAATTATACATCATATTGTAAAATATCCTGAATGAAAAATCCAGATCAGATTGAGATTATTAACTAAAACAAATAAAATGAATAAGCAAAGAACAGGTACAGTGTGCAAAATAGGAAAAGATCACCCTGAATAACTTTTGATCTAATTACCGGATCTTCACATTCAAGGACTCAATCTTAATGGTTTGAAGACTTAAATATAATGATTAAATAATGCAGACGATATTTTAGGTTACAAAATCAGGCACAAAAAGATTCTTTCTCTGAATAAACATATCTTTTCGACGGATTTAGTTTCCTGACCCCTAAAACTTGGTGGAGTGGGAGTCGCAATCTAGAAAATATGATCCTCATAGTTTGTAGCAATAAAGGAAACGAAAGAAATAAAAAAAAATATGACCACCGAAGCCGACGTCTTCAGGGAGTACCGGCCCGGTAGCCATAAAACAAAACCTTTTCTATTGAGAAAGATGGCAAAAGCCAAAATTAACTCCCTCCGTACCCCGAAGGTTTTGTATAAAAGTCCAGGAAAAAAACATGAAATACATAGAATCAATTCAGAAAAGAAACAAAATTATCAGAAAATAAAAACTCACATTAATCAGGTCAAGCAGTGATTTCACAAGCACACCAAATGAAAAGGAAACACTTAAAACAAAAGAAAACAACGTTTTTTTCCTGGACTTCTATACAAAAACTTCGGGGTACTGAGGGAGTTAATTTAGGGTTTTGCCATCTCTCTCAATAGAAAAGGTTTTGTTTAATGGCTACCGGGGCCGGTACCCCTGGAAGACGTTGGCTTCGGTGGTCATATTTTTATTTTTATTTCCTTCTTTTCCTTTATTGCTACATTTATTCTTTTTTTTTTGAAATTTCTGCAGCTTTTAAGCGCATTTTTTTCGAAGAAGTTTTGTCTTTTTAGAATTAAAAATTTCTTGTATTCTTTTAATATCTTCATAGTTCGGTCAGTAGAGAGATCCAAAGTTTCGACTCCCTAATCTTAAATATAATTTTTGCATGTTTCATCATATATCGAGAACTTTTTAAGCAAATTAAAACCTTTTGCCCACAAATATAAAATTCAATAATCAAAAGATTATTTCACGCAAAAAATTTCTTTTAGTAAATATCTATTATTTTTTATTATTTTATTTAATAATAGTAAAAAAAAATTTGAATTATAGAGTATAAAAATTTTTACATCATTTTAAAGTAGCTAATTTACATTACAAAATTTGAGCAAAATTGATTGAATAGTTCCTGATAAATCGAGTTTTAAATATTTTACTTTGTATACTTTACAATTCATATTTTTTTCGATTATTATTAAAAAAAATAATAAATATTTACTCAAATTTATTTTTTGCATGGAATGATCTTTGGATAAAAAAAATTTATAATTGTGTACAAATTTTTTTTCAATTTACTTAAAAAAAATTTCAGATATGGCGAAAACATCAAAAAGTAAAATTAACATTAGGAGGTCCTAACTTTGGATTGCTCTCCTGACTAAACTATATTCGAATCTTATTTCCTAGATTGCAGCTACCCCCTATATTTTAATCAGAATCCGTTGAAAAAAATGGTATGTTTATTCAGAGAAAGTATGTTTTTGTATCTGATTTCGTAGCTTGAAATATCATCTGCACTAATTAATTAGTATAATAGAGGTCATGACCTCGAACCATTTAGAGATCGCCCTAGAACGTGAAGATCCGATCATTAGATCAATAGTTATTCAGGGTGGCCCGTTATTTTTTTTTTTTTTTTTTTTGCACTGTGCATAATAAAAAAGCAATACTTAAACGAAAAGGAATACACAACAACATTTTCGAAATTTAATGTTCGAGACTATGAGAGCTCAGGAGCTGGAGAACGACTCGCAATAAATCATTCTTGTTGCCATGTAACGTACTAGAAATATTAATCTGTTACAATATGTCGTAAAATTTTATATTTATTTCTATTAAGTTAATTAGTTTTTACTTTTTATTTTCAGCCGGGGGCACTATTAATAAATGGAAATTCATCTGGGGTGGTGGTGGTGGTGGCGATGAAGAAAAAGAATCCCCGAAAACTAAACCAAGTAAAATTTCAATTTTATTTCACTCTTTTCTCTATGTCCTTTCATAATATTTTTTTAATCCTTCACATATAATCTACTACAATATATTTTATGAAAAATATTCTGCGGGTTATATTTACAAAATATTATGTAGGGAAGCAAAAAATTACTATATACCATTAAACATTATTACTAGTCGTCGATGAATTTTTATTCTGGAGTGAGCTCAAAATAGGTTTTATTTTGAGCTCACTCCAATATTTTAATTTATATTTTTTTAGCAATTCAATAATAAACTTTATATATATATATATATATATATATATATATATATATATATATATAGACAATTTTAACCGATTGAACTTAAAATTCTTTGGGTATTACTAATAAAATTCCATTGAATGATTTAATTACGTTAATAAATTGTTGATTTTTTAAATGTTGAACTTAAATATTAGTCTATTTATCTCTCACAAATGCTGTCAATTTATAAACAATATGCATAACAAAAAAGAAACTCTACAGGCAAAGAACATAATTTCTATAGACTTAGTTTTCATAATTTTATAAAGCTTTATAGAGGCATGAATTAAGTGCTTTTCTTTACATAATTTAATTACGTTATAATTTATATATATATATATATATATATTCTATTCAGGTCAATTCTTTCAGGGTCAATTATTAGGTCAATTCTTTTCGATACGTCACTATGTTGTTAAACAAATTCAATAAAAACCTTGAATACGTGATTACATTTTCATTAAATTATATAAAAATTTATATTATCGACAGTCACAAAAAAGGTAACATTTTAAATAATCTTGAATTGAACGAATTACAAATTATTTTAATTTAAACAAAAATAAAGTGTTACGAAATTGTTAGATTTAAATTGCAATCTTATTATAATGAATTTTATTTCAAAGAATCCTATAAAAAAAAATTTTTTTTTCAGTTTATGCTGTTTTAAGTGAAAAAGAAGGTAAGAATTTATAGTAAATTTAATTTTGAAAAAGCTATAAATTTTAACTGCTTTGGTTTTAATTTATCAAAAAACCATTTCTAGAACAGCAAAGTTGGATATTGTTGAAGTATAATTAAAAGAAAGAAAAAAAAATACATGTTGTGATAAAATCAAAAAATTAAAATAATTAAATGATTCAGAAATTCAAATTCAAATTTTGATGTTTTTTATGATTTTAATTAATAAACTAACATGTAGTGTAATAGCTCTGTTATTTGTTTATAAGAGCTTCACATGCTAGAAAAAAATTGTCGTCTAGTAGATAAAAGCTAAGTAAATAAAAGCTTAACATAATTTAAAAATTAAATATAAATTACAATAAATTCTTCATTCAATTAGTATAATCACTGATACCATTTTCTGATCAAGCTTGTTGATCAGACGCAAGTGGAAATCAATTCTACTTTTATAAAATCTCTCTATAATTACTTAAATCCCTTAAATTAAATTCGAAAACCATTACATTTTTGCAGCAGTGTTTTGTCTTTTTAAAAAGTTATTACTTACCCTTTCCCCAATTAAATATATATAATAATTAAGTTTACGAAAAAAGACCTTGGCAATAATTTACGGTGATTTATAGCCAAATAATAAATTCCTTAATTATCTTGGCGAAATGGTTGATGGTTTCTAATTTTACCACTACTACTTATAATTTTATGAAAGATCTGCGTAGTTCCTCTCCTCCCTATAGCATTAATTCCGTTTATTTCGTTATTAAAAATGTGTATAATAAAATTTTATTTTGATAAGATAACTATTTTTAATTGCATTTGGAGCTCAATACTGTACTTTTCAATAAATTTTATGATATTTAATGCATGCTTAACCAATATATTTTAATTTTTCATATTGTGTGATCTACAAATTATTTTGTGTGAAACATTATCAATATAACGACACACAAGAGTGTAAATTATAACATCGTGATTCACTAATTTAGATTCTGTTCATGAAAAAAAGAGTTTCAACTAATATTTAAATCTACACTATATATCAAAAGAGCAAAAGTCAGTATTAAATAGCGTAATAAGAACAAGCACAAATCACTTTAAAAAAAAACACTTAAAATTGTTTGTAAGTTTTAGTAATAGTGTCATATTCTATTTGAGAATAATTCAGACTTTATAAATTCTAAACATATTTTAATTAATAAATCAAATCTGCATATTTATTGGTGCAATTTTACACTTTCATAATTTTTAGCAAACTTAAATAAATCATGAAATATAATAGTCTTATATATTAAAATTATGTCGACACTAAATGAATTTTTCTTTTATTTTATAGAGCATGTTAAAGCTGAAAGTGAAGGAGATGGTAATAAACAGTCATTACTATAGTATTCAATTAATAATTTTCAACAAATAATACTTTAATATTAGTTTATTGCATTTATTATATCGATAGTATACATACGAAATATTCTGATTATACATGAATCGATACGTATAATATCGAGAATAAACTTATAATTATTCTTTATATTTTCAGGAGCCGCTGTAGTAGAGGAAAAAAGTAATATATATTTATAATTGCATAAAAAAATTTTTTAACGCATGCAAGAATTTTTTTATGTAAATTTTGCTATAAAATTGTAAAATTGTAATATGAATTGGCATAAATTTTCCAAAATAAAACGAATATATATATATATATATATATATATATATATATATATATATATATATATATATATATATATATATATATATATATATATATACAATAAAATATTAGTTAAGAGTTATTAATAAAAATATTTACCTCAAACTTCGGTCTATAAGAATATTTTGTAGTCGGCATCTCATTCAAATGAACAATCACAGTTATATTATGACTGAAAGAAAAGACTCATGAAATTTCGAATTTTAACCTAAAAATTCTTTATAAAATTTCGTTTTGTGTATTAAATAAACGATGTAATTAAAGCCATAGGTTAAAAAAAAATAATTCAAAATGTTTAAAATATAGCGTGTTATGAGTAAAAGTGTCATAAGCACTATTTTCATAAAATAAAAAAAATTCATTAGATTAACGAATATATATAACGAATAAAACGAATTTATATATATATATATATATATATATATATATATATATATATATATAATTATATATATATATATATATATATATATATATATATATATATATATATATATATATATATATATATATATATATATATATATATATATATATATATATATATATATATATATATATATATATATATATATATATATATATATATATATATATATATATATATATTAGCAGAAATATATAAAGCAGAAATTTGTTTTCTATACTTTCGACTTTTGAACAGCAACTGTTGCGTCTTAGTGTCTTATATAATAATGGCATTCATTTTATATGCGTTTTATTTATGAAATTCTCTTCATATCAATCGAAAGAGACTGGAGACTCAACCCATTTACAGATATACAGATTTAATTTTGTACAGCACAAAACATAAATAACACGAACAATATCAGCTGGAAAAAAACTAAAAATTATTATGAAACTGAAATTTCAATATTCCAAATCATTCTAAAAGTCACTATAGTATTTTTTTTTTAAATCAGATTTATATTTTTATATATTAAACATCTTATTTTATCGTTTGAGGCGCAATTTGAAAAATAAATAGTCTACATATTGCTTTGTAGAAATAAATCCAAAAATAACTAAAGGACATGGCAAAATGAAGTAATTATTTATGAAAATATACGCATTGTCATTGAAACAATGTCTGCCAACAAGAGGTTGTGCCAATTCACCCAGATTCATGTGATTGCGGCATGAATGATACAGAATATCTTTAAAGACTTGAGTAAATCTCAAATACAGTTTCAAGAATGGGAAGCAAATTTTACTTAACAATTCAATTTGTTTTGCAGATTCGCAATATTTGAGTCTTTATAAATTTAGAAAAAGAGATTAAAAATTTTTCAGGATATACTGAGAAGCGACAGATTAGTGATTAATTATTCTTATGAATACAGATGACCCGGAACCAAAGAATTGTTTATACTCCATTTAGTTCCAAGAAAATAAGCTAAAACTCCGACTCTCAAAATTTGGCAAACATGTTTCAAAATACCTCCCAAATAAATATATATGAATTTGAAAAAGTCATGAATTCGAAATTGAAACAGTGTCTACTAATTTTTGAGCAAACTTCATAATTTAAACATCAAGTTTCGTAGAAGAATAATCCCACCGCCATAGTTGTACTGTGCGCAAAAAAAAAAAAAAAAAAAAAAAAAAAAAAAATTAATTATTAGATTTTTATGTTCTTGGACTCAATCCTAATGGTTTGTGAGGGTCACCAAGAATATGTTGAATGTTGTGAACAGTGAAACAGTGTCTACAAATTGTTAAGAAAATTGCATAATTTCAACATCTAGTTTCGTAGTAGTATGCTCTAATCACCATAGCTGTACTGTGCGAAAAAAAAAATTAATGATCAGATTTTTATGTTCTTGGACTCAATCCTAACGGTTTGTGAGGGTCAACAAGAATCAAAAGATGATTCCATGCAATAAATATTTATTTTTTAAATTATTTTATCTAATAATAGTTGAAAAGTTTTTGAGGTGTAAGGTATACAAATTTTTCATAATTTTAAAGAATTTAATTTTACAAGGCAAAATACATGATTTGTGCGAAATCGGTTGAATAGTTTCTGAGAAATCGAATGTTAAAAAAGTCGTATATTTAAAATTTTATTTTCCGGGAACTATTCAACCAATTTTGTTCAAATTTTGTATTTTGCTATGCAAAATGAAATTCTTTAAAATCATGTGAAAACTTAAATCTCAAAATCGACTGAAACATTCGAATTTCATATCTTTATTTTTAAACTAAACTTCTCCACAAACATTTTATTTTATTTAACTTTCAAGGTGGGAAATTAAAAATATTATGAATTCAGAATTGTTGAAAAATTCTCTAACGTATACACAGGTTACTACGAAACATTCATGAATCTGAAATGGATAACACATTTGTCTCCTTTAGATGTTTAATCCAGATTTTTGCATTTAATCCAAATATTTACATTAATTCCGAAAATGTTATACAAATATGCTAGCGACAACTAATATTTTTTTTACCTAACTTTCATAAGGCAAAAATATACACATACATTAAAAATTCATTAATCTGAAAAAAAAGGGGCACCAACGTAATGAATTTCAAAAAAGTTCAACGTAAAATATGCATTATTACAATTAATTCAGAAAACATCACAGAAAAATATATATTTCTTTTAATTATTTTCTATTGATTTTCAGATGGGGAAATCCATGATAAAGTAGTAGGCGGTAAGTACTTCAAATTATTTAACGTGAATTTCTTTAATAAATGCATTTTTAACAATGTCTTTTCTACTTTTTAGATGCTTATGGAGAAGCATCATATGGTAAGGCAATAATCACTCTTATATCAAACTATTAGTATTAATAATGGTGCTTTTCAAAAACTAGATTTAGTTTTTAAAAAAAACTTTATGTTCAAACAATGTTATTTCCCTGAATACCTTTGATCTAATGATCAGATTTTCACATTCTAGTATTCAATCTAAACGGTTCAAGGGCTAAATCTTAAATAGTTTATTAATTCATGCAGATTATATTTTAAATAACAAAATCAGACAATGAAAAACTCTCTGAATAAACATGTATTTTTTTCGAATAATTTGATTACATGAGGTAGTCGTAATAGTAATCGAAAAAATGTGGTTTTAATAATTCAGTCACAAGATTGGTCAATCGGTTGGCCCTTTTATGTTAATTTTACTTTTAGCTTCATCTAATGAATTTGAAAATTCAATCTTCCAAAGATAGCTCCATAAAAACAAAATTTTTAACATTTATTTATTATTTTCAATTATTGCATTTAATAAGGATTAATTTAACTTGAATTGCAAGGTATACAAATTTTTACAACCTTTAATTACATTCTTTTACATACTTTAAAATTAAAGTATGTAAATTTAAATTTTTAAAAAAAAAATACAATATTTGGACAAAACCGGTTAAATAGTTCCCCAGAAATCACGTTTATATATACGGCCTTTTTAAAATTAGATAACTCAGAAACTATTCGACCAATTTTATTCAAATATTTCATTTTGCCATTTACAATCACATTCTTTAATACATTTTAATTTTTGATTTTTTACCTTAAAGTTAAATTTTTCCAAAAATTTATTAAAAAATAATAAATGATTAAAAAATATTTTCTACATAAAAGTTTTTTTGGATAAAGGGATTTTATGATTGCTTAAAATGTGTTATGATTCGTTTAAAAGAATTTCAAGGATAGTAAAATACGCCATAAGTAATTACATTAAGCTTACATTTCGACAAATTCTCTGCACAGAAAATTAAAAAGTTAAAATGGGTAAAAAAAATAAAAAAACAATTTGGGTTGAAAAATTCTTATGTAGGATGGTACCAATTTGGGTTTATACTAAATTAGGGAATGACTCATGCCTGTTTTGATTATCGCTGTGTAGCCATTTTGAGAAGAAAAATAAAACCTAAATTGTGTAAAAAAAAAAAAAAAAAAAAAAAAAAAGGAAAAAGAAAAAAAAAAACAAAAACAAATTTGGGTTGGAAGATTGTTAGGTATGAAGTTACTCGATTTGGATTCATACTAAATTGGATCATAGCCAATGCCTGCTTTGGTTATTACCATGAACCTAGTTTAGGTATCTAAAGACCCATTCAGGACGCCACTGGGAATCAATTTTAGGTAGTGTTTAACATCCAATTTGAATACAGAAACACCCAGTCATAATATCCCTTAGAACCTTTTTTAGAGTATACTCTCTTACAAAATTGCTTAGGAGTTTATCTCAAACATAGCAAGGCGAAATTAATTTTGAACAATTTATTATCATTAATCATTTGAGTCTTTATTCAAAATAAAACTTAAAAAACAGTAAACATGAAATATAATCAAAAATATCAACATAATAGTGAAGAATTATTAGTTAATTTTATTAGAACCTGAGAGGAAAGTCATGTAATGTCTCATTTAATTTTTAAATAAATTTGTGTTTAATATTAGTTGTTTAAGCAATCCAACAACTGCTGTACGTTTCGTCCAGCAAAATTTTTCTTCCAGTAACACGCTGCTTCGTAATTAGAGAGAAAGAACCAGTAAGTCACCAAAATCAATATTACATACACATAGTGGAAACAATGCACTATCTTCAGTAGCATTCGCTGTGAATTTTAGTGACACAATCGTTTTCCGGATTTTCTCCTAAATGGTAGAATTTTCCTATCAAAATGAATAATATTTTTATTTTATTTTTAATGTCCTCCTGTGTTAAGATTTTATCAATTCAGGTATTTACATGGCATATTTGTTGGCCACTCTTACAGGGGCAGCATATTAGGCTGTCCAACGTTGCTCCCACGGTAATGACAGATAGCACAGAGAATAAAAGAACATCCATGCCTTGAACGGGATTCGAATCCAGAACTTATCGATGTAAGGCCAGTTCCCTGCCCCCTACACAGTCTGTTCGGCAATCGATTAATATTAACTTTGACATCTATTGTTAAGGACGTTGATAGATTTTTTTTAAAAAAGGGGGCATTTGTGAAATAACTACTGTAGAAGATCTTTATAACACAAAGCTAACATTGTTTTTGCCTTGAAATTCTTAGCAATAATTTACTATCTGACTGATTATCAGTATAAAAATTTTACATTTTTTGTACATTAGTTGCTATTATTATACTAATTTTACAATAATCATCCTAATTCCTTTAATTTCGGAGCTCGGAAAGCTAATATAGGTGTTACTATATTTTGGGTAACATTTTAAATAGGTTTCATTTTTTACTGTGTTATTGGGACTATATTTTCTCATCTATCCAATATTTTGATGGTCATGAATCAAAGCCTATCGAATAAGAAGAAAAAGTTAACAGTTGAAAGGCTAACTATTGTGTATAATTGCTAACATTTTTCGTATGAGAGAACATTTTAATTAAAATCTCAACTCTTAATGTTTCTAAAAATATGTAAATAAAACAAATTATGTTTTCATTTGAAACCAAATGAAACGTAATCGTAAATTTTTGTGAAATTTTAAAAACATTTTTAAGATTCCTTTTTATACAGGAAATAAAATTTTGAACTGTTCTCTATTTAGAGATTTTTTCTTACATGTAAACTTGAAAAAGTCTTAAAGTTTCTTTTTTAAGTCGAATTCTGAGGTACAAAGATTCTTTAGTAATGTCAAAAAATTCATAAACATAAAGGTGTAACCATTTGCATAATTTATTGATCTTTCATATTTTTTTTTTACTCTAATAACAGATGTTTAGTGAAGTAAAAGTCGTTAAAGTATTTTCACAGCAAATGAAACCGTTTACTTCTTTAAAATTAACGTTCTTTTGTGAAGTATAAACTATGTTTATTTCTTTAACCTTAATCACAGAACTTTGTATTAAAAATCTATTGGAAAGCATTACTCACTTGTCGTATTTCATCCAATTAAAGAAACAGCTTATACCGTGATATATTTCGAATAACCGAGTGAAAAAACAGTCGCGGAATATGAGCTTGCTATGGGCTAGGACTACCAGGCAAACCATATTAGTGTATTTGTAAATCCAAATTGCCTTTTTGTTTATTGCCCAAGACGAAGTCACGGTCAGGAACCACTAAATGGAAAGCTCGGCTTAAGAAACTCCAAAATGACAAGATATTGGAGTACTAGAGACATCTGATGACGGGACATTGAGTTATTTTCTCTTGCTGTATTTCTTTTAGTACTTCAAGTTATTATTATTTTGTAGGAGTTTGCCATTTTCTATTGTGGAAATCAAAATTACAGTGATAATAATCAATGCGTTTTCTTTCAGAAAAATACTATTATGATCAAAATGGTGAGATTTTATTTGATTTATCAAAATTAAAGAACGTGAAAAAATGTCCATTCGTTTCAAAATCATATTTCATCGAAATCGATTTACGTGAATCATTACTCACTTAAATATACTAACTAAAAGGTATCCTACAATAATTTAAGTTAACTGTTATCAACCATTTTGAGAACTACAGAACACTAAGTTAAATTAAATTTTAAATAGTTTTTTACAGAAAAATAAATGCAAAATTATTTGTTTGGATAAAGTATTGGAAAATTTCTAAAATCAATTCAGCGTTTTAGATTTGGTGAGTTTCGAAGGCAAAAATATATAATTTCCCTCTAAACAGAAATGAAAAAATGTCCAATAGTTTCAAAATCATATTTCATTGAAAGCGATTTATGTGAATCATTACTCACTCAAATATACTAACTAAAAGGTATCCTACAGTAATTTCAGTTAACTGTTATCAACCATTTTGAGAACTACTGAATACTAAATTAAATAAAGTATTAGAATAATATATATAATAAAATAAAGTAATATATATAATAAAATAATATAAATAAAATAAAGTATTAGAAAATTTCTAAAATCAATACAGTACTTTATATTTGGTGAGTTTCGAAGGCAAAAATATATAATTTCTCTCTAAACAGGAATAAGACTAATTATTTTTTTTCTTTTCAATAGAAATCTTCTCTATCACAATGATGTTTTCTTTTTCAAACACACATAATAATGATTATCTTTGTAAAGTACATATCTTTCAAGTTATAAACTTTTTTTTTAATTTTAAAATTTTACCAGAAAGTTAATTAACAAAAAAATTATTTTTGCCAGTAAGCTTTAAAATTTGAAAGATAAATTCATGGTCAGGAACCACTAAATGGAAAGCTCGGCTTTGTAAAGAGACTCCAAAATGACAAGATATTGGAGTACTAGAGACATCTGATGACGGGGCATTGAGTTTTTTTTTTCTCTTGCTGTATTTCTTTTAATACTTCATGTTAATTGTTATTTTGTAGGAGTTTGTCATTTTCTATTGTGGAAATCAAAACTATAATGATAATGATCAATGCGTTTTTTTTCAGGGGATACCTATTATGATGAAGATGGTGAGATTTTAATTGATTTATCGAAATTAAAAAACATGAAAAAATGTCCATTAGTTTCAAAATTATATTTCATCGAAAGCGATTTATGTGAATCATTACTCACTCAAATATACCAACTAAAAGTTATCCTACAGTAATTTAAGTTTACTGTTATCAACCATTCTGAGAACTACTGAATACTAAATTAAATTAAATTTAAAATAGTTTATTACGGAAAAATAAATGCAAAATTATTTGTTTGGATAAAGTATTAGAAAATTTATGAAATGAACACAGTGCTTTAGATTTGGTGAGTTTCGAAAGCAAAAATATATAATTAATCTCTAAACAGGAATAAGACCAATTATTTTTTTTTCTTTTCAATAGAATGATGTTTTTTTTTTCAAACACACATAATAATGGTCATCTTTGTAAAGTACGTATCTTTCAAGTTATAAACGTGTTTTTCAATTTTAAAATTTTACCAAAAAGTTAATTAACAAAAAAATTATTTTTGCCAGTAAGCTTTAAAATTTGAAAGACGAATTCATGGTCAGGAACCACTAAATGGAAAGCTCGGCTTTGTAAAGAGACTCCAAAATGACAAGATATTGGAGTACTAGAGACATCTGATGACGGGGCATTGAGTTTTTTTTTGTCTTGCTGTATTTCTTTTAATACTTCATGTTAATTGTTATTTTGTAGGAGTTTGTCATTTTCTATTGTGGAAATCAAAATTATAATGATAATAATCAATGTGTTTTTTTTCAGGGGATACCTATTATGATGAAAATGGTGAGATTTTAATTGATTTATCGAAATTAAAAAAATGAAAAAATGTCCATTAGTTTCAAAATTATATTTCATCGAAAGCGATTTATGTGAATCATTACTCACTCAACTATACCAACTAAAATGTATCCTACAGTAATTTAAGTTAACTCTTATCAACCATTTTGAGAACTACTGAATACTAAATTAAATTAAATTTAAAATAGTTTATTACAGAAAAATAAATGCAAAATTATTTGTTTGAATAAAGTATTAGAAAATTTCTGAAATCAACACAGTGCTTTAGATTTGGTGAGTTTCGAAGGCAAAATTATATAATTTCTCTCTAAACAGGAATAAGACGAATTATATTTTTTCTTTTCAATAGAAATCTTCTCTATCACAATGATGTTTTGTTTTTCAAACGCACATATTAATGGTCATCTTTGTAAAGTACATATCTTGCAAGTTATAAACGTGTTTTTTAATTTAAAATTTTTACCAAAAAGTTAATTAACAAAAAAATGAATTTTACCAGTAAGCTTTAAAATTTGAACGTACGGAACAATATTGATCATTTACTCTACCTTATATTAGTGGTGTTAACATAATGATTTATCTTGTTAAAATTTTACAACATTTGTAACATCCAATAAAAAATAACCATATATGGTTGATTCTCACGTAACATGACAATTCAGACCAAAAAATGTTTCAAATTTAAGGTCGTCAAAGTAATCTAAATTTTTTTTGTATACTTCTTTAGTTACACTTATTAATATCTTACAGATAGCAGTGTAGTTTATTGACATTTGCTCGGGGAAAAAAATAAAATTGAAATCCACCAAATCTTGAATGCTAGGAAAACAACATATCAGCTTAGAAGTTTAAAAGACAGTCATTTTAAGTTAAAAATAAGTAACTCACCTTGAGCCTTTATGTTAGATGGACCATAAATTGCTTAAATTAATTCTTTTTATCCACTGTAGAAAGAATCAAAAAAGTTTTTGTTGCTGATATGTACAGAATAAAATTGTGGATGATAATCAATCATTAAATAAAGAAATAACTTTGATTACATCCAAGCATATTACAATCATACATAAACTTGGTATTAGCTTAATATTTGCTTTCCTTTCTTACTGTATTAGCAGTTTTGCATTCATAAGCCAGGATAATGACAAATTTGCCATTTTATAGCATATAACTTTAATTAAATATTTTGGCCTAAGACGTTTATATTCTGTAGAAAACAACAGGACTTCTTAAAATAACTCAGATAAATCTATGTAGTTTATGTTATTAATGGTTTCAAGAAGCCAGGAAAATGACAACACAAAAACCAACTAACCATGAAAAAATTTTTGAAATAGATTTTGAACCAGAAAATTGGTTCTTTATTCTTGCAACAAGACATGTTCATATAGGAGGGTATCTAATCAATCTATTAACATAAGATATTGATTGCTGGCTCTATCTATTTTGGTTATAAACCACTAAATAAAAGTAGCCAGGAAAATGAAAGATTTTCTTGGGACAAACAAATTATTAACAGAAAAAATTAATTTAAACGAAGATTTTGTAAATAATTCCCTCTACGTATATTCTAGAAATGCTTACACCGGTTGAGATAAAAAAAATAAGATATTGAAAAATTTATAGGAGGATTCGAAGCTAGTTATTATTGGAAACATTGTTTGGGACATGCCAGGAAAATGACATTGTGAAGTTCATATAAATTTTTTAACTATACAAAGCAATCAATGCTAGTGCAAAGTTATTTTAAAATGCTATCAGTAATGCTATTTAATAATTTTTTAAAAAAGTTGTTTTAGTATTATAGTATTAGATCTTGGAGCAAGGGACAGTAAATTGTCATATTTCACCCATATATAAATAACACATTTTTATTCAGTAAATATTTAACTAATAAATACTTTTAACATCTAGTTATTTTGAATATCCATATTTATTGTATTATAATTTTTTATTCAACTATTTTTTACTATTCTACTTATTTCTTCTTAATATCTACTAAAATCGCAAACTAACATTAACTAGGGCAATACAACCATTTGGTAAGATAAGTAGCAAAAGGTTAGTCAAATATTAAAAACATATGAATGACAAAATGCATAAAAATGAACATTAATTATTTATTAACAACTTGTGTAATTTGTGTTATTATACCTTACTATTTAATATTTTAAGAATGTTTTCCATTGAACTCGAAACAGCAATTTTTACTCTTCTCTTTATCTATTGATACAACTCTTGTTGTATCAGGTTGATTAGAGTTAAAATGAGAATACTCTTAATAAAATTAAATTAAATTTAATGATTAAAATTTCTAGATTAAACATGATCTAGTTTTTGGCGCACTTACTATTTTGTGACTCCTTGCTCTGCATCACTACCTCTTTATTAAAAAGTCCCAACGGCTGCATATGCCGCCACATTACGGGTGTTCTATTTAACTCTACATTTTATTTTGATGCGCAAAAACTAAAAGACTTAGAAACTTGTAATTACGAAGATGTGTAGGAAACTGTACAGGGAACTGTACAATGGAATAAAAAGAATTAACGTTATTTAATTAGTTCGAGAACTGTAAACTTAGAAGAAAAGAAAACATACAGATCACCCTACAGGCCCAAAAATGCTACTACATAATTTAAATTTGGCATACTGAAGATGGTATATTTATTAATGAACTTACAAATGGATTTTTTTTCGAAATTCCAATTTTTCCAGAGTTATTAAAATTTATTGTGAATTTTTTCATTTTTTTTTTTTTTTTTTTTTTTTTTTTGCTTTACGTTACATTTCACTTTGTTCCACAAGATTCTTAAGACTTTCAAATCTAAAATTACGGAAGTATGTAAAAAAAAAAAAACCAGAAAATACAACGATGTAAGAATAAATATGATTCGACATTTAGTTCAAAAATTATTAAATGTTGAACTTGTGGTAAAAAAAAAAAAAAAAATAAGTGTGGTCGATCTTTAGCCTGCTGAAATATAACTAAGGATTTAAAATTTGAGGTTCTGAAAGAACATTTTTTATTTGCCAACTTTTCGTGTATTTTATTTTTCCTATTTGTTCGAAAGTTATTGCAAATTTAAGTGTAATATTTTCAGTTGTTTTGCTTCTAAATACTAAGTATTTATCCTTTGTTGTATAAAATTTTTTGTTCTTTCTCGAGATCTTTATTTAATTAATTGATAAGCTTGCTTTCAAGTTAATGTCAATCAAAATTAGTAAAAAAGAGAAAGAAAGAGAGTTTAAATGTTTCCAACAGTAAATCTTAGTCATTTGTAGTCCACATTTTTAATATAAAACTTTGTAAAGAGTGATAAAAATCATCCTCTTCTTAAATCATTATAAGTCTCGTCAACGAGTAAAATTAATTCTCATTTATCATCGCTTGATGAATCCCACAATCCTTAGTTAATCTTTTTTTTTTCTTCAAGAAAGCATTTTTAAATACCTATTTAGAAATGTACAATTTAGAAATTTTCTTTTAATGACCTAAAGATTAATGCGATTTTTATAATTTTTATAGAAGTTCATTTATGAAGTTATGCATATAATGAGTTCTTATGAGGGTCATTCTAATGAAACCTGGTTAGTGCGTCTAAATTTGCTTTAGACGTAACGGGGTGCCACGTTACTGCGTGTACGGTGGCACCATCTATTGGTATCGTGATTGGCGCATGCGCAACGTTTGAAGTTTCATAGCGACAGTGTGGTTGCACGCCGAAGAGAAAGTGGTCACACAAATTATCGTCCATTGCGGTGAAGACGACATTGCAGCAGTTTCGGTGGGAAACGCTGGAACATCCACTGTACAGTCCAGACCTTTCACGTTCTTGTTTTTGGACCTCTAAACAAGCTAATCACGGACATCGATTCACAACGGACGACGACGTGTGTGAATGGATCCAGGACTGGATTAGACAGTAGCCTACTAGCTTCTTCAAAGATGGAATAGACCGGCTAGTGTCGCAATGGGATAAATGTGCCAACAGTTTTGGGGACTATTTATGAGTGTGTGTACTGCGTATAACTACATTTGTAAGTTAACACAATCGTTACCGTTACTTTACGGTAGTGACCGGGTTTCATTCGAATGCCCTCATATAATGAAGTTCAATTAGCACGATGCCCTTATTCTTGTTCTTGAATTTACAAAAAAAATATTAGTTTTTGAAAATCAAACGCAAAATGTGATTTTTATTTATAAGATTTTACATGTTTTCAAAATCTTTTTTACCTCAATTTCTAAAATTCTTATGCGAAATATACACAACATTCAGATTACTATTCTATTTCTTTTAGCTAAAAAAAGTGAATTAAGATAAATAACATTCAAAAAAATTATTTTTGTAATGAATAAAAGTTATAATATTTTGTGTTGCAGATTACAAAATTAATACAGAAGCACCGAAAGAAGGCAAGTTACTTTCTTTATTTTTATGAGTTTCAATGATATTTTTTTATTTTATATCTACAAAAACGATAGTTTCCTAAGAGGAGTTTAAAGTTCAAACAATAACTCAAAATGTTTTCTAATTTCACTCTTGGCAAAATCATTGAAGAATTGTTAAGTTTTTTTTAAAATATTATTTAAAGTAATGTTGATATTGACTACATTGACAAAAAATAACCTTAAAATTGTTAGCTCATTATGATAAAAAAAATGAGAAGAATTATTTAAGCAATGTTTTAAAGTAAAATAAAATTATAATTTTTTTTTTAACTAAGTGCTCTTAGAAATTGTTAAGGAAAAAATAGTTAAATAAAAATTTGTTTTATTTTTAATTTGCCACAGTCAAGCAAGACAGTCAAACAACCACTAAAAAAGACGGTGTTCAAACTGTTTAATGTGAGAAAAATCATTTTCACCTAATATGGTTAAACTACCAGATTTTTTCCGAACATTCTATGAGAATGCAGCACACGTTCTTCGAAAGCTGGAACTAAGCCCTATGACAAGGATAATGAATTCATATTTTTATTTTCTATCATCTGATACCTAATAATATTTTAGTAATAAATGCTCCGTGAACATTTTAAGAAGCTACTTAGTTCCTTGTAACTGGGTACTTACTTAAGCCGAGAAAGCTAATATGTCATTCTCATGATCAGCAGAACGGGGGTTCGATGTTGTAATCTGTGGGGGGGGGGATCAGCAGAACGGGGGTCCCAGCGTTGATACCAGAATTATTCTTCGATTCCTTTAACACATGTGTCCTGCATCGATTGATGACCGTAGATTAGTGTAATACGAAGCTCTCATTTACGCATAGATGTCAGCACCACATAGCAGCTTAATTAAAAAAATCTAGTATTTTTCATCGCTCACGATAGATCACACCTCTATATAATTTAATTAAGCCATGATCTACGGGTCACTCTACAAAACACAACTCAGTCACAACCTAACTTCAATGCCCTAACTCTAATTTACCTAAAAAGTAGCATAGCTTCAATGCCCAGTTATATTCAATATTTACGGTTTTGAAACCATGATAGTTATGAATGGTTACAAAACCGTATTGTTTTGTATTTAAGGTTTTTCAACTGTACCAGTTTTTAATGGTTTCGAACCTGTAGAGGTAAAAATATGTTCCTAACCGTAAACGTTGCGGTTAATTGGATGGATAGACGGCTACCGGTTATTCAACTTGAGTTTTGAGTGGAAAATTTAAGAGTGAACCAGTTATGAACGAGTTTTATGAGTAGTTTATTTCTGAAATCATTTTTGAGTTTAAAATAGTTTTCTTAAATTATTATTTACTTTAATTTCTTTGTTATAATTTGTTGTATAACTAGAGTTTGTAAAATGCTTTGAATTTGAACTCAAATATTTGAGAAAACAGATTTCTTGGAATGCATTTTGAAATTAATAAAAAATACGTTAAATTAATAAAATTAAAATACTTTTTTTCTTATTTGAACTTTAAATTAAATAATACTCGTAATGTATTAGAAACTGCGTATGATAAAAATAAAATTTTAACCCCTTAACTTAGCAGTCTGAGATAACTCAAGCTGAGATAATTGCGAAGTTAAGGGGAAATGCTTATTATGTTGTTTTTTTTTTTCAAAAATTTTAAACATTCATGATTGAAATAGGTGCTTTCTCATTACATAAATCTTTATCTGAATTATATAATTGAAAACAATAATCACCCTAAAATATAATTTTCCTTTAAATTGAACTGCAGGTTTTTGATTATTTATTTTACTACATATATTTTATCCTTATATTATTTTTAGTTATTTATTCTTTTTGTTGTAAGAATTAAACTCATTTATTGATATTAATTTGTTATAAGAAGTAAGCTAAATATTCTTCTCAAAAATTAGACTGGCGGTTAGTTTTGTTGAAATTCTATTGCTTCTTCACAAACTAGTTACTATGAGATGGAGTTTTAGAAATTTAAATTAGTAAGCGAAAAGTTTAATCTTATTACCTAAATCGTGTTATTAGTTTTTAGTTTTTATCAAAATTAATTTCTAATGTATTATGTAATAAAAAATTCAATCTTAATTTTAACAACTTGAAAATATTTATTTTTCCGTAAATTCAATTTAAATTTTTTTTCTTTGATAATTTTGACGATTGAAAATTTTAATTCTATAATTATTTTACCTAAAATACCAATTTCTATTCAATAATTTTTGAATCAACTTATTACCAAAGTACCAGTTAAAATTTTTATTTAATTAATAAATTATCAAATTGAAACTAATAAAACAAATCTCATTCTTTGTACTAAAAAACAACAAATTTTTTTTTATTGTAGTCATTTCTCTCATAAGAGTTTCAAACTTTCCATTTCTCTATAAAATGTATTATAATTGAATAACTGTTATGATTTTTCTAATTTTAATAAAATATAATCCATAAAAGTAAGAAATAATAATTTTATTTATGAATCAATTTATAACTACCAGCTTTTTTTTCCAATATAATCAAAATTTTAAAATTACAAATGCCTCTGTAAAATAATTTCTAATCGGAAAACTGGATTAATTTATCTTATTTTATTGAACAAAATATACAATTTAATAGTAAGAACATTTATAAAAATCTGGTTGTCTCCTCTAAATATATTATAATTATTTTAATTACACTTGTATCTGTAAATAACTCGTAATGCGAAATATATCCTTTTTGTATATTTTTATGAAAAAATATTGCAATTAAAAGTAAGAAATATCGAAAGCTGTTTATATAGTAATTTATTGATATTGAATTTTTAAAATTTCTATCTTTTTTTTTGGTTGAAATATGATATTTTAAAGCAAATTTTGGTTTAAAAAATTTTGTTTAAAAACTTTTTTTCGAAAGCTATTTACAAGTTAAATAAAGTTCCAAATTTAAATATTTTCTCACTAGAAGCTTTTAATTTTGAATTAATTTTAATATTTATAATTCTTTTGCAAGCAAAGAACCATAATAATTTTACAGATTACAAACATTATAATTATATAAAATATAATAACATTTTCTTAATGCTTAGCAAAAGTGGTTTAAAATATTAACGATACATGTATTCTTTTAGGAAGCATCACCTATAAGATATATCAAAGTAAGACATTTAATAAAATTCAAAATACATACTTAAATGATCTTGTTTATTAATATAAATTTAAAATTAATTATTTTTTTTTACCAATATCCATTTTTTAATGGATATTCAATAATAATGAATATTTTGAATTAACTGACAAAAATAACTCCTGATATCTGTGCAAATTTTTGACATCAAAAAGTGATATTAAATTTCTGCTTCTAAAACTCACACTATTTCTCGTTCAAAAACTGTGAAAATTTCGGATCAAATTACATTAAAAATACCAACACTCAGTACTCAGTCAGTACTTTTTACGGTAAAATTCTACAAAACAAAAAAAAATCTGATATACCGTAATTTTTACAGCAATATTTACTGTTAAATATCTGAATCTCTGTTACTAAATAAATATTACAATAAAAATGTTGGCATAAAATTTAGTATAAAAATTGATTTTATCTTAAAAATTATTATTACAGTGAAATGGATTTTACAGGATGCCAGCATATTTTTCCGTAATTTGATTCAGAACTCTTTACAGTGTAGATATTTCATAATTAACTCGAATTTACATTGAACTTAAGTGCTCTTATGTCCACTGATTAATAAGCTCTATATACCGTTAGCTATATATGCACCACTCCTCTTTCCTTCTTTTAAAACGATGGATAGTGATATTTCCAAAGCTACTACATTCCTTATAATATTACAATGTTTATTTTTCATTTTGACTATCCCTTACAATTTTAATACGTAATTTTGTAACATCCATGAAATATTCCCAGATTATACTTTTTCGTTCATTTTATTACTTTGCATGTAATAGGTAAATGAAATGTCATTTAACATATTTAAAACACTGAAAAAAGTCTTTAATGAGGTATGTTTATTTGCTGTAATTAAAATAAAAACATTCGCCAACATTTAAATATCAAAAATGGGTTTATCGACAGTTTGATAAAAACGTAATGTTATTATATTATCGACAGTTATAAAAGAAGATAATTGAATTAAAAACTCTTAGTCATTAAGTTAATATCAGTATGTTTTAAAATTTTACTATTTAATTAACTTTTTAGGAAAAGGAAGCAAAGAAACTGAGCAACCAGACCATGGAACAGGAGGTAAAATATTTCGAAATCAACTTTACTGGATTTAATTGAGTTTTTGTTTTTAATGAGCAAAAAAAGAAAGAAAGAAAAATTTAGTTTTTTGTTTCACTACGTGGCGCAATTTCATACTTCATTTCGAAATTATTTAACTATTTTACATACTATTACTTGAGATAAATTGATACTATACTATATTGATACTATAACTATTAATTGAGATAAATAGAGGCTTTTTTTAGAGGCTTAATAAAGCAGATACTTTTTTGTACTTTTTTGTACTGATCCGTCTTAAAACAAGCTTCTATTCTTAAATAACAGTATTTTTTGTTAAATTTATACTAGCACACCAGCTGATAGTTTTTCTATAGATTGAACAGTATTTTTCTGTTGTAATTGTAAAGAAATTTATCGGCTAAAACAAGCATCCGTTTTTAAATAACAGTATTTTTTGTTAAATAAACGGCTTTATACTGTCACACCAGCTGACAGTTTTTTTGTAAATTTAACAGTTTTCTTTTGTACTTTAGTAGAATTATCTGTTTAAAAACTAGCATCCGTTTTTAAATAACAGTATTTTTCAGTGAAATCAATCGCTATATACAGGCACACCATCTAACAGTTTTTTCTGTAAATAAAACAGTTTTTTTTTACAGTGTAATATCTTCTTAATAGAATCTTAGTTACTGAAAAATATAACCTGAATTTGTTTTTAAAAAATTAAGATCTCTAAGAGAAATAAACTAAATACTCTAAGATAAAATCTAAACTTAAGATTTTTAGAGAGCTATCTAATTTTTATTACTCTGCCTATAATATAAAATATACACCCATTTCTTTAAACTTTGTTTACTATTTTTCTTTTTAAGTTAGTAAAAAGGCTTTTTAAAATTGTGATTAGAACATAAAAAATTTTATACTGTTCATTATTACGTAATGTGATTGGTAAAACTTAGGAATTGGCTGAATTTTGAAAATAAAATATTGAAAAAGTATTGCTTTTTAAAAAAAAAACTTCATTAGTTTCAAAAATATGAAGATGGTAATAAAAGTCGACACGTTTAAATCGCTCAAAAATAGATGTCCATTCTCACGCACAGACAGCTGTGCGAAGAAACAAAAGCAATTTGAAATACAAAATGTTAAGTTTCCGACGAAAAACAGAAAATAAAGGTAAACTAAACTAGGAAAAAATGCTGTAGTTGAGAAAGAAACAAAAATAAAGATGAAAAACCACTGTAGATGAGAGGGGCGAATCAGGGTAAAATGTATTTTCAGTCGCTTTGGTGAGGTGGTGAGGAACTAATGTCGTTAGCATAGTAATGAAACAAGATTCCTAGATATCAAGGTGGGCTGATGTGGTTGGAGTGGGGATAATTTTTGCATTGTTGAAATTGAATTTATGTCTATGATTCCAACAACATGTGCAGCAATTGATGACTTATCGTATTCTTGTTAACGAATATATCTAACGTTTTCCTGAGGTCGAATTTTTTTTTCTTGAAATGTGAATTAATATGGAATGGAACCAAAATGGTTCCCAAAACATATTAATCATTAAAGCAAGCTCTAATTATTATATTTTTAAGCCACCTCTATTTATAGATAATATTATGACAGAAATTTATTTAAAAGAAACATAAAGCGTTTATTCGTGTTTCATTAAAAATCATTCACTTCAATAAAGAATTTAAAAACTCAAAAAATGAAATTTTTTCAAACTCTATTCATTCTTGCATGACAGACAGTGAAATCTTACTGTCATCCTCACATAACCTTCACAGGAGTTTTAGATTTCATGTGGTTAAGTTCACATAACATTCTCAAGAGTTTTAGATTTCATTTGGTTAAGTTCAATTAACCTTCACAGGAGGTTTAGATTTCATTTGGTTAAGTTCATATAACCTTCACAGGAGTTTTAGATTTCATTTGGTTAAGCTCATATAACCTTCACAGGAGTTTTAGATTTCATTTGGTTAAATTCATATAACCTTTACAGGAGTTTTAGATTTCATTTGGTTAAATTCATATAACCTTCACAGGAGTTTTAGATTTCATTTGGTTAAGTTTATATAACCTTCACAGAAGTTTTAGATTTCATTTGGTAAAGTTCATATAACCTTCACAGGAGTTTTAGATTCCATTTGGTTAAATTCATATAACCTTCACAGGAGTTTTAGATTTCATTTGGTTAAGTTTATATAACCTTCACAGAAGTTTTAGATTTCATTTGGTAAAGTTCATATAACCTTCACAGGAGTTTTAGATTTCATTTGGTGAAGTCCACCATATCGTTCGATTACAGTAAAAGTGCCGCATATTCATATATTTAGGAACCATTTCATATAAGACACTTTTTCTCTACTTATCAGTAGAGATTATGCTTGTTGAGTAATACATGATTATTTTTAAAAACTTTCAAAGTTTCTATTATTGATTATGTAAGTAGGCCTTTCAAAATCAATTTAGAAAAATTAATTTAATCATTCGGGTTATTTTATTTTTCAGGTCTCACTAGCTTGTTTGGTAAATGGGGAGGAGGTAAATTATTTTTGTTTTTTGTAAATTATTTAAGCACGATTAATATTAAGCTTAAAAAATTTAATAATATACTTGACACATGTTGTAGATTTCGCGTAAATAGACGAAATGGAAGAAAAAAAACTAACTTCTGATTTAAAATTTTGTTTCTATTAAATAAAAAATTAGAAGCATCACATAAATATTGTAATATAATTCCGTGCATAACAAATCGTTGAATCGACAAGTGTCACAATTATACACTAGAAACATTTTGATTTCTAAAATTGCGAAGATGTTTTTAATAGAAAATGAACAGTAAGTGTTGCTAGGCAACCGCAGACGATTTTAATCGAAAGTTTGATATTTTTAAACATAAATTCAGCAGACGATTTACCATTATAGCTTCATTTGTATTGTTGACAGTAAATTTAAAAGTTCTTCTCTTTCAAAAAATGGAATTGAATCGTGAACATTTTCGTGCCATTATTTTTCATAACTTTCGACGTGGATTGTCAAGACAAGAGTGCTTCGATGAACTTAATTCTTTATTCAGCGATAAAGCGCCATCCTACAGCACTGTAATAAATTGGTATAACGAATTTAATCGTGGTCGATGTTCGATCCAGGACGAATCCCGTGCAGGTCGTCCAAAATCCGTTGTTGTGCCAGAAAAGATCGATGCTGTGCGTGAACTGATAAAGCAAGATCGTCATGTGACATACCGTGAGATAGAGGCGTCTTTGGACATTAGTATGACTAGCATCAATAAAATATTGCATGAACATTTGAGTGTAAAAAAAATTTGTTCGCGTTGGATCCCGCATAATCTGACAAACGCTCAAAAAAAGACTCGTGTCGATTGGTGAAAGGAAATGTTGGAAAAATACGTTCAGGTAAAATTACCGTACTGTATTGCAACAAAATTTCTGGGGAAAAAAATAAAGAAAGATATAATTCTGTTAATAAACACCAAATATACGATGTTTAAATCTTTCATTTGATAATTTCTCCGTCCATGAGGTGATGGTTTACCGCAAGCTCTGTTTTTCACAGTTATAGTTCTTATTGCTACACATTCAGAAAAAAAAATACAAAACTAAAATTTAAATTTATCCGAATAAATTTTTATGCCATATTCCAAAATATTATGATAAAATTACCAAATGACATTATTCAACCCTGTTTTACTGTTAATTTTATCATAAAAATTATCCCTTCGGTGAAAATTATCGAGGTTTTTAGTATTCCCACACAGATTGAAACATAGTAAATCTTACCATAGTCTGTTAGTTTTGAAAATATTTTTTTCTCTATGTATATATATAAATAGTATCTTCACAAAATTCAGTTTAAAAGAATTTAAATAAATTATTGATGCCTAATATGCCTATAATTAAAATTGTTACACTTTGTGTGAATATTGTTGCATGCAGATGAACAGGAAATTTAAACACAAGCTCTGGAAACGAACTAAATATCTTCAAATTCTGATACAAATTATCTAACAGTCACGTCAGATTCTAATTCTGTACCTTTTCAAGTAAAACAAGTATTAAATCAAACGACAAGTGAAAATAAGATTTTCTTAAAAAACTGTTACATTTCTGTAAATTAAAAGCAAAATTAAAAACTCATTTAAAAACATAACAATAAGAAATAAACTACTCAAAAATAATAATAGTTATAGTAATAGAAATAGTTATCGAATAATAGTTATAAAATGTTCCTAAGGATAGAGTTAATATTTTTATAAGCATACCCAAACACTCATAAAGAATACACTGTAAAAATAACCTGGTTAAATTACGATTAACATCCGTAAAATCCATTTTTACTGTAAAATTTTTATAGAAATATTTATTTATTTAGAGTGATTCAGTGATTTTAATGCTGTAAAAATAACGATATATCAGAGTTTTGGTTCCGTAACATGCTGATGCCATGAAAAATTAAAATTTATTTCTGAAATAAACTCTAAAATACGAGAGATATTTCTTTTTTTTTTTATGTAAAGGTTCATGTGCCTAGATAAGAAATGTATACTTTATTATTATTTTTTATTTTACAGGAAAAGGAACTAGCAGTAGTGAAAATCAAGGTATTTAGTTGTATACATATATAATGTTGCGCATTTTTTTAAATTGATACAATATTCTTCACAAAACATTTTTTTAATGAAAAATTAATTATAATGGGAATAAATAATGAATGTTTGGCTTTGAATAAACACAACTCTTATACATTTATGATTTCTATGAGTAAAGGCTTTGACCCATCCTGTATTGTCACTAACCCATGACTTCTTAGACATCCGTTTTAAATTAAAAAAAACTTTTTCTTCAAAATTAAGAATTATTCAATTAAAATATTCTAATATTTTTAATGTATTAATACAGGATTGGTTTTATAATTTTAGTTTCCCATTTTAATGGAAAAAATTTAAACCTAATCAGTTTACGTAAATGTCATTGCAACTTTATTTACATGTATAACATTATAATTTTACATACTTGTGTTTGACTTTCTAATTTGATATTTCGTTAGTATAAACATAAAAGTCGTTAAATATTTTTCACCGAAGAGAGTACGTAGCATTTATACGAAAAGTTAATTACTAATAAAGAAAAGTCTTAAATAGAATTTAGAATTGGGAATTTACTTCAGTGACTAATGATAAAAATGTTTAAATATTTAAAATCTAGATATTTTCAGTAATTAAAGTCTTTTATTGTACATTTTTGCCATTTTGTCATTTTTAATTTAGTAATAAGATCAGAAAAATGTAGACATTCTCAAAAAAGCAACCAAAACATAAATAAAATAGTATACAGAAATAAGTTGTTTTCTTTTCATACATTGCTGTCATTTATATTAATTGTTTAGGTAGCAATCATTAGGTTAATTGTGTAAAACAAAAACAAAAAAATTATGGTTTAACAAAATTCCGCTTCATTATATTAAACATATTTTTATATTTTAACAGGAATTACGCATAAAAACTTTTAAATATTTAATATCAAGATACTACTGAACTACGTGATAGTTAGATTTTGGCCATTTTGAATTTAAATTTGTAATAAAATAAGAAAAATCTAAAGATCCTCAAAAAGTTTTTCCAAAATACCAATAAAAGAAACTGCACAGAAATATCTTTTTTTTCATACATAGCTGTCGTTTATATTAAATGTCTTGGAACAATCATTATGTTAATTGAGTATGTGTTTTCTTAAAAGTCAGAATTCCATCAAAATCATAGAAAATAAGAAAATATTATAGACTTACAATAACTGAGTTTCATTCAAAATATTTTATCAGCCCATTATTTTATTATATAATAATATAATAATATATTATTATTATATAATAATATAATATATTATTATAATATATATTATATTATTATATTTTTTATATAAAATATAACTATAGGTGGAGAACTAACATAGTGACAGCGCATAAATGACTCTAATAATAAGAAGTACTTTAAATTACTATACTCTAAGTAAATAAGTTTTTATTATTATTTATTATAAAATAAGTTTTATTTCATCATTTTATACAATTTTTAAAATAATAAAAAATTATTTACAGGATCAAAAGGATGGGTAGGATGGTGGGGAAGAGGAAACAAAGGCGGAGGAACTGATAATGATAATGGAGGTAAAAGTATAGTGCTAAAAATTTTGTAAAATAAATGTGTTATGAATTTGAAATGTATTTAATTACTCAGTTTTACGACATATAGATAAATCTTACTAAAAATTAAGTTTCGATAAAAGACAATGTATCATGTTAGATTTTTATTTATTTCTGATTTATTGTTGAAAAAAAATGGTTAGAAGCATAAAATAACTTCCTTTTCAAGGTAAAATGAGTGGCATTCTACACGGAGAAGAAAATTCTTGTTAAATTACCGCACTGTATGGTAATTACATTTCTGGTAAAAAAAAAAGGTTAATAAAGCCAAAATATACAGTATTTAAACTTTTTATTTTGGCAAATTTTTTGTTCGAGTGGTAAATGTTAACCGGAAATACTGGTCTTCAAAATTATGCTTCGTAAAGTATCATGGTAAAATGCCTACATTTTACTACATTTTGCAAATTTTATCATGCAAATGTATAACTATGTTTTATAGTTAATATTTCCAAAATCATTAGCATCACCAAAGAGCTACGGTAAAAAAATTACAGAGCTTATTGGTGTACCAATTGATCCAAAACCACGGTAAATGTTACCATATTCTAGTTTTGACCATATTTTTTCCTCAGTGTGATAGACTTTTCTTATACATTTGCGGAAAATACGGTGAGATATTAAAGCATAATTGTGTTCTCTTGAACCACAATAGCATGCAAATTTACAAAAATCTTAAATAGGTGCCTCTGTTTAAGTTGATTCATAAATATCGTGTAATTATTGTAATATCGTGGGTTAATTTGCATGATAATTTGATTCAATTTGGCAACATATTATGCTTAAACCACTCTTGACTAATATTGTAGTTTAATACGCTCCAAAAATACTAACAGTGTATGACATCACGAGAAAATGTTCAAGGCTTGATTCTGGGCGATAACACTATATAAAAGGAATAACAATAAATTTTGAGATGTGCAGTCACGGCCATAGACATTAAGGCGAAAATTAATATCCAAACCCAATCAAGAGATTAGAGGCTTGTTACTGACTGTTTTGGGGCTATTTTAGGTTGTTCAAAATCGCTCCTGATATCCACCAATCTCGACAGAGATTAGTGGTTACCTGTATACTCAAGAGGCAAGGACATGAAAGTACTGATTAACTTGAAAACTTTTCTTTCGTTTTGAGTCTATAAACTGCACAGCCTTATGAAAACTTTTCTAAATGCGCTACTGAGTATATTGTATATGTATCTAATATATATGCTCAGTTTATGCTTAATATTACACTTTGTAAAGGACATTTTATTGATCGGTCGATAAAAAATAGCTTTTTTTTTCGTTGCATCAAAGTGTGAATTACAGTGAAATCTCCGGGAAAGGCAACCTCTATGCAGCGATATCCTTTATTTATAACCACTTTTAGGAAGCATGGAATTTCTTTCATTGAATTAGTGATGAGGAAAACCTTTAGAAGAGGCCATCGAAACCTCTCCCAGTGACCGGAAACACATCTGCACCAAATAAGGTCAAATAAGAAAACACGAAAAAAATGTCAAAACAAAAAATATTAACAAAACAGATAATTAGAGCAGTGATTTGAGTGATTCACTTATTTAGAGATCTCTTTTCGACGATTTCTGAAACAGATCTACAATCTCATGTTGCAGTCAGAGGGTACTGAAGACGATGCTATCAGTGATTTATTTTTAGAGTTGAAAGTTAAGTTAGAAAAAAAAAGAGTTTTTTTTAGAAAAAACTGAACATCTTAAACAAACAAACCTCTTCTCATTTTTAAAGCTAACTAACTACTATGATATAAAATTAAATGCAAACTTAAAATAGTTCTATCATTCATAATTGGTAATTTTGTTTTTACACATAATTATATCAGTAGGGGCCATTTTTATTGACACTAAACTTTACTCATCGACCTGGTTTTTATACAGCCCTACACAAGTGGCATTTCCGAACAAAGAGCACTAAGTAAAATTAAAATCGTTTGCAGAAAACCATGTACTTAAGAAAATCAATGAAGGTAACCCTTAAGAATGATCAACCTCCATTAACATCCATTTTACTGTTGAACAAAGAGTGGTCGCTAACGAGAGAAGAGAGACGTGCCTCAGAGGTGTACTCACCTCTCAATGAAGTGGCTTGGGTTCAAATACCAGCGATAGCTGGTCGAAATGAATTCCGCGCCCGGGTCGCAAAGACCACAGTAATAACGTAAAATATCCTCAGTGGTTGACGGATCATTGGAAAGAGTCCCTTTGCCTCTAGGGAAAACGTGGGAAGTTTTCAGGGTTTTCCTCTCCATGTAACACAAATGTGGGCTAGTTCCATCAAAAAAATCTCCACGGAGGTGAATTTCTCCCAATACTTGATCCAGGAGTTTCCTTGTCTTCTGGGTGGGTTCAAAATTGCAAGACTTCGAAGTTGAACATTAGTAGTCATAAATTCAAAATTGGATCTGCTGTTCAATGACTGTTATAAGATATAAAATAAAATTATTTCAGGAGGGCAGGTCGAAGTGCCTCCACAAATACAGTGTAGTCAGCCTAAATGTGATGGTCCAGGATGTTATATAGATGATACCACAGAGCCATGCTCTTCTTGTGTATGCACAAGAACAGGTAAATAAATGCAATTGCTTTGGTAATGAAATTAAAAATTATTGATTTTTGATTTGCTTAATTTTTCCTGTCTAAACTCAAAACTTTTAAAATTTTGTATTTTTTGTTTTTGTTTTTTTTAAAATTAACTTAACTAATTTAATTACTAAGTATGTAATATAAAAAATATAAAACATAAAATTAGATATATTTAAGTACCAGAATGTGGAACTTTCTTTAATTTTTAACTATTTAATTATTTAAACTAAAAATAAGGATTCATGTTAATTTTAACACACGTGTATATGTGATTTTATTTACGTCTATGTGCATATTTGTATTTTAACACACATAACACGTATATAAAATTTTTGCGATAAAAAGGATTTAAAAAACTTTAAATCATTTAAGTGATTTCAACCTATATGTAAGTATTTCAAAAATTGCGGACAGATGTTTAATAGGTAGTACTGTGAAAAAAGAAAACAACAAAAGGCAAATAACAGAGATTAGATAGCAATCAAATGTTCTTTATGTCACCGAGAAATTTATAGGTTTAAAAAGATAATGGGTTGGTCATGACTGCAATCGCTGCACTTACAACTTCTTGGACTGGTTCCGACGTGATATCAAACAATCAAGAAAGCAGTAATTCGAATCGTTAGAAAACAGTCGCAAATAGAAATTTTTATAAAATATTATAGAAGATCCAGAAACTTTCAACGAAACTTACAACTTCTTGGACTGGTTTCGACCCAACATTAAACAGTCAATAAATTATAAAAAAAGACACGGACCTGGGGTGAACAATGTGGTTTAATTAAATTAGAAAAGCAGCAGTTAGAATCGGTAGGAAAAGTTTTATGAAATATTATAGAAGATCGAGAAGTAAATTGATGATGGTTGAAGATTTTGAATTTCGTTCTATTGGTAAAGCATGATAAAAGAGGGAGTCTGGTCTAAAATCTAAAACTTGAGGAGCTACAAAACACATAACTCCGTTTTATAAAACAGGCAATAACATTTTATGAATAGAAAATTTCAAAATTCTTTTAACAATATGCAAAGATATGCAATAATAAATATATGCAAAACATAATTATACTCAATAAATAATCTCATTGCAATAATATTAAAAAGCAATCATGCTTGATATTATTACTTTTGGTAATAAATTTTTTGTACGTCGGATTTTTTTGTTATTGTTTTGTTTGATTTTATTACTTCTTGGTGCATTAAAAAAATTTAAACATTTTATTAATTATGCTAATTTAATGTATTATTCTCTAGAGATCATCACTTTATCGCCTTATGAAAATCCAGGTATGAAAACAGTATTTTTGTTTATAGAAATTGCTAAAAATGGCTGAAACGTTTTTATATTGGTCAAAATTAACTCATTATGCTTTCATCAAAAACTTACATTCCCACGAATTCTTTCAAAAGTCGAATTATTTTATTAAAATAAAAAAGAACTTGAATATTAAAATCAACTCTTGAAGTAGATCCACATCCTGTATATAATGTGCCAAATATTAATAGCAATATATTAATCAATAGAAACAATATATTAATCAAAATATAGCAGAAATAAAAAAAGAACATATAATTTAACACTTCTTGTGTTATAATGACCCAAACGTTTTTATACGGGTTAAAATAATTAATTATACTCAAGAAAAATTTTTATTCTCACGATTTCTTTCATAAAAAGGGAATTATTTTATTAAAAAAAGTTTCGAATATTATTAAAGTAAATTATTAAAGTAGATCCTGCTCCTGCATATAAAATAGCGTATATTAATAGCAATATAATCAATAGAAGTATATTAATCAAAATATAACAGACATGAAATAAAGACACATAATTTAACTCTTCTTGTGTTAATCCGCCACATTATTAATTTCAATTCAATCCTGTTGTTCGTATTCAGCAAAATATGCCGGTAATTTTATATTAATAAATTATTTAATCAGTCTATGTTTATATTAATTCATCAAATTATTAATTTCATACCAAAGGTAAGAAATATATAATTATTTAATTAAGGGAATATTAAACATTTAGTAAAAACATTATAACATAATTATTAAAATATAACATATTAATTAACCATTCTTCTGTCATTGTTCATATTAGCAATTTCAAATCAATTAAACCGTTTATTTTTGTCAAAATATGCCCGCAGTTCTATTCTATCGTATCGTTTAGTCATTCAATAATTATCATATTATTGATTTCACGCTAATCATACAAATGTATGGATAGTAAAATTATTTATTAAAAGTATGTTATTAAAATTTAACTTTTTAATGCAACACACTTTGACATTCTTATGTTGGGTTTCCTAACATTTGTGTTATTTCTTATTTGTTGGGATTTATTATATTGCCGAATGAAAATAGAAAAAAAAAATTATAACTGACAAACTTTTTAGGCTGAAATATTTTGCAGTTTTAGATAAAGACCATGCGCAAATCAATTTATGCTGTAGTTTAGTTTCCTACGCATGCTTCATAATAAAAATATATGTTACTTTCAGTTCTTAGCTTTTTTATTGTTACTTTTTTAACTATGTGCTTGCAGTTTTACTTGCAAATTATGTTAATTTACAAAATCCACGCATTTTTTATTTTGTTTCTAATTTCTTTCTTTTTATCGTCTTGAATAAACACAGGTGGTGACGGTGGCTACACATATAGTTGGAACTATGGTGGAAAGCGTAAGTTCAAACAATTTCACAAATTATGAAAAAAAAAGTCATAACATGAAGCATTAACATCACCATTACTTCCAATTTGCGTTTCAGACGATAAAAAGTATTTAAGAAAAGAAATTACAGAGTAATAGCGAAAAGTACTTCAGAGTGACGTCAAACAGTCACGTCCAAGGCGAACCAGTCTGCATTTTTCAATGGTAATAACGTAAATAGCGACTAAAACGTAACATTTAAAGATTTAAGGGACAAATCATTCTATCACCTTCCGTACCAAAAGCATTGCCCTTGAAACCTGCTTTAAGTTTCTGAAATAAAACTCAAGAAAAAATCATATTAAAATTGCAATACAATAAGATTTGAGCATCTTAATTTTATATATATCCTTCACCCTCCGAAGCAAATCAAGAAATTGTAGGTGTCACTACACTTTTTACATTTATTAACAAATTTGCTATTTTTTAACGCACTTGAAGCATTTTAAACTCAAAATTAAGCTCCAATCTTCCACATGACAAACCGAAATCGAAAGCAAAGTATAAATTCCAAACTTGCAAATATTTTTTACCTAATTCTGTTAATTATTTACTTTTTTTTATTCCGTAAATTTTATTCCGTCTTTTTTATTCTGTTTTTAATGAATTTCTGGCGTAATTTAAATAAATTGTAGCATAATTTATTGATTTCCTTCCGACTTAATGGGGTGTGACGTAGTGTGGGTAACTCGATCCTGATTGGTTGTTAAAATATGGCATTTGCTTACGTTAGCAACAGTTCATTAAATTCTATTTCGACTAAACCAAGCCCGCCAAGTATCAATTCTTTTAAGTGCACATTCTATATTCTTTCGCGAAGATTTCGATTAGCTCACTATATATTTCTTACTTAACACAAAGACAGACACGATGCCTTAAAATAACTAATTATGCATCGAAGTTGCCAGGTACACAAAACAAAAATATATGAGGGTTACAATAAAATATATAAACAAATAATAAATCTAAGTTAAGTAAAATATGCAGGAGAGAAAGAATTATATTTTAGCAAATTCGATGTGAGATATAGCGTTGCATTGTGTTGATGAGCATTCCAAATTGCTCTTAGAGAGCCATTGAACAGGCATTCAAAAAAATCAGAATTTCCCATTCCAGTGTATAGAATTGCGTACTCTAAAATGCTTTAAAACATGTGTAAAAGATGTACCATGTAAAATTTAACCATGCTAATAATTGAACTGAAGATTGTGCAGCTAACTTAACTATTTTACGAAACCTACGTAATAAGTTATTTTGCAATGGGCCCCGGCTCTTTGTGGAATATATGGGAGTGAAATAATTATTTTTTTGCCGAAAAGTAAACCAAAATTCTACAGATCTCATTTAATCCAACCACAGACCAAATAAGCCCAATAAGAGCTTGAAGAAATCTGCTTTAAATGTTCTTGCTCCCAGTAAGAGACTCAGCAAGATTGAAGGACATTTATTGTGGATTAAGAGGAACAGATTCTGTAATGGACGCAGCTAATCATAAGGAAGGAAATGAGGTGCCTGGACATTTATATTAGGGCGCAACTACCACTATAATTATTCTCAATTCCCATTCACTAGTAATATAAGACATATTAACTCATTTTTGTGCTGGGGTACGATTGGTGGATGACGGTTGACATAGTCGGTAGCCTAGCCCCACATTGGTGAAATGATCTGAACACGCCTACCTCCATATGAACACGCCTAGTTTGATGGATGGAACACAGTGAACAGTCGACTTGCTGTATGTGATTGTGACATCGTCTTCCTCACGCTGTTGCCATACATGACCAGCATTCGAAGTCCGATGATCTTAATACGGCTTTCCCGGCCTCTCCCAAAAAAAGCAATAAATGTACTAGTGGAAAACGCACATCGAATTCTATCTCGGATTAAATTCTAGAGGAGTAATGTAGCATAACTACCACTATAATTATTCAATTCTCATTCACTAGTATATAAAACATGTTAAGTCGATTCTACCTTGTTGAACCTTTTGATAGATGATAGTTGACATTGTCGGTAGCCTACTTACTCTTCACAATATGATAGATACTGGCAGACAAGAAGGATCTCTAAGCTGATTGACTTGTATTGACTCTAAATATGTTTTTAATTTGCATTCTGATTTTTCATGCGGTTTCCTTTCTTCGTGGCTTTATGATCTGTGTGTTTGCCACACAATAGTCAATGAGCGTATTGATCAAGTGCTACTGATAAAAGGAAAATAATTGAAATGCTGGAACATATATTTAAACTACTATTATCCTCTCGATTCGAAGACTTTTAAATCCAAATTTGAAAACAAAAAAAAACAAAAAAATTCTTTGAAGAAAAGTCTTTAGAATTTTGTCCGCAGTATTATATAATCTGCTTAAAGTGAGAAATTAGAAATATAAAAAATTAAAAATTAAAATGTTATTAAAAGTTGTCCATTTTTTTAATTTACAATCTAAATCGACAAAATATTTTACATAATTTTATCTTAATAAAGAAGATGTACGTGATAATTAGACTCAAAAGATTTGACAACAAAAAATACGAGGAAAAATTGAATTCGCCTTGTAAAATATTCATTTAATTAGTATTTGTAGCTATTGTCGGGACATGCACTATCCGGCTAAAAAAATTTAAATTTTTGAGGCTGATTTTTAAGTTTACTTAAATTTCATAATAATTTCAAAATTGCACAATTTAAAATTCTACACATAAAATCCATGAATTAGCAAGAATAAACCTTAAAAAGGCAGCATTTAGAAGGTCGACCCCAAAATAAAAAAAAGGTCAAAGATAAATGAATTAACCATCAGAGTTTACAAAGTAATAAATTTAATTGTCTAACAAAATTTTTATCTTATTCTTAGTCAACTTTGAAGAGTTATTGATACTAAAAAATATTCTGTATATAAATATTCTTAAAAACTTCAGTTTTAAAAAGTTTAATGTAATGTGGAATTTCACAAGTAGAAACTAAATTCCTTAGATATCCCCCCTGACAAGTTTTGCGTCTTTTATTGTAATTTATTTATCAAAGATTCGAATAAATCCGGAATATTTCCTGATTTATTCTTATCCATTTTTACTGTACAATGACTTAAAAAACTGACCATGCACTGTAAGAAATTTCTCGGAAAAAATGGTTAAATAACAATTTATTGAATTGTTATTTTACCATATTTAATCAAAACAGTCAATTAACCATAAAAAAAATGGTAATCAAACTGTTAAGTTTGAGAAAAACTGTTTATTAACTGCTTTCACCTAATACGGTTATGCAACCCGAATTTTATCGCACCAGCTAGAACGACCTTATGAAGCTACTTAGTTTTTTTTGCATTTGCGTACATGTCATAGCCGAGCGGGCTTATCTGCCAATCTCATGACCGGAAGAACTGGAGGTCTTAGTGTTGACAGCACAATATTTCCTCTTCAACAAATGAAGAATTTTACACACTCTCCTTACGAAAAGCCGATCTCCTATGTCTAGTTAAATAAAAAAAAAATTTTTTACGTTTTAGAAAAATGCTAGTTGTAAATGGCTAAAAAACCGTATAGTTTTGTAGTCATGGTTTTATAACGATACTTTTTGTAAAGGGTTTCAAAACCATAAAGGAAAAAAAATGTTCTTAACCGTAAACTTTACGGTTAATCGGATGGACAGACAGCTGCCAGTTATTTTGCCATAATTTTAGAATGAAAATTTTAACAGTGTGGTTACATTTCAAAATATTAAAAGACTTACTAATATTACAAAAAAATGATAAATGTAACTCGTGTAACAACAAGTTTGAAAGTTCAACAATTAAGAAACACTGTTAAAACTTCTATCAAAGATATTAACTTAAGTAACATGTAGAACTGTCTTTTAGAGGACGGTGGTGGTACAGTTACTCGGTCACCCATTAAAAATCCCGGTAAGTGATTTATTTTGTGATTTCGTACTATTACTTTAATTTAAGTTAACGGTTACTGCCTATTAAATAATGTTTATAAACTTGCGTGAATTTGATGAATTTACTTTCAAGTTCATTTTTATCTCTTTAAATTAGAAATGAATTTGACAGAAAAAAACACTTCTAAACCTTTGCCTAACAATCTTCTTGAGTGTTTTCAGTTTTAATTACGAAAATCAATATAGAAAATTATTTTAAGTCTCGAAATTGCAGGAATGAAAAAAATCAATAATGGGACTTTAAAATGTTAAATCCAACACGCACTCTGTTCGTAGTTTCTGCGTAAGGTTTCTGGAAATGAATGAAAACCGATCGAGAACGCACTACTCAAGCCCGTTCGTCGGAAACATCAGAGCAATGGGAAGCAAGAATTGAAACCTATCAAGAAAGCACTTCACTATTCAGACGCTACTAATACTCTGATTTGAATCTCAGTGCAAGCGTCATCATCAGAAAAATGGATCAATTTTGTATGTTTCGTAGCGCACTCAAATTTAAGAATGAAACAGCTGGAATTTGCTATTCTGGAGGCAAAGTGAAACTACCAGATTTAGCGTCGCCAGCCGAGCCATTATCAACGTTCTTATCAGATCAAACAAACCAATCGAAACATTTTTTGGCGAATACACGCCGGTATAATTCCTGTTTCCAAATGACTTCATTCGCTGCTACACGTATCGTGAACGAGAATTACATGCCAACATTCAAAGTGCGAGGACAAATTTATCATCGCGCAGGATCACTTCTGCCATTGCCGGACGCAGATCATAAATTTCTACTGATTTATTTCATGGGTAACACAAATGATCAAGTCAATCAATGTTGTCAGTTAAACAATGGCACTAAACGAGAAATTGTTGCCTCATTACAAAAATTTTTCAATCAACATAATCAGTTAATGAGGCTGTTCAGAACTGCCCTTGACAAAATGCCATCCGATAATTACAAAGTTGTTATTAGAGCTTACAAAACACCTGAAGGCCACCACAAAGGAAAATACAATGCATCAACATTGGATGAAGTGACTATTGTTATAGTTGCTGATGAATTTACCTCCCGCGATGTGGGAATCGCAGAAATGGTGACGCTCAAAGAGACTCAGAAACGCATAGATCCTATGATACATTGCAATATCCTATTTTATTTTGGCAAGGATACCATTTTAACATAAAATTGAGAAATCCACAAACAGGCGAGAAAACCAATAAGAAAGTAAGTGCAATGAACTATTATGCATATAGTTTAATGATTCGCCAAAACGCTGATAATCATATTTTAAAATGTCGACAATTATTTCATCAATACATTGTCAATATGTATGCGATAATTGAAACCGAACGCCTACTGTATATTAAATTAAATCAAACCAAATAACGTTCAGAAAAATACATTCATTGCGTGCAATAATTAATGATGGTAACGTTAATCCTAATGATGTGAGGAAAATGATTATACTGCCGGCTACATTCACAGGGAGTCCTAGGCACATGTATGAACTCACTGGATGCAATGACATATGTTCGCGCATATGGGCGCCCAGATTTATTTATTACATTTACATGCAATCCTGATTGGGTTAAAATTAAGGAGCTTTTGTTCCCAGGACAATCATCATCGGATCGTCATGATATTACCGCACGTGTGCTCAAACAAAAAAGAGGATTACCACATGATTTGGCTTATTGAAAAACGGTAAAACAAAAAACATTGTTTATTCAAAAGCACTTGAAAAACCTGATCATAACGAGCCGGAAATTGTCAAATGGTTTTCAACAATTAAATACATTTCTAACCATAATTAAATAAAAAATATGAAACATCTGAGCTACAGCAAGCAAAACTGGTCACCGATTGACTGAACACTTCTCTAGCCCATATCTCTGAAACATCTGAGCAACGGCAAGCAAGACCGGTTACCGATTTAAAATACATTGCTCAAGCCCGCTAATCTGAAACATCAAAACAATGAGAAGTAAGAATAGAAAACGATAGAAAATTCACTTCTCTATTCAAACGCCGCCAATATGCTGGTTTAAATCTTAGTGTATTTCACTATTATCCAATTACTAATTATAGTCTCTATCCATGTCATCGTAGGAAAAATTGATCATTTATGTGTATTTTGTAGTGCTTTCAAATTTAAGAATGAAACAGCTAGAATTTGCTGTTCTGGTGGAAAAGTGATTTAACGTCGCCAATCGACACATTATCAACGTTGTTATCGGGTCAAGCAAATCAGTTGAAACTTTTCTTGGCGAATACAATTCATGATTCTAAATAACTTCATTCGGTGCTACAAGTATCGGTGCGCATATGAGCAGTCAGAGTTATTTATTACATTCACAAGCAATCCTGCTTGAGCTGAAATTAAAGAGCTTTTGTAACCAAGGCAAGCATCATCGGATCTTCGTGATATTACCGCACGTGAGTTAAAACAAATATTAATCTCTATACTTGGGAGCTCTATACAGTCCAGAGAGAGTTAGGAAGCATCATATAATATTTTCCGAAATAACACATCATGGCAAGAAGTCCATTCATTAAAAAGTTTTTAAGACATAGTGAAATAAGCAAAAAGTTAAAATAAATGTTACAATCCTCTAAGATATTGGAACGGTATTTTCCATATTGTAACCCTTTGTACCATTGATTGACATTGGAAATTAGTATGTCATGATAACCCATTGTGGCTGCCACTGTATAAAACTTCTTATCTCTTCCTGGATTAGGATGTACAATACGCAAAAAAGTAAAAAGGATCGACACTGAATAACTTTTGATCTATGTTTCGGATCTTCGCTTTCTAGGACCCAATCGTAATGGTCCGAGGAGCTGAACTCGAATATGCTAAATAGTTAGTGCAGACGATGTTTTAAGATACATAATCAGACGCAAAACGTGCTTTCTATGAATAAACATACCTCTTTTTTCGCCGGACTTGGATTTTTTATCACCAAAATATCGGAAGTAGCTGTAATGTAGGAAATATGGTCCCAATAGTTTGGTCAGGAGAGGGCTCCAAAATTTGAACCTCTTAATGTTCATTTCACTTTTTGCGTATTTCACCATGTCTCAAGAACTTTTTAGGTTAATTGAAACATTTTTGCATAAAATTAGTTTATCAAAAGATAGTTCCATGCAAAAGATAACTTTACAAAATGTCTAGTATATTTTTATAATTTTGTTTAATAATTGGCGAAAAAAAATTTGATGGTAAGGTGTAAAATTTTTTACATCATTATAAAGAAAAGTATTTTACATAGGAAAATACAGAATTTGAGCAAAATCGGTGGAACAGCCCTTAAGAAATCGAATTTTAAAAATATGACTTTTTTTAAAAATTTGATTTCTTAAAAGGCCTGGTTTCTTAGGACAGGTCGGCGTTACAAAACGTCAGCTTGAAGTGAGCGCTAACCTCTGATTGGTCAATTTGTGAGCTAAACAGCATAACGTCATCGAACGGCTTAGCTTGAACGACGACTGACGTCCGAAACAACTGCTGTTGGATTACAACGTAGCGTTAACGACAGAAGCAATGGCGGACAACATCCAACAGAGCATTGAAATCTACCTAGATTTTAATTTTAACTTTAAACATAGCTTCTTCTTCCTCTTCTTCTTCATTTAGCTAAGCTATAATGTGTTTTTTTCTTGGACAAAGTCATTATTTGTTCTCTAAATCACTGGTCGACAATAGCAAAATCAATACAAGTTCAAAATAAATATTTGTTTACGTTATTAACGCATGCGCAACGCGAGATAATGTCTGCGTTGGACCGACTGCTCCCGCTGAGCTAACTAGGGCCTGGTTTCATGGGACAGGTTGATGTCAGCGGTACGTTAACTTCCCGCTGACGTCCAGATAAGGCGCTTGTCTTAAGAAACCAAGCCCTAAAGGCCTGGTTTAAAACATTTGATCCTGGTCATTAAAACATTTTGCTCATACGACGCAGTTTTATTTTATAACTTCCCTTAATTAAAGAAAACCCCTTTCACATCTTCCCCCAGCCCTACATACTTGAGAGGTTTTTTTAAACGCTTAGGGACAATGTTTTTCCAATTGCATTGAATCCTCTCCTACAGATGATTTCGACTTGTAGTATTTATGTTTCTGACGCAAATAATTTACCGATTGTTATGAATATTTGGCATTAATATGATGCTGTGATTAAAACTTCACTCTAAAATTTTCTTTTTCAGTCAATGTGCTAAAAAGACATGTTCACCCTTTTTTTAGGGTGATTTTCTCGGCAAAAATTTTTGTGAACATTTAATTTAAATATATATTAACACAAATTTTTCATTTAATTTAAATATATATTCACAGAAATTTATAGTCTTTAAAAAAATAATATTAATAATAAAAAAGAGAGTGTAGTTAAATTGATGAATGGCGCTGTCAGAAAAAGAGAAAAACATTTGCGATCTTCAGAATGTTAAAGAAATAAAAAAGGATGAAAAAATTCCTATTTCAATATGTTTGCGAGAATTCATTTATTTACTTATTTTTTTAAAATTATAAACAGTTTTCTCTTCTTTTCAACGTTGAAATCAGGGAAAAAATCTCTTTTTCTTTCATTTATGTAAAGTGTTTCAAACGTTAAATGATGAACAAATTTATTTTGGTGAAGAGTTTAAAGTGGCAGATAATCAATTTTTTTGTCATCAATTTCAGGTGGTGGATTCTTTAACATTTTCGGTAAGCTATTTTTGATTTAAATTTAAGTTAAACTTTAAATGTCAAAATATTTATGTGTCAATGAAATTAAAAGAAGGAAATATGATTTTACTTTAGACTTGTAATCTTACAAAAAAGAATAAATAAATAAATCACGATATGAAATTAAACACCAAATGTTTGATACAAAAATTAATGCATTAAAAACATCCACAAATGTCAGTATTAATTACTTTCATTCATTATGTATCGACATTGTTTATTTTATTTTCCTTATATACTTTAATTTTAAACCATTTTTTTTAAAGTTTCATACAATGTAATAATGTAGTCTTTTCATTTCTTCATGACAGGCCGAGGCAATCTCAGCCAGTTACCCCATCTAGATCTATTCGATGCTGTATTTCTCTATCTATTTACTCCTAAGTCCCTTAACCACTTTTCTTTTCTATCTAACCATTCTATTCTAGGTCTTCATCTTTTTCTTTTTCCCTCTGGTGTTTGGATGGTTATTTTTTTAATAGAATTTTCATTGCTATATCAAAATATATGTCCTAGCCACTTTATTTGAGAAACCTTGATAATTTTTACTGTGTGGTTCTTTTCATTTGTGCAGAGTAATTGTCGTGCAGTTTTTTTCAGACATAAGTGGAGTCAAAATATTATCATCGATCGATGTAAAATGGAAAGTATATTCACTACCAGGTCACTAAAATTACTGCAATTCGTTAACCTTTCGACGCAGAATTTTTACTAAACATATTTTTCTTACTTTTTTTCATTATTATGTATAAATTTAGGTTAAAATAAGTGAAAAAATATTATATTCAGCATTTTAATAATTGATGGTTATGATATGCTTTTGTCTTTGGTATCTTTTTTCTGCGTTAAAAGCAAAATCTTCCAAACACGGATGGATCACCTCTAAACAGTAATTTTTCAAATTTTTCAACAATTTTTTATAGTGGAAATTTACAAAATCATGTATTGACAAATTTTTAAATATGAATGGGAAAAAAATTTAAATATATTCTTCTTTTGGATTTTATATTTTAGTGTGAATACAATGGAAAATATTTTTTTTTTAATTAAAAACTACCAAAATACATTTTCGTTTGTAATTAAAAGGTTAAAAAAGAAATATATAAAAGGAACAACTGTGACCCATCTACATCAAAGGGTTAACGTACTGCAGAAAGTTTAATATACAGCTATTACATACGCAACACATTTGAAGTTATAAAGATATATCTATAAAAAGTAATTGACTGATGATCAGATTTCCGAACAGCAGGTAGCAACTTTGATGCCTTTAAAAATAGTTAATATTTACTTTTGAAAAATAAAATTGTGCTACAATGGGATAAGAAAAAATAAAATTCTTTTTATATCAAATTAGTTTTGATTTAGAGATACGATTTAAGAATAATTTTTAACACTTACCAGAATAGATGTTCTTGGAGATTCACTACCACTCTAAACATACAAACAACTGTACAACAAACAATATACAAACAATATACCATTCTAAACAAAAAACAACTGTTTTTTGTATGCTATAAAAATATATGCCCATTTGCTAATTAATATTCCTGTCTAATTTTGTTTTAATAAACAGGGAATAGAGGATCTTCTAATAAAGATGAAGGAAGTGTCTTCCGCTGGGGTGGCTGGAAATCAGGTAAGTCATTTTATTTATTGTCATTACTATTATTAACTACTATAAGTTCTGGAAGTAAAAGATGCCTTTGTAATATTTTGTGATATGATATGAACTAGTACTAAATTTGTTAAAAAACAATATTTATATATGTCACATTTCACAGCTGCTTCAAATAAATTATCTTAAAAAATGTTATTATAAAAAAGAAAATGCACGTTTCAAAAAGGAAGTACACTTAATTAAGTCCCTAATCTCTATATTGGGCGCTAATTAATGTTAAAAAAACTAAAATGTAACTTAAGTAATAAATGCTGCCAACGCAACTAAAAACTCATTAAAAATAGTTCATGGATAAACAGGAATATTATGTTGATTAAAAAATTAAAACAGAAACGCTTTTAGCAAATAATATGCTATTTTTGTGATTTTTTTAACAGTTATTCAGGATAATTGTTCAGGATAATAGGTAAAATTTTTCCTATCTCCTTGCTCTTACCATCATCTTTGCTATAAGTAGAGAAATGGCTCAGAATGTTATTTCAAATTCAGTTATTTGAAGGTTTGTCCATTTCAGTTTTTCTTAAAGAAAAAGCGTGAGCGATTTGATTTGCAAATAATTGAAAAATTACACAATAGAGACGTACTTACCAATGAAGTTAATGATAATCTTAAAAACTTTAGATTGTCGCTCCAATACCCAATATATACCATCGTATGGCTGTGCTAAGGATTTTCAGATTTTTCTTCGGAGGAAAACATGCGAGCATTTCTTGAAATCTTTAAAAACAAAAGAATATTAGGCTTAGAATTGTAAGAAGTAGTAGGTAATAAGTAATTCTAGGTCCTGAAATTTTCACTTAATTAAGTAAGAAAGGAATGCGGAACGGGGTTGTCTTATGATGGTTGAAGAACTTCACCAAAAAACAAGATGAGCAGTTTCATGAATGAGATCGGCTGATGATGCCTTCAAATTGCGAAAACCAAACAAAAAAAGTCAAAAAAATTAAAACTAAGATGATGATTTATGACACGTGGTTGTAACTTTCAGGAGCCAATGGAAATTTTTGATTGTAGCATTTGATTTAGGAAAGTAGCTAGTTTTGTGCAGACAATATGTCCTTCTAAACTTCCCCCATGAGCAGAAAAGTGCTGACACAGACTGACTAGCTAGAACTGTGATTATTCGTGAAAGAGTAGTAAACCTGCATATCAATGAAGAATCAAATACTCCTTCTGCTGTAACAGCGGTTATGCCAAGTATATATGTAGCTTCTGGCCAGCGTGAAAATCGTTTGATCATGGTCAGATAATAAGTATTAACTTTAGTAGGTGGTAGAGGCCCGATTATGTTGAGATGACTATGCTCGAACCAATAGCTATAGTTGCTGTGACTCAGAAGATAGAGCTTTCGCTTCCTAGTAGATGATGTAACTTCGAATCCCAGTGGTGACTGATTTATAAAATTTCTGCCTTTGGCTTGCACCGACCACAGTGCTGACAACAGCATAGTACCAGGATATAAGTCAAGTTTTCAAGACTTCAAAGTTTGCCTCTGCCAATGATTGTTTTAACACATCCGAAACTTGTTCCAAAACATCTCCATATAAGGCACTAACTACATTATGGTTAACTACACAATAAATGGTTTATTTGCTGCCTGAGGTAAAAAAATGAGACTATGAAGATGCGAACCATAATAAAGGTTTATCTTGCAAAAATGGATGGTGGTTTCACAACCATTTTTGAAATTTCAGATTCTTCCAGATAAGGTATACCTGATAAAGATAATAGAAATCCAATATCTTAATTCGAAAAATTTTGGAGAAAAAAATAATACCGCTACAGCTTTAACCAAGCAACAGCAACTGGCGTATTTGCTGGGTCTAAAAAAGAAATGGTGAAAATGTTGAGACGCCCAGCAGAAAACATCTAGTTGGCATGAAATCACTCCAGAGAAGTTTTTTCAATAGTTCATGTCTAATTTCTGTATTTTTTTCTCTGTTTAACAAACAGGTCTTGGTATTTTCCATTTCAAAAAATTCAATAATGATTTTATAGATTTGGTAATGTTTTTGTTACTAACTCGCTTAAATATCAATTTGCAATTTCTATACTTTTTAAAATTACTTTAAAAACATCCTTCATACTTTTTAAAATTCTTCAATTGCAAGGACACCTAAACTGTGCAGTGAAAAGGATTGCTGTGGGTCACCTTGCATAAATTTTTGTGTTTTTATATTAGTTTCATTCTTTTTATTTATGGTTATTAATAATCTCTATGCATCTAACAATAATGTGTCTTGTAATGTATTTAATAATATCAATAGCATTCAAAAATTAAATTAAATGTTGTCCCGGCTGTTGCATCTTATTGCTCATTTGTTTTTTAAAAAAATTCATTTTAAAGGTAATGGCAACGAAGGAGGAGGCTCCAATAATGCTGGTAATGGTGGCTGGGACTCCTATGGTGGTGGTAAGTAAATTATATTTGATATGAAGAGGAAAACACCAAACCTGACATAATTATGATAAATCCGCATGCTTCAGCTTTTCTACGATAATGAAAAGTACGCAAAAAAAAAGAGAACGCTCAGAAATATTTATAATCTAATGATTTGGTTTTCGCAATCTGAGAGTCAATCTTAATGGTTCGAGGACCTAAACTTAAGTATGTAAATTAGTGTATACGATAAAATGTATACTATACGATAAAAAGTATTAAGTTAAAAAATCAAACGGATTTTTTTGCAGGTTTGGAACTCTATATACAGTGCTCAAAATAAAAAGTGAACCACCCAGAATAACTTTTGATCTAATGATCGGATCTTTACGTTGCAGGTCTCAATCTTTATGATTCGAAGAGGTGACTTCAAATATGCTAATTAATTAGTGCAAATGATATTTCAAGATGCGAAATCAGAGACTAAAACATATTTTTTTTCTGGATAAACATACCTTATTTTTCAACGGATTCGGATTTCCAACCCCTCTAAGTATGGGGTTTGGCCACAATATGGGAAATATGGTTCCCATAGTTTGATCAGGAGAGCTGTCCAAAGTTTGATCGCCTTATTGTTAAATTTATTTTTTGCGTATTTCGCCATATCTCGAGAATTTCTGAAACGGATTAGAAAAAAAAATTTGCACACACTTATAAAATTTTTTTATCAAAAGGTAATTATATACAAAAGAAATCAATTTTATTAATTTATTAATTTTATTAATTTATTAATTTTATAATTTTTATTATTTTATTTCATAATAGTCGAAAAAATTTGAACGGTAAGGAGTATATGTTTTTACATTATTTTAAAGTATGTAACTTTACATGGCAAAATACAAATTTTGAACAAAATTGGTAGAACAGTCCCTAACAAATCGAATTTTAAAAATATGACTTGCTTATAAAATTTGATTTCTCTGGAACAATTCGACCGATTCTTATAAAATGAAACTATAAAAAGTCAATAAATATTTACCAAACGTTATTTTTTGCATCTTTAAGTAAACGAGTTTATAATTGCGTGAAATCACATTAATAATGCACCTTTTGTTAAAGTTTTAGTCTAATCTGTTAAAAATATAAGAATTGAATATGAAAATCATCATTTTGAGAAAATAGCATTTGAAAATTACGAAAACTTGTTTCATTGATTGGAACGTGATTGAAAAAAAAAACTGATCTTTTTCTTTTATCTGGGATTCAACTTAAACTTTTAAGACAGTAGGTTCTCAAAATTGGGTTTCTCCGAATCATTTAAAAATAATGAAAATCCCAACAAAATTACTTTAAATTTTTAAAACTCACACAGATTCCATTCTTCTATAATATTAATTTCCTTTTATCAACAAATATTACTTTAAATAAGTTTGTTGGTCCATTTTGATTAAAGATTCAAATCAACAGACAACAACCAGCAACAGGGTAACAGAAATCATTTCATACACTGACCCTTCACAGTGGCGGCATTGCCCGGGACAAGACAATCCAGTGGATCAACTATCAAGAGGCGTTCCACCATCCACACTGAAAGACCTCAACATCTTTTGGAACGGAGCCACTTTGCTAACTGAACCCACAGAAAGCTGGCCAGATTCTAAAAAATATTACTCTCATAATTTGGAGGTAAAGAAAAATAAAGAAATTCAAACATTTTATTTTACTACTTTTCAATCCACCATCGACGCAAAGAGCTACAGCTCCTACTTCAGACTGCTACGTGTTACTCCATGGATTCTACGTTTTATCTCGAACTGCAGATCTCAAGGCAAAAAGTCGGAGAACTTGACACTGCAGAAATATGTGATGCTAGAAATTACTGGATACAAGTGGTTCAGAAAGAGTCACTTCCGTTAGAAAACGAAGCTTTATCAACATCCAAACCGCTGCCAAAAAATTCAAAGATTACAAAATTCAACCCACTATTTGAAAATAAATTACTACGCATTGGTGGTAGATTACAGTTTTCGAGTTTATCAGAGTACCAAAAACATCCAATTTTGCTGGACGGATCTCATCATTTCAAAAGTCTGCTGATACGTCAAACACATATCAAAATGCACCACTTAGGTGTCAGTATAGTGTTTTCAGAAGTACGTTCAAATATTTGGATTCAACGAGGGCCATCAAACAAGTGATTTACAAATGCTTACCAAGCAAGATGTCACGAGCAATTCGCTGCACTCAAATTGAAGCTCCTCTTCCAGCTGATAGAATTAATCCAGTTACACCATTTTTCAAGACAGGAATAGATTTTGCCGGCCCTGTACATGTTCGCACTTTGAATCCTTCAGATACAGCTTACATTGTACTGTTTACCTGTGCAACGATCAGAGCCATTAATCTCGAACTTATGTCAGATCTTTCGACAGATAAGTTTCTGTTAGCATTGCAGCGATTTGTGGGTCGTAGAGGACTACCACCTACCATCTATAGTGACAATGCTGCCACTTTCCACGCTGCAAATAAAGAGCTAATACTTCTATGGAACACTATTATATCTACTAAAGTGCAACAGTTTTACGCTCATAATGGCATAATTTGGAAATTCATCGTACCCAGAGCAGCTTGGTGGGGAGGTTGGTGGGAGCACCTAATCGGATTTTATTTTATTTTATTTTATAACCGTCGTTGAACAGCCGACCCAACTTAATGGGTTTACGGCTACTAATGTTCAACTCCGTAGCCTTGTAATTTTGAACCCAATCCAGAAGACAAGGGAACTCCTGGATCGAGTATTGGGAGAAATTTGCCTTCGTGGAGGACTTTTTGATGCAGCTAGCCCGCATTTGCGTTACATGGAGAGGAAGACCACGAGAACCTCCCACGGTTAGCCTGACGGCAAGGGGACTCTAACCCATGATCCGTCTACCACTGAGGATATTTCACGTCAGCACTGTGGTCAGTGCAAGCCGGATGCGGAATTCGTATCGACTGGGATTCGAACCCGGTTCGCCTCATTGGAAGGCGAACGCTCTAAATCGGATTAGTGAAAATTTGTCTTCGTAAATCTTTTTGCCAGGCACTATTGGGTGAAGAAAATCTATCAACTGTACTAGTAGGGATAGAAGCCGCCCTTAACAGCAGACCCATTGTATATGAAGAAGGAGATGAAGACAATACGGAAGCCTTGACACCGGCAGATTTCCTAGCGGGTAGAAAATTAGCATGTATACCCACAAATCTGAAAAATAATCCAAGACTTACGAAACTCTACAAACAGCAACAAGACATGTTAGATATATTTTGGAAAAGATGGCCCAAAGAATATCTGTTGCAACTTCGCTCAAATCACCAAGTTCGCAATATTCATAACTCCTTCAACATCCGTGCAGGAGATCTTGAGCTACTACACGAAGACGTCACACCCAGACACATGTGGAAGAAAGCCCGAATTACCAATCTAATTAAGGGACGTAATGGGGAAATTCGAACATGCGTGTTAAGAGTAGATGGAAAGACTATAAACTCGACCTATACAGCTGGTCATCACTCTTGAGGATGTTCCGACATCAATGGACAGTTAGTTTAAATAATTATTTTAAATCGTCTGCCAACTCTTGTAAATATAATAGCTGCAACTCTGGCTGGTTGCTAGGCAACCAAACGACTTTTTCTTGTTATCAATGTTTTTGTTTATCGTTTGAGTATGTTTGTGGAAATAAAAGAATACAATCGCTGTAAAAGCTAGCAACTATTTCTATATTTAATTTTCATATTTCAATATATTTCAATATATTTCGCCTGCTCCATGTAAGCATCTAGTGGTTTGCATAAACAAATTGAATAACATATATATACATTCAGAATCCTGACATAAATGAATTAAAGAAATTTATCAGTTAATAGCAAATAAAGATCTAAGTAAGGTGATTTAAAAGGTCTCAAATACTGAAGATTCAATAACGAACAGAGTCAGTTTAACACTAGATTGCCTAAGGAAGTCATTTTGACTGCTTTTAATTTCAATTAGAAAAACAATGATGTATATAATGACACAATTTTTTAGAATTTAGTGACTTTTTGTACAACATATAATTTTTTTTATTGTTAATATTTACTAATAACTTGTTATGTAACTGTAAATAATATTAAAAATATTAAAAATTTATTTTAAACAAATTTATTTACGCATTCACAATTCAGTCATTTCGACTGCTTTTAGGCAATATAGGTATATACTAATTTTCCGTCTCTCTAGTGTTGAAAGTATAAAAACTAGTCTGAACGCCTTAAGAGGACGCCATATCGCGGAAGAAAATATTCGTCGCAAATTCTCTTTCTCCCTTATTATTTATTTAAAGTTTAAAAGAAAGAAAAAGTTTGTTCAGGCAAACTTAGAAGTTGTCATGAAGTTTTTAACTGCTGAAAAAGAAAAACTCAAAATATTTAAATGCTAGCAAATCATTAGAAGAGAACTTCTTCAATGCGTATTCCTAAGTTAATTTCTCATAATTTATTTTCATTTGTATCTATATATATATTTCTCTTATGCGGCGACAAAAAAAGCCTCATTACAACTCCCCGAATGGCAACGTTAGTAAATCGACCAATGATTGCATCTAAAAATGTCGCATGCCAAATCTAGCTGAGGTGGCTCAACATATTGCGCTTTTAAAAACGGAAACAATAACCAGAGTGAGCATTATCAGGTTGTTCAATTCAGCTGCGGCAATCTCATACTATTAAGCTAGGCAGAAGTGAGTAGTAGATCTCTATTTTAGTATTTTGTCGAAAGCGCTTTTTTCACGAATTTATATATAACGAATTTATTGCATATAATTCTCTTACGTGTCTCCCAAATTTTGGCTGAAGTACTTTGTACAACTAAATAAGATTCTTTTCACAACACTTAAATATTTACTTTTTTTTCTTCATTTATAGAGAAAACAGTCGGCAAAAAATTCTGTTAGGTTAAAAAACATTTCGCTAAAAAAAGAACGAATTCTAAAAGAAATAAAAAGAAATAACTTAAAAAATAAAAATGCTGTTGCCAGCCATAGAATTTTTTGAAAGTTAACTTAGCAACATAAATCAAAATGACATAGAAGCGCAACTGGATCAAAATTATGATGCCTGAGCGCTTGACGTAACAAATCCTTCAATTCTATAAATGTTGTATCGCCAAATGCCCAAATTAAAAATTGCAATTTCAAATTAATATTGAAATGTACAGGTTCAGAATTTTCTACAGTGAAAAGTTTTCGGAACTTCAGTATTCAAAAAAGTATACAAAAGCTAGACGTTAAGAACGTATCCAATGAGCGATCATAGCGAGCATTGGATTGCGAAGCAATCCGAAATGAACTGCGAAAGCAGTTCCGGGGGTTGGCGAGCGCCAGCGAGCAGGGGGAGAAGCCTCCTAGTATTTTAAAATTTTCTTTTCAGTATTTGAAACTTCATGGCTTACTCTAGGTTAGACTTAGCTCACCTTTTCTACACTTTAAATTTTAAATTAGTAATGAAGGAGAAAGAGAATTTGCGAGGAATATTTTCTTCGGCAGCAGGGCAAAGCTTTCTTAAGAATCGTATTACACTTTCTCAAATTTTTTAATTTTATATTTTTTTTTTAAATTTGTCAAATTATTTACACAGCTTTTATATTTCTAAACTAAGAATAACAATGTGTATAATTTTAAATGTATTTCAACAACACCCTCTTTAATAAAATTCTCATTTTTTATGATTCAGCAATTAACAAATTATCGTTAATTTTGAGCATCATTTCGTCGCGTTAAGAATCATTTCGTGACGAAACCCTAACGCTCATATATTTGAGGAATATGTTCCTTCAACTCGAAACGTCATGTAAGTGCATTGTGTAAGATCGTTAACTAGAATAGTGAAACAAAAATGAAGAGTACACGATCGAAAATAAAATGACGGAACATTCCAACCGTTTGTATGGTGGTCAAGGCGTTGGTTTCATATCAGGAAGATCACGGGTTCGAATGCCACTTTGGACATCGGGGTGATTTATCTATCTGTTCTATTTATCTCTTTGTTTAGGAGGCATTGATACATCTATATGGTGCCCACGATAAAGTAATTAAAATAAAGATCTGCAAGTTTCTTTTTTTTTCTTATAAAAAAAATAGAATGTTGAGAATATTTCTTAATTTTGACGAAATTCGTTTTTTCCAACAAGCGACAACAATCATTTCCTCACTGTGACGAAATTTTTGCTCAGAGCATATACTAAGTAACGGTTTCGTCAAAAACGAATAAAATATTGTGATATTTAAGTATCCATTTTTTACATTGAATGTGTCTACGTTTTGACGGAATCTTTTTTTTTTCTGAATTTTTTTTTTTCAATTCTTCAATGTCTTATTTATAGTGACGTAAAATTTTAGAAAAAACATTGCTAAATAGAATAGTTTAAATTTAATTCTAATGCAGCTCAAATTTACTGCAATATTAATACCATGCTAAGTTTAACCTTTGTCCATGAAAAGTATTCTTTCTTCATGATAACCCGATCTTAAGGTTCATTTATGAGCAGTGTTTTCATTTATGAACAACTTTTGTTTAAGATTTTAGCTAGTTCGCTCGATTAAATTTGTAGTTTAACATTAAACTCATATTTCAAAGAGTAGACAGATGATGCAAAAACTAGAAAACAGAAAAGTCGTGAAGTTTATAACGTAGAATGAATTTCTCCATTTCATTCAAAGGAAATCAATTAATTTCCTCAAGAAAATTAATTTGAAGCCACATTTTGAGATTTTGAATTATGTAGAAATTTGTCACACAAAACAAATTTTTTATTCCTCGCGACATAGAAACAGCAAGCAGTTGTAGTCGTCACAATTGTACTCCCAAATAGTTGCGCCCACGACGATATGGGCTCACGATAAATTGTACTCCCAACTAATTGTGCCAACCACAAATCGTCACCGTAACAAATTGTGACCACGATGACCACTTCTTTGTGACGAATTCTCCTTGCGAACTGTACGCGACGATTTCTGTTCACGAAGAATTGCGCGCGATGAATTGGTGCAACACGAACTTCACGTATATCATAAAATGCTGATCTACTCCTATTTATTTTGACTGTGTTAAATAACTTGATAAAAATTCTCAAAGATTGCATTTTAAAATTATAAAGTATTCATTAATATTTTAAAATATGGTTTTTATAACTGAAGTTAAGTATGAAAAACTGTTAAAACTTGTATCAGAGATATCAACACTTTTAATTGCCTTTTAGATGACGGTGGTGGTAAAGTTACTCCGTCACCCATCAAAAATCCCGGTAAGTTTGCAATATTTTTACTTTAGTAAACCACTTGAATCATTCAAACGTTTTAACGCAGTTTTGAATTGTATATTATTCTCAAGAAAATGTTTGAAAATTTTTATGTGGAATAGCTTTATTTTTATTTTATCCCTGGTAAGTTATTAATATTTTTACTTCAGTACACTGCGGAAAAGATCTTTTTTTAATTGAGCATGCATCAAAATAACTCTGGAACAAATAATAGTTAAATTTGAAAATTACATGTCCGTATTCAAAATTGAATCAGCATATACTCATTCTTGTGCAAAATGCATAGTCTCAAAAATGTGTGAGAGATGTTTACAGGCAACCTTTTTGGCAGTGATCTTTTTTATTTATCTGGGATTCAACCTAAATTTTTAGGACAGTAAATTCTCAAGTATGAGTTTTCCCGCATCATTTAAAAATAATACAAATCCCAAAAAAATTACTTTAAATTTTTTAATACTCACACAGATTCCATTCTTCCTTTATAATAATTTCCTTTTGAAAACAATTTTATCCATAAATATAACTTGAATTAAGTTTGTTGATCCCTTTTGATTAAAGATTCAAATCAGGATTGTAGCATGTTTGCCAAAAAACACCTGTTAAATTCGGAAACAAAACTAAACAAGACAAGAAAAAGAAGTAAAACTCACGGTTAGAAGAAAAAAATAACTCGCTCCTGTTAATTGTAATTAATAATCATTAATTATCATAGCATGTGATTTTTGAGTTGAAACTGTTTACAAAACAATATAAGCTAAAGTGACAGTCGAACTTCCATGTTGTTTCTTAATAAGTATTTAATTATTATATTTTACAATTTAATTAAAGGTTAGAGTCAAATTAATGAAAGCTAAATTTTCCGTTATAAATAATTAAAAAATATTTGACACATAACTTATGATAATTTCTTTTTATTAAGGGGGAGGAAGGTGGACAGGTGAGAGATGGGGCTGGGATAAAGGCGGAGGAGGTGGAGGTAAGAATATTATTCACTTTTATTGCGCTATAGTTTTAAAAATAAGTAAAATGCAAAAAATGAAAAAGAAGTAATAAATAGTTAAAATTCTCTGACATTAAATTAAATAATTTAATTAAATTAGAATTACGGTTTTGTTAATGAACAATATCTTGATATATAACATGCTTTTCTTAGATTATTTCAATATTTTAATTAATCAATTCTTTTACAACGCTATGATTTATTTTCAATCGCTACATAATTTAGTTTCAGGCAAATAAAATACTAGATACTATTTCTATATTTAATTTTCATATTTCATTTCATGTCTATTCAATATTGCTATTGCTTATAGGATAAATTTATTTAATTTGAAAGGAGTTTGGTTAATTGTTTAATTCGCTCGAAATTTTGCAGCTAATTTCAGTAATTTAAATATTAAATTTAATGTGATTAACTATTGAGCATCCTCAGTTTATGATCCCAATTTTTTATGATTTTGATTATGCTATTTCTAAACCATCAATAATTCAAGTTATTAGTCTTGCTATATTTTTGTGGTATTAAGATCAGTTAGAATTGAATTAAGAACAAAAGCTAACAATTTATTTTTGAATTAAGTTATAAACGAATAGCAGTATAATTCTTTAACTGTTCTGTTTGGCCGATTTCTTTTCTTGTTTTTTGTCAGTGTAGAAGTTTCGGTGAGATGACTATCAATTGGATAATATTTTAAATATCTTCATCTTGTATATTTTGTTAATTTTAGGTGAAGGTGGTGGCGACGAAGTTATCACTCAATCACCCGTTGAAACGCCTGCTCCAGGTAAGCATCTAGTGGTTTGCATAAACAAATTGAATAACATATATATATACATTTAGAATCCTGTCATAAATGAATTAAAGAAATTTATCAGTTAATAGAAAATAAATATCTAAGTAAGGTGATTTAAATGGTCTCAAATATTGAAGATTCAATAACGAACAGAGTCAGTTTAAAATTATAAAAACTAGTCTAAACGCCTTAAGAGGACGTCATACCTTGAAAGAAAATTTTCGTCGCAAATTCTCTTTCTGCTTTGTTATTAAGTTTAAAAGAAAGAAAAAGTATGTTCAGGCAAACTTAGAATTTGTCATGAAGTTTTAACTGCTGAAAAAAAAAAACTCAAAATATTTAAATGCTAACAAATCATTAAAAGAGAACTTCTTCGTTGCGTATTCCTAAGTTATCATCTCATAATTTATTTTCATTTGTATCTATATATATATTTTTCTTATACGGCGACAAAAAAAAAGCCTCATTACAACACCCCGAATGGCAACGTTAGAAAATCGACCAATGATTGCATCTAAAAATGTCACATGCCAAATCTAGCTGAGGTGGCTCAACATATAGCGCCTTTAAAAACGGAAACAATAACCAGAGTGAGCATTATCAGGTTGTTCAATTCAGCTGCGGCAATCTCATACTATTCGTTGCGTATTCCTAAGTTATCATCTCATAATTTATTTTCATTTGTAAGTTTTAATATTTTCTTTTCAGTATTTAAAACTATATGGCTTACTCTAGGTTTGTCTGAGATCACTTTTTCTACACTTTAAATTTTAAGTTAGTAATGAAGGAGAAAGAGAATTTGCGAAGAATATTTTCTTCGGCAGTATGGTAATGTTCTCATAAGAATTGTATTACACCTTTACAAATTTGTTATTTTTTTTAATTTTCATATTTTTTACACAGCTTTTATATTTCTAAACTAAGAATAACAATTTGTATAATTTTAAATGTATTTCAGCAACACCCTGTTTAATAAAATTCTAATTTTTTATGATTCAGCAATTTTTGAGCTATATATCGTTAATTTTGAGAATCATTTCATCACGCTGAGAATCATTTCGTGACGAAACGCTCTCATATATTTGACGAATGTGTTCCTTCAACTCGAAACGTCAGGTAAATGCATTGTGGGAGATTGTTAACTAGAATGGTGAAATTAGAATAAAGACTAAACGATCGAAAATAAAATGACAGAACAATCCAACCGTTTGTATGGTAGTCAAGATGTTGGCTTCATTCCAAGAAGATCACGGGTTCGAATGCCGCTTTGGGCATGGATGTAATTTATCTCTCTGTTCTATTTATCTATTTGTTAAGATGACATTGATACATCTTTATGATGCCCACAATAAAGTAACTGCAGTAAAAATCTGAAAGTTTTTTTTTTTTTTTTTTTTTTTGATCTTATTAAAAAAAAAAAAAAAAAAAAAAAAAAAAAAGTGGGAATGTCGAGAATATTTTTTAATTTTGACGAAATTCGTTTTCTCCAACAAGTGACGACTATTATTTAAAAAATATACTTATTTACAAAATATGCTTATTAACAAAAAATATACTTAATATAATATACTTATATTAATAATATACAAAAATGACGTTATGCCAGAAAAAAAAACTAAGGCTGACGGAAATTTCATCATAAAATTTTTTCTTTAGTGAATAATTGTTACAATTGGAACGCATACGATAACAATTACATCAATTAATTAAAATAAAATGATGCTACAAGCAAGATAAAGCAGAAAGAAATTTAATTTTTTTAATTGACTTACCTTACTTCAAACATCTAACATACGTATAGCTATTAAAATTAAATCTCAAAGAAAACATTTATGTCCATAAAGTAAGAAAAATAAATAAAAAAATTAATACAATAGAAAACTAAATGATCTTTATTACATGAAATATAAATTATTATATTAAACTATTTAAAATACATAAGGGATTTCTTAAAATGTAACTAAGTTTTAAAAATGATACATTGACGCAAATATTTACCATAGTAAGTATGATATAAAATTAGACTGTCATGTTTAATATTAGAGTCATAATTTTAAATTTTACTATCTTTTTTTTAAAAAAAAATATTTCATGATATTTTTATATAATATCTTTTTCAATCATCTTGAACGAACGAAGGAGGAGGAGGTTTCAAATGGAGTCGGAACTGGGGTGGAAATAATAAGTTCTTATTACAGTCAGACCTCGATATAATGTCATCCGCATATAAGGTCACCCCTCAAATAAGGTCAATTTTCCAAAGTCCCGACTCACTGAATAGGAATTATTTGTTACAGAATATTGGATATATGGTCAAGTTTTAAAAATCGTTATCGCTTATAAGGTCATTTTTATCCGAGGCGAGGGTAGTTCTTCTCTAACAAAAGCCTATTAAACTTCCTTACAAGACAATTACCCCTCTCGAGTTTTAGGAAAATGTTGCAGCCAACGAACAAGCTACAATTTCTGAAATTGTTTCACAAGTTGTGGACTGTGAGGACAATGACAGTAATCCTGAGACTGTAGCTGTAACACAAGCGAAAGCCTTCAATGCAATAAATGTCATACGAAATTTTTTACAAACCATGAGGGAGCTGAGGAACATTTTGAGAAGTTACAAAATCTAGAAAACATTGTTCGAAAACTGAAATCAAAAACGAGACAAACCTGCATAAATGATGATGTAATGTATGTATGTATACTTTGAGGAAATTTGTAAACAGCTTTATTTTAAATTAAACTTTTTAAAAAAAATCTAACTTTCTTTAATTTTTCACTAATTCTGTTAAAATTTATTGACTTAAATATTTAATTTATGGCCGATCGTTTTCGTTTATATAACCATTTTTAACAAAATCATAATGTGTGATATTTACGTGCTTAGTTACGAACTGCTAATGAATCAGTTAAAAGATCACCCCGCTTTTAAGTCACTTTTGCAATGTCCCTTAGAAATGACCTTATATCGAGGTCTGACTGTATTTTGTTTCCTAATCAAAATGAGCATTGTATTTTTTACAATTAACAGAATTAACTAAATTAAACTTTTACCAATTTCTCCAATCACACGTCAATCTATGAATGTTCACCATTGAATATCTGCAAGGGACGTCATAATAGCTAAATCATAAGCATTTGTCGATAATAATTTGTCAATAATAATGACGTCTCTTACAGATAACAGATTAAATCTGATTTAAATCACATGGTTATATATAATCACTTCACTTCTTCTCGAGTTTCAAGTAGCCAATTAAAACTTCAAAATTACTATCTGATGATGCTTTTATCATAATCTAACGCGTATCACAACTTTTAATTGCTTTATCAGCTTTCAGTTCACATAGTTAAATTATTTATGATATTTTCAAAGTAGTATTTTTAATTAAAATTGTTTTAAGCAATTTAGTTTAATACTTTGCTTTTTTCAATGATATTGCAACTCAAACATAAAAATATGGAATTTACCTTACTTTTAAATGTAATTAACCTTTATTATTTAATGATGGAAAAAAAAGTGTGGAAAAAAAAAACATTAAATGAGATTATAATATAATGGTATTAAAAATAATAATATTTCGGATTCAAAATTATGCTAAAATAAACTTTATGGAACATAAATTTATAATAGAAAGAGAATAAAAGTATGGTCCAATCTACTAGAATATGGTAACATTTCGAACTCAACGGAAAAACCAAAATGCTCGGTAATTTTTACGAACGCGTTTCGGTAATGGTTATTTATGAAAAATTTGGTTATTTTATTTTTATATCTCAATCATGACCGAGAAACTATTTATTCGGTTAAATTTACTTTTAGGTTTTTGCATTTTTTACTAAATATTTGGTAATAAAATCTACAATTTCAAATATAAGAACTTCCGATTAACCATTACCATATGAACGGAAAAATTACCAAATGAATAGTTAGAATCCTTCCTCATTGGCTCGACAGCCCAGGATGGGCCTTGGCCTTCTCCAGTAGTTTTTTCCAAGCTGTCCTTCCTTTGGCAATGGACTTCCAATTCTTTATTTTTAATATAGATAAATCTTTCTCCAGGGTATCTAGCCATCTGAGATTTAGCCTGCCCCTTCTACGTGTTCCTGTCGGCCGGGCATCAAAAATCTTTTTCACAATACGGTCTTCTTCCATTCTTACTAAGTGGCCTGCCCATTTTATCTTTTGGACCTTAATGAATCTCATGATGTCTGGTTCATTATATGATCGATAGAGTTCTAAATTTGATCTTCTTAACCACTGACCGTTTTTATTAATTCCTCCAAAAATGCACCGTAATATCTTTCTCTCAAATATGCTCAGCATTTCTTCATCTGCACGAGTCAATGTCCATGTTTCACAAGCATATGTTAAAACTGACCTAATGAGGCCTTTAAATAATAGCAGCTTTGTTTTTCTCTTGATTACATTTGATCTTAAAAACTTTCTTAATCCATAAAAGCACCTATTTGCTGCTGTGATTCTCTTTCGTATTTCTGCAGTTACATCGTTCCTGTTATTTATTTCAGAGCCTAAATACGTGAAGCTGTCTACTACCTCGAATGAATGTCCCCCAATTTGAATAGTTAGAATACCGTGTATTTTAGTTTTATTACAAGAATTAAGTTTTTTTTTTTTTTTTTTTTTTTTTTTTTACCAAAAATGTTATTACCACAAAGTATGAAAAAAATGTTATCAGATTTTTTTTCTCCGAGCGACATGGCTTTAACTTACACATCTTTCTTTTTAATGGAAAAATATATTTATTGACTAGTTTAATCATATTTCAATTGATTTAAAAGATTCTTTTTAAAAAATTCATAGCGCTGTTAGAAGTTTGGTGTTAACTTGAATGTGGTGCCAAATTGAACCATATTACGCCACTTTTTTTAACATGATAACTCAATACCATAGTTAAAATTGAAAAAAAAAACATGGTTGAATTTAAAGCTTTCTGCAAATTTGCACAGTATCATGGTCCAAAATTCAGATATTATAGTTTAACATTGAATCTATTTCTCTGCGAGTGTAAGGAATTTATCAAGTACTTTTACTAAGCTATTCTTTAATTTAAGATTCCGTTTAGATTTTTAAGATTATTTCATTTACATGGTTACATTTCACGCCAGATATTTTATTCAAACATATCAAACTCCACGAATGTATCATCAATAATATTTCTTGAAAATTATTTTAAAAATTTCTGAGCTTTGCAATAAATGTTGAATTTCATTCTTGATGCAGGTGGTGGCAACACTTGGAACAATGAACAAACAGTTTATCGCGAATGGAACAGGGGATCCACAGGAAATGGTGAGCGCAAAATTAATTTTATTTAATGATAGCCATTAAAACTTTTATAAAAGAATTATTCTATGTTGATTTATATAAGTTAAAAAAGTGACTTTACTAAAATTGGTTATCATTTTTATTTTGCTATTTTACGCAGAAATAAAACTTTATGATAACAAAAACTTGCACAACGAGATGATGGTTAGCTGCATTATATTAAAACAAAAATTCCACTTATCCCCTTGAGCCCCAAATCCACTCTAGCATTCAATTTTTTTTCTAAAGCAACAAAAAAACTTGCAAGATAGCATTTAAAATTTCAACTCAATGTCAAACTCACAAACAAAAAAGGTCCTTTCGGTACATCAAATTATAACTCTGTGCTTGACGTATGGCAGTCTTTCAACCAATCAGATTTCAAATTGTTATGATTTCCGCTTAACAAAACATGAATTACGTCAATTTGAACACTCAAATCAACGAGAACAACGGTTGGGACATTGCTTACAATTTTTTAACCTTAAGCACTCCGTTGTCACCTCTAAGATGACATCAAAAATTACCACTTTGAAATTTAAAATTTTTTTATCTTAATATTTCGTCACCATATTATTTAAAGATTATTAGTTGTTATATAATAATATTGCATCATATATTTAAAAAAAATTTGTACTCAATATAATTTAGATATCATTTTAAAGTACTGTACTGTAAGAGGTTAATATCGTCTAGGACGTATCGCCCCAGCTCGTTCTGGTAATCAATCCCCGTAGTTGCCTCGCATACATCCTTGTTTTTTTTTTTTTTTTCCTCTTTAAAAGTCGATGAAAAGGAAAAAGGAAGATAATTTATAAAATATATTATGATTTCATGCAAAACAAAACGTTATTCGTTTAAGATTGACAGATTACTTTGATTTTTAAAAATAATTAACTGCACTTGAAAAAAAATATTTAAATTTAGGAATATAGCATGAGTGATAAATTAAGATCATGACTAATTTACGACGAATAACAAATTTTAATTTTAAAAGTGCCAAAACTGGTGTAATATTAAAAATTATTGATACTTTTTTTTTATTTCTTATGAGCTGCACATTCAGTCTTCCCGATGAGCAGACCTAGTGCGTTCTCCAGAAGTGGTATCCACTCTTTCAGAACCACCACAATGGGTGAGATACCGTTGGCAATGTTAATTTGGACGTCTAGTTTCTGCCACACTAGATGGCAGCACCGAGACTCTATTTGGATGCTAAAGTGCACTCGGAATTTAATTTTGCCGGAAATGCCAAGAGCCAATAAGGCACTCCAGGGATCTTTTACATGCCGCATAATCATACGACATGGCCGCTGAGGATTTTCTGCATCCCGAAAATCCTGTGTCTGGGTCGGGGATCGAGCCCGCAGATTTGGGCTCAGAAGGCCGACGGCAAACCAACTGTGCCACCCAGCCACAATTTAGGAATATAGCATGAGTGATAAATGAAGATCATGACTAACTTACGTCGAATAACAAATTTTAATTTTAAAAGTGCCGAAACTGGTGTAATATTAAAAATTATTGATACTTTCTTTTTTATTTCTTATGAGCTGCGCATTCAGTCTTCCCGATGAGCAGACCTAGTGCGTTCTCCAGAAGTGGTATCCACTCTTTCAGAACCACCACAATGGGTGAGATACCGTTGGCAATGTTAATTTGGACGTCTAGTTTCTGCCACACTAGATGGCAGCACCGAGACTCTATTTGGATGCTAAAGTGCACTCGGAATTTAATTTTGCCGGAAATGCCAAGAGCCAATAAGGCACTCCAAGGATCTTTTACATGCCGCATAATCATACGACATGGCCGCTGAGGATTTTCTGCATCCCGAAAAGCCGGTGTCTGGGTCGGGGATCGAGCCCGCAGATTTGGGCTCAGAAGGCCGACGGCAAACCAACTGTTCCACCCAGCCACAATTTAGGAATATAGCATGAGTGATAAATGAAGATCATGACTAACTTACGTCGAATAACAAATTTTAATTTTAAAAGTGCCGAAACTGGTGTAATATTAAAAATTATTGATACTTTCTTTTTTATTTCTTATGAGCTGCGCATTCAGTCTTCCCGATGAGCAGACCTAGTGCGTTCTCCAGAAGTGGTATCCACTCTTTCAGAACCACCACAATGGGTGAGATACCGTTGGCAATGTTAATTTGGACGTCTAGTTTCTGCCACACTAGATGGCAGCACCGAGACTCTATTTGGATGCTAAAGTGCACTCGGAATTTAATTTTGCCGGAAATGCCAAGAGCCAATAAGGCACTCCAGGGATCTTTTACATGCCGCATAATCATACGACATGGCCGCTGAGGATTTTCTGCATCCCGAAAATCCGGTGTCTGGGTCGGGGATCGAGCCCGCAGATTTGGGCTCAGAAGGCCGACGGCAAACCAACTGCGCCACCCAGCCACAATTTAGGAATATAGCATGAGTGATAAATTAAGATCATGACTAACTTACGTCGAATAACAAATTTTAATTTTAAAACTGCCGAAACTGGTGTAATATTAAAAATTATTGATACTTAATAATGCGATTCACTACACAAATTGTTAAAAACAAAGTTTTTCAAGAATTGAGCAAAGGAAAGTATATGAAAAATCCATTTCATAGAAGATATATGGCGAAGTTTCCCATGTACAGTGTGTGAACAAAAAGAAAAAAAAAAGAAATTTAGACACTCTGAATAATTTTTAATCTTATGATCTGATTTTCACGACTAAAACTCATTCTTAATGGTTCAAGGACCTTACCTTTTAATTAATTAATGCATACGATATTTAAAATAACAAAATCAGACATAAAAACATACTTTCTGTGAATAACCATACCTTTTACCGAAAAACGTCAGGGTTGCCACAGTCTGAGAAATATAGTCCCAATAGTTTGGTCAGGAGAGCAGACGATGGTTTGGACACCTTAATTTTAATTTTACTTTTTTACTTTTTTACTTTTTGCGTATTAAACCATATACCAAACACTCTTTGAGCAAATCTAAAAATTTTCGCACAGAATTACAAGATTCACTTATCCAATGATAATTAAAAGCAAAAAATAATAATTAAATAATAATTTATTATTTTTTATCATTTTATTCAATGATAGTCGAAAAATGTGGATGGTGAGGTATGCAGATTTTTACATCATTTTAAAAAATTTAATTTTACATGGCAAAATACTGCATTTGAATGAAATCGGTCGAATAGTTCTTGTAAAATCAAATTTTATACATACGATTTTTTAAAACCTCGACAACTCAGAAATTATTTGACTGATTGCGATCAAATTTTAGTTTTTGTAATATAAAATTGCATTCCTTAAGATGAGATAGAATTTTTTTTTACCTTGTAGCTGAAATTTTTCAACTTTTATTAAATAAAAGAATGAGTAATTACTAACAATTGTTTTTTGATAAAAAGATAGAACATTAGATCCAAAGTTACGCACTGTTCTTTTTTCCTCCCGTACTGTACTAGAATAGTGAAACTGTTGAAAGGAAAGTACATTTTAAGCTCGCACAAAAGATTTAAGTTAATCTTTAATTCAGCGAGTTCTACTCTGGTAATTTATTTTCCTTCTAGACTTAGTCTTCTTTTATTTATTTTTCAATTTCAAGATAAACATTTCACAGCAGTTCTGTTTCATTTTTACCAATTATCAGTTCTTCGATTTTTATTTTTAAACATAGATTTTTTTAAATATAATTTTGATTTGTATTTTTGCCTTGCTTTAGGTGGTGGAGCCTCAGCCGTTGGAAGTGAGCTTTTTTCTTTCTATTAATCAATTAAAAAATTCAAAATAAATATTTTAAATTAAAAGTTAATAGCATAAAAGTAAACCTAAATTTTGATATAAAAAAGTTTATTTTACGTCTGAACCATCAATTAAATTAAAAGACAAAATTTTTTTTTAAATTTAATCAGCTAAAATAACTGATACTAATGTTTGCATTATTGAAACTTATATTAATTTATAAATTATAGATTAATATACCTTATTTTTTTTTTAAAAAAATACTTTTTTTTTAAACAAAAGTACTTATTGTTCAAAATAATGAGTTTATAACAAAGCTGTAAGCTTAAACTAAATTAATTTAATTTAATTTAATTTATTTATATTATTAATATTTATTTATATTATTAATTTAATTAATTTAATTTATTTTCAGCTGCTGTTGCAGGATCATTTGGATCAGGTGAATTAAAAGTTAAAAATTAATGCCAAAATTAAAATTTATAACTCCGATATTTTTATTATAAAATTAGTAACATATTACAATACTTCTCGTAAAGTTTAAAATTTCATAAAACATGAATCTATAAAATTAAAAATTCTATATAAGAATTCCCCCTACTTTGATCGTAATTGTAAATCATCAATTTCACCTCGGTTTGTATTCATCATTCACTCAAATCTGCAGTTTTATAATTTCCAAAAATCAGTTATTTTATTTAAGGATTCGATTGTCAAAGTATATAAAAATACTACCTGATCTTTTCTATTTAAAAAGATATCTTACAATAATTTAATAAATAATTGCAATTTACAAACTAATGATATAAAATGATAGGCATGTTTTAAGTTTAACGATAGGAGTATTTTAACCCTTTGACATATATGGGACACTGATGTTCCTTTAATCTTATTTTTTCTGATTCTCTAAGTACAAACAAAAGTGTATTTTGGCTTATTTTAATTATAAAAAGCTGTCTTATAGATACTAAAAAAAATTTTACATTATCGGAATTATGTTTGTGTTAAAATATTAAATCCAAACACGAGGTTTTCGAAATTTTTTGTTCATAATTCAAAAATTCAATTTTCATTCAAAAATTTATCAATAATTGATTTTGTATATTAAAGAAATTTCAACGATGAATAACTGTGTCCTTTAGAAATAAATAACTGCAAATAAGTGCAAATTTTAAAAAATTATTGTTTGGAAGTGAGCCGCGTTCGGATGATTTTACCTTTAACACAGACAAAGAAAAGGCTTTAGTTTCATGCTGTATTTCATGACCATAAATTATTAGAATGAATAAATTATTATTAATATTTTTCACTTATTTTGACCAAAACTAATGCGAAATAATTAAAAAGTTTAAAAATATGTTTAATAAAAATTCAGTGTCGAAGGGTTAAGAGAAATTTCGTTAATATTTAAAAATAAAACTTCATAATAATATTTTAAGCCTTTTTTTCAGAAATATGAATGATAAAAGCTTGTAAAAAGAAGTTTATAGGTGCTTTCGAAATTCGAGGTCACAGAGAGTTCTCCAAACGTCTGACTTTTGAGTTTATTTGGTTACGGTCAATGGATACACTTTATGAACGAACGTAGTACTGACGAATGGATATAAATTATATGAGGCAAACTTCAATAATTTCAGAACATGTAGACATCCATGTTAGTAAAACTGGAAAATGCCCATAATGATAATTTTGTTTAAGAATATCTAAGCAAAAATTTCAATAGAATAAAAATACTAATATTATAACTACTCTAATATTATACGATACTAATATAAAACTGTTTTATTGTATCATATTTTAATATTATTTTAGACTTATATCATATATTTATAACCATTTTTAGGTGGTGACTTAGGTGCACAATCACCATTTGGCGGAGGTAAACAATAACATTTTCAAATTAACAATGTTTTAGAAAAACTAATCAGTATTAGTGATAAAGTAAAATTTCTAACAAATGAAAGTATCAATATAGTCAACAAATAACAAAGGCATCAAATAGAATTTTGAGGCAAAATATGCAAAACTTGTGTCAAAAATTGGCTGTACAAATTTCATTATGATATTCATATTCGTTGTTGTTTAAAATGAAGAAACGCGAGTATTTAAAAGCATAAGAGCTTTGAATAATGGATGCATTTTTTAAGGTTATAAATTTATGCTAATCCAGAAGTTGAGAAACTTGATTTCAGACAGCATTATTTAATAATGCCAATCATTAGGTTTTTTTGAAATTCAGTGACGATAGTTCGTTTTTTTGTTCTTTGATTTTTAATTTTTTTTACATTCATTTTACACATTTTGTGTGTCTAAATTGAAAAGATTTTTTATTTATTATTTTTCTTTTTTTGGAGTTATTATTTATTCATTTAGTGTGCGATTTCTTCTCGATAAAATTAAACAGAAATATTAAACTAGAAAACTACTTTATAACTATAAAATAACTAGACAATTAACTAGAAAACTACTTTAAACATAACATGCCAATTGCGGTATAAGAAAATCTTTAAAAAAATTTAATCGTTCATTAATTTCAACACGCCCATTGTTTTTCATCAATACTTTAAAAAAACACGCGAAAATAATATCTTATTCAAGCAAAGAGATATAATTAATAAATATACTTCATTAAAACATTTTGACGCAGTTTTATTTTATATTTTCCCTTAAAATTAAAGAAAGCCCCTTTCACAGCTTTCCCCGCCCTACGTACTTGAGACGTTTTTCTATACGTATGGAGACAATGTTTTTCCTATTGCATTGAATCACCTCCTACTGATGATTTCGACTTGTAATATTTATGTTTCTGACACAAATAATTTACCGATTGTTATGAATATTTGGCATTAATATGATGCAGTGATTAAAACTTCACTCAAAAATTTTCGTTTTCAGTCTATGTGCTGAGAAGACATTTTCACCCTTTTTTAAGGGTGAAGTCTACCTTTTGATTGGGAGTAATTTTTCCGGCAAAATTTGAGCGAATATTTAATTTAAATATATATTCACGCAAATTTTTCATTTAATTTAAATATATATTCACATAAATTTATAGTCTTTAAAAAATTTAATATTAATAATAAAAAAGAGAGTGTATTTAAATAGATGAATGGCTCTGTTAGATAAAGAGAAAAACATTTGCGATCTTCAGAATGTTAAAGAAATAAAAAAGGATGAAAAAATTCCTATTTCAATATTTTTGCGAGAATTTATTTATTTACTTATTTTTTAAAATTATAAACAGTTTTCTCTTCTTTTCAACGTTGAAAGCAGAAAAAAAATCTTTTTTTCTTTCATTTATGAAAAGTGTTTTAAACTTGAAATAATGAACAAATTTATTTTGGTGAAGAGTTTAAAGTGACAAATAATAATTTTTTTGTCAACAATTTCAGGTGGTGGACTCTTTAACATTTTCGGTGAGTTATTTTTTACTCAAATTTATGTTAAACTTTAAATGTCAAAATGTTTATCTACCAATGAAATTAAAAGAGAGAAATATGATTTTACTTTAGATTTGTAACCTTACAAAAAAGAATAAACAAATAAATCACGATATGAAATTAAAAATCAAATATTTGGTACAAGAATTAATGCTAATCCATTAAAAACAGCCACAAATGTCAGTATTAATTACTTTCTTTCATTATGTATAGATATTGTTTATTTTAGTTTCCTTATATACTTTAATTTTAAAACATTTTAATCTTAAAGTTTCATACAATTCAGTCATACAGTCTTCTCCTTTCTTCTTCTTCTTAGGCACTACAGCCGGTTACCGGCCAAAGCAGTCTCAGTCAGTTTACCCCATCTAGATCTATTCGATGCCATATTTCTCTATCTATTTACTCCTAAGTCCTTTAACCACTTTTTTACTCTATCTAACCATCCTATTCTGGGTCTTCCTCTTTTTCCTTTTCCCTCTGGCACTTGGATGGCTACTTTTTAAGAGGATTTTCATTGCTATATTAAAATACATGTCCTAGCCACTTTATTTAAGAAACCTTGATCATTTTCACTGTGTTAGGTTCCTTTCATTTGTGCAGAATAAATATCGTGCAGTTTTTTTCAGACATAAGTGGAGTCAAGTTATTAGCATCGAGCAATGTAAAATGGAAAGTGCATTCACTACGAGAACACTAAAATTTCCGCAATTTGTTATCCCTTCGACACAGAATATATATTTTTCATACTTCTTTTCATTATTTTGTAACAATTTAGGTCAAAATAAGTGAAAAAAAATATTATATTCAGCATTTTAATAACTGATGGTTATGATATGCTTTTGTCTTTGGTATCTTTTTTCTGCGTTAAAAGCAAAATCTTCCAAGCACGGATGGATCACTTCTAAACAGTAATTTTTCACATTTTTCAACAGTTTTTTTATAGTTGAAATTTAAAAAATAATTTAAAAAATCATTTATTGACAAATTTTTCTATATGAACGGGAAAAAATTTCAATGTACCTCTTTTTGATTTTATATTTTAGTATAAATACAATTGCCAATAATCTAATAGGTTTTAGAAACTATTTTCTCTTCTAGTTAAAAACTACCAAAATACATTTTTGTTTGTAATTAGAACGTTAAAAAAGAAATATATAAAAGGAACACCGGTGTCCCATGTACGTCAAAGGATTAACGTATTGCAGAATGTATAATATTATACATTACAGCTATTATATACGCAATACATATGAAGTATAAAGAGATATCTATAAAAAGAAATTGACTGATGATCAGATTTCCGAACAACAGGTTGCAACTTTGCTGCCTTTGAAAGTGGTTAACGTTTACTTTTATATAAAATTGTGCTAAAAACATTGTGCTAAAATGTGATAAGGAAAAAATAAATTCGTTTTATATTAAATTGGTCCTGATTTAGAGGTCCGATTTAAGCCTCATTTTTAACACATTTACCAGAACAGATGTTTCTTGGAGATTCACTACCTCTCTAAACATACAAACAACTGTATAACAAACAACATACCACTCTAAACAAAAAAAAAACAATTTTTTGTATGCTATAAAAATATATTTCCGTTTGCTAATTAGCATTTCTGTCTAATTTTGTTTAATTAAACAGGAAATAGAAGATCTTCTAATAATGGTGGGGGAAATGGCTTCCGCTGGGGCGGCTGGAACTCAGGTTACTCATTTTATTTATTATTATTATTAGTATTATTAACCACTATAAGTTCTAGAAGTAAAAAGTACCTTTGTAATGTTTTGTGATATGATATGAATTAGTACTAAATTTGTTAAAGAGCAATATTTATATATGTCATATCACAGTTGCTATAAATAAATTATCTGAAAAAGTGTGATAAAAAAAAAGTTTCAAAACTGAGATACACTTAATTAAGTCCCTCTCATCTATAATGGGCGATAATTAATGTTTATTTATTGTTTATTGAAATTACATACATTTGCTGACTTGTGTGCTCAATATAGGCTTATAAGTCATTGTCAAGTAGAAAATACAGATAGAACAATTCAGAGAAAGACATCACAAAGAATACATCCAGGGTTACGGCGGGATTCGAATCCGCTACCTCCACGCTTAACAGAGCGTTTTGACCGGCGATACCACTCGGCCAGGGAGGCCCCATAATTAATGTTAAAAATAACTAAAATTTAACTTACGTAATAAATGCTGCCACCGCAACTAAAAACTCATTAAAAATAGTTCATGGATAAACAAGAATATTATAGTGATTAAAAAATTAAAACTGAAACGCTTTTAGCAAATAATATGCTATTTTTGTGATATTTTAACAGTTACTCAGGATTGATAGGTTAAGTTTTTCTTATCTTCTTGCTCTTACCCTCTTTCAAATTACAGTTCTGTCAAATTCAGTTATTTGAAGTTTCGTCCATTTCAGTTTTTTTTTAAAGAAAAGCGTGAGCGATTTTATTTGCAAATAATTGAATAATTACACAATAGGAACATACTTACCAATGCCGTTAATGTTGATCTTGAAAACTTTAGATTGTCGCTCCAATGCCCAATATAGACCATCATATGGATGTACTAAGGATTTTCAAATTTTTCTTCGGAGAAAAACATGCGAGCATTTGTTGAAATCCTTAAAAACAAAAAATATTAAGCTTAGAATTGTAAGAAGTAGTAGGTATAGGTTTCTAGGTCTGAAATTTTTACTTAATAAAGTAAAAAAGGATTGTGGTACGAGGTTGTTTTTTGATGGTTGAATAAAATTCACCAAAAAGACGATGACCAGTTCCATGAATAAGATCGGCTATGATGCCTTCAAAATGCGAAAACCAAACAAAAGAAAGTCGAAAAAATTAAAACTAAGATGTCGATTTATGACACATGGTTGCAACTTTTAGGAGCCCATGGAAGTTTTTGATTGTACCATTTGATTTAGGAAAGTAGCTAGTTGTGTGCAAACAATATGTCCTTCTAAACTTCCCCCATGAGCAAAAAAGAGCTGACACAGACTAGCTAGACCTGTGATTATTCGTGAAAGAGTAGTAAACCTGCATATCAATGAAGAATCAAATACTCCTGCTACTATAACAGTGGTTATGTCAAGTATAGATATAGCTTCTGGGCAGCGTGAAAATCATTTGATCATGGTCAGATAATAAGTATTAACTTTAGTAGGCAATAGAGGCCCAATTATGTCGAGATGACTAGGCTCGAGCCTATTGCTATAGTTGCTGTGACTCAGAAGATAGAGCCATCGCTTCCTAATAGGTGACCTAATTTCGAATCCGAGGCGAGACTGGTTTAAATAAATTCTGCTTTTAACTCGTACCAACCACAGTGCTGACGTAAAATATCCTCACTTGCATAACTGGAATTTATTATCAGTGTTAGGTTATCTGCTGAATTGTAAGGTAAAATAGAGATTTCAGTTCAAGAATCTATGATAAAATTTGATCTTGACGTTAAGTCCTGTACGAATAAACGGCATTTTGTTAAAACTCTATTATTAATCGTCATTGAAACAGAGGTTAATCGTTTAAAAGAAGTTTGTATCAGCAAATATCGGTACACAGATTGGCTTGATATTGAAACTTGAGATTATAACAACGACTTGAGTCTCCTCTGAAGCCGCTCGTTGTGGGCTTATGAGGTGTGGTCATTTATTAGGGAAAAACTTGAGAGGTCTAACCTTCTCGTGCCCCTCCAATTTTTCAAAATTCAATTCAAAATTTTCAATTCTTTTACCCAATTTATCTACCTTCATCGATGGCATATTCTTTGGACTGTAAAGTCTTCAGTGCATCTTTTAATATTCCTGCTAAGGTTTGCACCTTCACTGGTAAAAAAAAAAACCTCAGTTATTTTCTCAGCCATTTCTGCTATTTTATCTAAGTCATCCTCACTTATTTAAGGATAGTTTGCATTGTTTGTGACAAGTGTTGCAACACTAAAATGACTTGAGAGCATCAGTTTGTAACTGAATCCTAGCTTAAACCTCACAACTGCCATTGCAACGCAGACGGTTTTCGATCCCTTTATTCTAATCCGGAGAGTAGTTCTCTTAACTTTTTCGAGGCTGCAGCTGAGTGCCTAGATATAAGTCGAGTTTTAAAGATTTCAAAACTTGCCTCTGCCAATGGTTGTTTTAACGCATCCGAAACTTGTTGCAAAACATCTCCATATAAGGCACTAACTACATTATGGTTAACTACACCATAAATAGTTTATTTGATGCCTGAGGTAAAAAATTGAGACTTTGAAGATGCGAACCATAATAAAGGTTTGTCTTGCAAAAATGGATGGTGGTTTCACAACCACTTTTGAAATTTCAGGTTCTTCCAGATAAGGCATACCTGATAAAGATAATAGAAATTCAATATCTTAAGTCAAAATATTTGGGAGCCGAAAATGATATCGCTACAGCTTTAACCAAGCAACAGCAACTGGTGTATTTGCCGGGTCTAAAAAAGAAATGGCGAAAACGTTGAGAAGCCCTGCTGAAAACATCTAGTTGACATGAAATCACTCCAGAGAAGTTTTTTCAATAATTTATAACCTGAAACACCAAAACTTTCTACATATTTTTCTCCGTTTAACGAACAGGTGTTGGTGTTTTCCATTTCGAAAAATTCAACAGTAATTTTGTTGATTTCGCTATCGTTTTTCTTACTAATTCGCATAAATATCAATTTGCAATCTCTATACTTTTTAAAATTACTTTAAAAACTTCTTTTATGCTTTTTAAAATTCCTCAATGACAAAGACACCTGAACTGTGATATGAAGACGATTACAGTGGGTAACCTTGCATAAATTTTTGTATTTTTATATAGTTTCATTCATTTTCTTCTATGATTATTAATAAACTGTATACATATAATAATAATGTGTCTTGTAATGTATTTTATAATGTCTATAAAATTCAAAAATTAAATTATATATTGTCCCGGCTGTTGCATCTTATTGCTTATTTGTATTTTTTTTTTTTTTTTTTTTTTTGAAAAATTCATTTTAAAGGTAATGGCAACGGAAGAGGAGGCTACAATAATGCTGGTAATGGTGGCTGGGGCTCCAATGGTGGGGGTAAGTAAATAATATTTGATATAAAGAGGAAAACACCAAAACTGACATAAATATGATAAATCCGCATACTTCAGCTTTTCTACGATAATGAAAAGTACGCAAAAAAAAGTGAACACTCAGAAATATTTGTAATCTAATGATTTGGTTTTCACGTTCTGAGAGTCAATCTCAATGGTTCGAGGGCCTAAACTTAATTATGTTAATTATTGTATACGCTACGTTAAGTTAAAAAATCAAACAGATTTTCGACAGGTTTGGAACTCTATATACAGTGCTCAAAATCAAAAGTGGACCACCTAGAATTATCTACCTTCATCGATGGCACATTTCCTCAAAATGTACAGACTTCAACGCATCTTTTAATATTCCTGCTAAGGTTTGCACCTTCACTGGTAAAGATACCTCAGTTGTTTTCTCAGTCATTTCTGCTATTTTATCTAAGTCATCCTCACTTATTTAAGGATAGTTTGCATTGTTTGTGACAAGTGTTGCAACACCAAAAAGACTTGAGAGCATCAGTTTGTAACTGAATCCTAGCTTAAACCTCCCATTTGCCATTGTAAAGCAGACGGTTTTCAATCCCTTTATTCAAATCCAGAAAGTAGTTTTCTCAACTTTTTCGAGACTACAGCATAGTACAAGATATAAGTCAAGTTTTCAAGACTTCAAAACTTGCTTCTGCCGCTGGTTGTTTTAACACATCCGAAACTTGTTTCAAAAGATCTCGATTTAAACACTAACTACAATCTGGCTAACTACACTATAAATCGTTTATTTCATGCCTGAGGTAAGAAAATGAGACTATGATGATGCGAACCATAATAAAGGTTTGTCTTGCAAAAAAAGGGTGGTGGTTTCACAACCACTTTTGAAATTTCAGATTCCTCCAGATAAGGCACACCCGAGAAAGATAATAGAAATCCAATATCTTAAGTCAAAATATTTGGGAGAAGAAAATGATACCGCTACAGCTTTAAACAAGCAACAGCCACTGGTGTATTTGCTGGGTCTAAAAAAGAAATGGCGAAAACGTTGAGAAGCCCTGTAGAAAACATCTAGTTGACATGAAATCACTCCAGAGAAGTTTTTTCAATAATTTTTGTCTAATTTCCGCATTCTTTTCTCCGTTTAACGCACAAGTGTTGGTGTTTTCCATTTCGAAAAATTCAATAGTGATTTTGTTGATTTCGGTAACGTTTTTCTTACTAATGCGCATAAATATCAATTTTCAAACTCTATACTTTTTAAAATTACTTTAAAAACTTCCTTAACACTTTTCAAAATTCCTCAATGACAAGGAAACCTGAACTGTGCTGTGGTTCACCTTGCACACATTTTCGTATTTTTATATATTTTCATTCATTTTCTTGTATGATTATTAATAATCTGTATACATCTAAAGATAATGTGTCTTATAATGTATCTTATAATATCTATAAAATTCAAAAATTAAATTATATATTGTCCCGGCTGTTGCATCTTATTGCTTATTTGTTTTTTTAAAAAAATTCATTTTAAAGGTAATGGCAATGGAGGAGGAGGCTACAATAATGCTGGTAATGGTGGCTGGGGCTCCAATGGTGGTGGTGGTAAGTAAATAATATTTGATATGAAGAGGAAAACACCAAAACTGGCATAAATATGATAAATCCGCACACTTCAGCTTTTCTACGATAACGAAAAGTACGCAATAAAAGTGAACACTCAGAAATATTTGCAATCTAATGACTTGGTTTTCACGTTCTGAGAGTCAATCTTAATGGTTCGAGGGCCTAAATTTAAGCATGGTAATTAGTGTATACGATATTTTAAGTCAAAAAATCAAACGGATGTTTGGCAGATTTGGAACTCTATAAACAGTGCTTAAAATGAAAAGCGGACCACTCAGAATAACTTTTGATCTAATGATCGGATCTTTAGGTTCTAGGTTTCAGTCTTAATGATGCGAAAGGGTGACCTCAAATATGCTAATTAATTACTGCAGATGATAAAATTACGAAATTAGACACCAAAACGTACTTTTTTCTTGATAAACATACCTTATTTTTCATCGGATTCGGATATTAACCCGCAAACTATGGGGAGTGGCTGCAATCTGGGAAATATGGTCCCCATAGTTTGATCAAAGAATATATAAGTGAGACTGTATATATTACTTTGGTTTGATCACTAGAGCTGTCCAAAGTTTGGTCGCCTTAATGTTAAATTTACTTTTTGCGTATTTCTCCATATCTCGAAAACTTTTGAAGCGAATTAAAAAATATTTGCACACACTTATAAAATTTGTTTATCAAAAGGTTATTCTATGCAAAAAATAAATTTTATTATGTATTTATTATTTTTTATTATTTTATTTAATAACAGTCGAAAAAATTTTGAATTGTAACGTGTATATGTTTTTACATTATTTTAAAGTATATAATTTAACATGGCAAAATACAAAATTTCAACCAAATCGATAGAGCAGTCCCTAAAAAATTGAATTTTAAAAATATGATTTTCTTATAAAATTTGATTTCTTGGGAACTATTCGACCAATTCTTATAAAATGAAACTATAAAAAATTTATAAATATTTTCCAATCGTTATTTTTAGTATCTTTGAGTAAACGAATTTATGATTGCGTGTGAATGTCTTATCATTAGTTCAAAAGTAATTAGGTTTGTTTGTTTTTTGATTTATTTAACTCTTTTTTGATGCACTGTACCTAACTAAATCTCATCAGCCTATCTAAGCACTCATAAATTCTAAAATCATACAGGAAAGCCTATTTACACATTAAGATCGACAAACAAATACTTCTTCAGTTGTAAAATAAAATGTCTCTTCCTATTCAAAAAAATATTGAAATTAAATCAAAATATACTTTATTATTTAAGTAAGAACTGATTTAAATTAAAATTTTAGAGTTAAACTCATATGGTTTATTTACTATTTTTCTTTCAATTACTTCAATAAATTTTTAATTAATTTTTTTTTATCAGAACTATATCTCTATTTTTTTTAATCTTGTACTGAATAAAACAGAAATATTAAAAAATAATAAATATCTTATTCTTTAATTAATTACATATATTTATTTATATTTATATTAAAAATTTAAACTAAATTTTAAATTTAGGTGCAGCTGCAGCTTCTTCAAGCTCATCGTCAAGTGGAGGTATATTTTTCCTTTGTAATTCTTATAATTCAAGTTTAAAATATTTTTTAAATAAATTCAAATTAACTTTTTGCCTGCTCTTAATTTTTTATTTTATATTCACTAACTTTTAATATTTCACGTTAAATCTAAATTAAGTGTAAATGTATTGATGAATCAAGGACGGGTTAACTATTTAAATATATATCAAATATATATCATAATACCTATAGATATATATAATATCATAATACCTATATCCGAATTTTAGTTTCTGGTATGAATTTAAAAAGAGGCTTCGATTTAAAAACGAATACATTAATCTTAAAGAAAATATGTTTTGAGATCGTTTTTTTTTTTTTTTTTTTTTTTTGCAAAACGAACTAAAATATGATTCAGCATCGAGAGTATTCCAAAAATATATTATTAAGCGTAGGCGTATAATTATAGGTTTGGCTTATTCGAAAGAAAAAACGATTTTGCACCTTAACATAAGTTGCGTTTTTAAATACACATCAATTGAAAAGCAATTGCGTGCTCTTCAAACGGCGCTATCATAAATATGTATAACTATTACATTGAACAGCATCAAGAATGTCCAGTAGACTAAGATCTATTGCATATTTTTGGCTTAAAGTAACGAATCTGATGTTATTATTTATTTGTTTGTTTAATTAATTATTCATTTTTACCAATTACCATTTTCCAAACATTGACTTTATAGCTTGGGGACTTTAAATATCTTAACAACATACAATATCAACTTACAAGCAAAATGAAAAGAACTCTTATTAACAATAGGACCATCGTCAACCTGGTGACTAATTTAACTATCTATTTTTGTGACATTTTTCGTGGAAAAAAGCCTCATCTACCTTCCCGAATTTTCATGGCTCTAGTTGCCAGTTGCGAGATATCCTAGGATTCAATAGAAACTTAATGACTTTCCTGTTATACAGACGGTTCGTAATGGACCATTTTTGGACTTGACCTATGACCCAAGTAACTTTGTTTATAAAAATTCACATAATTTCATCGAAAGGACAAAAATGTTAGAATTTTTACATTGTCATAATTTTTTTTCCATAACCAAAACTTTACGTTACGATATATAATCAAGAAATATAGCACTTACTTATGAAATCTAGCACAATTGAAAAATCAAAGCCATGCGAAAAGACCCTAAAAGGAGTTTTAAAGATAGAAAAGTGTAGTCAGTCCACTCCAAAATAAAGAATAACATTGTGGCCCCGTGTTGATAAATATTTTCGGCCATAACCCTATAAAATGACGAAAACTAGAATAGTTTCTTAAACCCCCCTTCTTTTATGGAAGTATCAAGTTTTCAAAATAAAATCTTGTATATTTTAGGTGGAGCAGCCGCGGCATCAAGTTCAAGTAGCGGAGGTAAGCATTAAGTGGAATTATTTGTTTCGCTCATTTTCCCCTTATTTTAATTTTGAAAATATATATATAAATAAATGGAAATAAAGTCTCTATAGCTATTGATTACACAATTGAACTCTCTATTGATTACATTATAGAATTACTGATTACATTATAGAATGATTGGTTACATTATTAAATTATTGATTACTTTATAGAATATTAATCTCTCGTTTTCAACAATTCAGAAAATTTGTGCAGTATTCTTTTATTTATGATAATCACGTGATTTTTAACGAAACCCCAAATTTTGAACTATTTGGCTTCTCATTCCTGTGACATCTTGATACATTGTATGAGTGTTCCAACATTTGTTTCGAATTTTAATACCATTTTTACTATATGAAGGCATGTCAGTGTTCTCTCTAGTCAAGATCTGATTTTCTGAATAATCTAGTTCAATAAACCTAATTCTTTTGACGCAACTCGTAAAGGGGACAATAATAATTTCTTCAAGATGACAAAACGTTCACACAGAACGTTTCACAAGAAACTATAATATCAAAAATTTACGAAAGAGATCTTGTTAATGTTGATCTTGAAAACTTCAGATTGTCGCTCCAATGCCCAATATAGACCATCATATGGCTGTACTACGGATTTTCTAATTTTTCTTCGGAGAAAAACATGCGAGCATTTGTTGAGATCCTTGAAAACAAAAAATATTAAGCTTAGAATTGTAAGAAGTAGTAGGTATAGGTTTCTAGGTCCTGAAATTTTTACTTAATAAAGTAAAAAAGGATTGTGGTACGAGGTTGTCTTTTGATAGTTGAATAAAATTCACCAAAAAAGACGATGGCCAATTCCACGAATGAGGTCGGTTGATGATGCCTTCAAAATGCGAAAACAAAACAAAAAAAGTCGAAAAAATTAAAACTAAGATGTCGATTTATGACACATGGTTATAACTTTTAGGAGCCCATGAAAGATTTTGATAGCACCATTTGATTTAGGAAAGTAGCTAGTTGTGTGCAAACAATATGTCCTTCTAAACTTCCCTCATGACCTGAAAAGAGCTGACACAGACTGACTAGCTAGACCTGTGATTATTCGTGAAAGAGTAGTAAACCTGCATATCAATGAAGAATCAAATACTCCTGCTACTGTAACAGTGGTTATACCAAGTATAGATATAGCTTCTGGGCAGCGTGAAAATCGTTTGATCATGGTCAGATAATAAGTATTAACTTTAGTAGGCGGTAGAGGCCAAATTATGTCGAGATGACTAGGCTCGAGCCTATTGCTATAGTTGCTGTGACTCAGAAGATAAAGCCTTCGCTTCCTAATAGGTGACCTAATTTCGAATCCGAGGCGAGACTGGTTTATATAAATTCTGCTTTTGGCTCGCACCAACCACAGTGCTGACGTAAAATATCCTCACTTGTATAACTGGAATTTATTATCAGTGTTAGGTTATCTGCTGAATTGTAAGGTAAAATAGAGATTTCAGTACAAGAATCTATGATAAAATTTGATCTTGACGTTAAGTCCTGTACGAAGAAACGGCATTTCGTTAAAACTCTATTATTAATCGTCATTGAAACAGAGGTTAATCGTTTAAAAGAAGTTTGTATCAGCAAATATCGGTACACAGATTGGCTTGATATTGAAACTTGAGATTATAACAACGCCTTGAGTCTCCTCTGAAGCCACTCGTTGTGGGCTTATGAGGTGTGGTCATTTATTAGGGAAAAACTTGAGAGGTCTGACCTGTTCGTGCCCCTCCAATTTTTCAAAACGCCATTCCAAATGTTCAATTCATTTACCCAATTTATCTACCATCATCGATGGCATATTTCTTTGGAATGTACAGAGTTCAAAGCATCTTTTAATATTTCTGCTAAGGTTTGCACCTTCACTGGTAAAAAAATACATCAGTTATTTTTTCAGCAATTTCTGCTATTTAATCTAAGTCATCCGTACTTTCTTAAGGATAGTTTATATTGTTTGTGACAAGTGTTGCAACACTAAAATGACTTGAGAGCATCAGTTTGTAACTGAATCCTAGCTTAAACCTCGCATCTGCCATTGTAAAGCAGACGGTTTTCGATCCCTTTATTCTAATCCAGAAAGAAGTTTCGTTAACATTTTCGAAACTGCAGCTGAGTCCTAGGATATAAGTCGAGTTTTCAAGACTTAATAAACTTGCCTCTGCCAATGGTTGTTTTAACACATCCGAAACTTGTTTCAAAAGATCTCCATTTAAGAACTAACTACAATATGACTGACTACACTATAAATCGTTTATTTCATGCCTGAGGTAAAAAAAATGAGACTATGATGATGCGAACCATAATAAAGGTTTGTCTTGCAAAAAAGGGTGGTGGTTTCACAACCACTTTTGAAATTTCAGATTTCTCCAGATAAGGCATACCTGTTAAAGATAATAGAAACCAAATATCTTAAGTCAAAATATTTGGGAGAAGAAAATAATACCGCTACTGCTTTAGCAACAGCAACTGGTGTATTTGCTGGGTCTAAAAAAGAAATGGCGAAAACGTTGAGAAGCCCTGCAGAAAACATCTAGTTGACATGAAATCACTCCAGAGAAGTTTTTTCAATATTTATGTCTAATTTCTGCATTTTTTCCCCCGTTTAACGAACAGGTGTTGGTGTTTTCTATTTCGAAATATTCAACAGTGATTTTGTTGATTTCGGTAACGTATTTCTTACTAATTCACATAAATATCAATTTGCAATCTCTATACTTTTTAAAATTACTTAAAAAACTTCCTTTACACTTTTTAAAATTCCTCAATAACAGGGACACCTAAACTGTGCTATGAAGACGTTTGCAGTTTCTAACCTTGCATACGTTTTTGTATTTTCATATAGTTTCATTCGTTTTCTTCTATGATAATTAATAATCAGTATACATCTAATAATAATGTGTCGTATAATGTATCTTATAATATCTATAAAATTCAAAAATTAAATAATATATTTTCCCGGCTGTTGCATCTTATTGCTAATTTGTTTTTTTACAAAAATTCATTTTAAAGGTAATGGTAATGGAGGAGGAGGCTACAATAATCCTGGTAATGGTGGCTGGGGCTCCAATGGTGGTGGTGGTAAGTAAATAATATTTGATATGAAGAGGGAAACACCAAAACTTACATAAATACGATGTATCCGCAAACTTCAGCTTTTCTGCGATAATGAAAAGTACGCAAAAAAAAGTGAACACTCAGAAAGATTTGCAATCTAATGACTTGGTTTTCACGTTCTGAGAGTCAATCTTAATGGTTCGAGGACCTAAGCTTAAGTATGTTAATTAGTGTATACGATATTTTAAGTCAAAAAATCAAACGGATTTTTGGCACGTTTTGAACTCTATAAACAGTGCTCACAATAAAAAGTGGACCACCGAGAATTATCTACCTTCATCGATGGCATATTTCTTTGGAATGTACAGACTTCAATGCATCTTTTAATACTCTTGTTTAGGTTAACACCTTCACTGGTGAAAAACCCTCAGTTATTTTCTCAGCAATATCTGCTATTTAATCTAAGTCATCCGTACTTACTTAAGGATAGTTTGTATTGTTTGTGACAAGTGTTGCAACACCAAAATGACTTGAGAGCATCAGTCTGTAACTGAATCCTAGCTTAAGCCTCGCATCTGCCATTGTAAAGCAGACGGTATTCGATCCCTTTATTCTAATTCAGAAAGAAGTTTCGTTAACATTTTCGAAACTGCAGCTGAGTCCTAGGATATAAGTCGAGCTTTCAAGACTTCAAAACTTGCCTCCGCCAATCGTTGTATTAACACATCCGAAACTTGTTTCAAAAGATCTCCATTTAAGCACTAACTACAATATGACTAACTACGCTATATATCGTTTATTTCATGCCTGAGGTAAAAAAATGAGACTATGATGATGCGAACCATAATAAAGGTTTGTCTTGCAAAAAAAGGTGGTGGTTTCACAAGCATTTTTGAAATTTCAGATTCCTCCAGATAAGGCATACCTGATAAAGTTAATAGAAATCCAATATCTTAAGTTAAAATATTTTGGAGAAAAAAATTATACCGCTACAGCTTTAATCAAGCAAGAGCAATCGGTGTATTTGCTGGGTCTAAAAAAGAAATGGCGAAAACGTTGAGCAGCCCTGCAGAAAACATCTAGTTGACATAAAATCACTCCAGAATAGTTTTTTCTATAATTTATGTCTAATTTCTGCATTTTTTACTCTGTTTTACGAACAGGTGTTGGTGATTTTTATTTCGAAATATTCAACAGTGATTTTATTGATTTCGGAAACGTATTTCTTACTAATTTGCATAAATATCAATTTGCAATCTCTATACTTTTTTAAATTACTTTAAAAACTTCCTTAATACTTTTTAAAATTCCTCAATGACAAGGACACCTAAACTGTGCTATGAAGTCGATTACAGTGGGTAACCTTGCATAAATTTTTGCATTTTTATATAGTTTCATTCATTTTCTTCTATGATTATTAATAAACTGTATACATATAATAATAATGTGTCTTAAACTGTATCTCATAATATCTATAAAATTCAAAAATTAAATTATATATTGTTCCGGCTGTTGCATCTTATTGCTTATTTGTTTTTTTAAAAAAATTCGTTTTCAAGGTAATGGCAATGGAGGAGGAGGCTACAATAATGCTGGTAATGGTGGCTGGGGCTCCAATGGTGGTGGTGGTAAGTAAATAATATTTGATATGAAGAGGAAAACACCAAAACTGACATAAATATGATATATCCCCATACTTCAACTTTTCTGCGATAATGAAAAGTACGCAAAAAAAGTGAACGCTCAGAAAGATTTGCAATCTAATGACTTGGTTTTCACGTTCTGAGAGTCAATCAAAATGGTTCGAGGGCCTAAATTTAAGTATGTTAATTAGTGTGTACAATATTTTAAGTCAAAAATTCAAACGGATTTTCGGCAGGTTTGGAACTCTATAAACAGTGCTCAAAATAAAAAGCGGACCACTCAGAATAACTTTTGATCTTATGATTGTATCTTTAAGTTCTAGGTTTCAGTCTTAATGATGCGAAGAGGTGACCTCAAATATGCTAATTAAGTACTGCAGATGATAAAGTTACGAAATTAGACACCAAAACGTACTTTTTTCTTGATAAACATACCTTATTTTTCAACGGATTCAGATTTCCAACCCCCAATGTATGGGAAGTGGCCGCAATCTGGGAAATATGGTCCCCATATTTTTATCAAAGAATATATAAGTGAGACTATACGTATATATACTTTGGTTTGATCACTAGAGCTGTTCAAAGTTTGGTCGTCTAAATGTTAAATTTACTTTTTGCGTATTTCTCCATATCTCGAAAACTTTTGAAGCGAATTAAAAAATATTTGCACACATTTATAAAATTTGTTTATCAAAAAGTAATTCTATGCAAAAAATAAATTTTATTATGTTTTTATTATTTTTTATTATTTTATTTAATAATAGTCGAAAATATTTTGAATTGTAAGGTTTATATGTTTTTACATTATTTTAAAGTATGTAATTTTACATGGCAAAATACAAAATTTCAACCAAATCGATAGAGCAGTCCCTGAGAAATTGAATTTTAAAAATATGACTTTCTTATAAAATTTGATTTCTTGGGAACTATTCGACCAATTCTTATAAAATGAAACTATAAAAAATTTTTAAATATTTTCCAATCGTTATTTTTAGCATCTTTGAGTAAACGAATTTATGATTGCGTGTGAATGTCTTATCATTAGTTCAAAAGTAATTAGGTTTGTTTGTTTTTTGATTTATTTAACTCTTTTTTGATGCACTGTACCTAACTAAATCTCATCAGCCTATCTAAGCACTCATAATTTCTAAAATCATATAGGAAAGCCTATTTACGCATTAAGAACGACAAACAAATATTGTTCAGTTGTAATATAAAATGTCTCTTCCTATTTAAAAAAATATTGAATTTAAATCAAAATATACTTTAATATTTAAGTAAGAACTGATTTAAATTAAAATTTTCGAGTTAAACTCATATGGTTTATTTACTATTTTTTCTTTCGATTGCTTCAATAAATTTTTAATTAATTTTTTTTTATCAGAACTATATCTCTATTTTTTTTAATCTTGTACTGAATAAAACAGAATTATTAAAAAATAATAAATATCTTATTCACTGATTCATTACATATATTTATTTATATTTATATTAAAAATTTAAACTGAGTTTTAAATTTAGGTGCAGCTGCAGCTTCTTCAAGCTCATCGTCAAGTGGAGGTATATTTTTCCCTTGTAATGATTATAATTTAAGTTTAAAATATTTTTTAAACAAATTCAAATTAACTTTTTTTTTGCTCTTAATTTTTAATTTCATATTCGCTAACTTAAGGCTAGATTTTTAAATATTTGGTTTGCATTTATTATAAATTTTAATATTTCACGTTAAATCTAAATTAAGTGCAAATGTAATAATGAATCAAGGACGGGTCAATTATTTAAATATATATCAAATATTTAAATATATATCATAATAGGAAACTTATTTAAATATATATCAATAATAACTATATCCAAAATTTTAATTTCTGGTATAAATTTAAAAAGGTGATTCGATTTAAAAACGAATACATTAATCTTAAAGGAAATATGTTTTGGGATCGTTATTTTTGCAAACGAACTGAAATATGGTTCACCATCGAGGGTATTCCAAAAATATATTATTAAGCGTAGGCGTATAATTATAGGTTTGACTTATTCCCAAAAAAAAAAAAAAACGATTTTACACCTTAACTTAATTAAGTTGCGTTTTTAAATACACATCAGTTGAAAAGCAATTGTGCGCTCTTCAAACGGCACTATCAGAAATATGTATAACATTGAACAGCAGCAAGAATGTCCTTTAGACAAAGATATACCTCTATTGCATATTTTTGGCTTTAAGTTTACGAATCTGATGTTATTATTTATTTATTTGTTTAATTAATTATTCATTTTTACCAGTTACCATTTTCCAAACATTGACGTTATAGCTTTTTGGCTTTACCCATCTTAACAACATACAATAACAACTTACAAGCAAAATGAAAAGCACTCTTATTAACAATGAAATCATCGCCAACCTGGTGACAAATTTAACTATCTAGTTTGATGACATTTTTCGTGGAAAAAAGCCTCATCTACCTTCCCGAAATTTCATGGCTCTAGTTGCCAGTTGCGAGATATCCTAGGATCCAATAGAAACTTAACGACTTTCCTGTTACACAGGTGGTTCGTAATGGACCCTTTTTGGGCTTGACCTATGACCCAAGTAACTTTGTTTATAAAAATTCACATGGTTTTATCTAAGGGACAAAAATGTTCAAATTTTTACAGTGTCATTATTTTTTTTTTCCGTAACCAAAACTTTGCGCTACAAAATATAATCAAGAAATATATCACTTACTTATGAAATATAACACAATTTAAAAAACAAAGCCATGCGAAAAGACCCTAAAAGGAGTTTTAAAGATAGAAAAGTGTAGTCAGTCTACTCCAAAATAAAGAATAACATTGTGGCCCCGTGTTGATAAATCTTTTCGGCCATAACCCTATAAAATGACGAAAACTAGAATAGTTTCTTAAACCTCCCTTTTTTTATGGAAGTATCAAGTTTTCAAAATAAAACCTTGCATATTTTAGGTGGAGCAACCGCGGCATCAAGTTCAAGTAGCGGAGGTAAGCATTAAGTGGAATTGTTTCTTTCGCTCATTTTCCCCTTATTTTAATTTTGAAAATATATATATAAATAAAGATATAAATATATATATAAATACATATATAAATATAAATAATTAAAGATAGAAAAGTGTAGTCAGTCTACTCCAAAATAAAGAATAACATTGTGGCCCCGTGTTGATAAATCTTTTCGGCCATAACCCTATAAAATGACGAAAACTAGAATAGTTTCTTAAACCTCCCTTTTTTTATGGAAGTATCAAGTTTTCAAAATAAAACCTTGTATATTTTAGGTGGAGCAGCCGCGGCATCAAGTTCAAGTAGCGGAGGTAAGCATTAAGTGGAATTGTTTGTTTCGCTTATTTTCCCCTTATTTTAATTTTGAAAATATATATATAAATAAATGGAAATAAAGTCTTTATAGCTATTGATTACACAATAGAACTCTCTATTGATTACATTATAGAATTACTGATTACATTATAGAATTACTGATTACATTATAGAATGATTGGTTACATTATTGAATTATTGATTACTTTATAGTCTTTATATATTAATCTCTCGTTTTCAACAATTCAGAAAATTTGTGTAGTATTCTTTTATTTATGATAATCACGTGATTTTTAACGAAACCCCAAATTGTTAACTAATTGGCTTCTCATTCTTGTGTCATCTTGATACATTGTACGAGTGTTCCAACATTTTTTTCGAATTTTAATACCATTTTTACTATATGAATAAGGAATATCAGTGTTCTCTCTAGTCAAGATCTGATTTTCTGAATAATCTAGTTCAATAAACCTAATTCTTTTGACGCAACTCGTAAAGGGGACAATAATAATTTCCTCAAGGTGGCAAATCATTCGCACAGAACGTTTCACAAGAAACAATAATATCAAAAATGTACAAAAGAGATGAGAAAAAGTAAAACAATTTGAGTTACAATTAATATTTCAGATTTTTTCACGCAAAAGACGCTAAAATTATTCATTTTGTATTGTAATTTAGTTTTTTTAAAATGACAACCATTAATCTCTAAGGATACAAAACATTATAATAAAAGAAGTGATTTAATACCAAAAGGAGAGAAAGTTTAATGTTTCAGTGAAGGTCACTAGGATTCATTCTTCTTTCACCATAATGTAAAGTAATGATTTTTTCCCACATTATTCGGGTGCTCCGTAAAAATCTCCTATAATATATATTTTTAGAATTTTTGTAAAATATGAAGTCAAAAACATATAAATATAAACATATTTGACGCCACAAATGGTTCTTAGGTAATAAAAAAAGCAAAATTTTATTAAAACACGAAGAACTAAAAAGGGGATAGAAGAGATTTCTAACTTTTTTTATAACCGTCATTGAACAGCCGAATCCAATTTTGGGTTTACGACTACCAATGTTAAACTCCTAATTCTTGTGATTTTGAACCCAATCCAAAAGACAAGGGAATTCCTAGATCAAGTATAGGGAGAAATATTGCCTTCGTAGAGGACTTTTTGATGATACTTACCCGCATTTGCGTTACATGAAATTAAAAGCTACGAAAACTTTCCACGGTTAGCCTAATGACAAGGGGATTCTAAGTCCTGATCCGTCTACCACTGAGGATAATCTATGTCAGCACTGTGGTCGGTGCAAAGCGAGTGCAGAATTTATATCGAGCAGCCATCTCTGGGATTCGAACCTGGTTTACCTCATTGGAAGGCGAACGCTCCGTCCCTTAAGGAAGAAAAGAAGAGAATAAGAAGAGAATTAGGAAGAAGAGAATAAAAACATCAAAGCCTGCTTGTTTAGCGAAAGAGAATTAGAATTTATTGAAAATGATTTTTAAATATTCCTTCTTTTTTTTCCAATGGCAATCGAACTGCAATCTGAATATCTGCTCCTGCACGTCAAAGCCCAAGATCAGAAAAACTGGGATGGACACATTGGGCCTTGGCCCTTCATGACCTGTCACGCCATTGAGTTTAGTTTTAATTTAGATAAAGGTTATTATTTTATAAAGTTTAATTTAAAAATTAAATAATAGTTAAGGGATATTTTTTTCCTGAATGGGTTTGCTTTTAATGTTAAAATATATTTTTTTAAAGAATTACTTCACCTTCTATCATCGGTAGACTGTTTTAGGGGTTATATATTTATATATTGTATTTTCATATTTTGTTTTTGTTGTATTTTAGTTCTGTTATATTTTAATTGTTTTTTGTAAGCGAATCGTATTTTGCAATTTTCAGGAGGTTCAGCAGCTTCTTCTAGTTCTTCATCTAGTAAGATAGTTTGTTGTTATTTTAATTAAATTTTATTATTTAAATTGTATATGATTTGATATGAATTGTATATGATAACAATTAGATCATTTAATAATTAAAAAACATTGAAAATATAAAAGTTGTTATGAATTAAGCAAACTCCGTCCTTCTATTATTCATATATAATGTATGTTAATTTTAAAAGAATGGTCGAATATACATTTTGGAAGTTAAAGAGAATTTATTCGATCTCTTAAAATTATCTAATATATTACTTTACGCGTGATTTCTTAGTTATTGAATAATTCAAAACCTAGGTTTTCAATGTGAGCAGTATCTCCTCCCAGTGTTTTTTCTTTTTTTTTTCCAAATATTTGAACCTTTGGGGACACGGCAGTATTCTAGTCTAAATTCAATTTGCAGTTAATGGAGTTGTCGATATGCTGCAACTGTGGTTAACGCTCCAATTACTGGAAGATTATATTTCGTTCATTATTCTAAAAGATACCCCTTCCCCGCATTATTTGTCACACACGTTCTTGATTTCCTAAATAACGAGTTTCCTTGTCTTCGGATTGAAAGTGCATTGGACGTCACCAATAGACTTCTTCTATGGCTACTGCACTCTCCAGACTTAGCTACCTGTGATTTTTTTATGGGGTTACATGAAAGATTTTGTGTTCATGCCTGCTATACTACTTGATTTAACGGAATTAAGACAAAGGATCATTACCACTACCATTGATCGTGATATGTCATAAAAAAACAATTGTATTTATGCCTGCTATACCTCGTTATTTAACAGAATTAAGACGAAGGATCATAACCACTATCGCTAATCGTGACATGACAAAGGATCATAACCACTACCATTAATCGTGATATGACATAAAATGATTTTGTATTCATGCCTTCTATACCACGTTATTTAACGGAATTAAGACGAAGGATTATAACCGCTATCACTGATCGTGATATGACATAAAAATATTTTGTGTAATGATTTGTCCGTATGAGGAATATGACCTTTCTTTAACATGTTATTAACTATTGATTTGTCAAATTATCTAATAAATTTAAAACTAAATTCCGCTAAATAAATGTGTTTTTTTTTTTTTTTTTGTTAAATGAATATTTAAAATAGATTGATAATATGATTATTTGTCTCAGAAATAGGAAAATTAACTTCTTAATCATAAATTAATATTTTTAATGCTTACTGTTACGAACAATAAGCATTATACGAATATTTATTCAAGATTGTGCGCTGTAGATAAAGAAAATTAGTTGTATTTCGATTGTATTTAATTTTTTAACACAATTTAACTATAGATTATAAATTTCTTTTTATGACACTTCTACACTAACAACATAAAAAAACTTTTAAAAAAATAGTTTAGAAAGCATACGTTCAAAATTAAATTGTTTTTGTACTAAAAAAATTAAATTGCATATGTTGTATTGCGTTTATTCGTTTTCTTTAAATGTTTATTACATTTTTATTCTAAAAAAATACTTTTATTCTAAAATTATTAATTAGTTTTTGTATCAGACAAAATGAGGATAATCATTTAAATTTTAATAAGCAATATAAGTTGAAAATTATTCTTGGTGATCTTTTGGGGGGAAATTTATAAAAATGGTAAGAATTCTACCCCACGTTTCATTTGCACATGCAATATAAACACGCTAAGTAATTTTAATTAGCTTACTGATTTATATTAAACATGTATAACATTTTAATTCAATTTATGAAATTTTTTTTAGAATTTTATAACATGGCACTTGTTAATATCTTTATTGTTATAACTCAAGAAATATAATGGACATTTACAAGCAAATATGCGCAAAAATAATAATATTTTATTAATTTCCATTCGCCTTAGGTGGGGATGGAAATGGATGGTTTCGTAGATGGGGTTCTAGAGGTGGTGATGGTAAGTCAGTTTGTATTAAATTATATAATTTTTATTATATTAAAAAAATTAAATAACTTTATTCATATTTGATCTCTTAAACATAAAAAGAACTTTTATTTTTTTATGAAACAGATAAAAGGATTTTTTTATGAAGAAAAATAAGCAGGCCACGCGCTGAAACGACATTCATTAACAATGCAACATATACACGAAAAACTAGACTTTCACAATGGAGCAGCCACACACAGAACCTGCAAGCGCAACATAGGTGCAACTAAGCAGCACATGTAACTTACATTATTTTTTGCCGATGCCTCATCAGGGCTGCAGAGGCGATGTAATTACAAATAAACGTTACAAAATGCTAATCCTATTTTTGTCATTGGTTTCTTTCAATCAATTATAATCAATCAATCAATTCAATCAATTATAATTTCAATCAATGTATAAAAAACATTGTTTAAATTATAAACATTTAAAGGAAAAAACCAGCAATATTTCAAATACAGAACTTCAATGGATAAATTATATCTTATTCTTAATAAGGATATAATAAACACATTGTTCAATTTATGTTCTACTTTTTTTAAAAAATAGAACATATTCTCCAATATAATTTTTTTCAAAGTACAAAAATTTTATTTTAGCATTTTTCAAAGCATCGAACTAAAACCTGACTTTTGAGAAACAAACTTACTAAATATACATAAAAAAATATAATATTAACGTTAAACATTAACTATATAATTGAAATAAAATAAAGGAATCAAGGGAAAAAGTTCTTAATCATTCCAAGAAATAATTTAATTATTTTACAAAAAATATGAAGTTTTCCACGAAACATTCGTTAGTAAAAGTAAAGAGTTTAGTTAAAGCTACTAAAAATTGCCCTTCTAAAAAAAGGCTAAGTTTAAAATTATGTATATAAAACCTTTTTTTCATGTCATAAAACGATTTTTAAGTTGAAAATATGTTTTAGAAACAGAGCTTATTCTTTTGCTCTATTTTTTACTACCGATGTTCCTAAATTCATTTAATTGCTACAGTTACATTACCTGAAGGGGCGAAATTATAAGTTTTAAAACATGCCTATGCGTCATTTTTTTTTCTCCAAAGAATTAAATAGGATGATCTTTAAGGATTATGCACGTTTTGAAAATAGCTTTTCCGCGTAGCAGAATTTTCTAAATCGATGTTTTTTAAATTTTCCAAAATGTACCTAAAGACATTCTCTCTCAAAAATCTCTCCACGGTGAAAAAAAAAAGTATGTTATAAACTACCGAAATATAGTTTATATATTTCCGGTTCTGTGAAAACACCGGAAACCTCGGCAATTTTTACCGTTGCGCTTTGCTAATGATTTTGTTAAAATAAACAATAAAATATAGTGTTATAATATATGATAAAATTTTATAAATGTGGTAAAATGTAGTAATTTTACGGCATGGCGTAAAAACAATTTAAAGAACGGAAAAATCACAAAATGAATTTATCAGATTTTTTTTTTCTCCGCGTAAATTCTTGTTTATTTTTTTAAATGCTCTATTTTTCATAAAAATATTTTCTTTTTACTTCTTTTATTGTAGGTGTTTTTTTTTATGTATTCTAATTCTTATTGTTCTCTCATAACCAAATATTGTCCACTAAAAAGTTTTATTCGAAGTACTTAATTAAGGGAACAAGCAAAACACAAAATAGTTTATCTTGTATTCATAAAAATAATGTATTATTTTTAGTCATAATTAATTTAATCACAACATCAGTATGAAGCGTTCAATAAATATATGCTTTACGTTCATTACGTTAATTACAGATAGTGGAACTGTCACTTCATCCCCCGTCGAAACACCTGCACCAACAGGTAAGCATACATAGTGCAAAAAGTTTTAGTTTATCTCAACACCAAAAGTGGTGGTACTCTTTTTTAGCTTGATATATTTTTAGAAACTTTTTTGAATCAATAAAAAAAAATTATTATCTGTATTACACAAGTGTAACGCTTTTAATTCTTTTAAGTTTTAACTTTGTCACCAATCGAAAACCCAGGTAAGCAAGAGTTTGTCTTAAAGAACATTTTAGTCATAATTCTTTTAAATGATTTTTTTTTCCAATTATTAATCTAATAAATCTTTTGTTTGAACAAACAAATTATCCCAGCTTTTAATAAATTGGGTTCAAACATTTTAAATTTAAAGAGAATTTTAATAGCTTTTAAATTAAAATGCGTGCAATTTTTTTTAAAAAAAAATTATTAAAAAAAATCAAAGTGTTTTAAAATTTTAACTGACTTAGTTTTTCGTTTACTAGATTATATTTTACGTTATTTAAGAGAAAATGTGCTGAGCTTATGTATTAATAAGAAAAGCTAATAAAACTAATACAAAAAAAACAGCAAATGTACTTCTTGTTGCTTTAAAACGCAAATTGTGAAAAAATATAGAATATCATAGATATAATCAGAGATATTTTTTCAAATTCCATGTGTTAATAATTTAACAGGTGGAAGATGGGACGGAAACGGATGGAATGGGAACTGGGGTTCTGGAAACGGTGGAGGCGGAAAAGGTGGTAAGTGGGCAACATTACTTACATTTTTTTAAGAAAAGAACTACCAACAAATTAAACAACTTAAATTCTTAAAACTTTAGAACAGTTTAACGCATTTTTTAATTAGATACACATTTATTTTTAATCATTTACCATTGCACATATTTACTGATTACCCATTATTTACTGATTATGTTGCTCTTACAAAATATAACAAAGTAACAAAAACAATGGCATTAATAATTCTATTGAATCACATATTTTAATGCCAATTACTATAAAAAAAAAAGTAAGATATGATTATTTTCTGATTTAATCAAAACACTGCTCATTATTTTAGATATGCAATATTATAATTATGAGAGGAAGCATTGTGATTATTGTTAATGCTTACAACATTGAAACTTCAACACCATCGTTAATTTCAGTATATCTAACATTATCAAGAGATTTTTTCTCATAATCTGAACTGAGAGTTTCAAATATAAATGAACATGTAATTGGAAAAATAATTTTATTCCTCAAATGATATCAAAAACTAAAGTTCAGCGTTATTTTTTATAAAAATTATTTTAAGTGGTAAGACGAAATGTTATTTTTTTAAATCATACAATATTAAGTGATTAATGAAATATTTAATAAAATTATTAAACAATAAGTGCTGAAATTCAGATTTTATTTGTTTCAGGACCATCCAGTGGTGAGTAAATAAAAAAAAATTATTTTTATCCCCTTGAAATCAGTTGAAAATTTTATCTTCTCGAAATCAGCTAAATATTTTATCTCATTGAAATGAATTAAAAAATTTTAATAAAATTTTGATTTTTTTTAAAATAATTATGTAAAATAATCATTTATAATTCCATAGCTTAAAGTTTTTATTAATATTTAAATTATTTAAAATAATTGTCCCTAAAACACTTATTAAAAAATTTATTTTTCATTTTTAAACTCACAAATTTTAACGTTTTCAGAAATTTAACTCGTTGTGACGAAACTTAGCTGTAAATTTATGCTTGTAAACGTATAAAATATAATAAAAAAAGCTGTGAAATGAAATTCATTTGGATAAGTAGTATATTATATTTATGAGAATTAAGTGGGAATTACAAGAATGCTACTTGAGAATCTTACCTTAAAGTTTCCCTTAGTTGGAAAATTATATATATATATATATATATATATATATATATATATATATATATATATATATATATATATATATATATATATATAAATCTTTAGTAGACGTATAAGAAGCTGGACTAAAAATATTTTTTTAACTATGTTGACAGATTATTAAGGATAGCTTAAAAACAACAGAACTCCAGAGAGTTCGCTTTTAAAACAAAAAATTATCTACAAATAGGTCTTGAATTAATTAGTAATAGCTAGCTCTACTAATTAATTCAAACCCGACAGACAAGCCCGATAGATTAGACAAAGCCCGAAGTCCGGCCAGATCGCGAATTGGCCGGCCCTCTTGGCCAAAGTCCGAATTTTTTTTTATTTCAGGAATTGGCAGGCCAGATCGCGAAGTGGCCGAGGATGGCTGGCCAAAGTCCTAAATTGTTCTTGATTTCGGGAATTGGCCGGCCAGATCGCGAAGTGGCCGAGGATGGCTGGCCAAAGTCCTAAATTGTTCTTGATTTCGGGAATTGGCCGGCCAGATCGCGAAGTGGCCGAGGATGGCTGGCCAAAGTCCGAAATAATTGAAGCGATCAGTGAATATTTTACTTTGGCGGCCTTTTATAATTATATAAATAATTCTTATATATCTTCTACTTTAAATATATAAAAAATAGAAGTTTTTAAATTGTCTATTAAACAATCATTAATTTCATAATCATTATTAAATTGTCTATTTAATTGTCATGCATACACCAAAGGTCTTGTCATACTAGGTCTAGTTAAGTGCCACTGCCCGGTATACATTTGCCCGGTATACATTTGCCCGGTATACCCTACACTGATGTTTTTTTAAGGTTCAGTGCCCCTGCCCGGTATACCCTACACTGATGTTTTTTTAAGGTTCATTGCCACTGCCCGGTATACATTTGCCCGGTATATCCTACACTGATGTTTTTTTAAGGTCAAGTGCCACTGCTCGGTATACATTTGCCCGGTATATCCTACACTGATGTTTTTTAAGGTCAAATGCCCTGCCCGGTATACATATTTGCCCGGTATAAAGATTTTTTCTTCCAATTTTGGCTGATCTTCCCATGCCAATTCCCGAAATCAAGAACAGTTTCGGACTTTGGCCAGCCGTCCTCGGCCAATTCGCGATCTGGCCGGCCAATTCCCGAAATCAAGAGCAATTTCGGACTTTGGCCAGCCATCCTCGGCCTGCCCGGTATAAAGATTTTTTCTTCCAATTTTGGCTGATCTTCTCATGCCAATTCCCGATTTGGGCGGCCAATTCTCGAAATCAAGAACAGTTTCGGACCTTTGCCAGCCATCCTCGGCCAATTCGCGATCTGGCCGGCCAATTCCCGAAATCAAGAGCAATTTTGGACTTTGGCCAGCCATCCTCGGCCAATTCCCGAAATCAAGAAAAATTTCGGACTTTGGCCAGCTAATTTACAGCGCTCTTAGCCAATTCGCGATCTGGCCGTAACATATATACTAGAAAAAAAATCATTTAAAAAAAAGGAGTGCATAGCATTATATATATATATATATATATATATATATATATATATATATATATATATATATATATATATATATATATATATATAATAAATTTGTTGATTTATATTCATATTGTATTCAAATAAAAAACTATACATTCTAATTATCTTTTTGTACGTTTAAATTGTGGATAGTCGTCTAACTTTTAATTTAATCAAAAGATGCAATATGAGTTCAAAATTACGCTAAGTGAACTTTTTTGGAAAACTAATAACATGTATTGTTCACCTTATCATCTCTTCTCTAACCTTGTGTACGCGTAAATAATATTACAGACTAAGGAATTTTAATATGTGCTTTAGAAACATTCAATGAAAATTTTTGGTTCTTTTTTCTATTACAAAAAAAAATAAATGAACGTATATATTCAAATATGCATTGCAATAAAAGTATTTAAATTAAATGTATTATTTTTTGTTAAGATGGCGGAAATCAATGGTCATATAATAAGGGTTCTGGTGGCAATAATGGTAATAATATAATATTATATAAGTATAATATATATTAGTATATAATATAATTGTATTTATACTTTAATTTCTTTTTCTACCCATTTACGTAAATTATGTATTTGAATCCTTAAAATGCAGAATGCTGTAAGTGTCTTAATAGCGTGGCTGGTAAAAAAGAAATGGTAAAGTAAGAAAAAACGTAACTAAATCAGAAATAAAAATACGGAAATGGGCATATTATAGCTTCGGTTCTACAAACATGAAACTTCCTCATTGTCTAAACTTTAGATGATAGCAGAAAAGTAAAGAAAACATGTGAAAAGTGGTTTAACCAACAGAGTCAGAGTAACAAACCTGAACTGGACATCAATAGGAGGGAGAAAATAATCTGATGTGAGATGGTTTAGAGGAAACTCTATCGTGTAAGAAATTTGATTAGAATAGATTTACAAAATTGGGAAAGATTGTGATTACAGAAAACTCATAACTCAGTTATTACGATTATTCAAAATATGAACTTATTCCCAAAAATCAAATTCGGTTAATGAAGATCGGTGTTATTCTCTATTCTCTAAGACTTATTCTCTAAGACACCACGGCTCAATTATGCAGATTGAAAAATAAATGTCATGAAATGTTAAATAAGGTAAGACATGCAACCTATTAGAATAACAAAGGTATTCCACACGTTCCACACGTTACTTGTACCATTATCAGCATATTTAAAAAAATGGTCTTTTTTTGTCTTTGAAGGTTAATTTTTTCAAGTACAGAGCTAAATATTTAAATTATTTATAAATTATTTATAATATTATTTATAAATATCTATAATTGCTATAATTTGTTGGGTAAGTCTTAATCTTACACGGCTAAGTTAGACACCAGAGGAGTAGTGAATGAGTTTTTAATTCATAAAAAGTACGCAACTTAATATCTCGATTTGGTCTCCTAAATACGAACAAAAAAACTTTTGTGTTTTATAAAATAGATAAAATAATTTTTATAAAAAAATAATAATAAGACAAATCAATGCAAAAACTACTTCTCTTTTTGTCGTTAGTTTCTGACAAGCAATTTTATATATACATATAAAAACACTATTTTAATCATTAACTTTTTAAGGGAAACGTATGGTAATATTTGTATGACAGAAATTCCATAACTGAAACATAAATTATTCTTAATAAGGATCTATTGAACACTTTGCTAAATTTGTTTTGAATTTATTTTATAATGAAACCTATTATTCAATTAGTTAATTTGTTGTCAAATTGATCTTTCAAATCGATGTGAAAATATTTGATATTGGAATTTTTCGAAACAAAATACTAAAACCTAGCTTTTGAGAACCAATCATGCTAAGAATACAAAAACATTAAAAAAAACATTAACATATTGATATTAACCATTATCTTTGCATATAATTAAAATATATCTATAATTAAGGAAAAAAGATTTTAATCATTCTAGGAAATAATTTAATTATTTTACAAAAAATATAAAGATTTTCACTACAAATTATAGAATTAAAATAAAGTGTTAAGTAGGAATAGATATTAATTGACTTTCTATAAAACAGATAAATTTTAAAGCATGTCAGAAAAAATTTCAGGCATCGAAAATATGTTTTGTAAACGGCTTATTTTATTGCTCTATTTTTTATTGTCGATGCTCTTAATTTCATTAAAAAGTCACAGTTACAGTTACATTAAAAGAGCAAAAGTGTGAGTTTTAAAACACGTTGTGGCTACTCTCTCAATTTTATTTTTCTCAAGGAATTCAATAAGATGATTTTTAAAAATTAAATCCGTTTTGAAAATGGCTTTTCCGTAACAGAATGTTCTAAGCCAGTTCTTAAATTCACTATAATATCCCTAAAGACATTCTCCCACAAAAATCTCTGGAATAAAAAAAATTATGGTTTGAACTATGGGAGCACCACAATGCTGGGTAATATTTTTCTAATGATTTTGGTAAAATTATCAATAAAATATAGTTTTATAATGTTTTAAAATTTTGTAAATGGGTTAAAATAAGGAAAATTTATATCAAGAAATAAATACCATTTATTCGATAAAATTTTCTTTTCAGTTTTGTATCTTTTACTAAAAGTGTGCTAATAAAAACTTTAATTTTGAACGCCAGAATATCAGTAAACAGTTGCCATGGGAATAGAAAACTTACTGAATTAATGGTTTAACAACCAAATATTTTGGTTTTTATAATCAGGATTATCTGTGATTTTTTATTTTTTTTTCAAGAGAAATGTCATAAGTTTTACCATTTTTTTTTTCGTGTATATTTCTGTTTGTTCTTTAAAATGCTGTACCGTTCATAAAATGTTTTTTTACTACTTTTACCGGAGGTGTTTTTCAATAAATCTGATTGTTTCCATTCTCTTTAAACCGAATAAAGTACGATTTTTTTTTATTCTAAGTACTCAAATAAAGAGAATAGTTAAATCATAAAATTGTATATCTTGTAATCATAAAAATGGTGTGTTATTTTTAGTCATAATTCAACCGAATAAAGTACGATTTTTCTAAACCGAATAAAGTACGATTTTTTTTTATTCTAAGTACTCAAATAAAGAGAATAGTTAAATCATAAAATTGTATATCTTGTAATCATAAAAATGGTGTGTTATTTTTAGTCATAATTCATTTAATTGCATCGGAAACAGTATGAAGCTTTAAATAAATATCTGGTTTACGTTTATTTCATTAATTACAGGTGGTGGAACTGTCACTTCATCCCCTGTCGAAAAGCCTGCACCAGGTAAGTGTCGACACTGCAAAAAAAAAAAAAAAATTGTATCTGAACACCAAAATTGTGACCATTACTTTACGTCGAAGTGGTGAAATGAAATGTCAGACATAATTCTTGGATCGATTGTTTCAACGGCTATGTTCTCTTATACTATATTTGTATAAAACAGCCACCGCCATTTTTGCTATCCAGTAACGCTACAATATATAATTACTTTAACATGAGATACACATAAAACATTATAAAGAACAGCTTCTAACGAACAGCTAAGAACAGCTTCTAATATAAACAAATGTCATGTTTTAACAACCAATCATGATCGAGATATCCACACTACGCCATTTGCAAATATCCCATTTCTATCTGCTTCCGTTCTATTAAGCCTACTTGATATTCGTATTGGTATTCGTCTTAATATTCACTCTGTATCACTCGCAAATTTGATTCACAACCTATTTTTATTTTAAGAATTAGTGTATACACTACCCTACAATAATGGGAGAAACACTTTAAGTTTTGAATTTTGTTTTAATTTCTCAAGAAATACTTATAAAATTATTTTGTAACTTTAGAAACAATTAGTTCTTGCGATTTTTCCTACTCAGCAATAAAGTTTCAGAGGTTTTAAGGACCAGCAGCAAATTTACTGAAGGAAACAAGTATTTTTAATCACCCTATGATAGAAAATCAAGTAATGAGTTAGAAACTTATTCCGATTACTTTAGTTGTTATTTGTAATAACTGTATTAAATTTCATAAACTTAGCTTAAATATTTATAGAAATATGAACCATTTTATAAAAAAAAAAAAACTAATTTTTTACTTACGTTTTATTGTTATAATTTTAAAAATAATCAATGGAATTAAGCAAAACTTTTTGAGCAATTAAATATCATTTACATAATTATTGTTTTAAAACTTGAAAAACATTAGTTAAAAATTGCGCAAGATATGACTATTTGAAGTAATTCTTTTATACCGCTCATGAACGGAATAAATTTAAAAAAATCTTTTTTATGATTTAGTAATGAATCGTATTTGGCAACTAATGAAAAACATTTGATGTGAATTTTAAAATTTTTTAAGTCGTAGCTCAAAATGGTAAGGGATAAATAAAAGAAAGCTCAAAATGGTGAAGGATTTTCTACAAATTTCATTTTGTTAACTTAATTCATTTTGTTAATTGTCATTTTGTTTTATTAAACAAGTTTGACTAAAAAACTACCGAGTTTTTTAGTGTTCTTATAGCACTTGAAACACGGTTAATTTCGACCACATTCAGATAGTTTTGGCCATCTTTTTTTTTGTGTTGAAATTCAAAATTTTTTAATTGTGTCATGCTGTTTGTATCAGCAAAAAAGTTTTTTTTTACCTTGATTAATTTAAAAAATTCTTTGAATAGAAAAAATAAATTTCTTAATTTGTATTACATTAATGTAACGTTCTTATTTTTATTTTATTTACTTATTTTTTAGATGTTACTTTATCACCAATCGAAAATGGTGAGCAAGGATATTTTATTTTAACGAAAAAAAATCTTAGCAGTCATGCTTTTTGTTATTCTGTAACTGTAATGGGAAAAAAATTTGGAATAATAAGTAATAAGTGCTATAAGAACTTAGTTAATGTATAACACAAAGAACAAAGAAAATGTATAACTATAATCATAATGTATAAATACAAAGATAATGTATAAGAACAAAGATAATGTAATAAGAACAAAGTTAATGTATAACTAATTATTTAGGTGGAGAAGGGGGTGGAAACGGATGGAATCAAGGTTCTGGAGGCTCTGGAGGCAGTAGTAAGTCAGCTACATTATTTAATTTTTTCTTTTAATTTATTTCAAGAACATGACAAGTTCAACAGTTTCAATAAGGGAAAACTAGTGAAACTTAATTTATTTTGTAATTATTTATATGGATGTCTATACACAGAGAAAAAAGAGTCGGGTAAAATTACCAAACTAATCACATCGTAATGACATTTCTGGCAATAAAAAGAAACATAATTCTAGTTAAGGAAACTAAAATATACGGTATATAAACCGTTCTGTTCAAAATCGGTATTTTCGTTCAAATTATAACGGTTTAACGGAAATTTTGGTTTTCAAAATTATACTTTTTGTCATCATCGTTTGTATTAAGTTAAAACTACAAAACTGTAAAGTAAATTTAATCGATTAAATGGTTTTTATGCCATGCTCTAAGGTACCAAACTTCATAAAATTATCACATTTTAAAGCACATTAAAAAAACAATATTTTATCGTTAGTTTTATCGAAATTCTTAACATAGTGCTTCGATAAAAATTATCGCGATTTTGGTGTTCCCATAGAGCCAGAAACGTAATTTTACCATATTATGGTAGCTTTGAACGTGCTTATTCACTCTGAAGTAACGCCTTTCTTTTTGAAGTAACGAGGCGTTTTCTATTTAGATAACGAATTTTTATAAAAGTTCTTAACGATAGAAAAAACGTATTGCTGTTTTATATTAACTGCGTCATTTTGGAATTCATTCTTTACGTAGTTGTTCATTTACTTTAGGGAACACGCGGAAAATTATATTTGTCCTTTTATTTTTCTATCACAATTTTTGCATGTTGCAATCGCGCAAACTGGCATTTCGTTAATAGTTTTAAATTTTTGTAAATTCACTGCAAAAACTGAGGAAAGTCATTATAGAAAAAAAACAAATGTCTTAGAATATCTCACAAAAAGAAATGCTCCAATATTAGTTAGAGCTAATAAGGCCGAACGTTCTGTTCTTGAAGTAAAAGTGCGAGTTTTGCGCCAAAGTGACGTCACTAGAGAAAATCGGAGGATTGGAGCGGCGAGAGTTTCTTCAAAGGAGTGAACCAGCCCTTCTATTCTCTTTAGCCCCGAGTATACCTAGTCAGAGCGTGTAATAGCCTGCTAATGACTATAGGTGCGTTTTGACCTGAGTTCTATCATCGACCAGTCAGAGTTAGTGAAACATGTGTCTTGTTGTATACTACACTGTTATTTGAGCTGTTATTGAGTGCTAGAAATAGCTGTATTTTTTTTTAAAGTTTTGCTAATTAATTGTTGGAGTTTTAAGAACTGTATAGTTCGTGGCCAATCAAATGAACCCCTGTGCTCGGCACTACATTAGAAATGAATTAAGCTAATGAATGAGAATAATTACTTATTAATTACATACTTGTAACTCTAATGAGAAATTTGAACTTGATACCCAAAATTATCTCTATTGGGATCGATTCTACTTATTAACACATGTAAAGTGTGATTTCGGAATTTTCAAATTAGGTATGGTTCGACACTTATTGTATTATGTATATGTGATATATATATATATATATATATATATATATATATCGTATTGAAATCGTAACTCAAATAAACTGCCCCCGATTGATTTCCAATTTCAACTATATGTTCAGATGGATATTATTTACATAAATACGAAAGATTATTTCGATTTATTGCGTATTTTTAGTTATCATACACAAATTTCAGAGAATTCTGTTTGTGAATTTCAATTTTTAAACAAAACTGCACTATTTTTGCAAAAACCGGTGAAAATGCTTGCTTGATCTTCTTTTAGAGTGGTCTAACCTGGCAAACCAACTGAAATAAACTTGATATTTACTTTATATGCAATTTTTTAGTTGTTCAAAATAGCTGTGACATATTACTGTATTTCCTAACATGAGGTAGTTTTAAACGTATGATTATAATATTTTTTTCTTTCACAGGTGGTGCTAAAACTTCCAAAAGTAAGTAATATGTTTAATTATTAACAAAATCAAATCGTCTAACATAGTTCATTTCAAAATTTTATAATTAAAGCCCACATATATCCGAATTTAATTTAAAAACTAATAATATTGTACAAATTATTACAAGATATTTTTTATATGTAAAATATAAATAATTTTCATATATAATAAATTTTATAGTATATAATATATATATTATAATAAATATTTTATAATTTATGATGCACAATTATTTAACATATAATAAATTTTTAAACATATAAATGATTTAATATTTTTCAACTTAAGAAAATAATTGAAGTTTTTATAAGCAAATGTTATTTAGTAGGATTCTCTAGAAGGGCAATATTTTATTTTATGTAAAACATAAAATAAAATATTACCCTTCTAGAGTGTCATTTGTTTTAGGCAGACGAAGGCATGAAAAGTTCTTTTTTAACTATTAAGCCTAACATTAAACGTACATTTTGCTGACTTAGAAACTGTTTAATAAATATGCGAACTGATTCCGACCTTTAAGCTTTTGAAAGTTCAAATTTTCATAAGTTTGGTTCATTCGTTACTTTAATTCCAAAAATGAAATTTGCAAAAAGAAATTAATAAACAAAATTTTTAAAACACAATAACTCTAATAATAGTAATAATAGATTTCCCTTCTAGAGGATCATTTGTTTTTGTTTTAGACAGACTAAGACATACAAAAGTTCTATTTTAACTACTATGTCTAATGTAAAACGGAAATTTTGCTGATTTAAAAATTGTTTACAAAAAAGGAAAATTGATTCCGTCCTTTAAACTTTAGAAAGCTAAAAGTTTTGTTTGGTTCATTCGTTTTTAAGTTACTAAAATTCCAAAAATAAAATTTTCAAAAAAAGTAAATAAATAAAAGTTTTAGAATCCAATGATTCTTGCCCTCCAACTACACAAAGTCTTTATTTATCTGCAAAGTATGTCAGTACTGCGCTAAACATTTCCTTGTCATGTTTTGTTCAGTATGGTATTATTTCAAAAGTCCCAAAATTTTAACAATGCAATACCATCCACCTCTGAAGTACAATAATCTACACGAACTAAACAAAATCAGTTGTCGTTGTTACCCACGCCACTAGCCAATATCAGCGAGCTTTCTATGGGAATCCAAGTTATTTTTTAAGGCAGAGGGTGCATTTCTTGTTTTTCAGTGGCTCCCTCTATGGCCAAGAATAAGACTTTAAACACGCACGCGACACAGCCCGTTTTAGGGGAAAGACACATTCATACTCCATTCATTCATCCACATATTGTCATTTTGACCTGAACCACAGAAGAATCAATCCCCACTTCTGTACCCCCAGAGGTATATTTGTTATGGAAACTTGGAGGACTTTGTGCTATCCCGGTCCAAACTATCCCGGTCCAAACAGAACATCTAACACGATATTAAATCTGAGTATGTGTGAACATCAAACAAAAATCCTTAACTAAACTAGATACAGACACATAATAGACAGTTAAGTTAGTATAAGATTATTAATAAAAAAGTTCCTTTTTTTTCTCGTATTAAATATTTCCGAAATAAAGCAGTCCTTCATTGGTTATTACGTTCAAAATTGTCTTTATAACTACAGTGAGGGTTCTGTTGGAAACAGGTTGATCATTTAGGGTTCCATAGTCGAAAAAAATTAGGAACCGCTAGTCTAATCGATTTAAATTTGTGTTTAATCTTTTTTCATTATAATTTGCACATACAAAGACATATTATCATATTATTCCAATATATTCCCAATGCAATAACAATTTCCAAGTATCAACACAAAAATATCGCAAAGATACGACAAAAACTGCGTTTAACATTTTCTTGTTAAGATTTACACACATACACTATGGTATTATTCGAAAATGTTTATAATGGCTAGCCAGTATTTTTTACCTCTTGATATTTTCGCTGCAATAAAAATTGTAACAATTTTGGGTACTTGTCGGTTAGTCGGGCACAGACAACTATTTATTTATTTATATATATGAAGTTATCACATTTATTTTTTTAATTCTATTTAATTTTTATTTTACTTAATTTTGATAATTTTATTTGATTTTTAAAAAGAAATCTAAAAAATTGGAGGGGTTTTACATTTTTCGGCCATTTTTTTCTCATGCCCGAAACCGTAAGTACCTAATTTTGTGATAACTTCAATTAACGACCCAAATTATGTCTTTAATTCCTAGTTTTTGGAGTAATGTAAAGCAATCATTTTTCGATCGCATTTATTTTTTTCTCAATTTTTTGATTTGATATACAGAAAAAAATTTTTTTTTTTTTGCCACATTCAGTGTATAATATAAAAAAGTTAGATAGATTAAATTGGCAATACTCAAAACAAATTTCTTAATAGGAAAATATGTGATTTTTTGAAGTTAGTTTTTCTGGAAAAATAGCCCAGAAAAAAGCAATAAGAAAATTATAAAATATTTTTTACGCGTTCATATCATAGTATTGAATATGTAAAGTATATATTTTAACAGATTTCATGAGAGCACCTTTTGCACCAGTTAACCAGAAAAATATGATTCGGTTGATTGTTGTAGACAAGATTTTAACGAAGCTAGCTCTAAGCTCGCTACAGCTACGACTTTAACTCTAAATATTTTTACGCCAATGGGATACCAACAAGTGACGTAGTGTGCGATCTTGATTGGTTGTTGAAACGTGGTATTTGTTTACGTTATCAACTGTTGTGCATTGAATTTGCCAGGCACGCAAAGCAAAAATATATCATGCTTGCAATAAATTGCATAAACAAATAATAAATCTAAGCTAAGTTAAAGAAGTTGAAGAGAAAGGATTATATTTAAACAAACTCGATGCGCGATACGGCTCTGTATTTAATTATTTTCACGTTAATTAACATTCTAACTTATGTGGAGAAACTTAGCTCAACTTTAACACGAAATTTTGCTCCCTGGAGATGACGTCATAGATCACATGTGTGGGTATCTGTGATCTTTTTCTTCTTGAAGTGCAAGTACCCAACTAATTGCTGTACTGTACTGAATCCATATCTTTTGAATCATTTATATTTGTGCTTATAATGAAAAAGTGAGAAAACAAAAAGAAAAAATAAAGATCACAGAGATTAGATATAAAATATTTATATTTAATTTCTAATAATCATACAAAACTAACAAAAACAAACTAAATATTTTAAAACTATTTTCTATTGCAATATTTAGAATTATCTATTTCTTTTTTTTCACTCTTAATTTTTGTAAGTCGCGGAAAGTAATTATAAACATTACGTTTATATTACGTAATTATAAACAGACGTTTTTAAAGTCCGATTTCGATGTGACCCGTTTACAATGTCAACTTTTTATTGGACCATTTATATATATATATATATATATATATATATATATATATATATATATATATATATATATATATAATATATATATATATATAATATATATATATATAATATATATATATATATAATATATATATATATATATATATATATATATATAATATATATATATATACATAATATATATATATAATATAATATATATATATATATATATATATACATAATATATATATATAATATAATATATATATATATATATATATATATACATAATATATATATATAATATAATATATATATATATATATATATATATATATACATAATATATATATATAATATAATATATATATATATATATATATACATAATATATATATATAATATAATATATATATATATATATATATACATAATATATATATATAATATAATATATATATATATATATATATATATATATATATATATATATGACGCCCGGTGGCTGAGCGGTAGCGCTACGCGCTGTCGTGCCACAGGTCCCTGGTTCGTTCCTCGGGCCGGACAAGATCGACTCAGCCTTTCATCCCTTCAGTGAGTCGATAAATGAGTACCAAGCATGCTTGGGAACTAAACACTGGGGGTTCCGCGTTCGGCTGACCTCCTGACCGGAACATCTGTTCCTGCACCCCAGAGCCCAAGGTCAAGAAAACTGAGATGGGCACAGTCGGCCTTGGCCCTCTATGGGCTGTCGCGCCAATGAGTTTTAGTTTATATATATATATATATATATATATATATATATATATATATATATATATATATATATATATATATATATATATATATATATATATATATTTATTTATTTATTTATTATTAACGCACAGAAGAAAGCAGCTTCCTAGAGTTGATCTCTCTTCTTTACCCCACGTCAAACTTCAGAGTTACTCACATATGAGTAAATAAAGCTTTTCTTAGATATTTGATTTTTTGTATTCTCTGGAGTTATAAACAGTTGGCCTCAGAAATCATAAACGGGAACTTAACTTCCCATTGACATTTAATCCTTTGACGTAGAATTTTTATTAAACATATTTTTCATACATTTTTCATTATTTTGCATTTATTTAGGTCAAACTAAGTAAAAAATAAAATATTAAGCATTTTAATAAGTTATGGTTAGGAAATACAGCATTAAACACCGGTGTCTTTTTCTGCGTTAATGGCAAAATCTTCTAAACACGCCTCACTTCCAAACAATACTTCTTCGAATTTGAACTTAATTACAGTTATTTAGATCCAAGAGAAAAAAAATTTTGAAATTTCTTTAATTTTCAAAATTAATTACTGATAAATTTTTGAATATCAATCTTCTTTTTTTTTTCTTTCCCAACTACTTTTTGAGCGTTTTATATTTTAGTACAAATATAAATCCTATAATCTAACACATATTTTTTGTAACAATGTGATTGATTTTTGATAACTAAAAACTATCAAAATGTATTTTTTACTTATAATTAGAGAGTCTGAAAAAATATATATATAATTGACACCTGCGTTCCATCCGCGTCAAACTGCTAAAAGCTAATGAAATCAGCGGGGAGTATGCTTCCCACAGCCCTATAAAAAGTTAATCAGGAAAGCTGTAAAATATTTTTTTTTATATATACAATTACCTGTAGTAACTTAGTAAAAGTTGCTAAAATACCTGTAGTAATTCAGTAACTTATAAAATTTAATTTTTTTTTTTCTTTTTTTGCAGAATGCGTTAAGAGAAAAAGGCTGGTAAAGAAAGGTGGAGGTGGAGTGGTTATTAAAAAGGAAGAGGAAGGAGGGAGAGGTTGGGGAGGAAATTCAGGTGAAGAGGTAGTAAAGAAGGACAAGGAAGGAGGTGGAGGTTGGGGAGGAAATTCAGGTGAAGAAGTAGTAAAGAAGGACAAGGAAGGAGGTGGAGGTTGGGGAGGAAATTCAGGTGAAGAGGTAGTAAAAAAGGACGAGGAAGGAGGTGGAGGTTGGGGAGGAAATTCAGGTGAAGAGGTAGTAAAGAAGGACAAGGAAGGAGGTGGAGGTTGGGGAGGAAATTCAGGTGAAGAGGTAGTAAAGAAGGAAGAGGAAGGAGGTGTAACTAAAGGTGGAGGTGAAAGTGGAGGTAGAAGTATAGTAATTATAAAAAAAATACTGGAAGAGGGAGGAAGTGGAGGCGGTGGAACTGTAGTTAGGGAAGAACATGCGACTACTCCAGCTAAAGCTACATCTGCACCTGTCGAAACAAGAACTGCGAAAATTATCATCAAAAAAGTGAAAATCGCTGGTGGTGGAAAAGCTTCATACCAATACGAAGATGATGGAGATTATTACCAGTATACGAATGAAGAAAGCGGCGAAGAAAGCTCGTCATATAAAAGATCTTCTTCTAAAGAATCTTCTTTTGAAGAAACTTCTTCTGAAGAATCTTCTAATGAAGAATCTTCTTCTGAAGAATCTTCTAATGAAAAAGATGGTGATGGAAAAGTAGTTACAGATAAAAGTCCCGTAACAGAAGCACCCGCTTCGTCCACAACTGAAGAGGATTACTACTATGAATGAGTTATAGTAAGACTAGAGTGTTCTAACAACTTAGGTGGTTAAAACTGTGAAAAAATGCCTGGTGAGAAGAAGATAGTTTCAACAGATATTTTTTGCTTGTTTTTGTGTGCACTCGAACAAGTCTGAAAATTCATGCTTTCTTTTTTTTTTTTTTTTTTTTCAAGAAAAAGACAATTCTTTAAAGCTTACCTGAAATTAAAATAAATTTATTTAATTGCTTGTTTATTTTTATTGTATTAGGTTAGCATGGTTTTTCGGAGCTGTTTCACCAAGGGAAAATGTGCCACAGTATAAGTTCCTTACCCTCAAAGCATAATTATAATTTTGAACTGTAAATGATATTTTAATGTAAAGAATAATTTTAAATCTAAATGGTACAAATTGCTAAAAAATTTTAATTTTTTTCTAAATTACCAATTTTTTAGCGACAATTTTTCAACTCGATGAAAATTACCAAAATCAATGTCTTAATCTTAATGTTTGCAAATTTTTTATGAGCTCAGATAATGCAGTGTTTGAGTAACTTTTTAAATATTAAAAAAATAGACCACCAACGTTTTTTATTTTCTCAAAACTGTGACTTTTCTCCATATTGCCCCTTTTTACGCCATTGTTTAAAATAAACATAGAAAACCCTGGCTGAAGATAGATTAAATTTGAGCTAACAGTCATGAGTAACTGTTGCTAACTCACATTAGTTATAAAAGTGGCATATTATTTACAAAACAGCATCATTTCATGAAAATACAGAGCACTCGAAAAACAATTTTAATGATTAATATAATTGCTCTTATAAAAATATTGTTTATACATTTTATTTTTATTATGTTTCTCGTATAAACTTAAGAATACTTTTATTGCATCTTTCATCAAACCATTAACTAAGTTTAAGGCTTGTACAAGTAAAGATGTAGAGTGAAAATTAGTATGTGTTGGCGTGTTTCCGAAGCGCCAACTTTCCCTTTGGCTTTTTCATATTTCCCCTGATGGTTGTTCAGCTTTTTCAAACCAAGCCTAGTTTGAAAAGAATGGGTTTCAATAGCTGAGTTATAACAACTTCCTATTAGATGGGAAAATCGCCCCCTCATAGATTTTCTTAATCCTTATAGAGCCACTTTTTTCTCGCCATGTTATGTAAAAATATTTATGAAATTAAGATCGCTCAATCATGCGTTTTCTTACCCTATATTGATCCAGTTTTTCCAGCAATGCTTCGTAAAAAATAATTTTAAGATTTAGATCACCCCATCATGCGTTTTCTTAACGCTATACAGAACCATTTTTTTCTGGCAATCTCATGAAAAAAATACTTTTGGGATTAAGATCGCCCCATCATGCGTTTTCCTAAGCCTATATCGAGTCATTTTTTAGCAATGTAATGTGGAAATATTTTCAGGATTAATCACGTGTTTTAATCATGCGTAATTAACACTCTATCATGCGTTTTCTTAACCCTTAATGGGGCCACTCTTTTTGACAATGTTATGTAAAAATATTTTTGAGATCAAAATCGCTCATTCATGCTTTTTTTTAATTTCAAAATTGAGGCATTTTTCAAGCAATGTTAAAGTATTTTCAGGATTAAGATTCAATATTAAAAGAAATTTATTTAGCTTATTACCAAAAATTAATTTGATTTTTCTAAACCCTTTTTAAAAATTCGATTTAAAACAATCTCACTGCCTATTGTTAAGAATTAGCCATAAGTATATAGCTTTTAGCTTGTGTTTATGACAACAAATAAATTCGATGAGAAATCATATGAACGAACACCTAACGTACAAGAGAAAATAGCTCCCCAGTGTTGGCCTATTTTCTTGAATCCACGAAACTTTTACCCGCATTTAATCAAAAAAGGTCCTTCATAAATTATTTTTTTCGTATTTTTTGGAATTCGCATAAATTATAGGTAGAAAAATAGGCTTCCCATCGACGCTTAAAAATTAATGAAATTAGTAGGAAGTATACATCCGATGGTTTGATATAAAAAAAGTAGGAGCTTAAGAAATATTTACAAAAATATTTCTGTTTAAAGGAATATTATGATTTCTCAAAATGTATGGCAGAAACAATCTCGAAATGTCATCTGCATCAGCTTGCGGCATCAAATTTCGCGGTTTGGGTTTCAATTATATTATTATAATCAACTCAATTATATCAATTGTTTCAATTATATCAATTATATTATCTGCCACCAACAGAATGGAAATTTTAGACACATTGTATGTTGATATTGCACACAAGGAACAAAAAATTTACAGGCGGAGATGTTGCAGTTTTTTTATTTTTTTCATAAAAGTGATTTTTACATTTTCGGCACAAACATTTTCTATCATAGTGGTGTGTATTCAGTTTTAATGTTGTAAGACTGCTGAGGAATTTTATCGAAAACCGTACTTTCAGTTTTACAAACTGATATAATACTTATCATACTACTGAATCGACAAGCCCAAAATCTTTAAATTTATGTAGTACAGTTAAATAAAAGTATTCAAGCAGCTTTAATATTCTTTGTTGAAATAAATATTGGCGCAATTTATATTTAGTGCAATTTATGGTAACTTTTATGACCTGAAATTATTTAAAAATACCAACTAAAGTTGGCTTAATTGAATATTATAGTTGTAAGACGATGTATGGCAAGCGGACCAGCTAGATTTAAAACCTTCTTTTTAAAATTGCTAAAACTAATAAATATCAGAGCAAATGCAAATTTCACCAAAAGTTATTTTTATAAAAATAATAAAAATTCTCGTCTTTTTTTAAAGTAATCTATATGCACTTGCTGTTTACATATGTTGCGTGCGTCCGTAATCCAAAAAAAAAAAAAAAAAGAAGCAATGTTATCCAGCAACAAAACAGTTTTTCTTTGATGCGAAATACTGCGCAATAAAATGCAACGAAAGATATTTTCTAAGAGTTACAATATTTACAGAAAACTAATAAAAGCCATCTTATTTTTTTATGTGATGAATTTCTAATGGCAATCTGCAACTTTCTTAATTATCTATGTAAACGGCCTTACTTAATCAGAGAAAAAATAAAAGTAATGTATGTACGTATATAGGTCATAATCAATTAAGGTTGTTCTTCGAAGGTTCTGCAGTCGCGTACTTTTTTGCAAAAAATATGCTGTTTTCATAACTGTGTTGAGTTAGCAACAGTTACTTATGACTGTTAGGTTAAGTTCAGTCAATCCTTAGCCAGCTCCCCTTATGCTAATTCTGAAAATGGCACAAAACATCAATATGATGAAAAAACACAGTTTTGAAAAAATAAAAACGGTTTGTTGACTAATTTTATTATTAATTAAAAACTTACTAAATTAATTAATTAAAAGCTTACTGAAATGCTGCATTATCTGGGCTTAAAAAAAATTTGCAAAAGGTAGGAATAAGGCATTGATTTTTATACTTTTCAACTTAGTGGGAAAATATCGCCAAATAGGCGATTTAAAAAAAAAAGTTTAATAACTTATAAAATATTTAAGTTATTTTTCATTTCTAAAACCAAGACTATTTTTCACAGCAAGACTATTTTTTGTGTCATACTGAAATGCTGCATTATCTGGGCTAATAAAAAATTTGCAAAAGGTAGGAATAAGGCATTGATTTTGATACTTTTCAACTTAATGGGAAAATATCTCCAAATAGGCGATTTAAAAAGAGTTTAATAACTTATTAAATATTAAAGTTATTTTTCATTTCTAAAACCAAGTCTACTTTTCACGGCAAGATGGTTTTACGGTATAGGTTGAAATTATATGGGTACAGCTTTAAAATTATAGCTTTGCTTTCAAGTGCAAAGCCCTTAAACTGTGGCTTTTTTATTTTTCTGAGTGAAAGCACTTCGAAAAACTATGTAAAAATATCTAAGTACTGCAAAACACAGACTACAAACATCCTCGGAAGAGTTTATGAGTTTTTCAAATGAAGTATTTTTTAGTAAGGAATTTTTGAAATACATTACAAACTAAATCAAATTTACTAACTGAATTTCGAAAAATCAAGTTGAACATATTTAACACTTTTTCCAAAGGTGGACTGAATTTGTAAAATATTAAAGCAAAAAGAATAAAGACAGTATAATTTAATATAATATTCGGTGAAAGGAAATATTCTGCTTTAAAAGGTAGTTTGAAAAGTTTTGTTTAAGAACCTTCACATTAAAATGTAAAATTAAAGTAAAAAACAACATGAATAAAGCATATATATATATATATATATATATATATAATCTAATTTTTAAAAATTGAAGAAATTTTCGCAACACAAAAAGCACTTCTTTAAAAAACTCAATTTATCGTTTACGACAGCTTATTTTACCCAGGTTAACAACAGCGCAAAATACTTTTCTTGTTCCTATGAGTCTAACAAGGAAATACTCTTCGGTATTAAAAAGAAAAAAATTTTCACAGAAAAGTTCATTGCTTAACTAAAGGGAAACCTGATAATGAAAATGTGAAATTTTGCGTATGCGTGAAACATTCAAGTCAAGAATAGGCAGAATGTTCTTTAATGTTATTTATTGAGGATGAAGAAAACAAGTATAATTTGCCGGCAAAGAATGGTCTACTAAAGAGAAAGGTTAAGCAAAAACTGTAAAATATACATCATGCACACAGTGCTATTAGAAAAACATTACACACATAGTGCTGCCTAAGTACATGAAAAAGAAATTAACTACACCGCCCTCTCAGGTATTTGCATATTTGTTATATAGATTGATTTTCCTACTGAGAAATCGCAACCTACATGACGCAAATTGCTCAACTAGCTTGGGAAGAAAGAAAGATGGGATTATTGTTCGCGCATCTACAAGACTCCCACTGTGAGCAATCACAATTTTCAAAAAATGAAAAACATAAATTTCCTGATATAATTTCTTGTGAAGCAAAAATTAATCAACTGAATTTATTTTTGAGAGAGTCCTTGTTAGCTAGTCAAAAGTCACAGCTTCAGTTAAATATATGACCATTTCATTCATTTGAACATATTCAACTCTTAAAGTTTTCCCAATTACATTCTTTATGGGATCTAGTATCAAACTTATGTGTCTTGTGCGGAAAAAAAATGATTTTCCATTATTCGATATATCATTTACATATTGTTCATCACGTGAAAAGATCACGGGTCTCTCTACAAATATAGAATTTAAATCGTCCAAAAGATTTAACTGTCATATTAATTTGTAATAAATAGGGGAGACTGGGGTCAATTGTAACAGGGTACGATTGTAACAGAGCAAAATTTCGAGTGTCGGGTTCTAGATTTGGTTCCTAGGTGGCGCACAAGGTGTATTTAATAAATCTACATGTACACCCATGCTGGCAACCATTTTTATGTACTTTTGAAAGAGTTACATCACAAAAGATATTTTCACGCTACGTAAGTACTTTTTTTGGTATTAGAATATTATATTGTAACAAAGTAATTTTGTTTAAACAAATAAAAATTATTAACCGAATATGTAAGTGGACACCTTAATTAACATTTCTAAAAAAAAAGATTAGTTTTGTTAATTAACTAACATTGTTTTTAACAAATGAAGCTGAAATGGCGTCTTGGGGACGATAGTAACAGTAAGTAAAGGGACGAATGTAACAGCTGAAAATAAATAATCTTATGTTTACAATCCATTACTTAACTCTTTAAGAACCACCAATAGTTTCCTATATCATTTATATTATGTTGCACGTGCATTATTTTATTTGTCCCCTTTCACAGCATAAATTAAAATTTTTAACCCTTTAGGTCTCTGCTCATTATTATTTTTACTCCTAAAATATCACTACTATTTTGATCAATAAAAAAATATATCACAACTATGATAATATGTATAATTAACTATGTTTTAGTTGAATTTATGAACTGTTACAATTGACCCCGTAAGTGGGGACAATTGTAACAAGTGCACGACTGTCAAAAATTGTTAATAACTAATATAATAACATTTAAAATAAGGTATTTATTTTTTTTCTAGTAGAGGATAGTCTACTTTACTCGTCTGTCAATTAATACTAATAATATATTGGATTTTTTGTTAGTTAAAAATAGTTAAGTAAAAAATGTTACAATTGACCCCTCTCTCCCCTACCTTCTAAAGAAACGAGTTCAGCTGCACAAACGGATAAATCTACTGATTTTTGTTAATGCTGTTCCCTAAAATTAAAGAAATTACCCTCAAAGTGATTTTGCGTTTTCAGCATTACCACAGTTTGCATCTGCACAAGCCTTCAAAGGTCTTGATTTGTTGCTTATAAGATAAATCTTTTCAGTTATCTAAATCTTTTCAGTTTTTGTCCTTTGTACTTTCTATTGAGATTTTGCTATTGAGATATTACGATTGAGATATTATTTTGAGATAAAATTACGAAAAGTAACTCGTATCAAAAGCTAAGCCTGAAAGGGTTTATATTTTTAAAACCGTTCTTAAATATGAAGCAAAAAAAGTATATACATATTTGAGCCCGGAAATTTGTATTTAATCGAAGTCGAAGCAAACTCGTTCTTAAAATCTGATAAATCATTAGTGAGAAAGAAATTATATAAAACAGGCTGATAACCTGAAGGGATCAAATTATTTTAGAGTAAGTGAGAATTTAGAACTATGACGTCAAAGGACCAATAATATAATTCAGTTTACTTCCATCGAATAAACATAAAATATTGTAAGCAACTAATCTAGTTCATGAGATTAAAAATTCCCTAAACTGAAGGTTTGTAACAAAGAGCGAAAAAATTCGAAAAAGAAATATACAGGGTATTCCATAATTATCATCTCTTAATATCTACTTTTTGAATCCCCGTCATAAATGAAGCAAAAAAAAAGTATACTCGTGAAAATAAAAAAAAAGCACACAAGAAATATTTAAGCAAACTATTAAACTGTCAAAGTTTGTTTAACCACAAGTGAGAAAGGTATTGTACGAAACATTAAAACCAGTTTGATCACTTGACTATATTTGAAGATGTTTCCAATAATTGTCTTTCAGCTCCTTTCTGTTTTCTCCGCAATCACCCTCGAGTGGTTCACCAGATTTCGAAAGCGCTTATGTTTTCTTATCTATTTAATGTGCATACATTTTTGTTCGCAGTAGTTGAAAAGTATTCTAAATTTATATATACAAAGGGTGGTTATTTCGGAACACCTTGTAAAGTGGTGTGAAACTTTGAAACCTCAACATGTAGTAGGTTCTTCTTTGTCACATAATAATGAAGTGCGTATGAAATTTTTACAATAAAATAAAATTAAGAAAAGAAACACTAAGAAAAGTATAGTCAAAACTAGAAGTGGTAAAATTTACCATGTTTCTGACACTATGGTAACACAGAAAACATGATAATGAAACGATGCTTATGAAATCAATTGCTTATGAACCATGCTTATGAAATCAATTGAAACCCCTGAAAGTCCCTATGGAAAAAAATACAGGAAAAAAATCATCATTTTTATGTTTACGAAATGATAAACATCAGAAAAGTTCCTTTAGAGAAAAGCACAGGAAAAAGCCCACCATTTTCATATAACGGGAAGATAAGTTGAAACATCCGAAAGTTCCTTCTGCTAGGTAGGTACTTAATTTACGTCGCCTTAGAGCTGCACAATGGGCCATTGGCGATGGTCTGGGAACCATCTCTGAGAATGATCCGAAGACATGCCATTGCAATTTTGATCCTCCGCTTTGAAAGTTCCTTCAGGGAAAAGCACAGAAATAAACCGCCATTTTCATGCTAACGAGAAAATAAATTGAAACAACTGAAAGTTCGTGCAGAGAAAGCACTGGGGAAAAAACCTGCCATTTTCTTGCTAACGAGAAAATAAATTGAAACAACTGAAAGTTCGTTCAGAGAAAGCACTGGGGAAAAAGCCCACCATTTTCATATAACGGGAAGATAAGTTGAAACACCCGAAAGTTCCTTCTGCTAGGTAGGTACTTAATTTACGTCGCCTTAGAGCTGCACAATGGGCCATTGGCGATGGTCTGGGAACCATCTCTGAGAATGATCCGAAGACATGCCATTGCAATTTTGATCCTCCGCTTTGAAAGTTCCTTCTGAGAAAAGCACAGAAATAAACCGCCATTTTCGTGCTAACGAGAAAATAAATTGAAACAACTGAAAGTTCGTGCAGAGAAAGCACTGGGGAAAAAACCTGCCATTTTCATGCTAACGAGAAAATAAATTGAAACAACTGAAAGTTCGTTGAGAGAAAGCACTGGGGAAAAAACCTGCCATTTTCATGCTAACGAGAAAATAAATTGAAACAACTGAAAGTTCGTTGAGAGAAAGCACCGGGGAAAAAACCTGCCATTTTCATGCTAACGAGAAAATAAATTGAAACAACTGAAAGTTCGTTGAGAGAAAGCACTGGGGAAAAAACCTGCCATTTTCATGCTAACGAGAAAATAAATTGAAACAACTGAAAGTTCGTTGAGAGAAAGCACTGGGGAAAAAACCTGCCATTTTCATGCTAACGAGAAAATAAATTGAAACAACTGAAAGTTCGTTGAGAGAAAGCACTGGAGAAAAAACCTGCCATTTTCATACTAACGAGAAAATAAATTGAAACAACTGAAAGTTCGTTGAGAGAAAGCACTGGGGAAAAAACCTGCCATTTTCATGCTAACGAGAAAATAAATTGAAACAACTGAAAGTTCGTTCAGAGAAAAACACTGGGGAAAAAACCTGCCATTTTCATGCTAACGAGAAAATAAATTGAAACAACTGAAAGTTCGTTGAGAGAAAGCACTGGGGAAAAAACCTGCCATTTTCATGCTAACGAGAAAATAAATTGAAACAACTGAAAGTTCGTTGAGAGAAAGCACTGGGGAAAAAACCTGCCATTTTCATGCTAACGAGAAAATAAATTGAAACAACTGAAAGTTCGTTGAGAGAAAGCACTGGGGAAAAAACCTGCCATTTTCATGCTAACGAGAAAATAAATTGAAACAACTGAAAGTTCGTTGAGAGAAAGCACTGGAGAAAAAACCTGCCATTTTCATACTAACGAGAAAATAAATTGAAACAACTGAAAGTTCGTTGAGAGAAAGCACTGGGGAAAAAACCTGCCATTTTCATGCTAACGAGAAAATAAATTGAAACAACTGAAAGTTCGTTCAGAGAAAAACACTGGGGAAAAAACCTGCCATTTTCATGCTAACGAGAAAATAAATTGAAACAACTGAAAGTTCGTTGAGAGAAAGCACTGGGGAAAAAACCTGCCATTTTCATGCTAACGAGAAAATAAATTGAAACAACTGAAAGTTCGTTGAGAGAAAGCACTGGGGAAAAAACCTGCCATTTTCATGCTAACGAGAAAATAAATTGAAACAACTGAAAGTTCGTTGAGAGAAAGCACTGGAGAAAAAACCTGCCATTTTCATACTAACGAGAAAATAAATTGAAACAACTGAAAGTTCGTTGAGAGAAAGCACTGGGGAAAAAACCTGCCATTTTCATGCTAACGAGAAAATAAATTGAAACAACTGAAAGTTCGTTCAGAGAAAAACACTGGGGAAAAAACCTGCCATTTTCATGCTAACGAGAAAATAAATTGAAACAACTGAAAGTTCGTTCAGAGAAAAACACTGGGGAAAAAACCTGCCATTTTCATGCTAACGAGAAAATAAATTGAAACAACTGAAAGTTCGTTGAGAGAAAGCACTGGGGAAAAAACCTGCCATTTTCATGCTAACGAGAAAATAAATTGAAACAACTGAAAGTTCGTTCAGAGAAAAACACTGGGGAAAAAACCTGCCATTTTCATGCTAACGAGAAAATAAATTGAAACAACTGAAAGTTCGTTCAGAGAAAAACACTGGGGAAAAAACCTGCCATTTTCATGCTAACGAGAAAATAAATTGAAACAACTGAAAGTTCGTTGAGAGAAAGCACTGGGGAAAAAACCTGCCATTTTCATGCTAACGAGAAAATAAATTGAAACAACTGAAAGTTCGTTGAGAGAAAGCACTGGGGAAAAAACCTGCCATTTTCATGCTAACGAGAAAATAAATTGAAACAACTGAAAGTTCGTTGAGAGAAAGCACTGGAGAAAAAACCTGCCATTTTCATACTAACGAGAAAATAAATTGAAACAACTGAAAGTTCGTTGAGAGAAAGCACTGGGGAAAAAACCTGCCATTTTCATGCTAACGAGAAAATAAATTGAAACAACTGAAAGTTCGTTCAGAGAAAAACACTGGGGAAAAAACCTGCCATTTTCATGCTAACGAGAAAATAAATTGAAACAACTGAAAGTTCGTTGAGAGAAAGCACTGGGGAAAAAACCTGCCATTTTCATGCTAACGAGAAAATAAATTGAAACAACTGAAAGTTCGTTGAGAGAAAGCACTGGGGAAAAAACCTGCCATTTTCATGCTAACGAGAAAATAAATTGAAACAACTGAAAGTTCGTTGAGAGAAAGCACTGGAGAAAAAACCTGCCATTTTCATACTAACGAGAAAATAAATTGAAACAACTGAAAGTTCGTTGAGAGAAAGCACTGGGGAAAAAACCTGCCATTTTCATGCTAACGAGAAAATAAATTGAAACAACTGAAAGTTCGTTCAGAGAAAAACACTGGGGAAAAAACCTGCCATTTTCATGCTAACGAGAAAATAAATTGAAACAACTGAAAGTTCGTTGAGAGAAAGCACTGGGGAAAAAACCTGCCATTTTCATGCTAACGAGAAAATAAATTGAAACAACTGAAAGTTCGTTGAGAGAAAGCACTGGGGAAAAAACCTGCCATTTTCATGCTAACGAGAAAATAAATTGAAACAACTGAAAGTTCGTTGAGAGAAAGCACTGGGGAAAAAACCTGCCATTTTCATGCTAACGAGAAAATAAATTGAAACAACTGAAAGTTCGTTCAGAGAAAAGCACAGAAAAAAAACAGCCATTTTCTTACAAACGAGTAACTTGGTTATATGCGTTTCTACTATTACTTATGTAATTTAACTAAGATTCTTTTGTTTCTCTCTATAATTTAACAGAAATTTTTTACAGTGAAGATTTAACGTAGAAAAATTGTCGAATCAATATTCAAACACCTCTTTTATTGGGAGCGTGAAATTGAGTTTCAGATTCCAAGAACAGCCTCGACAGTTCAGCAAATGGTTGTAATTAACTACAAATTTGTATTCAAAAGTGTACATTACTGATTAAATGCATTTTTTAAAAAAAAACTATCTTTTATTTGTTGTTTGAAAATTTTCAATTCGTCTTCTGCACAAAGTTTAAAAATAAACTAATATTTTTTTGATGACAAATTAAAAGATGAAAATGCAGTGATAGCAACTAAAGCTTTAAAATTCTATGCGAAATTTAAAAAAAAAAATTATTTTAAAAACAAATAAATGGATTGTTAATCGTACTTTTTAACTTTGAAATCAAAATATTTGATATATTTATTTTTAAAAAAAATACATCTTTCAATTCATTTAGTTTCAGAAAGCACATTTTCATCGCCCAAATTTATAAAACCAGATTTTAATGAAGATCAGAAGCTTTATCAGAGTTTCATGCATAAAATTCGAACTTTAACTGCTAATAAAGGCAAGTATCCAATTCAAAGTGCAAATAAGAATTTACTTTTCTTTACCGATGGCATACGGAAGAACCTAGGTCATGAAAAAAATTGAACACATTCAAAACACTCACTGAAAAACAAGGATCATAATAACTCCTATTCAAGGACAAAAGAACAATGTCATATAAAAAAGGAAAAACAAAAAACAGCACTAGCCTGAACAAACATTCGTTTCAGATAACAAACTACAAGGAAAAAAAATAGCTTAGGCGGAAATTAACCCCACGAGCCATAGACCAAATTCAAAGAAATATACTGAGCAAAAAAATTGTGACGTACAACCAAAAGAAAGATTGTTAAGATAATTTAAAAGCCTCCGCTTAAAGAAAGCAAATATCAGTGATAGATTAAGTTTACAATAATGAAATATCAGTTAAAGTAATTGCATTGAAATAAAAATAAAAAACTCACTTGTCAAAAAGATCAAATAATTAAACACAATATGTTAAATTCGCTTTTATATCAGAATTCCGGGGTTGGTTGATAATTCCTACAAATATAAGAATTTTAATTTTACATAGCATAGTTTTAGAATGGCCCATTTAAAGAATAAATTCTGAAAGAATAAGTTTTAATGAGGGAATTTTCAAATTTGGCATATAAGCTCTCCTATAATGTCGATTTTCATTGAATATAGATCAAAAATGTTGAATTTTGATTGCTAATTGTAACAAATATTATATTTCAGTTCTAGAATGCAAACAGCATAGTTTCAAATAATTAGTAAGTTTTTGAAACTTTTACAAAAGAAAAAATTCTTTCGTGATAAAAATGGCTGCGATCAGTATTCAAACTTTCCAGCAATTCACGCTTTTCATCAGGATTTGTCTCTATATTAAAAATTCACAAGGTACACTGTTTTGGGTGTTCAACTTAACGTTTCATTTTGTTTTTCTGCAGAAAAACTAAAAGCCTCAACTTGAAATTTAAAAAGATTGTTAAAAAATGTACAAATAGTTTAATATTCGAACATTAGTTCGAGAATTATTAATTATTGAACTTGACTTAAAAAATACCATGCGAGTAACTCTACTACCAACAGAAATGCAACTACAGAGTTAAAATCCGACATGCTAAAAGGGCACTATATTCTAGTGTTTTTATAATTGTTATTTTAAAAACTTTTCCATTAATTTTTGTTATTTTCTTTCCTCACATTACATTTTGTTTGGCTGTTCAAACAGTAAAAGATTTTATTTATTTTTTTTAAATTACAGAGGTGTTTAGAAAAATGTACTAGAAGTATGGAAGAATAAAAAAAAATTTAACATTCGATAAATAGTTCGAGAATTAATAACTGTTAGACTTGAATAAAAAAAAATACCATGCTTGGTCGATCTGAAACCAGCTGAAACTCAACTGAGGAGTTAAAATTAGATGCGCTGGAAGCATTACTTCCCTTTAAGAATTTAATACGATTTTTTTTTAAATACCATTCCACTCTTAATTGCAAATGGGCTTTTTCGAGATTTTTTTTTCGTTTTTTTAATTAGAAAAATACACTCGTACAAGAAGTATTTATTCATTGTTGTTGAAACTTATTTATTTTTCTCAAAATTTTCATTTTATAAGCTTGTTTTTGACTTGATGTTAAAAGTAACAAAAAGTATAAATAAATAAAATAAAAAATACGGTTTTATCTTGCCAGATATAAATTTTAATATTCATAACATAGTTTTTAAAAATATAAAAGACCCATAGAGATAAAAATCGTTTCCAGTTTGAACTGTTACGAGGAATAAGGTTACGTTGTATATTTTTATTGAGTGGAATTACTTCTCATTGCGTTCCACATTCTGTATTCTTAACTTTAAATATTTTTAATTTCAAGTATAGTTGATTAATTTTTAAATCTAGCTAATTGTTCATTTCTTTAAGATGAAAATCTTGGCAAATTTTTCTGATTTTCAATTATTACAATTAAACATTTTACAAACAAAATTATCTCTTTTTTTTAAAAAAATGCTAATTTTTAATGAAAAAAAGTGAAGGAAATGCAACTACGAGGGTTAACGTGCGGATCTTTGCACCACACAGTTTTAAAATGCCAGGAAATCCAAGGAAAACTCCATACAAAAGATAACTTTAATTAAATATTTACTAATATTTGGAACATTTTGAAATGTAGGGTATACAACTTTTTACATCATTTCAAAGAAAGCAATTTTACATGGTAAAATAAATCAAAATACGAAATTTGAGTGAAATCGGTCGAATAGTTCCTGAGAAATAAAATTGGGAAAAAGTCGTATTTTTAAAATTCGATTTGATTTCTCAACTACTATTCGACAAATTTTGTTCACATTTTGTAGTTTGCCGTATAAAATAGCATTATTTGAAATGATGTTGAAAATTTTATGCATTTCAGTTCGAATTTTTTTTTTTTTTACTCTCCTTAGATTAAATAATGAAAAGTTTATTTACTGAAAGTTATATATTTACATGTAATTTCGGATAAATGAATTTCATAGCTGTCAGCAAAAAAGTTTTAATGCGCTTAAAAAGTTCACAAGGAATAGTGAAATACGCAAAAAGTAAAACTGACATTAAAGGGTCTCCTGACCAAACTATTGGAATCATATTTTCCAGATTGCGGCTACCTCCTATATTTTAAATATTTTAGGAGACAGAAATCCGAACCCGTCAAAAAAAAAAAAAAGTACGTTTATTCGGAGTATATTTTTGTGTCTGATTTTGTAACTTAAAATATCGGCTGCACCAATTAGTTAGCATATTTGAGGTCACTCCCTCGAACCTTAAAGATTGCGTTCTAAAACGTGAAGTTATTCAGAGTGTTCCGTTTATTTTTTGTTTTTTTATTTTTTTGTTTAAGTTTAACTCATCAAAAGGATTGACTATACTGAGAAATGAAAAATATGGTCAAAGCTAACCAAGAAATGGTAATATTTACCGTGTTTCTGTCTGCATGGGATTACCAAGAAATTCTTTGGTAATGATTGTGGTAAAATCCATATGAATAAAGCAGAATGCTCATATGTGTCTGCGTACAAATCCGTCCGATCCGCACCGTATTAAGTGTATATACGTTCCGATAACCGGTTTGCAATCTACATTCCAAATAAAGAATTTTCCATGGAATCTGATAACTACAGGCTGGCTACTAAATACTGTAACACTAAAAAAAAATAGGAATTAATTTTAATCTTTTAGTAAAACAATTTGTTTCTCACTATTTCTGTGAGTGGTGCTTTCTATAAGTGAAGACGATTTATGCTTAAAGCAAAACATATAGAATAAATTTAAAGAAGGAATCGAAAATTTTGATGGTTAAACAGCTTTTCGATTGCCTATTTTCAGCCGGTATAATCTTCAAACAATTAAAATCTCTTGGGTTTAATGGAACATTTTTATATAGAACTATAAATCGATTATTGGATACTAATAGCTGTAAAGATTGACCCAGGTCTGCTCGTCCTCGCTCAGTTCGTACGAAAGATCGCATTAAAGAATTCGTGAAAAGATACCAAGAAATCCACAACGCTCTGTCAAGAAAATGACTGCTGAAGAGAACGTGAGTTGGAGAACTATACAAGTTATATTAAATGAAAACCGGATTTTTGCCCTTATCGCAAAGGAAACGTTCGAGGCATGACAACTGCACGAAGTTTAAAAAGCTTACAAAATTATAAGAAATTGCTAAACCGGCAAAGTAACAAAAGTGTTGGCAGAATGATCTTTTCTAGTGAGAAAATATTTTGCTCAGAGCAAATTCATAGTGCTAAAAATAATGTTGTATATGCAGCAACCTATGATGATATACCTGAAAGTGTACGAACTGTGCAACGCTTTCAGAACAAGAATTCTGTAACGGTTTTGGCTGCAGTGTCAAACAACAGAAAATTTCCTCAGAATAAAGGGGTAAAAATCAATGCTGAATATTACAAAAAGGAAGTATTGGTTACTTATTTGTAGCCACATGCTGACAGATTGTATCCCAAAATCGATAGGATATTTCAGCAAGACTTCACAGTAAAACCGTGCCAAAACAAAACAGGCTTGGCTCCATGTCAATTGTTCGAAATTTATTAAGCCAGAAGAGTAGCCTTCGTCACCGGATCAGTGACACAGGGGAAATTCACCAAATTTTAAAGAATTGTCAAGAGAAGTAAAATAAATGTGTTTAATTTTTAATATTTAAATTCAAAACACATATTTTGTACTTTTATTTATATGTTTTCAATAAATATAATTTCTGTAAAAAAAATATTTAATACCTTTTTTGCATACCTTTTAAATACGTATTTAATAGCGGCTCGCGAAAAATTTCAAATTTTGAAAAATGGCTCGACTATCAAGGTGTTTGGCCACCCCTGGAATATATTATAGTTGGTATAAATTAATATTGATTTATTGATCATTTACCTTTTTTGACCTCATACGAAAAACGGGTATTCAGATAGTTAACAATAAAATATTGTTTTATAATATACGTTTAAATTTGGTAAATGAGTAAAATTTGGTAATTTTATAGCGATACCTTACAGCATGGCACAAAAACTATATATTCGGTTAAATTTACTTTTCAGATTGGTATTTTTACTTCTTTTTTCTAATGGCAGACATTGAACTGTTACGTTCTTCACCCAGGAAGATGCCGGAAGTATTACTCATGTTGCGTTACCCAGTGGGCACCTGTGAACCTAAGTACCGGAGGCGAGCAGCATTACCCACGCCACACTGACACAGATACCCGTTTATAGGGTGGACCACATTCACACATCACGCAATAGAGAACAAGACACAGAGAGAAACATCCATGCCCTGAGCGGTATTCGAACACGCAGCCATTGGCTTCGCAGTCAGGCACGCTAACCTCTCGACCATCTGGCCGGCGTATTTTCACTAAATGTGAGGTAATAATAACTAAAATTTTAAAGACAAGAATTTTCGGCAAACTATTACCAAATGATCGTAAAAAATTATTAAATGAAAGGTTTAAATATCATATATTTTGGTTTTCATCACCAGAATTATGTTGTTTTTATTACCAGAAATGCCATTACCATACGGTATGACAATTTTGCCGGGTTCTTCCAACACCTCCTAGAAGAAGGAAGGCCTCAACACGGATCAATTTAGTAGTCCGATGTGACGAAGTTAACTGCGCAGTTGATGAAAAATAAGAAAGATGTCATTACGTTCGGGGTACTAAGCTGCGCAGTGGATGAAAATACGAAATATGTCATTACGTTTGGACTACTAAAGGATATTTATGGTAACCCGTGCTGAGGCCTACTCTTTTCTAGGAGGTGTTGGTTCTTCTCTCCGTTTATGCATATAGTAACATTTAACCAGTGCTATTCAGAATTTACTTCAATTTCTCTATGCTTAATAGATAACTTCAATTTTATTGAAGTGAAACTTCTAATGCGACTTCCAACAAAGTTGCGTTAAACGTTTAACGATACATTTTTATTGGCCGGAAAATCACGTGGTAGGATCCAGTTTTCCCTCATTCATTTCCATATTGTTTTGGTTCTCACTAGCATAAAATTAATAAAAGTCATAAAAGTATTGTTTTTCTATAAATATTTTTGCATCCCTAATTTAATGTTATTTTCCTGAACCGCTAATATTACGCTTTTAATTCAAGAGTTTAAAACTAAGATAATTGTTTTATTATTATTATTATTGTAATGTAATTCTGCGCTACATTTTAAAATAAAGTTATGTAGATAGGTGGTTGTAAGCAATGTTAATAAAGTTTGTCTTAAAGAAACAATATGATTTCACTAAAAATCGATTTCTACCCCTTCCTATTTTCATTTCCACATTACGAAGTTTATTATTATTATTGTAATGTAATTCTGCGCTACATTTTAAAATAAAGTTATGTAGATAGGTGGTTGTAAGCAATGTGAATAAAGTTTGTCTAAAAGAAACAATATGATTTCACTAAAAATCGATTTCTACCCCTTCCTATTTTCATGTCCACATTACGAAGTTTCACTTCTTCCGCGCGGAGGGACTCCACGCACTATTTTTTTTTTATTATTATTAGTTCTATTAGTAGAATATCCGTTATCTAAGCTTATAGAGACATACTTTAAAAGCAGGAATGTCAATATAAGAAACACCTGGTTTCATAGACTTTTCAAAATACGAATCCGGTGACGTCATCACCATACTTCCCGAAATTTTTAACGTTGATTTTACTTAAGATATACTAACATAATAAACAAACAATAAATAATTCATCAAAACGTGTGATAAACTAATTTTTGATTGATTAGTGCTACAAGCTAGTAAAGTCCTATTATAAAATATATATCAAATTCTATGGAAAACTTTTCCTTTGGGATGCTAATGCAAACCGCTGACCGGAGGATATTATAAAGTAGACAGTTAGACCTACCGTTTCTTGAAACGTATGTACATGCCAAAAAAAATGGACAACCCCGAATAATTTTCGATTTAATGATCGGATCTTTACATTCTAGGACTCCATCTGGATGGATAGAGGAGATGATTTCAAATATACTATATATTTAGTGCAAACTATATTTCAAGATAAATCAAACAAAAAACGTACTTTTTCTGAATAATCAAACTGTTTTTTCAATTTCTGAACTACAAAATATAGAGGGTAGCCGCGATCTGGGAAATATGGTTCTAAAAGTTAAGTCCAGAGAGGCACCCCCTAATGTTAATTTTATTGTTAGCGTATTTCGCCATATTTGGTGAATTTTTTAAGCAAATTGAAAATTTTTTGCACAAAATTGTAAAATTCGTTTATTCTAAGTTAATTCCCTGCGAAAAAATAAAGTTTTGTAAATATTTGTTATTTTTTAATTGTATTTAATAATAGCCGAACCAATTTTGTATTGCAGGGTATACATTTTTTACATCATTTTAAAGTACCTAATTTTACATGGCAAAATTCAAAATTTGAGCGAAATCGGTTGAATAATTCCCGAGAATTCGAATATTAAATATATGACTTTTTTGAAATTCGATATTTCAGGAACTATTCAACCATTTTCGCTCAAATTTTATATTTTGCCAAGTAAATTTAGAAACTTTAAAATTGTGCAAAAAATTTTAAGCCTTACTATTCTAAATGCCTTCGACTATCATTAAATTTTATAAAAATGATAAATATTTACTGAAATGTATTTTTGACATATATATTAACTTTGGATAAACGAATTTTATAATTAAGTGTAAAAAATTTTCAGAAGTTCTCTAACTATGGAAAAAAAACGCAACCATAAAATTAACATTACGGTGCAAACTTTGGATCGCTCTCCAGACAAATAATTAGGACCACATTTCCCAGATTGTGGCTATCCCGTATATTTTGGATATGAAATTTGACGGGAGCAATTTTTTGATTTGATTCATCAGAAGAGAAGTTTCTCTTAAATGTAATTTTATGCTTTGTATAATAAATACATAAGCATATATATTTACAAACGAAATATGTTTTTTGGTCAATTTTAAGTAATCTTTTGTAAAATAAATAAAATATGCCACTGGTTCTTGCCATAGCTAAATCATAATCCCGAGTTTTGAGCTGCAAAGTAATATTTTGTAATAAAACAACGCCCAGTTTAAAAACTCTGGCTATGTTATTAAAAAAGAGTAAATTTTTAATGTCATCATGCCATTTTGTTACCCTCTTATCTTACCAAAATTGGAAGAATAAACACTTCAAATTAACATTTTAAAGCAAAACTTTTAAGTTCAACTTTAACGGATCATCTATATAAAACCCCTGATACGGAATCTATAATTATCACTAAACATGAACCCCGATTTAAGCAGCAAAGTTGACTCTAACGATTAAGCAACAATATATTTCAAAATATCTTGTTAGATGGTCTAATAGGATACCTGCAAGTGACGTAGTTTTTTTATCTCTATCCTGATTGGTTGTTAAAACGTTTCATTTGCTTACGTTAGCAACTGTTCTTTCCTTTCCATTTCGAGTGAACCAAGCCCGCCAAGTATAAGTTCTCTTAAGTGACACATTCCATATCCTTTCACAAAGATTTCAATTCTTTCACTATATATTTCGTACTTAACACAAGACAGGCACAAAGTCATGTGGAACATAAACAAACTAATCATGCATCGAAGTTGCCAAGTACAAAAAACAAAAATATATCACGATTACAATGAAATACATAAACAAATAATAGATCTAAGTTAAGTAAAAGACTTAAATGAGAAAGAATTGTATTTCAACGAATTCGACGTGAGATACGGCACTGTATTTTATTAATTTCACTTTAATTAACATTCTAACGTATGTGGAAAAACCAAGCTCAACTTTAACACGCCATATAGTTTATAAATGATTAGCTGTCATAGGTCACATGTGTTTCTATCGATGATTATCTTTTTCTTGAAGGGCAAGTATCCAATTGTGTAATAAATACAAACAAGTGTATCTTAAAATTTATTTTCTTATAATTAGAAAATTAAACATACTAATCATACTTTTTTCAAACAAAGTTTATTGAATTAATTCATTTTAAGCATCTATCTTTATTAAAATTATGGCATTGATATGTAATCATTGAATCTTAATCTTACATTTGTGATACAATGTTATCTTTTGTTGGAAGCAAAATTCATTTTAAATGTTCTAAAAAGGAATATTTCATTATAGAACAAAAAACCATAATAAAGAGCACATGTCATAATAAAAGCGGATCAAATTTGTTATGATTGCACAACAAAAGAATTTTCAAATTTCATTCTACTGATAATCATCATATCCTCAAAAAAATCCTGGCTTTAGCAACTTATCACGATGCTATAATTCCTTTTCATTTAATAAGCTATAGTGTTAACAATCTGACTCCTCAATTCCCATTTTTATCTCATTTTTTCCCATTCTTATCAAAGAAATCAGACACCAATGCGCTCGCAATTCTAAATCATTACTCACGTTCGTCTCTGATTAGTAATTTAAATTAAATCAAACAACCGTGGCGGCAGGAATGATTTAATAAGGATTTATTCAGCTTTTAAAAGGATGTGAAGATTAACCTGTTTGGATCTTATTTAATCAGGAACATTCTCTGGTGATTATGACATGAATCTTCGTTGGTGCTTATAAAATACCAGGCCAGTATTGCAAAGATACTCAATCGGTGAAAAATTAAAATGAGGATACATTTATTTCTTCTTGTTTTAGTGGCTTGTGGAATTAGTGCAAAAGGTAAATTGCTATTTATATATTTTTTTAATTATCTCAACCGAATATATTTTTATATATTATCTTTACCTTTAACTGTAACTGCCTAATCAATCAGACTCTATAACTTTTATCAATAGACGTGTCCTCAAACCACAAGGGAATCTTTCCTACCCGTGGTGATCGAACGTAATATATACGTCACACGAATTCTTGTTTAAAAAACGACTGTTCTCCCATCAAACAAATGTTTTTTTATTCTTTTCAAAACTCGGGGAGTAGCTAATGGAAGAAAATATTCATCTAGTTAAATAATCGCTTTTTTAATATGAGTCTTTTTGCGTCACGGTGTATAAAGAAAAATTTCAGGCGTTAATGGGTTTTAAGAATGCTTTTCATAGCTCATTTGCCAAGGAAAATTTTTTAAAAAAAGCCAGTTATTCAAAAATGAACGCTCCAAGTGTTAAGACGTTAAGGTTAAAACGCTCCAAAACACTGTCACAAACATGTGAAAGCCAAGAGCGAATGAGAAATCGTTCTGATATGCTGACTTTTCGGCCGGGATATAAGTGCCAGTATAATAAGCCGGGATATAAGTGCCAGTATAAAAAGCCGGGATATAAGTGCCGGGATATAAGCGAATAGATTAAATGTCAATTTGGCAATATTTTTCGACCTATAGAGAAACTAATAAACTAATAAATAATTTAAATTTTCCCAAATTTATAAGCCATCTGGAAATTAATGTAACCAAGTAGCTTTTTAAATATTAATTCACAAAAACTTTTCATTTTCAAAAAACTGCATATTGAGATTCAGCACCTCTCTCATAAGGCACTGGGCAAAAGATAAGCAAAACTTTTCCTTACAGCGATGACTAAATTGTAACAAATTATTTCACGAACTAAATTGTTTCATGAAAAGAATTACTGTCGAAAATGTAAATTTTCAAAAAACTGAAGATGGAACAAAAAATAACACAATCATAATTTTTTTCTTTAAATATATTGTTATAATATATAGCAATAAATTAAATGGTTTGTTCTCTACTCCATATGAACACACATCAGCCAACACACTTTTGATGGATTAAAGTGAAAGAAATTAAGCTATTGTGAGGAAAATGCTAAAAATATAAACTAAAATCGACTTCTCAGTGTTACACTACAAAAGTAGTTTTATTTAAATTCATAACTCAAGAACAATAATTGGAAAACTGAAATTGCGATTATTTTAAAAAGTTTAGATTTATTAAAACTTAAAACAGGAAAATTTGATTGAAAATCTTTCACGAAAAACTACCTCAAAATATTATCGGAGATGCAAACAAGTAATTTTCTTTATTTGGATTATGTTTTCTTTTAATAAAAAATTAATTAACGAATTATTATTTAAGTAATAATAAAAAAATTTAATTTAAATTTAATAGTAATTTTTACTGATAAATTCATTATTAATTAACTGTTTATTCATTATTAATTAATTATTAATTAACTGTTTATTTATTATTCATTAATTATTAATTAAGCTTAAAACCTGTCGGATTTAACAGTATAGTAATTTTTTAATACAATTTTTACCATCATTTACAGTTTAGTTTTGTATTAAATCATTCAATGGTCATGATTTTTATTTTTAAAAATATTTAACTGCTTCACTTCAATTTTTCGTGAATTTCGATTCCATCCTGAAACGAATAAACTTAAGAATGATAATTTCGTTTGCTGAAAGATAGTTAGTTTCTTAAAATACTTAAATACATATGAAAGCTATTTACGTAAAAGTTGTTTTTCTTATCGTAATACTTGTTAACAAAAATATTTATAAGTAGCTGCTTTTAAACAGATAGAATAGTGTTTTTATTGTGTACACTAATTATCTTTTCATTAAAAGAATATAAACAACATTTTCGGAGAATTTAGTTCAGCATCTGCCAAACAACCGTCTTCCAGTATGATCTATTTACGTTATGGTCTGCAATTTACATTCAAAAATATAGTTTTTAAATTTTATTTATGACCTTCATATTAAGGTCAATGCATATTTGTTAAATGATACATTTTTCTTCAGTAACCTAACAGATCTAGTCTGGTTTTCGATTATATTTACTGAACAACTGGTGAATGGGTTTATTAAAAAAGATAATCATTTTTTTGTATTTTTGTTCATATTTGTAAAATGTAAATAATCTTTGAGAATAAATAAATCTTTCTTAAATGATGTGTATATATATATATATATATATATATATATATATATATATATATATATATATATATATATATATATATATATATATATATATATATATATATATATATATATATATATATATATATATATATATACATATATATATATATATATATATATATATATATATATATATATATATATATATATATATATATATATATATATATATATATATATATATATATATATATATATATATTCTCATCTCATTTTTATTTCTATTTTTCCTTCATATGATTATGTAAAACAATATTTTAGGCGACTCTGCAGCAGCAAGTTCAGCAGCAGCGTCATCAAATGGAAACGGTGAGAATGAGCTTAATTTATCCAAACAGATATTTAAAAAAATTTAGTTAAATGTATATTTCTATGCGGACATTTATGTCCGTTAAAAATCACTTATATCCAGTATTTACCTGAAGAATGTAAAACATCCACCTGCTGTATACCTTCTAAATAAATTTTAGCTTAAGGAATACATTCCTTCAGACATTCATAGCTAGCCAACTTTTTACAGAACCGTGCTACTTTTAGAATAAAAGAAAAATTATATATATAGCCTGGATATTATAGATCACATGACATGAAAGAATAACTATATGCTGCATGGGGGAAAAACGCGCACTTGTCTTTTGGTAATAATATTGTAAACCTGTCTCCAGCAGCTTCTGCTCTATGTAGGGGGGCACATGTCAACAATTTTTTTTAATTCTTTATTTTTCAAAAATATCATCCATTTCTCACAGTAAAGAAGTCCATATGTTTAAATAGTCTTTTCTTTGTCTTATGGAATTTTTTGAGATTTTTCAATAAAATATTTCTTTACTTTATGATATTTTAGAAAAATGACTTCAATTGTTCACATGTGCCCCTATAGGGGGGCACATGTGAACATGCCGGGGGCACATGTGAACGAGATGAAAAACACAAAGCAATCATCATATTTAAGAGAAAAAAATATTTAATATAATAGTTATAGAAACACATTATACTGAAAGGGTTGTAGCTTACTACGTGAATTTATTGGGTTTATTTATTTATGTGAATTTATTGGGTTAATTTCGTCAATTGAGCTTTTTGCAACTTCATGTTCCTCAGGAGTTGTAATGGGCCTTTTTCTTTCTTCTCTGTTACTCTTTCATTTTTTTTTTTTCACTTTTTTTCTATCTTTTCATTTTTAGCTTTAGCTTTCTCAGGTGTATCAGTTAATATGCGAGATTTTTCCTTTTCGCGTTTTCGTTTCTTTAAGTTAATTACTTTGGCTCTTAGAAATGGCTGGATTGATTCTGGTGTAGGACAAGTACTGATGGCATTACTGTTAAAACCATTGTCAACATTTTCTGCCTAACCATTAGTAAATTTTTAAATTACTAATGACCATTAGTAATCATAAATTTTTAAAGGAAAAAGTAACAATTAATTAATTAATTATGGAAAATTAAGTAATAATAATTTTAAATTCATGCATATTTTTTAAACCTATATAATCATGAGGATAATAACCTTAATACTAGGGGCACATATGAACTGTTCACATCTGCCCCAGATGTTTTGTTCACAAGTGCCCCGTCATCTTTCCTAAACCTAACTTGAAAAATAAAGAATTTTTAATTAAGTAAAAAAAAAATAATAATTGTCATAAACGTACCTGAATGTTAATATAATAGTCTGCAATAGTTAATTTTAGCTTATTACTTGATTTATACTACATATGTTTTCCCTTGAAGAAGCGATTGATAAAAGTATATACAACACAAGCTTATACAAGGAAATTGTCAGAAGAGAGCAACAAAATTGCTCATTGTTCTGAAAGTTTGGCAGAGAAGTAGGACTAGAATTGTCATCTATTGAAAATTTTTCAAGATTTTTTATTTTAAATCATATTGGTAAAACATACCATGTTCACATGTGCCCCCCTCTCCCCTATATAATTTGTAAATAGATTTTCTTTGCTTTTTCCTCAATAAATGCTTAGTAAAAAGTATTTCTGAATAATCATTTTAAATACGACTGCAAAGAACAAACTGAGGGACATGAATTGAAAATGAAATATCTTCGTTTAATAGTAGGATAAAATAAATGACTCCGCTCGAAAATATGTAGAAATCTCCGAACCGAAGCATTATGTATATATATATATATATATATATATATATATATATATATATATATATATATATATATATATATATATATATATATATATATATATATATATATATATATATATATATTCTCATCTCATTTTTATTTCTATTTTTCCTTCATATGATTATGTAAAACAATATTTTAGGCGGCTCTGCAGCAGCAAGTTCAGCAGCAGCGTCATCAAATGGAAACGGTGAGAATGAGCTTAATTTATTCAAACAGATATTTTAAAAAAATTGAGTTAAATGTATATTTTTGTGCGGACATCTATGTCCGTTAAAAATCACTTATATCCAGTATTTACCTGAAGAATGTAAAACACCCACTAAGGGTGCTGTATTCCTTCTAATTAAATTTTAGCTTGAGGAATACATTCCTTCAGACATTCATGGCTAGCCAACCTTTTAAAGAACAGTGCTACTTTTAGAATAAACGAAGAATTATATATATATATGTATATATATATATATATATATATATATATATATATATATATATATATATATATATATATATATATATATATATATATATATATATATATAAAGTCGTTGCCAAGAGGAAGGATAAATACAGGTCTTAGGGCACGATATTTATTTAATAATTATTAGAGAGAGAACAATCTTCCAAGCGACACAATTTATCTTTCCAGTCCAAGGGTAGATGAAAAACATTGAATCTCTTAAAGTAGTATTCATAGCCTTTAGAACTTATGGGTATAACAAGTAGCATACATAAATACAACGCAAGTACCCATTCATCATGAAAATTTTGTTGAATAAAGAAGTTAAAATTTTTTGAAGAAGTATTAATTGTTCTATAGAAATAGTGCTTAAAAAAATTTAATGATGAAGTTAAACATTACTCAATTGTCCATTTAAATCACACATTCTACATCTTCGGCAGCGATGTACCCCCTTCGATCCTATCGTTTTATCCTGCCGGCTTCTAAGGGTGTCAGTCGTGCGAGCAGGATAAACGGGCACAGGATTATAGAAAGAGCAAATAAATATTATTTAGCCATCATAATTAGAGACAAAATATCCAAGTGACACAAAATCAAAGTTCTCTTCTAAAAAGTTAGGTAAAATCTTAAATATATAACAAATTTATTATAATTTTGATAAATCCGTAAAATGTTTCGTTTTAGGAAATAAGGGAAATCTTAATATTTTATAATTTTTCTATAAAATGAGTCGAGGGAAAAATTCTTTCTCCCTGTTCAATTAAAGGAAAAAGTCAAAAATATTAATTAATACATAACTTGAAGTAAAAAATAGATTAAAAGACAGGATGTGAATATTAAAGTTTGTGAAAGAGCGTTTATTTTAGAATATTAACTAAGGAAGAGTTGGATAAATAAATAACATAAAAAGATTATTTGAAACTTTTTATGATTATTATTTGTGTATTTTTTGTAAATGTAAAATTATTATTAATATTTGTGCACTTTTGTGTATTTGTATAGAAGATATTTCATTTGTGTACCTCATCTAAACCACTTACAAAACCAATTATCGATACTACATAAAACATCAATGCAGAAAATTTCACAAAACTAATTAAGTTTCTTTTCTCGCGTTAGCAACGAAAAGCATAGACAAATTAAGCTATAAGTTGGTCATAAATTTAAGATTAAGCTTCTAAACTTCTAAAAACGAACAAGCTGTTTTATATCGCTTTAATTATGATTATTAATTTACAAAAGTAACATAATAGTTTAGAGTTATATTCAAGTTTTAATTTTATATAATAATTATCCCACATGAGAGATGCGTTTTATCAAAAGAGATCAGCTAAAAATGTTTAAACTTTATCGTAAAATCAAATCGCTGAATCGTAATATTCATATCGTAATAAATCGTATTGAAGTTATAATAAATCAAATAGTAATTATTCAAGAATTCCTTAAGCTAACGAAAATGGAATTGCTAACTAATGGAATTGTGAATAAAGCAAAACAAGGAGAATAAAACAGAAAATAAGGCACAAAAGTGATATATAGGTTCGGTTCTATAATCAAGAACCTCCCTCTGTAACGAAACACAATAGACAGGGTTTGTCCTACGTCCCTCAAGACGTCATCAACCTTACTCTTCCCCCTACGAGATCCAATAGTAATATGGAACTGAACTCTTACATGGTATTTCTCATTGAACCTGAAGTGACAAATGTTTTTCATTGAATTTTAATAACAAAATTGATGATTTAAACATATTAAGGGCCTGGATAGGATAGAAAATAAACGTTTTGATAGCTTAATGGTAAATAATACAATTCAGTAATAATACAAGTTCCAACATACTCCCACCTTTTGTATTGCAACTAAGCTAGACACAATACAAAACTTACAATTCACTAACCACAAATGTAAATTAGCAAGTGAACATATTAATAAACACTCTATGAAAAACAAATAATTTGAAGTCAGTTATCCTAGCTTAAATATATGCAGTCTACAAGTCCAAACGTTGGCGTGGTCCAAACAAGTCCAAACTAACTTTCGACCTCTACGAGTCAGTTTCACAGGTTGGGACACCTCTGTCATAGGAATGAAAGTCTCAGCATTAGGATTGAGAGGTCTTGGGATAGGAGTTGTTGAAGACTTTAAATCACCAGAGTCGACATCGCACAGTTTATATTTTTCATTTGCTGTTGTGTCAGATGGAAACTCACTGACAGACATTTCGAGTGGATACAGTCTCTGCAATGGTCTCACGAGGTAGCCATTAGCAACTCGTAATTTCGCTACTCTTCGTATTGCGTCCTTGCCAGGAAACAGTTCTACAGCACAACCCAATGGCCAGTTCAGTCTCTTCGTGCCCCCACATCCAATAAGAACTATTCCTCCTACAGAAATTTCCTTCTGCTTTGACCTAGATTTTGGGTTTCGTACAAGTTCACCTAAATATTCCTTCAGGAAGCGTTTTCGTAAATTTTCACGTAAACTTTGTAGATACCTTACTCTTTTCAGTAAATGTTTGGAGTAGACAATGTATATGTCATGCGTTTCTGATCCTCTTATGTCTTGTATGAAATGAGCTGGTGTTATTGGTGTCATTTCATTCGGATCATCTGAAAGGTAGGTGAGTGGTCTCCCATTGATGACACTTTCAGCTTCGCACAATAGCGTGAGCATTTCTTCGTACGTCACGCAAGTCCTTCCCAACCACTTTCGTAAAACTTCTTTGATACTACGGACCATTCTCTTCCACCATCCACCATACCATGGTGCGGTAGGTGGGCTAAAATGCCATTTGATGTTTTGCAAGGCAAATTGAGATTGCAATTCCTCCCAGTTCAATGACTGAAGGGCTCATGCTGTTCCAGTGAAGTTCGTCCCGTTGTCCAAATACATTACCGAGCACCTCCCTCTTCTTGCAAAGAATCTTCTCATTGCTTGCATGATTGCTTCGGACGACAATGATGTAACGAGCTCCAGATGAATGGCTCTATACACCGCACAGGTAAATAAAACAATCCAAGCCTTGATACCTTGACGTAGCTACAAAGGCCCGGCCAAATCTACACCCGTGATTTAAAATGCAGAAATGCGTTTTGTTCTATCCATGGGTAGAGGTGATGTATCTGGCTGTACTGGTTTATTTGAGTAACGCTTGCAGACCACGCATTTGCTTATGACTTCAGGAACTACCCTCCGACCGCGAGGAATCCAGTAAAGCTCTCGAATGTGGTTCAGAGTTGTTTGAACACCACTGTGCATCATGGCTTTATGGACATGTTCAACGTACAGGTCTCACGATAGGATGATCGGGTAATACTGTTGGTCTCTGGAATTCTTCTGGATCTTCACCCAAAACCAACTTAGTTTCAATCTTTAAGACTTCAGACTCTTCGTAAAATCGGATTGACTTCGAGTATTTTTTCATTAAATCAGGAGCCTGTTCTTTTTGGACCAGTTTTATGACGGCAAGTTTAGGGCAGATAAAATTGTAAAAAAATTAAAAATTGGTAATGAGTCTCACTTTATTATGCTTTTAGTTACGAAAAATAATAAATATTTTATGGCATTCCCCATTAATCTTAAGAAATTTATAATTTCATTAATTTGTTTGAGGATGAACTAAAACGAGTTAACGTAAATGCTGTTGAAGCTATTCATGTGGGTTTGTAACACAGAAAATAAATAAGAGTGTTAACGCACTCAAAATAAAAAGTTATTTACTGAAATTAAACAAAATTATAGTAGGTTTATAAAAAATAATACTCCAGCTTCCTAAAATTTTTAAAAAATATATATTTCTTAAAAAATTAAGGACTGCGTGATTATCCGACCACTTTTACGCAGGGTATAATTTTTAAAGACAATAGTGTACATATTTCAAATCATTAAAAAAGTGAGTAGAAAATATTAGAAGTAGCGAGCTTATATCGGATGGAGTAAAAAGTCATTCCGGTTTTTTTCCCCATATTTTTCAGAGTCATATATATTTAACTAAATGTTTAAGGTTAATCAATGATATATGTTCTCTTTCGTTCGATGATTTTTTGACATCATTCGGTGAGCTTCATAATTTCTCGTTCGTTAAAGTGCCTGTCTTAATTTGCAAAAAAACTGAACAAGGTGCTAATTTACAGCCTTATCTGAATGGAACGTCTTTCCCAAAATTCTTGGTATTCTTGGTCCCAAAATTCTTGAAGTAAAATTCTTGGCCATAGATGGCACCACTATGAAACAAGAGCATTCGCACCAACTGCCTTCATGGCCTACAACAACAACAATAGTCTTAACAATTTGACGAGAAACATACATCACTTAACGTTTAAAGGAAAACACCGTGTTTAAAATAGACAACGTTTGAAAGGGTAAAAGGGAGGGGCTGACTATCAACGTCATGTTTCACTAACCCTGTCTATTGTTTTGTTTTATAAAACGTTACACAAAATAAACCCTTCTTGAATCGATTTTATCATCGCCTTTTCATCAATCGATCAAAAAGAATTTTTTTTTCTAAAATTTACTGCATTTTATTGTAATAGGTGTGTGCAATGTTTTACTCTGCATGTTCATTATCATTTCTATGCTACAAATTGCATATACAGGCTTTGAAATTGTTATTCATTTCGAGGGTATAAAAAGGTTGCCATTCTAATTAAATTTTTTTAACTTGTTTCGATATATTAAGCTATGTTATTAGTTTTGAGTACTGTATGTATTACTTACATATCGTGATATGTGATAATGCTTAAATAAACATTGACCACAGTCTTTTTTTTGGGGGGGGGGATACAAATCTGGCATAAGGTCTTACAAATTGTTTTGAGTCATTAGTTTTTTATATTGTTTTTGAGTATCTTTTTACTTCTGAATTTTATGAACAGCCGTACAGCCGTCCATATCAAGCTTTCTTTTAAGCTGCTTGCGCATTTTGAGTCAAAACTTCTAAAAAACACTTTTCAGAACACAGGAAATTTTCTTTCTCTAGGCGCGAAATTCGAGGATTTGTTGTGAAATAAATTCACTGGGTCTAAATTTTAATAATATGTTTATTAAAGATTAAATAAATATAAGTTGTTATCAGACTAAATTTTGATGATTTTTTAAGATAATTCCTAATGTGCCACGATTCATAAAAATAAAATATTACTAATTAAGGCTCTGCACTAATTAAGGCACTCAAAGTTATTAACTTACTTCTTTATTGTTCAATTATTGTCTAATTATCTCCTATATCACGCTAATTTAAAAGATTAAAAAATAACTTTAATATTTTTTTCAGAAAACCAAAATAATCAAGAAGCTGGACGTGAACAAAATGAAGAAGGTCAACAACAAAATGTAAACAGAGAAGGCCAGCCGCAAAATTTTAATAATGAAGAACAATGGAATGAAAGGGAAAATGGAGAGCAAAATGGTGAACAAAATGCTGGTCAAAATGGGGAGAACAGACGTCTAGTTCAACAAAATGGTGAAGGTCGTCCTCCGATTTGGCAAAATGGTGAGCAAAATTCTGACCAAAATGGTGAAAATCGCCCTCCAGTTATACAAAATGGTGAAGGTCGTCCTCCGATTTGGCAAAATGGTGGACAAAATGGAAGACAATTCAAATCTCAGCAGAACAACGGAAATCGATCTCCGGTGTGGCAAAATGGCGCACAAAATGAAAGACGGACTGAATTTCAGCAAAACAGTGGAAATCAACGTGTAGTTTGGCAAAATGGGCAACGGAATGCTGGGAAATCTGAATTTCATCAGAACGGGGGAAACAGACCTCCTGTTTGGCAAAATGGAGGACAAAATAGAGGGCAAACAGTATTCCAGCAGAATGGCGGAAATCAACCTCCTGTAGCACAAAATAGCGGAAATCAAAATCTTGGTTGGCAAAACGGCGAGCGGCGTATTATTTTGCAGAATGGGGGTCCACCTCCTGTTAGTCAAAATGGTGAACAGCGTATTATTTGGCATAATGGAGGTCAACCTCCTGTTAATCAAAATGGTGAACAGCGTATTATTTGGCATGAAGGGGGTCAACCTCCTGTTAGTCAAAATGGTGGACAGCGTATTATTTGGCATGAAGGGGGACAACCTCCTGTTGGCCAAAATGGTGAACAACATATAATTTGGAACAATGGTAGGGAACAGGCTCCTCTTTTGCAAAACAATGAAGGCAACAATAAAGGTGAGCAATGACTTTTGCAAAGTACTTTACACTTACTGTTTGAAATCTTTAAAAAATTTTAACCTTTTAATACAATAAGATCGTAATCCTTTGAAGCAGCAGTTTATTGATGAAGAACACATCAATAAAGATTATTGTTCAAGAATTTTTAAAACCAGGGCTGGCGAAAGTGACGGGCAAGGTGGAGAATCAGTCGGACAGCCAGATAAGAGAGCGCCATGCGAGACCCAGATTTAATGTTCTCTAAATTATAATTTAAAGAAAAAAAACATTGTTTGCTTTAAAACTATAATGATAGGTTTTTATTTTTTAGTTATATATACTTTATTTTTAAAATTCATTGCGTTTTACTAGGGATAAAAAGGAAAGTGTGCAAAGAAAAGGCCATTTTTTTTTAATATTGAAGTTCTACATTTTCCATGAATGATCTCTTCTCTAAACCATTCAACAAACAAGGAGTTAGAGGGGCATTGCTTTATGTTTCACGTTTAAGATTAACATTGTCTTAAGATCAGTGAATAAGAATATTAACAACGAGTCATCAATACACCAGTGAATTTATTTATGGGTGAATGAATGTGTTTATAAATTTATAAAACTTTTTATAAACTTCTAAATTGTGTAACGACAATCGACAAAAAAAAATTTTTTTTTTTTTTTTTAAAGTACAATTTCTCAGAAAGTTTCAGGGATAGTACCGCGATTTACTTATCTATATTTACTAGGGTTAAGCAAAAAAAAAAAAAAACGTTCCCCCATATCATATTAAAAATTAATTAATATGAATGCAAAAATTAAGCTAATCACTTACGCTTTAGAAAACCTAAAGTGAAGGCTAACAGTAGAAAATTTCCACTAATTTTTAGTTTAAATATATACGAATTTCCTCATTTTAAATCAGAGCACACTTCATAAACTGCAGTATAAAATTTTGGGTGCACGAGTGTGTATTAATAATCTTCTTAAAATAATCATCAAAAAGATCTAGCTTTTTTTTAATTAATATTTAATTGAATCTTAATATATTCAATTGTATATTATATAAGTACTACATAATTGCATATAGTATAGTATACAGTACATTGCATATTATATTATGTATTAAATATTACACAGTATATAGTATACAATAATACAGTGTACAATATAGTATATAACAATTTTTACAGAGATTATTAGACAATGGATATGGATACCAGGTAAGCGATAGTTTGTTTTTAGATTTCTCAATTTCGTGTATATAAAAAGATATACACAATATATCAGCAATCCATAAAAATTTTGTTCAATTAATTTTGCCAGTGTTTTAATTATTAATCCTCAGGAACAAAACAATGAATAAGAAGGTAAAGCGTATCACCTCCTTTATTAAGTCAAATAGTTGACTATTTTTGACAAATTTCAAAAAATATTTCATTTATTTTTACTCAATTACAAAAAAGTTGAGAAATAATATTTAAACAAGATAAAAACAAAATATATTATTGAGGCTAATTGTTAACGGGGAAAGCGAGATTAAAAAACATTAAAACCAGTTTCATTGCAAAAGGAAACTGAGAGGAATAACTAGATTAGGAACACCTTCAAATTTCATTCCTCAATTTAAATGGTTTGAAACTCGCTTTGTGTTAATGCTTTCCATTTATCCTAACTAATATATCAATTAATGAACCTTAATTTATATATTATTTTCGTCATTTTTTGCACAAATTGTTAAAATATACTTATAGGAATATATATTTTCGTTCAGGTCAACCTGTATTTTCCTTCTGGTTCAAAAATATTTTGTTCAAATTCGTTTCGACTTTGAAACGAGGGATTTTAAACGATGACAAACTCGTCCAGATTTTAAATCAGGATAAGAATAAAATGATTAAAACGTGGATAACATTTACAACGTTAAGATAATTAACAATAATGAAAATTAGATGATGAATGATGAAAAAATGCTTCTCTTAGGTTTAAATAACTGCAAATAAGTGTAAATTTGACAAAATTATTGTTTGGAAGTGAGCCGTGTTTAAAAGATTTTATCTTTAACACAGAAAAAAGACACCAGTGCTTCTTGCTGTATTTCATGTTCATAAATTATTACAATATTAAATATAATATTTTTCACTTATTTCGACCTAAATTAATACAAAATAATACAAAAAAGTTTAAAAAAATATGCTTAATTAAAATCTGCGTCATAGGGTTAAGTATTAAAGTTGGTATAATTATTTCTTATATAGTGATTAATCTAAAATAATATTGTATTTTTTTTCTAAGCAAAAGAAATATTGTTAACAAAATATAATTTTAATATAATTACAAAATATAACAAAATATAATTTTAATATAATTACAAAATATAACAAAATATAATTTTAATAATAAAACATTTCATCCATAAGCATTTAATAATAAGCATCCAATTCCAACTTTTATTTATTTTAAAGATAAAATGTAAACAAAATAATAAATTAAAAGAAAACATTTAACATTTCAAAAGAAATAAACAAATATAACGAACAAATAAACATCTAATAAGAATTATTAACAAACAGAAATGTTGTAAAAATTATCTATTACACATTCTTGATATTAATGTTGCTAGTTGTTAAAATCACAGAAAGAGACACGTTTTTTCTTATCATTCATAAGTATGCTACTGTTTATTATATTTAAAATTATTATAGATGAATGCAAAGGCGTATGATGATATATGAAACCTGATTTCCTTCTATTTCAAAGTTACAAATGCTTCAAAATTAACTATTAAACGGTAAAATTCAAAATCTCTAACATTTAAACTTAGCTCGTTTGAAAAAAGTACAATTAGAGATAATATTTTTTGTTATAAAAATGACTTACAATTGCAAGTTTGAAAAGCTATTTTGTGTAAAGTACATATTTTTATGTTTTAGGTGGAGGTGCCAACAATGGAGGTAATAATGGCGGAGGTAATGGTAAGTAATCTTTCTATTTCAAAGTTACAAATGCTTCAAAATTAACTGTTATATGGTCAAATTCAAAATGTCTAACAGTTTACTGTAGCACGTTTGAAAAAAAAGTACAATTAGAGATAATATTTTTTGTTTTAAAAATGACTTACAATTGCAAGTTTGAAAAGCTATTTTGTGTGAAAAATATATTTTTATGTTTTAGGTGGAGGTTCCAACTATGGAGGTAATAATGGCGGAGGTAATGGTAATATATTTTGTTTTAAAAAATGACTAACAACTGCAGGTTTGAAAAGCTATTTTGTGTGAAAAATATATTTTTATGTTTTAGGTGGAAATGCCAACTATGGAGGTAATAATGGCGGAGGTAATGGTAAGTAATCCTTCTATTTCAAAGTTACAAATGCTTCAAAATTAACTATTATAAGGTCAAATTCAAAACCTCTAACATTTTACCGTAGTTCTTTTGAAAAAAAGTACAATTAGAGATAATATTTTTTTTTTTAAAAATGACTTACAATTGCAAGTTTGAAAAGCTATTTTGTATAAAGAATATATTTTTATGTTTTAGGTGGAGGTGCTAACAATGGAGGTAACAATAGCGGAGGTAATGGTAATATTTTTTGTTTTAAAAAATGACTTACAACTGCAAGTTTGAAAAGTTATTTTGTGTGAAAAATATATTTTTATGTTTTAGGTGGAGATGCCAACTATGGAGGTAATAATGGCGGAGGTAATGGTAAGTAATCCTTCTATTTTAAAGTTACAAATGCTTCAAAATTAAATATTATAAGGTCAAATTCAAAATCTTTAACATTTTACCGTAGTTCTTTAGAAAAAAAGTACAATTAGAGATAATATTTTTTGTTTTAAAAATGACTTACAATTGCAAGTTTGAAAAGCTATTTTGTGTAAAGAATATATTTTTATGTCTTAGGTGGAGGTGCCAACAATGGAGGCAATAATGGCGGAGGTAATGGTAAGTAATTCTTCTATTTCAAAGTTACAAATGCTTCAAAATTAGCTGTTATAAGGTCAAATTCGAAATCTCTGACATTTTACCGTAGCACGTTTGAAAAAAAGTACAATTAGAGATTATATTTTTTGTTTTAAAAAATGACTTATATTTAAAAGTTTGAAAAGTTATTTTGTGTATTGAATATATTTTTATGTTTTAGGTGGAGGTGCCAACAATGGAGGCAATAATGGCGGAGATAATGGTAATGGAGGTAATGATGATGCGATATATTATTTAGGTATTTAAAATACGTAACACGATATGAAGAAATGAGAAGAAATAAACTTGTTAAAGTTTGTATGCTTTTAAAAATTTTATATAAAGGTTAAGATATATGCAACACATTCGATCTCTTGAGCTATTTATTTTTATTTATTTATTTATTTATTTATTTATTTTTTTAACTTTCGACGTCAGTTTAAGAACAAAACAAAACTCTCAAGAGATAAAAAAAACTTTTCCGTAACAATGAGATAATAGTTTTGATATCAAGTCAAAAATGAGAAAAAAAAATTCAATAACTTTGAAACAAAATGCTTTCTACGCTATTTTTTTTCAATTCCTACTATTAGTTCACATTTTCCCTATAGCTTGTTCAAATTTTCAATTGATTTATAAAAAACTTTTTATTCATCCACTCAAGTTCATATACATTTTTTACCCATTGGAAAAATTGGTCTTGGTTTGGATTTCATGACGTCCTCACTTTTCAACTACAATTATCAAGAGTAATAGTAAACAGCACGCTGCGTTGCTATGGCGACCGCTGCTGTTTGATACTTTTTTTTAAATTCTTTTTTCAATTTTAATTTTGTTATGCATTAAGTTGGAGAGTTTATTTTTGAGAAATCGGACCAGAGAGATCCCATAAATACTTCTTGAGTTGTGAATAAAATAGAATTTCATCATTTGAACGAACTTTTTTTTTTTTTTTTTTTATTAATAACCAGAAATTCTAACCTACCGTTCTGACTGGATCGTTTTCAATACTAATTCAGGTGAATATCACAAATAAATAGGATCCAAACTGATTGACACTGTCCCTAAAGTTAGAGTTGAAGCAAGAAAAAAACGATACCAAGGCCTAAACTTACAGAGGCTACAAAAGCCAAAGAACGTATACGGGAATACCTTAAGCTTTACACACAAACGGAAAAACAAAAGAATTCCGTTCGCAAACGCAAGCATGAAGCCCGTCCCTCACAACAGTACCAAAGTGGTTGAGAGAATTGATCCCTACCGAAGAGCGAATGGTGACTCTCCGCACCCCTTTCATGCAAATACGAGAACTGAGTTTTAGAAATAATTTAAAATATGTCCGGCAGCAATTAAATTACACAAACCACTTTGAGTTTGGGACATTTCAGTTTAGTAGGCCGCAGAAACATAAAAATATTTCCATCTCAGGCGTAAGATAAGTTAGAAAACTTAATCCAGTGCTCCATTGCGTGCTGTACTACGTCCTCACTCACCGCTCGAGCTATAACTTGAGTATCGTTCATTGCTCAGAAAAGACAGACTTCGTCACCAATAATTGGTATGACCAATATCGGTTCTGCACCAATATAGGTTCTACAGCCATAGAAAGGATCAAAAATAAATCTAAATAATTACTTCTTACGAAAGTTTTTATTTCTATTAAGATACAAAATTATTCCAAATACTTAACGTATAACTAAGTATTCATCACAAATTATTGCTTACAATAACCTAACAAAATGAATAATAACTATAGTGTTGCCAATATATATATATATATATATATATATATATATATATATATATATATATATATATATATATATATATATATATATATATATAATGTATATATATATTTATATATATATATATATATATATATATATATAATGTATATATATATTTATATATATATATATATATATATATATATATATATATATATATATATATATATATATATATATATATATATATATATATATATATATATATATATATATATATATATATATATATTCTCATTCTTATTTTAATTTTTCCTTCATATGATTATGTAAAACAATATTTTAGGTAACTCTGCAGCAGCAAGTTCAGCAGCAGCGTCATCAAATGGAAACGGTGAGAATAAGCTTAATTTATTCAATTCAATATATATATATATACCATGGTGTGCAAAACCTAAGCAACAAGCGCGTGTTTTGTCATAACTCTACAAGAAATCATCCGATTGACATGAAACTTGAATATGATGTACATTAATTTGTACTTAAACGATGGTTGTTTACCATCGTTTAAGTACCGAATAAACCACTTGTTGCTTAAGTTTTGCACACCAGCGAATATATATATATATATATATATATATTCTCATCTCATTTTTATTTCTATTTTTCCTTCATATGATTATGTAAAACAATATTTCAGGTAACTCTGCAGCAGCAAGTTCAGCAGCAGCGTCATCAAATGGAAACGGTGAGAATAAGCTTAATTTATTCAAACAAATATTTAAAAAAATAGAGTTAAATTCTTGTTTTTATAGGGACATCTATGCCCGTTAAAAATCACTCATATCTAGTATTTACCTGAAGAATGTAAAATACCCACTTCCTGTATTCTTTCTAAATAAATTTTAGTTTAAGGAATACATTCCTTCAGACATTCATGCGTAGCCAACCCTTAAGGAACAGTTCTACTTTTAGAAGAAAAGAAAAATTATGTTTGACTCACAAAATTTTCCATCACATTCAAAAATATAAAAAGGTTGGCAGATTTTTATGCAAATTACACAGTTTTTTGAGTAGAGCCTTAGTTTTTTGACGCAGAATTGTTATTAAAGATATTTTTCATACTTTTTTCATTATTTTGTATTAATTTTGATCAAATTTGGTATTGTGTTTTAATAGTTTATGGTTATGAAAATACAGAATGAAACTCTGGTATCTTTTTCTGCATTAAAGGCAAAATCTTCCAAGCATCATTTTTTTTTCGAAAGCACTTATTTTTAGTTATTTATATCTAAGAGATTCATTATTGAAATTTCTTTAGTTTAGAAAATCAATTTAATAAATTTTTGAATTTGAAGTGGAAAAAAATTTTCGAATTACTTTTTTTTTTGGATTTTATATTTAATACATATAATCTAACAATTTTCTTAGCATTTATTAGACTATTTATTACAATTAAAAAATACCAAAATTTATTTTTGCTTGTAGTTAGATTGTCAGAAAAATAATACATAAAAAATACACTGACGTCCTATCTACATCAAATGGGCAATTGAGCGGATTTAAAAAGGTATTATCTCTAAAATAAATCAAATTTTCAATCTTCAGGTATCTTTTTAAAAATGTGTTTAAAGATTTGGTAAATTTAGTTTACGTATAAAACGAAAATGAACAACTTGAAGCATTTAATTCTAACTTATCAAAACTAGTAAATAATTTAACTTTTAGTTCTAAATAATCAAATCAGTTGTTAATTAATTTGATTTTTAAATTTGTTGATTATTTACCAGGTTCTCTACAATAGGATAAATTCTTGAGAATACTAACGAAAATTAGTTGTTTTAAGGACATATCAGTTCATATCGGACGATATTTTGATTTCATTATGCTCAAAATGGAAAACATTTGTTCACAAATATGTGTTGATCCAAGCTTACTTAGCTCAAGTAAACTTGGATCAACATATAACTGATCTATGTTGGTTATATGTTTATCCAAGCTACATGTAAGGTACTGCAATATCTGACGACCAAATCGTATAATTTAGAAAATTGCTTGTTCCTATAGATTTCCACAATTCAATGTAATTTGAGCAGTAGGTTTATATGAAGTTTGAATTGAAAGTGGCATCATTATTTTTTATTTCCACATGCAAAGCACCACCATGCCACAATTTTGCATGTATGCTACGACTTGGCCATGCTATTAAAGCAAATGATTCGAACAGTAAAATTTTATTTTACTTGAAAACTTCTTAACTTATTTATAGTTATTCTTTTTTCTTATTCTGTAGGTGGTGGTAGTTGGTTAAATAGGTAGATTGGAGGTATATTTTATCCTCAAAGTTATTGAAAAAGTTTTTGGTTTCTTAATACTGATTATATTCTGCTAAAATAGATTCAAACATTAATAGTAATCAAAAATAAATTTAAAATGTATAGTTTTTTTTTTAAGAAAACGATACAAATTAGTTCACAAAATTAAAAACATTTATTATTCCTATTTTTTCCCATAGAGGAGGAATTTAAAAACGTTTATTAATATAAAATAAAGCTAAAACTTTTTTCTTATATTTTCTGAAATTATGTAATAAGCAGTTTCATAGAAAAACAAGAAAATTCATTATTTTCGAATAGCTAATAGATAAAGCTTTTGTGTACGAAGTTTCATGCCAAAACCAATATATTTCTTCTTAGATATACTGGATTAAAATATAATATCGTTTCAAAACTCAAATATTTAAAATATTTTATTAATTTCTATATAATAATAGATGTGAAATAACCAACTTCCTCTGATTTCAAATCCATACACCTATTTACTGTCCATTTCTATAAATAAAACACAATTTAATTCATCACTTCGAATTAATTTAAATTTTCGAATAAAAAACTACTTTTAAAAGAATGACGCAAACTGAACTAACACAAATGATTTTTTGCTAAAACAATCACACGCTGTGAAAAAAAACATGGTCAAAACTTCCAGAATATGGTAAAACTTACCTTTTTTAGCTCTATGGTAGCACCAAAAGACTCAATAGTTTTTACCGAAATGCTTTAGTGATTACTTTGAAAAAATTAGCTATAAAATATGGTTCTCACATTGTTACATGGTTTTTACATTGCTATAAAATATGGTTTTTACATTGCTACATGGTTTTTACATTGCTATAAAATATGGTTTTTGTATTGTGTGATAAAATTTGGTAATTTTATCAAGATATCTTAAAATATAGCCTAAATTATTAAGTAAAATTTACTTTTCAGTTTTGTATTTTTTAATGAATGTCTGGTAATAAGTACTATAATCTAACAAATATATACATAATTTCTTTTGAACCATTACCATTTGAATGGAGAAATTACGAAATGACTAGTCCGATATTTTAATTTCATTAAATAAATTATGGTGGGGTATTTTTGCCAGAAATGTAATTACCATACAGTACGGTAATTTTACCAGAATTTTTTTCTCTGTGTAATATTTAAAGATACTACCCTCTTTACTACATAATACAGTAATTCTCAACTTGTGGGGCGCGCCCCTCTAGGGGGGCGCGAGCGCACTAGAGGGGTGGCGCGAGAATATTCATAAGAAAATATTATTTAAAAAAAATATTATTAACTGGATGAAAGAAAAGCGCATATACTTATAGAAAACAAAATACATTTCGACATATTTAATAACTTATTAAAGAAAAACAACTTATTAAATCAAAACTTAGGTGGGGAACTATAAAGGTGGCTTTGCTTTGAGGATTTTTCCTAATTTTCTGGTTAAGTCTGTGTGGCTGAAATTTTTTTTGTAACATCTTACACCTATCTCTAACACATATCACGTATACTTTTAATTGTAAAATAAAATTTCATTTATTTTATATTATAACTTCAAAATGGTAGCTTCTGCGCCTTTGGTTCCCACGGGTTCCAAAGATGGGCCTTAAATTGAAATCACTTTTTCACTTACTCAAATTGTCTTTAGAAAAGACGCTTGGACTGGCAAACGTCTTTTAAAAAGGCACTTTAAGCGCCTTGCTAATAGGGTAAAGTTTTTTTACTTTAAAAAATGTATTTGTTTTTAGAGTGCATAATTTGTTTATATATCATTTACATTGATAGTTCCTGTGCGATGTGACTAGCGATTCTTTTGAGTTATCTCATTAGAATAAAACAAGAGTTAATTCTTTCGAAAGGGTTAACTGACCATAATTAATAAGCAAGATTTAAATAAACATACTAGAATTAACCAACCTAACCCATAACTAGTATAAAAATACCCAAATTTACAAGAAAATACCAGAATTTACCACAAAAAAACTCACAACTACCATGAAAGTACCGAAAAATACCTGAAAAATTACTTTTAATGCAAACAAAATAAAAAACTTGAAACAAAATATCGCAAACTCTACTAAAGTGCGTCAAAATATTATAAAAATGTAAAAAATATTTAAGTTCCACATTTGCTTAAAATGAAATAAATCAATTGGTATTCAATTAAATCATTCCTTTTTGAGAAATAATATACTTCGTTCTGATTTATAATTAATTCTTTTATAGATTTCACGTTTGCTTCCGAAGGTGGCCCACGTGTCTCCAAAGTGGCACAGGTATCGGGCCACCTTGGAAACATGCATACGGTCACCATTTGCACGACTTAAATTTATTAATCTGATAGATTAATTCAAATTAAAGTAATATGGTTAAAGAAAAGGAAGTAAACTTTCTGAAAACATATCATTACTAAAAGTTCTATGAACTTTAACACATATAAATTACAATAACTTCTTATCCGGAAATTAGAATAACAACTTAAATCAAAATTAAATCATTTCATACAATGGAGGCCATTGAAGGAAGTCTCTTCCAATTCATTCACGTGCACTTCAGATACAAGATTTACAATGCAGTGTGTGATTACATCTTGTGATTCAAAATAAAAATAATTCTACTTTTGGGGGTAGGGCTACGTTTAGAAGCACTGGCCACCTTAGGCTCACCCACGTTACTTAATCAAAAGATACTAAATTAAAAACAAATTTAATAATTATTAGTGACTTCCTTAAGCCTGTCTTGCAGAGCAAAGCCTTTCGAGGTAATAAGGCTTATAATTAGAAATAGCCACTCTCAGTTCTGTTTTTACATTTAGCCAAGATCTATATTTTCTCTTCAAAGAAGGCACAGCAGGAAATCTAGTTTTACTAAAGTAGGATGTTGAAAATGGTAATAGAATACGATATGCCCTTGTTTTTAGTGCAGAAAAATCAACCTTTACTTCTGCTCAAAATTCAAACAGTGATATATTACTAAATTATCTTTTGGTTACGCCACTTGTCGTGAAGTTTATGAATTTTTCTTCCTCATCAATTGAGAGTCCTTCGGGAGCCTCATGAAATGAATCCCTAACCCACTCGTAACTTGCTATCAGCTGGTCGTCATCAAGAAAATACTTTTTTAAATTCTTTGCCAGCATGGCTAAATGATTTTCAATGGTTACAAAAACAGCTTTTATATGTTCTTCTTTAGCCTTATAAGTTTTCGTACAATCATCCACATTTGCAAACATTGTTAGGTTTTTTTGCTTTAAATTTCTGCCCCATAATTCCAATTTTCTACAAAAAGCTTTAACTTTATCACTCGTATACAACATATGTGTATTTTCTCCTTGGAGTTGAAGATTCAAGTTATTTAATTTCTCGAATATGACGACCAAGTAACTCAATTTCATCACAAATGAACAATCGCGAAAATTCTCGGCTTCTGGTCGGTTATCTTCTAGGAAAATGGCAATTTTTTCTCCTAATTCATAAACACGTAGCAAAAATTTCTCACGTAATAATCATCTTGCCTCGCAATTAAATAGTATAGCTGAACGTACTGAATCCATGTCTTTACAAAATGCAGAAAAGGTTCTCGATCTCAGGGGTCTCATTTTTATAAAATTTACTACGGTTACAACCGTAGTTAACACAATATTTAAACCAGGACTGATTTATTTCGAAGTCAAAGCTTCTCTGTGGATCATGCAATGCGTCCAGACGCATTGAGGCCTTTTTTGTTTTACAAGTGCTTGTATACTTTGGAATCTTCCGGACATTGAACGAGCACCACCGGTTCATATTCCGACGCAATTTTTGCATTCTATGTTTGCCTCATTCATAAAATCCCTTAAAATAGCAAATAATGCGAGCACTGTAGTTTTGAGTAGTTCTACTACTGACATATTATCACAAAATCGAACTTAGGCAATTAAATGAGCAGCTTTATTAATATATGTTGCTGTATCTGCTGCCTGTTATCAAGCTGTATTAAAAACAATTTGTCACGCAACTTCGTGAAAAGCTGACACTATACATCTTCAGCTATATCACCAATTCTCATAGCAACAATATCATTTGAAAGAGGTATGGACTGCAATTGTTTTGAAAAATTATCTCCAAACATAGTTTTTAAAATCTCAATTTCTGCTGGCTCTTACTTAAATTTTATTTTGGCAGTTAGTTAAAAAAAATAATTCAATGACAGAATCCAAAATACTCCATATACATTATTTTTGTATTGTTGCATACATTTTACTGTAAGAGGGGGGCGCGATGAAAATTAAGATTGAAAACTGGGCTGCGAATACTGAAAGGTTGAGAAACGCTGGCATAAAACTTAAATGGTTGCCATTGAAAATCTTTAGGCGGTACTAACTATTCTAACTATTAAAATATTCTTTAAATAAATATTTTAGTAAATCAAATTAAAATAATTTAAATTTCAATGTAAACTGTCTTTCCAAGGCTGAACTAGACAAGTATCTTAAATATTACGTATCAGACTGTTCTAAATACATCCTTGTATGACGCAACGAAACTGTTGATTAAACAAAGGTTGAAGCTGCCTGTTACTATAAGACAATAATTCTAGTTATGCCTTGTTAAAACTAGTACATGAAATGAAAAATATAGATGAAGTTCTTTTAAAATGTTAAATCCAAATTACATATCCAAAAATTATTTTTAGATATTCAAAAATGTACTTTTCATATATTTAATGGATTTTATTTCGATGGATAAAGATCCAACACTGTATTGATTATTAAAAAAGTTTTGTATAATTATTTAAATTTTAGTCTGAATGGGGCAAAATTTACTGTTACTATAAATATTATTTAAATTAGACAATTAGCCTTTTTAAAAGCAGTTACGGATACTTGTTGTGTTTAGCTTATTATTTAGACAAAATAATTGACCGATATCTTTTTCAACAAGATATCTCAATTATATATCCAAATCCAAATTTACATATCCAAAAATTATTTTTAGATATTCAAAAATGTACTTTTCATGTATTTAATGAATTTTATTTCGATGGATAAAGATCCAACATTTTATTAATTATTAAAAAAGTTTTGGATTATTATTTAAATTTTAGTCTGAATAGTGCAAATTTCGCTGTTACTATAAATATTATTTAAATTAGCCAATTAGCCTTTTTAAAAGCAGTTACGGATACTTGTTGTGTCAAGCTTATTATTCAGACAAAATAATTGACAGATATCTTTTTCAACGGGATATCTCAATTATACAGTTTTCTGTTTACGTTATATCATCAAATTTTCAACTAAATTAAATACCGAAATATGTTTTCTCGAATTCTTTCGTTACCAAGGCAACTGCAACATTTTTTTTAATGAAAATGTGACGTATTATCGAATGTAAATATTTTTTTTATGAAGTTCAGTCTTTCTTCCTAAACGTTGTCTACCTAAATGTTATCTAAATGTCTTTCAAACCTAAATGTTGGAAAAAAAATTTAAAAAGTTAGTAAATTGGGTTCAAGACGATTATTTTATTAATTGTTGCAGGAAGACAAAATTCTGAAGCAGCCAGTAGCAGTGCAGCAGCAGCATCTGGAAATGGTGGTGGAGGAAATAGGTGGAACTGGATTTTTAGAGGATTAGGTATGAATTTTGCCACTTTTTCATTTTACCCATTAAAACTTTAAGTCTCAAGTTTTCATTAATACATTTTGTAATAATACTAAATAATGGTGTAAAAACAACTGAAAAAAAATTTACGAACATTAAAAGTTAAAATTTTTTGTTTTTATTTTGTTTAGTAATATAAAAAAATAGAAAGTATCTTGAACGCAGTACAAAATGTAGAAAAATATTTTTATAAAAAGAAACTATCGAAATCTAAAAAGGATTTGAAGTTCCAGAAAGAAATGCTCCATATTTATGAACAAATGTTTTCAAACTATATAACAGAAAATTTATTACTTTATAACACTATTTTATAATTATTTTATAACAAAAAAATTATGCGTTAAAAATTTCCTTATAAGCAATTTAATCGATTGCCTACAATTGATTAATAATTAAATTCTAAAAAGACTACATTATGAACTAATATTTAATAAGCTCTGACATTCTAAGAATTCTAGGAAAAAATTTATTATAAATTTATGTTGAGAAAATTACTCCTACAGCTTATGATTTGTCTAAAAAATGTTCCTAAAAATTCCCCTATGGATATTAATGCACTTATAATCTAAAATAACTAGAACGAGAGACGTTTTTTTTTTGTATAATTTATTTACCGTTTGTGTAAGTTTAATAACAAAAGAATACATTAACATTTTTTACTAAGATTTAGATTACATTACATTAAGATTTTTGCACCAACTTACGACCAGGAGGTATGTTTTCCGTGGTTGAAGGCAAAACGCTTTACTCTCTAAACATTGGGCTTAACAGACGCTATTAAGTAACCTATAGCAGTTGTTACAATCTAAAAATATACATTATAAATCTGGTGCTTTAAAGTAGCAGGTTTTATCATTTCGTTAAAAAAGTAATGTTTTTAAAGTCTGGAATGCAACACAATTACATAGTCTTCGCTAACATTTTCATGCATTATTTATATGCTTAATACATCTTTCAATTTTACGAGAATTGTGAAAGCACTACAGTAAAAGAATTTCTAGGGAATTCGATTGATCTGAAACAGTTCATATAAATTTTTAACTCTGATTACTTTGTTTCATATCGTTATTTGTAACTCATAAGCATGACATTATATATATATATATATATATATATATATATATATATATATATATATATATATATATATTTGTGTGTATGTATGCATGTATGCTACGGCCAATGCCCGAATTCGGCCACTTCGCGAAATGGCTAAGAAACGCTGTAAATTGGCTGACCAATGTCCGATCTTTAATTGATTTCGGGACTTGGCCAACGCCTCCTATAACTGAAAGCCTCCACACGGTTTTTTATAGGTAGTCCGATCAGACCACTGTCAAGGATATCCACTTTCCGAACGAGTCATTAATACAAAATCTAGTTAAAATAAAAAAGTGGTAACAAATATATGACTAAAAATTTGCTTTATTTATGAATATTATTGGTTTTCCTCATTCACTTGTCAACCACTACAGATTCAATTCTCAAATTTATATGATTAATTTCTCCCAGTTACTTTTATAAAGGGTTTTGGGTTCATGCGCACAACTGACTCACTTTTTAAATAGTCGGCGCGGACTACTTATAAAAGACCGTGTGGAGGCTTTCTGATGTAGGAGGTGATGACTTGGCCGACTAGATCGCGAAGTGGCATAGGAGGATCAGCCAAAGTTGGAAGAAAAAATCATTGGCACGTATTATTGGCTCTGTATAACCATAACTTCATTCTTTTAAAATTATTAACTGTGCGGTGGGATGTGGCCATTTGAAACAAAGTAAAAAATTAAATTTTTTAAATTTTAATTTAAAAACTTGTCTATTTTTTATATTTTTAAATTAGAAGATTTATATTTTTAAATTAAAAAAGAAAACAAAAGGGGCAATATTAGCAAATTAACTTTTTAATAAACCGCCGGAATGGCAGATAGGCCGCCTACCGGGCATTCTTGAATGAGCACATCGCGTTTTGGCCGAAACATCGTGGCCCAAAGCAGAATATTCACTGATCGTTTCAATTATTTCACTCTTTGGCCGAGAGTTATGGCCAAAGTGCGAAATGGCCGGCCATTTCGCGTAGCGGCCGGACTTCGGGCTTAAATTTTTTATTGACTTACTTCGATATTATGAGAGTTAAATACAAATTATTTTTTCGACTATGCACATTAAAAATTTCTCAGAAACTATTCTACTTATTTCTTTCGCAATTATCATGTGAAATTACATAATCTGAAATTATGCAAACATTTACGTACCTTACCATTAAAAATTGTTCAAAGATCATTAAATCAAGTAACAGAAAAAATAAATAATTATACTTTTTTTACCTGAGTTTATCTCGAAATTATGAAATTTGAATAAACAAAATAAAAAAGGGTAAAAAAAAAACTTAGTATTTTTCTTATTAGGCAAAGAGTAAAACTATCATCAAGGGGCTCAAGCTTTTGACTGCTATGTACTCCAGATAGCAGCTATCAGTCAAATTTTGAATTCTAAAAATCAGAATACATTAAAATAAAATAAAAATGTCTACTCAATGAAAATACGTTATATGTGTGATATTGTAATTCAAAATATCAACGGCACTAATAAATTTGCATACAGTATATTAATTATTGAGTTTGAATGTTAATACGTTAAAATCTGATCATCGAACAAAACTTGATTTAGCCGTTTTATTTATTTATTAAATTATTTATAATCATTATTTATCCCTGCACTGTATGTCTAATGTTGGAAAACTTCACGATCTGGAACAGCTTGATTTTTGAATATATTGTAAAAGCGACGAAACTTTCACGATAAGTTGAATATTCTTTACGCTGTCTGCAAGAATACGATGTATTAAAAACACGATATTCTACTACTGCAACAAATCACAGAAATTTCATTAAGTTAATTACATCTTCCTCAAATCTGTAACCCGTATAACTGTTAAGCAGCTTTAGCAATTTCATAAACTCCGTTCTTACTCTTGTCTTCGATTCAAAATTTTATAAGCTTCGAAATCATCTATTATAATGCAAATTTCTAAAATTTGCAACATTTTAGCGAAGTAGGTTTTCAACAACAACAACAAAATTGATAATAAAATTTTTCTGAAAAAATGACCTCTGATTGCAAATTTAATATTCTATTTTTTGCTAAGAATATTTCTTTCCGATTGCAGGGGGTGGTGCCAACAACGGAGGTAGAAATGGCGGAAGCAATGGTAACGGAGGTAGTAATGGTGGAAACAATGGGAACGGAGGTAATAATGGTGGAAACAATGGAAACGGAGGTGATAATGGTGGAGGCAATCGCAACGGTGGTAATAATGATGGAAGCAATAGAAACGGAGGTAACTATGGTGGAAACAATGGTAATGGTGGAGGCGATCGTAACAGAGGTAATAATCAGAGAAGCAATGATAACGGAAGCAATGATGGTGGAAGCAATGGTAACGGAGGTTATAATGGTGGAAGCAATGATAACGGAGGTGATAATGGTGGAGGCAATGATAATGGTGGAGGCGATCGTAACAGAGGTGATAATGGTGGAAGCAATGGTAACGGAGGTGATAATGGTGGAGGCTATCGCAAAGGTGGTAATAATGATGGAAGCAATGATAACGGAAGCAATGATGGTGGAAGCAAAGGTAACGGAGGTAATGGTGGTGGAAACAATGATAACGGAGATAATGATGATGGAAACAAAGATAACGGAGGTAATGATGGTGGGAACAATGGTAACGGAGACAATGGAGATGGGAACAATGGCAATGGAGGTAATGATGGCAGTAATGGAAATGGTGGAGAGGACAATAGAAGTAATGGTAAAAAGGGAGGTAATGGTGCCAATAAAGGAAGTACTGACGGACCAGACGACAGTGGTAAGTTATTCTGTTATATTTAATTTTCATAAAACATCGTAGAAATCTGAATTTATTACAGTTCCGCAATACAAGTCACAAAACTCTACTTTTGAAGGGTCTTTTTCTAATACATATTTAGAGAAAAGCAATACAGAACAATGGCTTCATTCTTTTTTTAAAAATATATACACTAAACCGAATCTAAAGAATGAAATGTTTAAGACCTGGGTAAAATACAAATGAAATATTGAATGAATAATTCCAAGAAACTGAAGCGGAAAAAAATAATTGGTTAAAAATATCAACAAAAAAAAATAGATGGATGAAGATCATAAAGTAAATCATCAATAAAATTTTAAATTTCACGAGGCGGAACTATGGATATCTAATCTCTTAATCAAAAGTTGTCTAGATGTATGGCACTTTTTTTAGGCAATGTATATCAGGGTTTTAACTACTTCTTTATTACTTAATGAATAAAAAACTTCATTTTCTTCAAAATATTGACGAGGGTTATAGAAGTCGACGTATTTCGAGCATTCAAAAAGAGGCATCCATTTCCCAAGATTCTCTAAGTGTGAATGAAGAAACGAAAGTGATTTGAAGCAGAAAACGTGAAGCTGAAAAGGAAAAATGGGAAATAAAGAGAGAAAAAAACAAAACTAGAAAAATCGCGGAAGCCGAGAATGAAAAGGCGAAAAAATAAGAACACAAATCTGCAATAAGCTTCAATAAACAATCATCACAAATCTTCAATAAGCTTCTCACCACCTCTCCATAGCGAGCGGAAATGCATCCTGTCCTGATTTGCCTCTCTCGGCCACAGCGGTTTTCCCAGTTTTGTTTTTCAGCTTTATTTTCCTTTTTTTGTGCATTCGTGCGTTTTCTGTTTCAAATCACTTTCGTTTCCTCATTCTCGCCAGACAAGTATTGAGAATGGGCTCCAATTTTTGAGCATTAAAAGCATTTTGACTTTTATTACCATCTTTAATACTTTGAAACAAATGAAAGTTTTAACTCCTCAAGTAATAAAGAAGCAGTAAAAACTATGATATACATTGCTTCAAGAAAAGAAATGAATATTTAGACATCTATTGATTAAGAAATTGGATAACATTTAACATGAAATTTAACATTTTTATCGATATTCGTTTATTTTATGATGTTTGTCTATATTTTAATGCTTTTCATCACATATCACATTGATCTCTACATTTATAAATTTCAAATTTTTAAGATGATCCCAAAGTTAAAATAAAGGCAAGCATAAAAAATGTCCTTCTTGATCCTTCAATAAAATTATAAATGACAGAAAAAAATCAAAATTTCTTTAAGTTTTAAATGTTATAATTTGTATTTAGCATTATCTTGTGAGCATATACCAGTGCTCTTTCACGAAATGAGCAAACAATGAAACAATGGTGACAATGGAAAAATGAACTAATCGATTGCACCGTTTGATCCAATGTTTAATGTTAATTGCAGATTCTGATTAACACATTACATTATTACTAATTAACGCATTACATTACTGCAAATTGAGATTTATCCTATCTCTTAATATTTTTCTCTTAATATTTGTGTTTATTGATAAACTTAATTTTGTAACGTTATAAAGAGCTTACTTAATTAAATCTACACTGGAACGCATGCATTGTCGAATCTAACAAAATATCTCTCATAATTTGGAATGGAAAGCTTTCGAGGCAAAAACAGCATTTTCTCCATGTTAAAAAAAAATTGGGGGGGGGGGTTAATGGCGGGCACTTAGGCCTATTTCCCATTGGCCTCAGAAATGCCAGAATTGCTACTCTCTTATCGTTACCCAGTGAGCACCTATGGCTAAGCCACGGCACTGGAGTAGCGTCGCCCACGTCATACAACCACAAACCCGTTTATAGGACGGGTTACAGTCACACAGAAGAAAGAACATAGAACACAGAGAGAGAAAGAAATATCCATGCCCTGAGCGGGGTTCGAACCCGCAGCCATCGACTCCATAGTCAGGCACGCTAATCACTTGGCCATCTGGTCGGCCCATTGAAGTTTATTCACATTTGAAAATATTGTATATTATTATGCCTAACAAAGTAATTACTAGAATTTAACTGATGGTCTTTAAGTTTTATTGCAATTATATTTAAAAAAAAAAGTATAATAATAACAAATTACACAGTTCTTTTTTTTAAATCTAAATTTATAAAATAGTTTACTTAGTTAAATATTTTTTTACGATTGCATAAGCTTTACATTCATGTTTTTCAAGATACAAATATTGATTTGAAACAAATACTTAAAACCTTGATGCAACACGGAGCTACGGCAAAGCGTCGATGGGATGAAAACCATTGTACTTAAAAAATTTAAAGAGTTAAATCAGTTAAAATTTTAGACAGGAGAATGGAGATATTCCCTTATTTTTTGTTAATAAACGATTTCATATTAATTAAAATATTTGAATAACAAATTTTTAATCGGGATGTTTTCTTAATTCTCTGCCAACTGTAATTTTTTAATCGAATTGAAAATTAATATTAAATATGCTTAAAGAAATTTCAGAATCTAGTTAATTCAAATTAGAACAGTTGAAGCTTATCCCGTAACAATATTTTCTAAGTTCTGAATATCATGACTTAAACATGATTAATTTGTAAAATTTTAATGCTTTCGATTTTTTTTTTTTTTTTTCGTTTTACAGAGTCGTTTGAATTATTGATTAAAAAAAATCTTATTGCAAAAAGGAATTACGATGTCAGCTGAAAACTATGAACTATCACTTTTTAATACACTAGGCTAATTGAAAAAATATACAGCACTTACTATTCAGCATAAAATGTTTCAGGTTTATTATAATCAGCCCTAAATTCTTTTCGGTTGATATTCAGCATAAAATTTTTCAGGTTTATTATAATCAGCCCTAAATTCCCTTCGTTTCTTTAAAAAACACACGAAAATTTACGCATTCAGCCTGAATTGGTTAAGGCTTATTGCAATGGGCTATGTATAATGCAGACGCTTTAAATACAAAAATAATGTAAATAGAATAATTAATCAAGAAACGATATCTTTTCTTATTAGCGTAAAAGTGACAGGGCTCATTACAATAAGCCTAAAAATAGGTTCCTATTCCATTTAAAAAGTACCACAACAAATTGCAAAGTGCAAGATTTTCTAACTAGCTATATACATTAATTTACAAAACCGAAAAAATATGAATTAATTTTAATTTTTTGCATTATTTAAGACGATTTTTATTTAACGATTATATTATTTACAACAATATTCTTTTGAATTACTCGTATTTTTAATTTTAATAAAAAAAACTCAATTGTATAATCTTTTTATCTTAGATTACTATGGTTACTATGATGATAGCGATTATTATGAATATGATTATGGAAATAATGACAAAGGTAAGCATCAATGAACAGTATGGTTTAACGATGTGCTAATAGAATCAATATAAGTAATATTTCGTAAAAAGGACACCGAAGTAAAAAAATGAAAACATTGAAAATGATGCAACCAAATTTATATCATATTTTTAGAATACTGTTTTAAATTCGAAAAAAAAAAGTCGATTAATTTTAATATTTTTATCAGCGTATTATTGATAATAAACAAAAAGAAACTTTTTAGACTATATACATTTTATCGTACATAAAGTATCTCAGTCTTAATTTTGAATGAAATTGTATCATTTTTTTCACTAAATGTGGAAAATAAAGAGAAATTAAGTTTCGCAATATAGACACAGCAAATTTACAGTATCTTGAGTAAGTTAACCGTACTTATAATATATCCCCAAATTTAACCACATTTGCCGTACAAATTAAATCATCTTAGACTTAATTGTACGATAATACGGTTCAACTCTAACGAATGCATGGTTCAATTTAACATCTTATTTCGATACGGCGATAAAAGCTCCAATTTCAATTCAATTTAGTTCCGATTTCTACATAGGTCCAATTTCAATTGGAGGAAAGCTGAATAATATTGTGGTTTATTATGGTTCAGCATTAGTGTAGTTTCAGAAAAAAAAATTCCGGTAAAAATTAAATCAAATGGCTTCAAAACTTGAATGATTACAATGTTGAAATTTCCATTATAAAATTATGGTAAAATAACTGGCAGCTGTCTGTCCATCCAATTAACCGTAACGTTTACGGTAAAGAATATTTTTTACCTTTACGGTTTTGAAACTGCTTACAATTAGTACAGTTAAAAAAAACATGAATACAAAACTAAACGGTTTTTTAACCATTTACAACTAGCATGGTTTAAAAACCATAAAAGTGACATTTATTTGGACATTAGAGTTAAGTTAAGCTAAGCAATGGACGTCGGTGTTAGGCCGTGGTTGAGTTACCATATGAGCCGAGCAGTGGAAAGTGGCTTATTTAGAATATCTGGTGGTGCCATCTATCGTGCTCATTAGGAAATACTAGACTTTTTGCGTTAAGCAGTTTAATGGTAGGGCAATCTATGTCAGAATGAAAGTATCATATTCTAATAATGCCTGCAACGAATTAGGGAGTGTATGACACTAGAAACTCTTTATATGTTGAATGGAATGGAGGAAATATTGTAGTGTCAACTCCGTTCTATCGGACATAAGATTGATAGATTAGCCCTCTCCGCTGTAATATATACCCAGCTGCAAGGAGCTAAGTTGCGTCATTAGGTGGGCCAGGTTGGTGCGATAAAATTTTGGTTGTTTAACCGTATTAGGTGAAAACAGTTAATAAACGATTTTTCTCACAGTTAACAGTTTGAATACTGTCTTATGGTAATTTGACTGCTTTGCTTGAGTATGGTAATAAAACAACTTTTCCTAGAAATTTTTAACAGTGTTACTAATCATAAGATAAACAACATACGTAAAGCTCATATGTTAATTTTGATCAAATGGAATTTATTATCGTAATTATTCAATCAAATAAAAGTTTTTAAAAAAAAGACTAAATCATATGAAGTTTTTAATTTCTTTAATATTTTCAAAATACCCATGTTCAATGCAACAAATTATAATAAAAAACTTTAACTTATATTCAGTGGTGTCCCCTTAAAACTAGAACATATTAATAGGGCTTTGATTAGAGATTTATCAGGTACCCGGCCCAGCTAGGTTTTCCTTATCTGCTTATTACCAGGAAACGGTGAAAGAATTTCACTTCATGGTACCGGGTATCTGGACCCGGTTTTTTAGTCTCAAGACCCGGTACCGGGTATACAAACCCAGCCAATTTTATCCGGTATCCAATGCACAACCATAATTAGAATTATAGTAACCTTAAAACTATACATAAAAGTAATTGTAATTTCTGAAATCTAAGTAAGACAGCAGTTTCTTAATAATGAAGCTGAAATAACTGCTATAACTGAAGTTGAATATAGAATTCTTATATTTGAATGTCTTAGAAAATGTTTATGATTTTTGGGATTAATCAAGAAAATTTAATCGTAGCTAATTTCAAGAAGCCCCCTTATGGTATATAATCCTCCTGGTAACAAAGGGTTAGAATAAATGAATTTCATTATTTCAAATATTTATATTTTCCACTATCACGCATATAACAATAAGAGATTCACAAAAATTGAAAAGTAAGTTTAATGTTATTTTTCAGTTACAGATGCTTAATAATTCACGTTTAACAGAAAACGTTAATGAGGTCAACCTCATTAACGTTTTCTGTTAACGTTTCTGTTTGAAAAACGTTAATTTGTAATCAAGTTTGCCCCACACATTTAGTAGTTTCAGACTATCCTAATGATTTTTCATAATTAGCATAAATGAATTACATTATTTCAGATATTTATATTTTCCGCTATCACTCATATAACAATAAAACATTCACGAAAATTGAAAAGAAATATTTAAAGTTATATTATTTCAGTTACAGATGCTTAAACATTGAGGTTTAACGGAAAACGTTAATGAGGTTAACGTTAACCACATTTCCGTTACATGGAGGAGAGGAAAACCACTAAAATCTCCTACATTTAGCCCAGCGGCAAGGGGTTTCTAACCCATGTCTTGCCTATTACTGAGGATATATTACGTCAGCAATGTAATCGGAGGAAGACAGAATTCGTATCAACTTGTCTCTGCAGGGATTTGAACCTGGGTCTCCTCATTGGAAGGAGAACGCTCTATCCTCAGAGTCACCACGGCTCTTTCAGATGCTTTATAAAAAAAATCTATGCTTGATAAATCTGGATAACAAGGTGGCCATCGGACGTGTCCGCCATGCCAAATCCATCACAGTAATTCTGACAGCCGCCCTCTATTCGCTATTTCTCCAGCCAATCACTTATAGTTCATGTAACTGTTAACTGTCACAATTGTGAGCATTTAATGTGATTACTTTATTGATGCAAAGAAGCACCTTGTGTTGATTTTGTAACTAAACATTTTATTTATCTTGTGTCATTTTTTTTGCTTAAGTGTCTAAATACGTTGCATTTCTCTACAAAAAAATACATGTTTTAGTATATTTAACCACTCCTCTAAGTTTTTCTCCTGATCATAGAATCACCCTGTATAGTTTTCGGGGTATATATTGATGCTTGACAAATTTATGAAAAAAGACTGTAAACAAGCAATGTTTTATTAAATGGAATTTTTATTTTATAGATGATTCGGCTGCATCATCATCATCATCGGCAAGTACTGGAAATGGTAAAAATGGTAAGTATTTAAATATAGTGGAAAACCATCAAAATTGCCTGCAGATATCTAGTTCGCGATTTTCCAGTTCAGCGGTTTTAACGACCTCCTGTTTGACCTTTTTTAAAATAAAGAAAACATAATTTTTCACTTTTATTTTAGTTCAGGAAACAAATTTTTTTTATAAGAAATGAAAGCTAGAATTATAATTATGACCAACTACAGTCAAGAAAAAAGAGAGCAAGTCGTTAAAAGTCTTTGGATTGTAAATTAGCATCCGGTCCACAACCTTAAAAAAATAATAATCTATTTTAATTATTTCTTAGATATTCGTGACAAATTTAACTTCATAAAACCTTTATAAGTTTCAACTTTAAAAAAAAAAAATTGTAGTCTAGTCATTTACCAATTATAGTTCTTTCCTCCCATAGTTGCTCTCAAATTCTTCAATATGGTTTCCAGTTTTCTAATTATTTAGAATATTAGAATAATACTGTTATAAATTTGTAAATGTGTGTATAATTTTGTGAATGTTCTTTTGTTATGAGGCTACTATCAGACGGACTCTAAATAAAAAATTTGCATGAAAGTAGCGTAATTATAACATAATTTAAAAGAGAAAATAACGCCTAATGCATTTCTTATGGAAACCTCGGTTTGGTGACATTTTTCCCGAATTGGCGACTATTTTGGTGACAAAATGATTTTTGTGGAAAATTCGAGTTTCGAAGCGGTAGGAATAATATACGTGAATTGTCTAGAATCAGGTCGAAAATTCCAGGTTTCCTTCATGAAGGCCTACATAAATAGGAGTGTACCTCGCAGAACAGAGTAGACACGGAGAAAATCCACAGATTTCTTCTGTGGAATTTTTTCATTTTCACATGCCATTAGTCACCGTTGCCTTAGGGAATAATTCTTATCGCCAGATGAAGAAGTGCCGAGGGCAGGTATTCAGCAAAATAGATATCTAGTCTAGTCTAGCAGAGCAGAGTAGAGACAGTATTAGTTTGCCTGTGACTGCATTAGTGTTCTAATTTGCGAGGTGATTAAACCGTCTAAGGTTTCAAAGCCTGCGATTTTTTGGGTACTAGACTGTTATTTGAACTGTTATAGAGTGTCAGAAATAGCTGTATTTTCTGGAAGATTCTGCTAGTATATTTTTGGAGTCTTGAGGCAACACCTCCTAAAAAACAGTAGGTCTCAGCACGGGTTACCATAAATATCCTTTAGTAGTCCAAACGTAATGACATTATTTCGTATTTTCAACCACTGCGCAGCTTAGTACCCCGAACGTAATGACATCTTTCTTATTTTTCATCAACTGCGCAGTTAACTTCGTCACATCGGACTACTAAATTGATCTGTGCTGAGGCCTTCCTTCTTCTAGGAGGTGTAGTTTGAGGACTTTTTTATTTATCTCCAATTGACATGAACCCCTGTGTTTAGTCAGGGCTAAAGAGAATAGAAGGGTTGGTTCACTCCTTCGAAGAAACTCTCACCGCGCCAATCCTCCGATTTTCTCTAGTGACATCAATTTGGCGCAAAGCTCGCACTTTTACTTCAAGAACAGAGCGTTCGGCCTTACTAGCTCTAACTAATACTGGAGCATTTCTTTTTGTGACATATTCTAAGACATTTGTTATTTTCTATAATGACTTTCCTCAGTTTTTGCAGTGAATTTACAAAAATTTAAAACTATTAACGAAATGCCAGTTTGCGCGATTGAAACTTGCAAAAATTCTGATAGAAACGCAAAAGGAAAAAAATATAATTTTCCGCGTGTTTCCTAAAGTAAGTGAACAACTATGCAAAGAATGGATTCCTAACTGACACAGTTAATATAAAACAGCAACACGTTTTTTCTATAGTTAAGAACTTTTATAAAAATTCGTTATCTAAATAGAAACCGCCTCGTTACTTCGAAAAGAAAGGCAGGTGAAAAATATTAAAAAATGGATAAAGTCAAAGAAAATTAAAACGTAAGTAAAAAGTATAAATAAAATATATAGTGTATAGTTGAAATTATTTTAATTTCTTAACATATTTTTTAATGTAGTTATTCTAAATATTTATGATTTTTTTTAAAATTATATTCTCTTAAATTTTAATATCTATAAATTATATCATCTTAAATTTAAATATCTATAAACAATTTTAAAATTTCTAATGTCATTATGAACCTAAATTATTATTTTGTTTCAGTAATTAGCGTTTAAGGTTGATGTTTCCTAATGATTAAGTATGAACAAATTGCTATTAACGGCATATTTTAAAATCAGGAATTCTAAATTTAACTCAACTTATTATTATAAAAGAATATGTAGATAAAAAAGCGTCGATATATGCTTTCATTTTTCTTAATAATTAAAGTTAAAGCTGAACTTTTTAAAATAAAGTATTTATAGTGTCATTTTCGCCAACTAGTAAAATAATTTTATAAGAAATGATACTTTTTTAATATAATGGCCAAGAAAGTTTTTTTGAACTATGTTTATGAACGGAAATAATGTGTTAATTACGTAAAGTTTGAAAGCTAATAACCAGAAAAAGTCAAACTTATTTTTACAAAGAGAAAGATGCAAAGTTATCATAATATCTTTGCTTGCCATCTCCGAGATTTGTGGACACAGTGACGTCATGAGGAGGGAAATCGTAGCTTCAGCTCTAAGAGCGGAGTGAACTAGCCCTTCTATTCTCTTTAGCCCTGGTGTTTAGTACAATACGTTGTAATTAAATATCAGTTTATGGTACCCTGATGCTAATTAGATTTATAAAAAAAATCTCTAAACAAATGTTTTATTAAGTAGAATTTTAATTTTATAGACAATTCAGCTGCAGCATCATCGGCAGCGGCAAATAATGGAAATGGTAAGCATTTAACCATAGGTGAAAACCACAAAAATTGCTTCCGACTGGACCAAAATGGCCCGCAAAAGAATGGAAAATTATTTTAACTATTTACTGATATTCATGACAAATGTTTACTCAGTAAAATATTTACAAATTTTAACTATTAAAAGATTATTTGGGGTATAGTTTTAACCAATGTTTAATCTTATAGTTAATCTTTATAGCTCACAATTTCAGCAATATGTTTTCTAGTTTTTATTTATTCAGCATATTAGAATATTAATTTGCGGTTAAATTTCCAAATGATTAAATGCAATCGGAATAAAATCGCTCGAAATGTAGACAATTCTTTAAAGCTAATACGTATCATTTACATTCAATTCTGTTCTCATATTAATTGAAAAAGAACTTACGCTTATCCTCTTTGTAATTGAATAGTTTCTTTGAAGAAAATAGGAATTACTATTAAGAAAATAGGTTTTAATCAGTTTTAATGCATTAAAACGTCATTGTACATAAACATTCATAGAATTAATGTTTAAATCATCTACTTTCAAAATGTGCTTTACATTCAATAATGCTTGACAGGATTCGAATATGTGATATACTAGATATGTATCTATGTAAATATAACAAATCTTTAACCTGATTAATCGAATATTTTATACGTGTTATTGAACAGCATTGAACTTCTTTATCATTGTTACTGACGTTGAACTTCTCAATGAATTTCTATATCAAATCAACTTTTTGTCTAACAGGTGACTCTGCTGCATCCTCATCAGCCGCGGCAAGTAATAGTAATGGTAAATATAAATATCTGTTCTCCTTACCTTTAGGAAGTAAAAAATACTAAGCCTTCGATGGTCTTTTTTAATCGCCTAACTGGATTTTTTAATGTTTAACTAAATACAAAGCGAAGGATGCTGAAAAGATTTAATTCATTAAAATAAACTGGGTATTTATTTTTAGCCTCCATTTTACTCTAATTAACCTCGATAATAATTCGCAATATTTTGAAAACTTTCTTCTCACTTAATTGAAAATTCACTTGATGTGAAAGTTTTTATATCTTTTTTAATAAGAATTCTGAGACTATTTATTAAGAATGATGGTTATGGGCTACCCTGCGTGTGTTTATAGAATAAAATGCTAGTAACTTCGATTGAAAATTTACTCATTTTTATAGTGTTTACTTTTTTTCGGAATTCTTACGCAATTGGTTTGATAGCGGGATCACGCATGACAGCAATCATCAGAACTCATTAATATTTAATAAATAAAAAAATTACAACACTCATTCACAAAGCAAGGACTTAAATTTATAAAAATTCATGCTTAATATTTTATTTACTGTATACATTTTATATAATATTATATATTTTATTTCCCTATTATTACTATATATTTTAAAACTATATTATTTATTTTTTATTTCAACCAAGCACCATTCTAAAGTATCACACATTACCCAACCACTTAAACCTATTTTTAAAACTCTCAATTTTAACGGCTATGGTAGAAGTGGTGCGTAACTTTAATCCTGGTCAGACGACGTGGACAGCTCTTGAACAACACCTCCTAGAAGAGAGAAGGCCTCCGCAAGGGTTATCATAAACAAAATATCTGATCTTTCTAGTAGTCCGAACGTTGTGGTATCTTGCGTATATTCCTCTCATTGCGCACTTAGATAACCCGAACGTGATGACATCGTTTTTATCTTTCCCCACTGCGCAGTTTATGTTTGTTACGTCGGACTATTAAATTGATCCGTGAGTAGGCCTTCTCTGTTAAAGGAAGTGTTAGTCTGAATTGGTACAGCTCGCTATCCAAACTTCCACATCACAAGTTACGCTACGACTTTCAGCCACGACAGATTTAACGTGCATCTTGCTGCGTACACACATCGTTTGTTTCATCGGTTGCAGAATCAAACTCACTACCCCCAGCTCTCCAACCAGCGGTGTGAGAGACGCTTATACCAAATAAGCCAAAGTAGCTGCTTATTTGAACGATATTACAGATCAGCGCAATCCAAGTTTTTCACAGTATACCATGCTTATACATATGGTTTTTAAAAGTATCATGTTTATGTTAAACAGTTGATATGTTCCAAGCGCCCAAAAACAGGTACCCATTTTCAAAACGTGAATGAGGAGAAGCAAAAGTAACTTGAAATTTTAAATGAAAAGTTGCCAACGAAGCATTTAAAAATGTAGATAAGAAACAAAACTAGAAAAATCACAATAGCCGAGCGAGTAAAAAAGATGAAAAACAAAACACGAAAAACCACAGTAGCCGTCAGAGGAGTGAATCAAAGTAAATTATATTTCCACCCGCTATGGAGAGACAGTGTGGAATTAATGTCGTTAACAAAGGAATTAGCACTCATATATATAAAACAAGCTTCCAGGGCATCAAGATAAGCTGAGGTGGTGGCATCGTCGAAATTCAATTTATGCCCAAGGTTCCAACAGTGTGCAGCAATTGATGATTTCTGGTATTCTTAGTAACTGGCATATCTATCGTGTTACTTAACTCTACATTTTAAAGCGCGTCTTGCTTATCCGGTAACCACGGTCTCAATGACAAGGAGTGCGGTAAATGTTCCATGGTGTCCATTTTTTGTGCTCTCGGAACATGTTGACTGTTATTTCCTATTTATATATTTTTGTAACGAATGAAATTTTTAATCAAGTAATATCGTACCGCTTCAATTTCTTAGGATTATTTACTTAGCATCGTGTTTATGTTTAGGTCCATGTAAAAGCAAAAAAAGGAAAATTACAACCACCGCTGGAACTACTCAGCCGAATCCATGGCAGGGAAGAAGAAATCGGGGAAAAGGGAGTACGTCAGCGACAACAACAACAGCAGCTCCAGCTACCAAAGATGTGAACTTTTCAGATTTCCTGAAACTATGGAGGGGTTGAAATTGAATTAGAAGGAGAAAAAAACTATACATGTTTGCTGTTTGCTAAAATATTTAAATTTATATATTTGTAATTCAAAATTTAACTTTTATGTATTGTTTTTTAATAAAAAAAAATTATGTTTATTTACACATGTACAAAATTCATTCAATGCAATTTGATTTCTTAAACAACATGCCTACTTGAGAAAAAAAACTTTTCAGTTTAATGACTTCGGTTTTAATTTAACTTAATTTTTCGTTGGTTAGTTGCTTTCATTTCTATGTAAGCTATAAGCTAACATCTACCAAACTTTAAAGCTATAAAAATGCGTTTCTGTAAATACAAAAATATCTGATCACGGTTAAACTAAATCGATAACTTAAAGATATTCAAACCTGCTAGCTGTATGCTGCAATAGATCCATCTTTGTAATCTCTATCTTGTACAATCTTTACTTCAAGTTGATGATGTAATAAATTGAACTTTGTAATGAGCAAACAATCCTGCATATGTATATGTAACAATAAAAATATATGCTCAGAATAGTAATGTTTAGTTTTTGATTTACTCTTTTTAATAGAGCCATCCCTGGCAGAAATCTCGTCTTTTCATCAAACGCAGTGTAAAATGGCGGTAGCGGGTTCGAATCCAACAGTGAACTTGTACCAATTACAATAAATAAATAAATTGGTTTAGATACATATACTATCTCATGTGCTTAATACAAAGAAAGTGACTTTAGTCAGGAGATTTGTATCTTTATTTACTAAAAGGATGATGAACAAACATTAGAACTATCTAAAAAGACAAATGGAATCAGAATTCAGAACTAATATTCCCATTGCCTTAACATTATAATATATATAATACGCATATATATAATACTCATATATATATATATATTATATATACTTATATATATTTTATACTTATGTATATATTTTTTTATTCTATCATCGTCAATAAACAACCGTCCCATTTTTGAGTTTATGAATAACTGTGTTCGAATCCGTAGTTTAGCAATTTTGAGTCCAATCCAGAATCTGGATCCAGTATTGGAACAAAATTTGAATTCATTGTTCCTCTTTTTTGATGGAACTAACCCACATTTGCGTTACATGAAGAGAAAAACCACGAAAACCTTTCACGGTTAATCTAACGACAAGGAGACTTTAACCCATAATCCGTCAACCACTTAGGATATTTTTCGTATTCGAACCCGTGTCATTCAATGAGAGGGGTATATATATATATATATATATATATATATATATATATATATACGTATTAGTAAAACTGCAAAAAAGATTTTTTGTTAAAATATTATTATTACATTATCAAATCTTGCGCAAGATTTGAAGAAGAAATTTAGAATAATAAATATCAAAACTAAAAGAAATCAAATACTGCTAGAAACAAAAGGAAAAACAAGTAAACAAATAAAATAAAAAAAGAAAAGGACACTCGGTTATCTTAAGGTCATAAAAATTTGAAAAAATAAATATTTTTTAGAAATCTGATTATTTTAGAGCAGTAAGTGCAAACTCTCATTCTTATCAGTTTTTACGGCTTTGGTTCAATAACGAAAATTTTATTTACTTCAATCGTGTTAATATAAGAGATATTATAAAAACATATTTTTATATTGTGAACATTTATGAAATCAAAAAATATCAAGGAGTTATATTTAACCGAGTTTCCTTTCAAATAAAACCACAGCACTGTTTAAAAAAAAAAGTTTACTGATTAATTTCCGTGTTAATGTGGTTCATCTTTGCTACAAATTAAATGTAAGGCAACAAACGATATTATATGCTAAAACACTCACCAAACGCTTTTTAACAGTGTAGGTAAATACTATTTTGAAAAAACTATTTTCTGTTCACGTACCATCTTTAACCATTACTATTGTGAAATTCGTCGAACAAGCAAATATTTACGTACATTACTCTAAATGAATTGATGAGTTCCCCGGCACAAAGCTCTTGGAGCATACTTCAAGCTGTTCTGACGATGCCGTTTTAAAACTAACTGCAGAGTTTAGTCAGTTTTCATCTTAAGAAATAATGGAGAATTTTCCAACTCTGCACCGACAGTCTATTTTGTCCCTTTTTAATCAAAGTAAAAATTCGTATAAAATATACATTTAAAAATTTAGAATTTAGTTGGTGCATTTAAAGTTGAACGAACAAACCACATTTAGTAGAAATGTTCCCTGAATTTGCAAAAATCGCGAATGTATTTTATCATACTGTAAAATTTTAACTTTTTTATTGTTGTTTAATTTTCTGAAAGAACTATTTAAAGTATTGATTCACGTTAAAAATTCTGAATTCAGTCAATCGAAAAATCAACCATTTAACATTTAACAGTCATTTACCGGCAAATGATAAATTTCTCAAAAATTGAAGAAATTTAGAGCGGCTTCAAAAGCTGCGTGTTGTACAAATACAATATTAGCAGGTGAAAACAGGCAGGTGAAAATTATCAGGTTTAGGCCCTTAATATAGGTTACGACGGTAATATCAATAATTATCCAGACCAAAACTCAGTACTTTCTCGTTCAAATGGATCAAAATTTTATAATTATCTGATACAAAATTTAAATACTTCTAATTAATTATATCCCTTAAACAAAATAGTTATATTTTGTTCTGAAAAACTAAAGCTTCATGGGTAATTGTTTTGTATCCTAGTAAAAACAATATTTATTTTATTGATTTTAATCAATAAAATGCATATATTGTGTTAACTGAGATTCAAAGCAATACTATCGGATATTTTCTTATTATACAATCGTAACGATCTAAGATTGAACTTTCATGTGCTACGTCTCTAACAAAAAAAATATTTTATATTATTTCCTGATTAAGTAGATATTTCCCAATTCCCCGAAAACAATAGCAATTAATTCCATAAAATCCTAAGACACGTTTTCTGTTATATATCGAATTTAATAGAATCAATCTTATCGCTTGATCTAAGCTAAAACTCGTGATATCATACTTAGATATATTGGTGTATAAAAAGAAAACGATTTTTATTTACAGTTTATATTGTTGACCAAAATGGAAATTTCTTTATTTTTTGTGGTAGTTGTATGTTTCTGTTGGGCTGGCACATCAGGTAAACCAAAACATTGCTTTTTTTTATTATTTTCAATTAGATTTGTGTAAATTACTAATTGAAAAACGGAACAAGCATTAAAATACTAATTTTGCATAAAATAGCTGAAAAAGAAGGGACCCAAAGTATCATTTGCTCATCGGGCTGAAATTTTTTTACTGATAGTATTGGTTTAATTTTACCTATTTCGAAGTCATTATTAAGTTATAAATTTTCAAGAACTACACTTCTTACCTTGAATTCGTCGCCAAATTTGAATCATTCCACATTCTCTGCCAAAGATGTCGACCTTTTGACATTTTCATTGTTTTCCAGAATATAAAACAAGTCTAACGGGCGTGTGCATAAAACTTTCGTCACCACATTTTCAATTCAGACTATTTTATTCGTTTTTACCTTCTTGTTCTATGAAATAAAAAGATAATTTATTTAATTCGTGATAGTCAAATGTATGCAAGAATTCATTTAAAATATATTATAGTGATAGTATAGACTTTACATCCATTCACAGCAAAGCTATTATAACCTTGACAGCCATTACCAAATCTTGATAACCTGTTTACATCAATTTCTTATAGGTTTGCCAGATAATAATTTTTATCGTTATGCATGGCGATTTTTTAATATTAAAAGTAATTCATGTTTAATGTACTTAATTAAAAAATAACACTTTCGTTTAATAATTGTCACAGTATTCAATAATTGCATTTGCCACGATTCCATGAAAACTGCATATTTTATAGGTTGTTACGAGGGTTGCTATTTATATTTCTGGCCTTGGCAACAGTAAGTGTTGCTATGCGACCGCAGACGATTTTAATCGAAAGTTTGATATTTTTAAACATAAATTCAGCAGACGATTTACCATTATAGCTTCATTTGTGTTGTTGACAGTAAATTGAAAAGTTCTTCTCTTTCAAAAAATGGAATTGAATCGTGAACATTTTAGTGCCATTATTTTTCATAACTTTCGACGTGGATTGTCAAGACAAGAGTGCTTCGATGAACTTAATTCTTTATTCAGAGATAAAGCGCCATCCTACAGCACTGTAAAAAATTGGTATAACGAATTTAATCGTGGTCGATGTTCGATCCAGGACGAATCCCGTGCAGGTCGTCCAAAATCCGTTGTTGTGCCAGAAAAGATCGATGCTGTGCGTGAACTGATAAAGCAAGATCGTCATGTGACTTACCGTGAGATAGAGGCGTCTTTGGACATTAGTATGACTAGCATCAATAAAATATTGCATGAACATTTGAGCGTAAAAAAAAAAAATTCGCGTTGGATCCCGCATAATCTGACAAACGCTCAAAAAAAGGCTCGTGCCGATTGGTGCAAGGAAATGTTGGAAAAATACGTTCAAGGTACATCAAAGGCTGTGTATAACATCTAAACAGGTGACGAATCATGGATCTATGCATATGAGCCGGAAACAAAACAGCAATCAACTGTATGGGTCTTCCAAGACGAGGCAAAACCAACAAAAGTTGTTCGAGGAAGAAGCACATCGAAACAAATGATTGCCTGTTTCTTCGGCATTAACGATCATGTGGCAACAGTGGCGTTAGAGCAACGCAGGACGGTCAATTCTAAATGGTACACGACCATTTGTTTGCCAGAAGTCATCGGAGAAATTCGAAAAAAGCAGAAGAACAGGCGAATTATTCTTCATCATGACAATGCGAGCTCTCACACATCTACTCAAACAAAAGCATTTCTGACGGAGCGAAAGATCGAACTGATGGGTCATCCGCCGTACAGCCCTGATTTGGCACTCAATGACTTTTTCTTATTCCCACACATAAAAAATAAATTACGTGGACAACGATTTTCGACCCCCGAAGAAGCGGTTGATGCATTCAAAACGCATGTTTTGGAGTTACCTCAATCGGACTGGAAAAAGTGCTTTGAAAATTGGTTCAAACGCATGCAAAAGTGTATTGATCATCATGGAGAATATTTTGAAAAACAATAAAACCAATTTCGATCCTACATATTTGATTTTTCATTATTAGGCCAGAAATATAAATAGCAACCCTCTTAAGATAAGTAACGAATATATTTATAAGTAGCTTAAGAACACTTACTATCCGTATCATATCCATCCATTATTAAAAGCAAAAAAAATAGCAATATAATTCAAACATAGATTATAGATTCAAAAATTTTTAGTTCTGAAAAGTTCCAAAATTGAAATGGTGGAAAATAGCTTGTGATAGAGTTTTACAACGTAAATATGAACAATTTCTCTGAAGAACGTTTACGCAACTATAGTACAATGCATGAAACTAATAATAAAATTCATTTTCAATTTATCGTCTATCATGAAAAAAAAAAAAGAAGAAAATAGCTTAAATATTTTATTGAATATTTATGAGTGACGCTTTAATCTATGAGGAAATATTTAGTGTAGTTTTCATATAAATAAGTATCTTTACTTTATCGTTTATTTTGATAAAAAGATGGAAATTTGAGCTGGACTGATATAAGAATCAGAAATATAAAGAAGAGTTAGAACAAAAATGCCCGAAACTTATCTTTGTCATTGCATACGCCAAGCTGGGTTACCTTTTAATTTTGATATTCCGGCATTTTCTTAATTTAAGTTTTTCTAAGTTTAAGCTTAAAGGATTACCATGTTTTTTCTGATTCAATTAGCCATATCTACAAATTAATTTATTAATAGAATTTGAATTTTTATTTGTTGCATTTTTACTTAGAAAAAGATTACAAATAATATTTATCTGAACTATTCTTCAGTTAAGGAATATTACATATCGTATACAATGCTTAAATGTTAAATTTGCCACAAATATAGAACTTTACATACAGCGGTTTAAAGCACGGGAAATAATAGATATTTTTTAAAATTATGATCAATATGTTTCTTATTATATGATAATTATATTTCACTAATTAATGATAATTATGTTACGATATTATGTTTCGCCATAGGTGCAGTTACAGAAAAATTTCACGTCGAAGGAGTCGGGGAAATTAATGGTATTGTATAAAGTTTGATTTTTTTTTATAGTGCACAAAATAAAATAAGATATTGGGTCAGTTTTTGACGCGGAGCTTTTGGACCTCACTCCAATATACTCTAACGATGGCGTACGAAAACCAACCTAAAAATTTTATCGGATTTTAAGAGAGGTGTGAAGATATTCTTTCCTTCTCTTTATGTTATACATGTTTCTTCTCTTTTATTTTGTTTTATGTTCCTTCTTTTTAATATTCTTTCCTTCTCTTTTTATAAATAGATCAGGCTGTTTAAAGACAAAAAGCAGAATTTAAATGTTTTGAAAAGAACGCTGAACAGACGATAATTTTTGGCACTTTTTTATCAAAGCAAAAAGTATAATATATTTATTCAGAATTTGAGTATTTGATTGGTGCATTTTAAGTCAAACGATCAAACCACGTTAAGTATGAATTTTCCCTAAATTTGTGAAAATCATGAATAGTGTTTTATTATTTTCAAAGCTTTTAATTTTTTTATTATTCTTTAATATTTTGAAAAAATGCATAAAATATGAATAAAATAATCATCATTAAACCATTAAACGATTAACAACCGTTAACCGTAAAACAGTAAACATCTCAAAAGTTGAAATCGTCTCTGATTAAATCTTCGTCTTCGAGCAAATCTTGTAAAAAATTTTATTTAAAAGCTGGTGAACTCTAGGAGAAACAAATTATTACTTTAAAGTGAGAAACATCCGAAATGTTTTCAAATTCTAATTAAACATCATTGATGTCAATAACACCGTTAGAAAATTAAAACCATCTTAAAGCAGTTTATTTGGGGATGAAACTTAATAGCAAATCGAAATGTCATATTTCAGAGCAAAAGACGATTTGTTATAACCCTATAAAAATAGCAAGGAAAATTTGCTGAACTTAATACATTGGTAATCTTAGGACCAGATAATCTTAATACATTGTTCATAAACAGGATGTACTAAACTATTTTAAATCTTTTTTTTTTTTTTTTATAAAAAAAATTTTTTTAATGAGTTTCCTAATTTTGATAGTGATAATTTTTCACAGGACATTCACAACAGAATTATAATGGTAAATTCAAACTTTTAAAATATCCTAATTTAATTTATTTTAGTATAGTTGTGATATTTTTTTTCATTCTAGTATGATAATTTTATATTGATACAATGATGCGGTTTATCTTTTAGGCGGAAGGGTGCATCCAGGTAGGCTTAATACATTGTTCATAATCAGGATGTGCTAAGCTATCTTAAATCTAATTTTTTTTTAAATATTGTTAATGAATCTCTTAATTTTGATTGTGACAATATTTCACTCAATATCAACAGAATAAGAATGATAAATTTAAAATACCTAATTTCATTTATTTTAGCGTATTTATAATATATTTTTTTTTATTTTAGTGGGATAATTTTACAACAATTCAATGAAGTTGTTTATCTTTTAGGTGGACACGAGCACTATCAAGGTAATTTTAATACATTGTTCGTAATCTGCGTGTACTAAATTATCTTAAATCGCCTTTTTAGAAAAATATTTGTAAAAAATTTCTTAATTTTGATTGTGACAATTTTTCCCAGGTTATCCCGAACATATTAATAACGGTAAATATTGAATTTTTTAAATACCCTAATTCAATTTTAGTTTATTTGTAATAACTTTTATTTTAATGCGTTAATTTAATATCAATTTAATGATGTGGTTCAACTTTTAGGCAGACGGCACAATCCAGGTAAGCTTAATACATTGCTCATAATCAGAATATCCTAAATTATACTTTTTTAATAGCGTAAATTGACACATTGCTCATAATCAGGATGTACTAAATTATTTTAAATCTACTTTTTTTTAAAGAAAAAAATACTCAGAAATCGATTCTAAATATTTTTTTTTCACTAAGTATTTCAATTTTTCACATTCTATCTACAGCAGAACAATACTGATACATTTTAAATTTTAAAATTCCCTGATTTCATTTATTTTAGTATCTTTGTTGCATAATACTAATATTTTTATATGCGTAATAGTAGAAAGAATTGACATAAAGGGATTAGGGGAATTATTAGTTTTAGAAAATATATTTTAATGCCGATTATTTTTCTATTTAAATAGTTCAGCATTAATCTATCCTCCGTTCCCACTCTTTCAATCTATCCATCGTCTTTTCAAATCTATCCTTCGTTTTTCGATTCTTTTCCTGTTAAAATGGTCCACTAAAAATGAACTTTCCTTTCCTGAACATCAAAAATTATTGATCTGATAGCAATATTATGCAAAAAAAATTATTGTTTCATTTTGACCATAAATCATTTTTTTTTTATTATTATTATTATTAAAGAAACTCTTTTTACACTCTTTGCATATAGCAGCTAGTTCTACATCTCCTAGATCATCTTCCTCAAGAATGTCTTCAACTGGGGACTCATCCATTGGTAACTTTTCAACTAAAGGTTCATCAACTGGTGGCCCACCAACTATTTATGCGTACAATCCAGGTAAACTTCATACATTGTTCATAATCGGAATGGAGTAAATTAAATTTAAAATACCTAGTTTAATTTATTTTTGCATGTTTATAATGTGTTTTTTTTTTTTTTCATTTTAGAGTGATAATTTTACAACGATTCAATGATGATGTTTATCTTTTAGGTGGATATGAACACCATCCAGGTAATTTTAATGCATTGTTCATAATCTGGGTGTACTAAATTATCTTAAATTCGCTTTTCAGAAAAATATTTTTAATAAATTTCTTAATTTTGATTATGACTATTTTTTCCAGGATATCCACAACAGATTAATAGCGGTAAATATTAAATTTTTTAAATACCCTAATTAAATTTTAGTATGTTCGTAATAATTTTTATTTTAATGTGATAATTTTATATCAATTTAATGATTTCAACTTTTAGGCAGAAGGTACAGTTCAGGTAAGTTTAATACGCTGTTCATAACCAGGATGTACTATATTATATCTTTTTAATTGCGTAAATTGACACATTGTTTGTAATCAGGATGAATTAAATTATTTTAAATCTACTTTTTGTTTAAAAAAAATACTTTGAATCTATTTCTTAACTTTGATTTCAACTATTTTTCACATTCTATCCACAACGGGACAATACTGATACATTTTAAATTTAAAATACCCTGATTTCACTTATTTTAGCATCTTTGTTACATAATACTAATATTTTATATGCGTAATGGTAGAAAAAATTTGCATAAAGGGTTTTGATGAAATATCAGTTTTAGGAAATATGTTATCATGCCGAATCTTTTTCTATTTGAATAGTTCAGCATTAATCTGTCCTCCATTCCCAATCTTTCAATCTATCCATCATCTTTTCAAATCTATCTTTCGTTTTCGATTCTTTTCCTGTTAAAATGGTCCACAAAAAATGAACATTCCTTTCCAGAACATAAAAAATTATTGATTTTATGATAATATTATGTTTAAAAAAATTTATTGTTCATTTTGACCTTAAATATTTTTTTATAATAATAACTATTTTTACCCTCTTTGCATTTAGCACCTAGTTCTACATCTAGATCATCTTCCACAAGAATGTCTTCCACTGGGGACTCATCCACTTTTAGCTTTTCAACTAAAGGTTCATCAACTGGTGGTCCGCCCACTACAGGTTCTACAACTAAGACTTATCCAACAAGAGGTTCTTCAATTAAGGGTTATCCAACTAGAAATTCGTCTACTTGGATCTCTTCAACTAAAGGCTCTTCCATTGATAGCTCAACCACTGGTAGCTTTTCAGCTAAAGGCTCATTTACTGGTCGCTCAGCAAGTAGAGGATCCTCAACTAAAAGTTATCCAACTTGGAATTCGTCAACTTGGGGCTCTTCAACTAAAGGCTCATCTGCGGATCTCTCTGCAAGTAGAGGATCCTCAACTGAAAGTTATCCACATTTGAATTCGTCAACTTGGGGCTCTTCAACTAAAGGTTCCTCTACTAGTCGCTCTGCAAGTAGAGGATCCTCAACTAAAAGTTATCCAACTTGGATTTCGTCAACTTGGGGCTCTTCAACTAAAGGCTCATCTACAGATCGCTCTGCAAGTAGAGGATCCTCAACTAAAAGTTATCCAACTAAGAGCTCTCCAGCTGGAGGCTCTTCAACAAAGGGTTATCCAACTATGAGCTCTCATACCAAGGACTTTCCAATAAAGGTCCCTCCCACTGGGAGCTTTTACACTGGAGGCTCTTCAATTGGAAGTTTTTCAACTGGCGGCTCTTCAACCAGAAGTTCTGAAGAAGATCTACTGGCTCGATTAATCCAAAATCATTGACACGTGGCTCAACTACACCATTAGGAGAAGGCTACTTCTGGTAGTAACTCTGTCAGTGTAGAAAAAAGTCCACCACCTAAACTTCATCTGCGGAACCAAAACACATCACTGACTGCAATGTTAAAAGATTGGAAGAATAAATATTTTTCTTTTTTTAAAAAACTGTTTGTAAATGCTTATAATATTCTGAAGTTTTAATAAACATCTTATTCTGAATTTTCTTTTAATTAGGTTACTTTAATGCTATTTCTTTAATCAAAAAAATGCAACGTTTGCACAATCAGCATTTTTTTTTTTTTTTAACATTTTTAACCTTAAACCAAATACAAGGCGTCTCTTAACCATCATTACAATGCTTTTAGAATCATTTTCAGAAATGAATCCTTTTCCGAAAAACATTAATATTTAAGATACGAAATTTTTTGTTTATAACGAGTTAAAAAAATATATATATATTTCCGCTATAGCGGCAAAAATTCGTTTGAAGAAAATGCATATTTCTGCCATTAAAATTATACGAACGAGGACAAAATGGAGGACGTTTCGATGGATTCGGATACCTGACCTCCAAAATATAGTTACCCCCTAACTGAAAATATTGTCTTAATAGTTTGTTCAGGAGCGCGGTTTAAAGTTTGGACCCTTCAATGTTAACTTTAGTTTTTGCGTACTTCACAATACCCCAAAAAAATTTTAAGCTAATTTAAAAATTTTGTATACAATTATAAAATTCGTTTTCTAAAGATAATTTCATGCAAAATATAACTTTTAGTAAATATTTATTATTTTATTTAATGATAGTCGAAAAACTTTAAAAATACAAGGTATAATATTTTTTTATCATTTGAAAAATGCAATTTTAAATAACAAAATACAAAATTTGTGCAAAATTGGTCAAATAGTTCCTGAGAAATAAAAAAAAATATTCGTAGTTTTTTGAAATTTGATCTCCTAACTCCTGAATTTTTGGTATCTATTTTTTGCGATTTAAATTCATAACCATAAAAGGAAAATTAAATTTAAATTGTAGAAGATATATTATAATATTAAATGTTTCGCATTGTTGGATGGTAAACAATAATCAATTAGCTGTGTGAAAGTTTATTCAGTGTAGGTATGCCAATATATAAAAAGCTTCTGCATAGCAAAACAGAAATCTTGATGGAAAGTTATCTTTCAGCTCTGGTGGGAAAAGAAAACATAGGCAGATAAACAGCAGCCATATATGGCAAATTTTTTAAAATGTAAATTAGTTAATACTCGTTTCTCGGAAGTAAATTTAAAATTTGTAAATTGAAAAATCATTAAAAATAGCTATGTTTTTCGAATTTTATATTTTAAGGACTCACCCTTTTCTTATTATTTTTCACTAATTCTATATTTTAAAGACCCGATGGACTCACTATTTTTCTTAAATGGAAAAATTAGCATTTTGCGTACATAGATGTTCACTTTAAAAGCATCTTTGGAAGAAAAAAAAGGGATCACAAGAAGAAATTTTTAAAAGTCTCTTTAAAATTTTTCCTTGTGATCACTCCTTTTGATTTACAATAAATATTGACAATAAACACTAACAATATATATTAACAATATATATTAAAATCGAGTCCTCTGATTAAAGTAACCCTTTTTTGTCAGTAAACTTATACCATGTAACAATTTTAAAAAATCGAATTTTATAATTTAAGGGGCATAAGCATTTCTAAGTTCGTACAAAACGGGTCACGATATCTTTAGATAGAATACGTGGTTACAAAAAAAACGTACATAGATTTTTTTTTTTTTTTTTTTTTTTGAAAAACTGAACTACATGGTACAGAAAAGAAAATTGAATTTAACATTTAAATTAGTCAAAAGACAATCGTTGCATAAAAAAATTACATTTTCACATTAAAGTGTTCTTTAAACGTTTTGTTAAAAGTACATGAAATTTCGAATATTTTATTATCGAATTATTCTTGCGTTATGGAGAGTAAGAAGCGTGGAAATTATTTGAAACAGCGGTGACTGTGACAACAATTTCTCCTTAAGTAATTTTTAAGCTTACAATGTGTGGTAAGTTGCACCATACACTACAGTACAAAATATATCCATAACAGAAAAAAAATCGATTTAAGTTTACATAAAAATGAATCAGCACATTATGGTAAAAAAGTTAGCAATTTTTGCGTCTTAGAAACACACTTGACAAATATAATGTGAGGGAAAAAAATTTATAGTACAAAATACTTTAATTTAAATATTTTGAATTAATTTGTTTGTGACCCCCTGTCGGTCTAAATCTGGGGCCATCCTTGATCTATAGAAATGTTCTTCGAGCTAAAGTCGTATTTTCGCAAATTTAAAGAATAATATCATTATGAGCTTTTAAAAATATGTTTTCCCCTCCTCTGAAAGCGTCTAGTGAAATGAATTGTTAAAATTATTTTCTGAAATTCAAACTTTTGAGAAGGCTATAAAACTAAAACAACGATTGCTTCACAAATACCACAGACGTATCTTAAGATTTCACGTTGTATTTTCCATGAAACCATATCATTCAATTTCATCTAATCGATGTATATAGAATGTCCCCAATCACTGCTCTTAAAATATATTGAAAAATATCAAGTCAAAAAGTTCACAAGATGAGGATCAGGAGCTAGTTTCAAGCAGACAAGGCGGGTGATCACCCGGAACGCCTGTTTAAGGGGAGATTCAGATTTAATGTTCTCGATTTCTTTTCTTCTTTTTTTAATTTCCTCCATTTTTGCTAATATTCTTTTATGTGTTTGTAAGTTTTTTTTATATATATATATTATTAAAATAACTTTCTATAACGGTTAATTTCAATCAGGAAAATTTTTTTCTAAAGATGGAAGGAACATCGTGCATCAGAAAAGCTACTTGTTTCGCATAGTTTGAAAGAGTTCCACATTATTGAAAGGGTGAGGTTGGCAGCAAGTTTCTTGCAATTTTCTCAAAGAGTAAAAGCCAGACAAAAACCGGGATGAGGGCATATAGAGTACGTGAACTCTTCATTCTTTCTTTTTAATTTAGAGTGCTATGTCCTGTTAATTTTATGAAAACAGGGGAGATTTTTTAAAAATAATACATCACTGTGGAATTTAAGTTCACAATCAAAACACTTTTATTGTGTTACTTTAATCTACTAATTAATCAAAGATAATATATATATATGTATAAAAAATGAATGAATAAAAATGAAGAATGACTTTCTTTAACGCTATGTTTTAATGTTTCATTCAATATTTTACGATATATGGACTTTTCAGCTGGATTTTTTTTATTAAAAAATAATTTCCCTTTTTGTAATGCCTTTCAAAAAGTGAATGTATTTTAAAAATTACTGCTGAATATTTTAAACTATTAAAATTATTATTGTTGTACAAATGGTGAAAGAAAAATAGAGACCAGGTTCTAATAAAAAACTGAGCATGTTCAATTAAGTATTAGATATGGGTCTTGGATATGTACTACACGTAAAGTTATGTGTCAAATGTAGTTTTAGTGTATGTGAAATTGTTGATATAAATCTTAATATTTAATGTTGAAAATACTCCATTTTCGTCTCATCTACAATTTAAACATATTATCCAAATCAATGCGGATTTTTTGAGAAATTGGGGAAAATTAGAAACACGACTGGAAGGTTGATTTTCAAGATAATTAGTAAAAATCAGATAATTAAAAAGATCTTAGTAAATTTTATGCTAACAAGAAACACGTATTCATTTTTACAATATTTCATATATTTTGCTTTTTGATATATATTTAAGATAATAGTTAAAAGACTTCTTCTAAAGAAATCTTTTAATAAAAGAAATCTTTTACAAGAAATCTACTTTAGACTTTTTTTTTTTCTCCACAAATAGTTGCTACTAGCGAGCTAGATAATTTCACTATTCATCTGATATATGCAAACGTTTGTAATTGTTGTAGTTTCCGTCATACGTAGATTTTTAATTTTTTTATATACAGATTTTATGTACGTACCTATAATAGTCTGAGTAGAGAATATCTAATATTTCCCAAAAATTGTGTGATAACAATAACGCTTGGGATCAAACCTTATGTTGCATTTATACTAATATTTGATCTTGCGTAATTTGTGTCTGGGGTATTCAAATCTGAAATCATCAGAATTAAAATTACATTGGAATCCGTGCTCGCAAGTATTATGACACGTCGCTAGGAGGGCTTCTCTATTATGACGTGTTTAGAAGCATATGAACAGTTCATAATTGCGAAGTTTCATTTACGGTGCATGACATTATTTCCGGACATAGATTCATATGTGATTTTAATCCTGCTGACATCCTAAGAGTTTACTGCAACATTGATGCGTCAAAATAATAATAATATTTGACAAAATAAATAATAATATTTCGATGATAATAGCCCAAACGTTACATTTAAAAATAAATTTAAAAAAATAGCCTGCAGAGATAAACCGATTACAGATTTGAAATCAACGACGCGAAAATATCAAGAATAGTTAAAAAGTAAAATATTACGGAACAGGAAAAAAAATGTTCCTCGGTATAATCATTTAATTTTTTTGCTATTACTATAACGATCGTTCGTTCTTTTATTAATGCAATTTATACGCGATCATTTTTAATTTATTTTTAAGGGTTATTTTTCAGATAGTATACTTCATAAACATTTGACGACAAGTTCATTTCATCATAAAAACTGTTATCATGATTGATTTTAGATAAAACGTGTGAATGTAGTAAGAATGAGGAATATTAGGAAACCAATGAATGGATCAGTGAATATGTGTATTATCAACGAGTCAGCAATAAATAACTATAAATTTGTTTATAAGCGATCATTAAAGAACATTTTAGTGAATAGACGAATAAGTGAATGAGTTTATAAATGCATAAAAATGTTTACTGACCTATAAATTGTTTGACAGATGTCGACGACCTCAATTTTTCATTTTAAAAATATTTTTTGAAAGATTTCGAAATATTAAATGCAAAATACGGCAATAATTTTATCGAAAATGAAACCGCAGAAACAATTCGCGATCGCAACACTCGAGTACGCCATCTAGCGGGAGACTGTAAATATCGGGCATTAGTTGCCACATAACCATTGGCAATGACGGACGCCATTTTCTTAGCAAATAGGAAGCAAAAATTCCCTAAGGAAAAGGTAGAACTTCTTGAAAAAACTAACCAGAATATGCCAAACATTGAGGCAGAACACGCCAAGCATTTGAAGAACAATTTCTCAATAATTTTTACCTTTCTATTACCAACAACATAACTTCCAATTTCATGATTACTTGCTGTTACAGATGTGTGAATTACGGTAAAATAATTTTTTCTGTCTTCAATTCATTACAAATTAAAAGGAAGTCAACATTGCTTTCGTCATTCCAATCAATTAAGTGAATTCAGAACTGTAATAGTTATAGAATATTCTTCCTCTTTATAGAATAGTATATATTTCTGTATCTATATAATTCGGAAAATAACAATTCGCGATCGCAACGAACTATAGGGGGCGTTGTTGTATGTGCCGAATCCCTGCGATTTCCATATGAACAGTCATTCAGTTACACTGGAGACGTCTTTAATGTAGCATGTAGCATTGTAACGTTCCATCTTTATTGTGGCTGATTAAATTTAAAAAAGAAAAATTCTTGTTTTCTTTCTTATGCAAACGAAAACAAAATGGTATCTCCTTTTTTTTTAGAGAAGGAACATCCAGAACACATCGGAAAAATATTTGTAAATAAAGAGAAAAAAATAGGTATATTCTTATAAAAGTTCAAACCTAATGCCTGAGAAATAGTTTTACTAAATTTAATGGTATAACATGAAAGGCCCATTTAAATTTTAACGTAAAATAAAGAATGCTTACGAAACAAAAAAAGAACTATTCTTTTTTTGTCGCCATTTTTAGTGTTACGAAAACTTTGGGACTTGCCAAAAACAAAACAAGATGCAATTTTATTTTTTTAAGAGCGAAATATTTTATAGAGTGAAATATAACGAAAATGTACCAATGTCCATAACATGAAACTTTATCTTAGTAAAAGTCCGTTTTGGAAATGTTATTTCATTTTGAATCTTATTTATTAGAGTTCATAATGGCTATAGAATCAGGTGAGAGAAAAGTTTGTTTTGAATCTATGCTAAATTCTATATCGGCCCATTTTCCACCTAAATCCGATTGACTACTTTGATTTTAAACAAAGTGTTTCATTTTAAGATTTTTTCCAAAAATTTTAAGTGTAGATTGGCGGCACTTAAAAATCTGCCAAATCTGTAGCTGTGGTTAATACGTAAGTACCGAATTTTTCTTCCATACTTTTCTGAATCATATTACTTCAAATATTAGAATATGCAAGAAGTATACATAAACACATAATTTAATACCATTTAATTTTTCAAAAAATGTCTTTTGACAACAATTTTATCAAAAAATTATAATCTAAAAACCGTAAAATAAAGAATTCATAGGATAAAAACGATTTTAAAATTTCCTCATTTTTCTATAAAAACTTTCGTTTTGTTTCTTTTTTTAAATTCTTATAGTATTTAATCAGACGTAAAAAAACCATTTTGTAGAGAACGATCATCAAGTAAGAAAAAAAAATTATTTACAAGCAAATTTTTTATTATAAAAATCATAACACTTACCTGATTTATAAGTCCGGAGAATTCCAAAATGATATGTTCTTTGTTTGAAAACTTTATTCTCAAATACATAGTTTATCCCTTCATTACTTTTAGGTAACATACCACACATCAAAATTTTATAATTGTAAGATCTCGATATGAATTTTAATATGTAGCTTAAAAACAGAGTAGCTGTATTCTAGTTGAAATTCTTTCAAAACTAAAAAACACTTACCAAGAAAACGATAAAAAATTTACTTATAATCAGCACAAAAGATACTTTTTCAAGTAATTCGGATTATTCTTTATTGTTGTTTTCTGAATTATGTAGATACAGAAATATATATTATTCTATGAAGAAGAAGAATATTCTATAGCTATTACAGTTCTGTATGGAATTCATTGGAACACATTTATTCATTGGAATGACGAAAGCAATGTTGATTTCATTTTAACTTGTAATGAATTGAAGACAGAAAAATTATTTTACCGCAAAACACAGATCTGTAACAGCAAGTGATCATGAAATCATGTTATGTTGTTGGTAATAGAAAGGTAAAAAATATTGAGAAGTTGTTCTTCAAATGCTTGGCGTGTTCTGCTTCAATGTTTGGCATGTTCTGATTAGTTTTTTCAAGAAGTTTTACCTTTTCTTTAGGGAAAGTTTGCTTCTTTTTTTATGCTAAGAAAATGGCGTCCGTCATTGCCAATGGTTATGTGGGAACTAATGCACGATATTTACAGTCTCCCGCTAGATGGCGTATCGAGTGTTGCGATCGCGAATAAAGAATCATCCGAACTACTTGAAATAGTTTCATTTGTGCTGATTATTAATAATTTTTTTATCGTTTTCTTTGGTAAGTATTTTTTAGTTTTGAAAGAATAATTTCAACTAGAATTCAGCTATTCTGTTTTCAAGCTACATATTCAAATTCATATCGAGATCTTACAATTATAAAATTTTGATGTATGGTATGTTATCTAAAAGTAATGAAGGGATAATCCATGCATATATTAATTGAAAATAAAATTTTCAAACGAAGACCATTTCATTTGGAATTCTGCGGATTTATAAAACAGGTGAGTGTTATGATTTTTATAATAAAAAATTTGCTTCTAAATATTTTTTTTTCTTATTTGATGATAGTTCTCTACAGAATGGTTTTTTACGTCTGATTAAGAACTATAAGAATAAAAAAAAGAAACATGAAAGTTTTTATTTCAATATAAAGAATTTTTAAAATCGTTTTTTATCCTAAGAATTCTTTATTTTACGTTTTTTAGTTTATAAGATTTTGATAAAAATTGTTGTCAAAAGACATTTTTTGAAAAATTAAATGGTATTAAATTATGTGTTTATGTATACTTCTTGCATATTCTAATATTTGAAGTAATATGATTCAGAAAAGTATGGAAGAAAAATTCGGTACTTACGTATTAACCACAGCTACAGATTTGGCAGATTTTTAAGTGCCGCCAATCTACACTTAAAATTTTTGGAAAAAATCTTAAAATGAAACACTTTGTTTAAAATCAAAGTAGTCAATCGGATTTAGGTGGAAAATGGGCCGATATAGAGTTTAGCATAGATTCAAAACAAACTTTTCTCTCACCTGATTCTATAGCCATTATGAACTCTAATAAATAAGATTCAAAATGAAATAACATTTCCAAAACGGACTTTTACTAAGATAAAGTTTCATGTTATGGACATTGGTACATTTTCGTTATATTTCACTCTATAAAATATTTCGCTCTTAAAAAAATAAAATTGCATCTTGTTTTGTTTTTGGCAAGTCCCAAAGTTTTCGTAACACTAAAAATGGCGACAAAAAAAGAATAGTTCTTTTTTTGTTTCGTAAGCATTCTTTATTTTACGTTAAAATTTAAATGGGCCTTTCATGTTATACCATTAAATTTAGTAAAACTATTTCTCAGGCATTAGGTTTGAACTTTTATAAGAATATACCTATTTTTTTCTCTTTATTTACAAATATTTTTCCGATGTGTTCTGGATGTTCCTTCTCTAAAAAAAAAGGAGATACCATTTTGTTTTCGTTTGCATAAGAAAGAAAACAAGAATTTTTCTTTTTTAAATTTAATCAGCCACAATAAAGATGGAACGTTACAATGCTACATGCTACATTAAAGACGTCTCCAGTGTAACTGAATGACTGTTCATATGGAAATCGCAGGGATTCGGCACATACAACAACGCCCCCTATAGTTCGTTGTGATCGCGAATTGATTTTGAAGAGTCATTAAAACTGTTTGTTTGCAACTGCTATAGCACAAAAAAATAAACTTTAATGTTCATGCATTTGTATGTCATACAAGATTATGTTCAATAAAAATATTACCTATAATAAATATTTATTCTAAAACTATGTGCAACTGTTCTGTAAGGCAAAACTATTTTTGATATTCGCGATCGCAACGGTCGATACGCCCTCTAGCGAGAGCCTGTAACCATTAGTTCCCTCATAATCTTTGTCAATGACGGACGCCATTTTCTTAGAAGCAAAATTTCCCCAAGGAAAGAACTTGGAAAAAACTAACCAGAACATGTCAAACATTGAAGCAGAACATGCCAAGCATTTGAAGAACAACTTCTCAATTTTTACCTTTCTATTACCAACAACATAAATGATTTCATGATCACTTGCTGTTACAGATGTGTGTATTGCGGTAAAATAATTTTTCTGTCTTCAATTCATTACAAGTTAAAATGAAGTCAACATTGCTTTCGTCATTCCAATGAATAAATGTGTTCCAATGAACTCCATACAGAACTGTAATAGTTATAGAATATTCTTCTTCTTCATAGAATAGTATATATTTCTGTATCTACATATTTCAGAAAACAACAATAAAGAGTAATCCGAATTACTTGAAAAAGTATCTTTTGTGCTGATTATAAATAAATTTTTTATCGTTTTCTTGGTAAGTGATTTTTAGTTTTGAAAGAATTTCAACTAGAATTCAGCTATTCTGTTTTTAAGCTACATATTAAAATTCATATCGAGATCTTACAATTATAAAATTTTGATGTGTGGTATGTTACCTAAAAGTAATGAAGGGATAAACTATGTGTATATTATTTGAGAATAAAGTTTTCAAACAAAGAACATATCATTTTGGAATTCTCCGGACTTATAAATCAGGTAAGTATTATGATTTTTATAATAAAAAATTTGCTTGTAAATAATTTTTTTTCTTACTTGATGATAGTTCTCTACAGAATGGTTTTTTTATGTCTGATTAAATACTATAAGAATTTAAAAAAAAGAAACAATACGAAAGTTTTTATTGAAAAATGAGGAATTTTTAAAATCGTTTTTATCCTAAGAATTCTTTATTTTACGTTTTTTAGTTTATAATTTCTTGATAAAATTGTTGTCAAAATACCTTTCTTGAAAAATTAAATGGTATTAAATTATGTGTTTATGTATACTCCTTGCATATTCTAATATTTGAAGTAATATGATTCAGAAAAGTATGGAAGAAAAATTCGGTACTTACGTATTAACCACAGCTACAGATTTGGCAGATTTTTAAGTGCCGCCAATCTACACTTAAACTTTTTGGAAAAAATCTTAAAATGAAACACTTTGTTTAAAATCAAAGTAGTTAATCGGATTTCGGTGGAAAATGGGCCGATATAGAGTTTAGCATAGATTCAAAACAAACTTTTCTCTCACCTGGTTCTATAGCCATAATGAACTCTAATAAATAAGATTCAAAATGAAATAACATTTCCAAAACGGACGTTTACTATGATAAAGTTTCAGGTTATGGACATTGGTACATTTTCGTTATATTTCACTCCATAAAATATTTCGCTTCTAAAAAAATAAAATTGCATCTTGTTTTGTTTTTGGCAAGTCCCAAAGACGCATTTTCGTAACACTAAAAAATGGCGACAAAATAAGAATGGTTCATTTTTTTTTTTTTTTATTTGTTTCGTAAGCATTCTTTATTTTACGTTAAAATTTAAATGGGCCTTTCATGCTATACCATTAAATTTAGTAAAACTATTTCTCAGGCATTAGGTTTGAACTCTTATAAGAATATACCTATTTTTTTCTCTTTATTTACAAATATTTTTCCGATGTGTTCTGGATGTTCCTTCTCTAAAAAAAAAAAAGATACCATTTTGTTTTCGTTTGCATAAGAAAGAAAACAAACATGTTTCTTTTTTAAATTTAATCAGCCACAATAAAGATGGAGCGTTACAATGCTACATTAAAGACGTCTCCAGTGTAACTGAATGACTGTTCATATGGAAATCGCAGGGATTCGGCACATACAACAACGCCCCATATAGTTCGTTGCGATCGCGAATTTCACTACAATGAAAAAAAAATTTTACGTTTTCGGAAAAATTTTTGAAGACAATCAATGAAATCAGAAGATTGTCCTCAAGATTTGAAAACGTCAGGTAACCTTGCGCATATTTTATTTTTCCTGTTATAAATTGATATATTGAGGAAGTAAAGGCACATAATCTATAAAAATTATTAACGCAGAATTTGCGAATTCAGGGATGCGATTGCGAATTTGATTGGTGATATATATTTATAAGCAAAAAAATTCTCCAATCCTCAACCAATGAAAATAGTCCATCAATTCTGAATAACTTGTATAAGTACAAGAAAGTTCGATAAAAGCGTTAATAAGTTTGTCTTAGAAACGATGCTATTCATGTTTCGCTTTCGAAGTTTGTTTATTCTGTCCGCAGCTCGTAGTGAAGTGTTCTTATTAATGTTAGCAATGTATTTGGGAATAGTTATCTCCCTTCTTTGATTTTATTTTGTACTTAGGTTAAAATTTTAACAAATTGAAGTAAAAGCTTCGTAAACAAAGTTCATTTATTCAAAAGAAAATGTTCCGTCGTCAAAAAGTTAATAAAAAGCTCAGTGCAGATGAGCTAAAATCGAAACTATATGCTCATTTTGATAAAAGTGGCTCTTTAAACCAATTGCGTACTCAAATTAGAAGTCAGCTCGCTTCCGAACTTTTTAAGATGGCACCAGCATCAACTGTAGCTTCAGAACATAATAAAACTGTTGATCTTGGCAATTCTCTGTTGCCTCTCCAGGTACCCACGTACTTTATTCTTATCAAGCAACTGTTATTCTGATCTTAATGTATCGCTAGAAATTTGATTGTAATTAGTATTTAAATTTTGCAGGGGATTTTTATCATAACTACGATTCCCTCCGCCAGAAACGTTATCTTCCTTCCTTATCTAGAGTAAACGGAACTCTTCGCCAACTTGCCGTAGTTATGATAATATCCCCTTTCGCAGCATTATTATTATTATTATTTTTTAAATAGTTTATTTCATCAGAGGTTCATATTCTTTATTTGATTCAAAAATGTGTATGTTTTCGAGAATTGTGTATGTAAATTCTATAATTTTTCCCCGTTCGCAGAAATTGTGTTTGATAGCAAAACCTAAGGCAGATAACTGCGATAATAGATTTGAGACTTATTATATTACAACATTTTTCACTGTTAACGAGGTACCGAATTAGGGAAGATTTCAGTATCAGTACTTGCCAAACCAAAATAATCTTCAAACTTTGGTAACAACCAGGCAGTGGTATACAAGAAATTAAAAAATAAAAATATATCACAGAAAAGAGCAAGCTACTACGCAAGCTATTTCTTTTTTAAGCCTTTGCATTTTCAAAAGCCCTTTGGCATCTTCATTATTGTAGCTGGGTGAACAAATATCAACTTGAAAATGCCCTCCTGTATTTTGCACAAAGATCAAATTAAAATAAAAATTTCCTTGCAAAAAGTCTTTAAAAAATAATAAATAACCTTACTTCTTTTCAACAGTGTGATTTTTCAAAAGGGATATTCAGATATCTCTGGGGAAATTTTTGGTCTAATTAAAAAAAAAAATCCTATGACAATTTTTTTTATAGATTATTCCATAAGGTGTTTTATTTCTTGGTATTTTACTGGGCTTTCATCAGCATCCCGTTTAACAGCTATGGTCATTGATAGCAGGCAGAAGCAGAAAGGTTGCCATTTGTGGATAATAAATAAGCATTTATTTTAAACAATTTGAAGATGTTTTTGTGTCTTCTTTATTAACCAACATAAATTGCTACTAACAATTACTTGACTTGCTATTTTTAAATCATATTGCTAAATTAAAAATTAAGTTCATGAACAAATAACGTATAAGAAAAATGGAAAAGTCATCATTTAAATATTATAACATATATTTTTTAAAGTTTATTTTAGCTCATTTTTTGCACTTATGCATTTTCAACTTTTTGTTAAAAAATGTTTGTACTATTTTAAAGGGTAGAACCTTATATAATTTCTTTTATAAATTATTACTATTTCAATAGATTTTGATTTCTATTATTTTTAAAGCATATGCTAGTTTATTCAAGAATAATGTAATTTTTTTTATTATAGAAAAAATTATTATTGAAATATATTTTACTCTATGAACTTTACTTTCTAAAAATACTTTGAAAAAGTTATTAAAACTTTTAGAAAGAGGTAGGTAGATACTTTAATTACGTCGCACTAAAGCTGAACGATGGCTATCCTCCTTTGGTAGCCTAACAACCTGCGCGTTTAGAAAGAGAAAAAAATGTAAGTTTTGGATAAATTTCAAACCAGAAAAAAGCTGTGTTCTGAGGAAATATTTAGCTATGAAAATTTTCTTCACCAATTTATTAGTACTTATATAAAAAAAGCAGTTACTGTAAATCTTATAACATACATTTTTTAAAGCTTATTTTAACACATTTTTTAATTACTTATGCAGTATCTACTTACGTATTTACATTAACTTCTTTCTTTTAGGTTTGCAATTGGCTTGTATATGACCACTTAGTAAGACAAGGTTACCAATATACTTTGTCCACATTTGTCAGTGAAACAAATTTACCTTATCCTGAGAAACTCCTAGCTGTTGGTGACATATTAGCTCTTGTCGGTTTAGACAACAACTCTTCAGAATATAAAAAAATTTGTGATTTATATTTAATTAACAATGAAAAGGAAGGACTACATTCCTTGTTACTAGCAATAATTAAATCTATTATTTTTATATCAGATAAGGATAACCAACCTATTGAAAATGCTATGAATTCATCCTTAGAAGTTGGAATCAAAGATAAATTGCCATCAAGCAGTGAAAAACGTGTTCTGTTCGAAACTTTCGGAGAAAAAACTTCTAGAATAAAAGAATTGAGTGGTGCTTCATCATTGGAATCTAGTTACTATGATCAACTTCAGTCCATAAGAGAAGAAAGAGATAAAGAAGTACAAATTTTGCGACATAAACTTGTGCAAGAGCTTGAACGTTTACATCTACAAGAACAGTCACTTCATCAAGAAATAGAGCAGGAAAGAAGGGAAATTAAAAAAGAAAGAGATCTCTTGTTTAGTGAAAGAGAAAAGTTAAAAGTATTAAATATTTTACTTTCAGTTGCCGTAACTGTTTATTTTAAAAAGGTTTATATGTATAAAATATATTCTATATTTAAATTAATGTTCTTCTGCTAAAATAAAATATTTATATGCTGCACGTATAGTAATAAAAATAATAGACTTCATGCATATTAAAAGCTTTTACCAGTGCAGAGATGATTGTGCTTCAGAAAAAGAATCTGGTCCCAATAGTTTGATAAGAAGAGCGCTCCAAAGTTTGGACCCCTTAATGTTAATTTTTCTTTTTGTGTATTTTGCTACATCGGGAGAAATTTTTAAGCAAATTGAAAAAATTTCTGCCAACAACTAGAAAATTCTATTATCTGTAAATAATTGCATGCAAAAAATTCTTTTCAGTAAATTTTTTTTTTCTTTAACCTACTGACGGTTCTGCATGTAAAAAGTCGTAATTTTACCTGCAGTCTTCTCCACATAGCAAAACTGGTTTTCCCATGTTATTAGATAGGGAAATACGAGGGTTGCTATTTATATTTCTGGCCTAATAATGAAAAAACAATTATGTAGGATCGAAATTGGTTTTATTGTTTTTCGAAACATTCTCCATGATGATCAATACACTTTTGCATGCGTTTGAACCAAATTTCAAAGCACTTTTTCCAGTCCGATTGAGGTAACTCCAAAACATGCGTTTTGAATGCAACAACCGCTTCTTCCGGGGTCGAAAATCTTTGTCCACGTAATTTATTTTTGATGTGTGGGAATAAGAAGAAGTCATTGGGTGCCAAATCAGGGCTGTGCGGCGGCGGATGACCCATCAGTTCGATCTTTCGCTCCGCCAGAAATGCCTTTGTTTGAGTCGATGTGTGAGAGCTCGCATTGTCATGATGAAGAATGATTCACCTGTTCTTCTGCTTTTTTCGAATTTCTCCGATGACTTCTGGCAAACAAATGGTCGTGTACCATTCAGAATTGACCGTCCTGCATTGCTCTAACGCCACTGTTGCCACATGATCGTTAATGCCGAAGAAACAGGCAATCATTTGTTTCGATGTGCTTCTTCCTTGAACAACTTTTGTTGGTTTTGCCTCGTCTTGGAAGACCCATACAGTTGATTGCTGTTTTGTTTCCGGCTCATATGCATAGATCCATGATTCGTCACCTGTGTAGATGTTATACACAGCCTTTGATGTACCTTGAACGTATTTTTCCAACATTTCCTTGCACCAATCGACACGAGCCTTTTTTTAAGCATTTGTTAGATTATGCGGGATCCAACGCGAACAAATTTTTTTTACGCTCAAATGTTCATGCAATATTTTATTGATGCTTGTCATACTAATGTCCAAAGACGCCTCTATCTCACGGTAAGTCACATGACGATCTTGCTTTATCAGTTCACACACAGCATCGATCTTTTCTGGCACAACAACGGATTTTGGACGACCTGCGCGGGATTCGTCCTGGATCGAACATCGACCACGATTAAATTCGCTTTATCGCTGAATAAAGAATTAAGTTCATCGAAGCACTCTTGTCTTGACAATCCACGTCGAAAATTATGAAAAATAATGGCACGAAAATGTTCACGATTCAATTCCATTTTTTGAAAGAGAAGAACTTTTCAATTTACTGTCTACAACACAAATGAAGCTATAATGGTAAATCGTCTGCTGAATTTATGTTTAAAAATATCAAACTTTCGATTAAAATTGTCTGCGGTCGCCTAGCAACACTTACTGTTGCCAAGGCCAGAAATATAAATAGCAACCCTCGTAGTGTATAGGGGAGAAACATTCTCCCAATTTTACCCTTTTACTAAACCGTCAGTGGGTTAAGAATGGTCAAAAAAAATTTTTAACTGTATGGTATATAATTTTTTGTATAATTTTACATAGGAAGATACAAAATTTTAGCAAAATTGTTGTGAATAGTTCTTGAAAAATTGAATTTTAAAAAAGGAACTATTTGACCGATTTTGCTAAAATTTTGTATTTTGCCTTGTAAAATTATGCAGAAATTTATATCTTACAATTCAAAATTTTTTAGATTATTATTTGATAAAATAATAATAAACATTTACTAAAATTTATTTTCTGCATGGAATTGTGTTTTTTTAAGCGAATTTTATAACTGTGTGCAAAAATTTTTCAATTCGCCTAAAAAGGTTCTCGAGATATGGTGAAATACGCAAAAATAAAACTAACAATAGAATTCCAAACATTGAATCGCTCTCCTGACCAAACTATGGGGACCATATTTCCCAGATTGAGGCTATCTTGAGGGTCAAAAATCAAAATCCGTTGAAAAAAAGGTTTGTTTATTCAGAGAACTGCATTTATTGATTAGCATATTTCAGATCACCCCCTCGAGTCATTAAGATTGAGTCCTAGAATGTGAAAATCCGATCATTAGATCAAAAGTTATTCAGGGGGGTTTTTCTTTTTTGACGTACTATGCAGTAGAGCTCCAATTATCTGAACCAGTCACAACCAAAGCTGATCCGGATAATTATACAACTTTAAAAAGTGGCTATAAGAGTGTTTTTAAGTAACTTCCCTTCATACTCTTTTCCAGGTTTAGGATTTACAATTTTAGTAGTGCCTGTTATAGCATATTACAAATGGCGAGTTTAAATGCTTAAATTTTTCTTAGAAACTACTTGCCACCCATATCCATACTCAGTAGAAAGGTCTCTGAGGGACTAAAAAAGCCTTCTTCGGATCCCTTTTACATTTTCTAAAAATAAAGCACAATTGCAATTTCCTCTCTATATACTTTTTTTTCGGGAAAAACACATAGTCCTTGAATGATCTGGATAGTTGAATGATCCAGTAAGTCGGCACTCTACTATATTTCAAGAGTGAAACAGTGCTAAGTGATTTCCTTTGCAATAAATTTTTTTGTAACTTATTTCATATTATTTCTGGGCTCTTATTTGTTTCATATGCTCCTTCCATCTGTTTTTTTTTTTTTTTTTTAACAGAACTGTTTTAACATTTATTTGATTTAGTGCTAATTCTGTTACAGAAAATGTGCATAGACCTTGCAATTTTTTTAAAGTTCAATTACATTTTTTATTGTTTTTAAATATTTTAATATATATTTTACTGATTCCCAAGCAGTTGCATACCCAGAAAGTTGTGTGAATCAACAGCCTAGAAAATATATGCTATTCATATGAAATTTTTTTATGAAAAGTCAATGTATAATACTGAATAGTGCATAGGTGTGGGTAATTAGCTATCAATTATAAAAATGTTGATTTTCAAAAAACAATTGTAGAGTACATCTTTTGGAGTGTGTTATAATGTTCTAAAATAATTTTTTTATGATTTTAATACAATTTTCTTTATTATTATGAATAACTCATTATTTGTAAGAATAAATTCCTTTTACTATTTATGTGTTCTTAATACAAAATTTTAATCTTTGTAGGTTGATAAAGATTTGTTTTTAAAGGAACAGGAAAATAAACTTGAAAAGAAAATCAGAGAGGTTGAAGACATTCACATTGCAAAATTGCATTCAAAGGACAAAGAAATGGCAGCAGTGCATAATGAATTAAAAGAAAGGGTAAAAAAGTAAGTTGACTCTGGAAAAATTACTTATAACTGTTTCCTCTTTCTTTTTTGTTTTATAGAAAGATTATGAAGTTATTCTTAACTATTGTCTTGTATCAAAGTAAATACACTGATGTCCAAAATTAAGAGGCTTATAACTTAAACCTTTGAATTATTTAGAAATAGTGGTATGTAAAAGCCCAATAAATCAAATTTATTAAACCAAGAAATGTACATTAAATGACTACCACTCAAAAATATTTATCTGCTGTCCGGAGAAAGTTGGCATCTCTGAGTACAGGGGTAGAAGTCCTCTTATATTTCCTATAAATCCTATATTTTTACAAATTGGGTAAAAAAGCATCCTATATTTCCTATAAATCCTATATATTTAAATATCCTATATTTTTCTTTTGATTTTTTATTCTACTTCTCTTTTTTTGCACATTTTTCAAATGATTGCATTCGACTGGCAGTAATACAATCATCGAATAGAAAAAGAACATGCAATGACTACTTTACCAATTGTTAGAATATAACCCTACATGCTACTCTATATTTTATTTGAAACTGACCTAAGAGTGAATATGTACAAATGAAAATAATCTCTAAGAAATTGAAAATATTGATGAAAAATATTGGAATTGTGGTTTTGGTTTTTAAGATGAGAATGGAATTGTGAGGCATATGTCCTTTTTTAACTATAATAGTTCTAACATTTTCTCGTGGTTAAGTTTCTATGGAATGAGGTTTCTTTATTAATTTATTATAACTGATGGAAGATCAAGAAGTTTAAGCATATTAGTAAGTCCGAAAGTTATAGTTTTTTTTTTTTTTTTTTTTTATTTATTTTTTGTTAGATTTTTAAATGTAATCATTTAAAAGTTTTTTGAAAATGGAATAGAAATATATCTTTAACTACTTAACCTCTTCATTACCTCGGTTCACTTATGAAGACCTTTACTGAAACTGTCGTGGATATTTAAGCATTCTGCGGACTCTGCAATAGATACAGAACATGTAAGTTATTTGGGTAGAATTCCATATAAACTGAAGTGATTTTCGAAAAATGACGCTAATTCCACATGCTCAAAAGAGTAACCAATTTTAAATATTATATAATTTAGTTATTCTGATCATAATTTTTTTCTTTTAACTTAGTAGTTCTATGATCTGTATGAAGCTTTTAAATTTATATTTACTTAATATTTAAAAAGAATACAGTCAAGAACATGCAGGTCCACATAGGTGTACATTGTTATGTAAGGCTAAATTTATAACAGCATAATAGTCAAGTGAATTCTCATATTATTATGAGTATTCAATTTTATATCTATTTAGTAATATTTTTATGTGTATTTTAATTAATTGTTTTATATTAAGATACATACATACATTTAGTAGCTTTTACTTTTTGTGTTTTTCTTCATAATTTTGAAATTTAACCCCCAACAATTAAATATTTTTTATAGATAATGGTAGATTCTTTTCAATAATTATTTATTTTGTGTGCTTTACCTAATTAAACTTGATTTTTTAAACTGAAATTTCATGTGGTAATGCAGTGGTAAACATTGGTATTGCATTTAGTGTTGCATCTGAATGCAAAACACTTTGTATTTTGAAATTAATTTTTTCAAAATAATTATTAAATCTATTTATCCTTGTATTTAAATGGACCATAATATAACATTATGCATGTTTGTTCCTATTTAGGTACAGTTTAATGTTTGAAATATTTATATTTTATTTAGTTAAAACATGAGATACATGTATAGGTACATAAAATTATTAGCTCCCTGGCAGTATAATTCATATTTTTTTAATCTTATTATTACTTAATATAAAACAGGTAACAAATAATATAAACAAAATAATGATCTTATTATAAGCACAACATACAAAATAAATTTTATTATAGATTTGACATTCTAGGAACCTTTTATGTAGCCTAATTCAAAATATCTACATTAAATAAGAATTTGACTTAAGTTTCTAATAGTTTGCTCGCAATTGACATTTTTAAGAATGGAATATTTCATGTTTCATTTATTTAAGATCACATTCTACTAATAAAAAAAAAACTTGATAAATATTTTCAGAGCACAGATCACTTTAGATCAATGTAATAAAATTCCTTACTAATTTTTTTTATTGTGCTTTAAATTTGATCTATATTCCAATTTATTGTAAACCATAAGATATATAAATTGTAGAAAAGGCTTTATGTCATCCCATCCCTAAAAATATGTTTCTATATTATAAATAGTTGGCTATTTTTATTTATCTGCATATTAAAAACTTTTGTTAAATTTTGTTTTGAGTATTTAAAAAAAAACTTATACATATTATAATTTAGACTAGAACATGTGGACTTTGAATTGTCTACTCATAAAGAAGAATTAGATACTCTTAAAAGGGAACTTGATGATGCAAACAGAATGTATAAGTCTGTTCATGAAAAATACAATTCACTTTTAGACGAGGTATGAAAACAACTTATAAAAATTTATATTACTCCTTTTTTTTCCTTTGTATATTTTGTCCTTTTTTAATATCATATATTTTTATTGACTCGTTTTTTGTTATACATTTATTTCTAAACATGATTTTTTTATTTAATAACATCTTAAATAATTTAAATTTGTTGCTCATAATTTATATTAATTTAATTTTAGTTCCTGTTAAAAAATCATGAACCTGTCATACAATCAAATTTATTTTTGTTGAATAGAATTCACAATTACATTTGTTGTGAATAAAACTCTTATTTGTTGCGGTAATTCATAGATGTCTAATTATAATAACATTAGATGGTAATAGAAACTAATAATTAATAATTATTTGCTTGTACAATAATTGAACTTATGATTTTATTGGGCCAAAAAAAGGTGTTATAAATTTGTTTTTATTACATTTTTTATGAAGCTTTTAGTTATGAAGCATTTTTTAACACTTTTGCCTTGGCTTGATATTTATTTTTCATATATTTTCAGAATACAAATCTTGTGCGAAAATTCGAAAGAATGTCTGATTATAACATATTAAAAGAGGAACTTGTGGCCAAAGGAAGAGATATTTCCAATTTGCAGCATGAAATAGAAAATCTTCAAAGAACTGCAGAAAGGGATAAAAAAGCTTATATTGAAACTGTAACTTCTCTAGAATTGAAGTTGAAAGCAACTGAGCCTAAAGTTAGAATCTGTTTTTAAATGTTTATTTATAACATGCGTTAGATGAAAACATTAAGTCATTCTATACAACTAAATAAATTGCTGACTATCAATATGAAGATAATCCACACTTTAACTTAAATTAAACTTAGACTTCAACTTAAGTTAAAAAATTTACTGTCCCATTCAAAACAATGATTTGTAAAAAATTAAGAAAAATATTAACTTATTTATTAGTCATAGAAAATCATTAGTCAGTGTTCTGCAGAGAAAAGGGTGAAGGGGGCAACAGCTCCAAGCAATTAGCCACTTGTACCATCTATCTATGAAATATGTTTTAATGATGAAACATTATTCTGATTAAATTGAAATGTTTAATTTTTAACGGATATTGGAATACTGAATCAAATGCTCCTTTTTTCAGGCACTTGACAAAAAGCTTTAGTCAGGTCAGTAGAAAAATCTTGGCTAAAGTACTGATGTAATTAACTAAACTGATTTTATTGGTCTTTATTAAGTTTTCTTAGGCTATCTATAAAAAAGCATTTAATATATCTTGTAAAATTGCAACCATCAAAAAATTTCTTCCTTATATAGCCATGGTTTTTTTTGCATTTTGAAATAAACTTTTCAATCCTGTTGCAAATGCTCAGTGGTTAAATTGCCTAATGTGTAAAATAGCATAGCAAGTTATAAAATTTCCCTGAAAACAGGGAAAAATTTGAAAACATCATTGAAAAACTTGAATTTTTTAAGAAAAATCTATGATCATCTCTTGAAATTCTTGAATTAGCAGCATATAATGATCATGCACGACTTACCCTGAGTGTGTTTAAATCTATTATTAGTCATTAAAACTATTTCTTCATCAATGATATTTAAATAAATAATTTTAATTAATAATTTTGTTATTTCCACTTTCTATTACACAAACATTTCTTTTAATTTAAATTTATATCGTAAACATTTTTGAAAAATAATTCACGTCTGGAATTTTTAATGAAGTTAATAATGAATTTATCAAATTGAAATTTTTTTGTTTCACACCATGGGAATTTAAGTATAAAATATTAAATAGAAAAATTATCAATTTTGAATTTAAGAAAAGCATCTCAATATGTGGTTATGGGTGCACAGCTCACAGCAGCATCTAAACAAAGTATATATATATATATAATAATAAATATAAAATTGCGCCTTTAAGTTTTGAGCGTGCCAAATCTAAATCAATGTAGTTTTTTGATGACTGACACTACGGATTTACACAGTTTTAAAAAATCCCAATGTTTTTAGTACATTATTACTATTTGCGGATTTTGAATTTTAGTTATCACTTTTGACACTCTTTATGTGTGCCAATTTCATTGTAAATCTAATTACTTTTGATCGTTATTGCTACGCATTTCCACGTAGTATCTAAAATTGTGATTTTATTTTTAATACATTTAAAGTCTTAAGTTTTGAATCGTACATTTAAATAAACACGTTTTTACATGCTTTATTTGTGCAAACTTCATCACAAATCCACATGACTTTTGATTCTTTTTTCAACAGTTATTGCTATGCTTACGCATTTCCACATGATTTTTTAAATTTCCATACATTTAAGCACGATATTATAACGAATCGAGAGTATCGAATCGATTATTTAGATAACTACTTTTTGACATGGTCTATTTATGCTGATTTTATCACAAATCCAAATTATTTTTACAATTATTGGTACTCGTTTCTACATGGTTTTGTAAGTCCCGATATTTTTAATACGCTGTTGTTACGAGGCTTGAATTTCAAATCCCACATGTAATTAAATACTTCACTTTTTTATGCACTTCATTTGTGCCAAAATCATCATAAATTCACCATGATTTTTTTATCTTTTTTTTCCAGTTAATACTACGCTTTTCCTCATCATTTAAAAAATCCTGATATTTTTAATACTTTTATGTCTGATATACGAGTTTTGAATCGCTCATTAAAATAATCACTTTTTGAGGTACGGTATTTAAGCCAATTTTAACATAAATAAGAGGTTTTTTGGCAGTTATTGTTCCATTTTTTTTTTTTTTTTTTTTTGTGATTTTGAAAATCCTGTTATTTTAACACTGTTTACAACCTGTTGTTTACAAGTCTCAAAAATCAAGTCTGTTACAATTATTTTTTTTTTTTTTTTTGTAGCTTTAAAAGTTTTTTTTTTAAACAAAAAAATATTTTGAAATTTATAAAATCTTTTTATTTGTTTGAAATAAATATTTTGAAGATTTCAATTTATCTGTATTTTTTTCTGATAAGGGAATGTCACATTTTTCTGAAAAAAATAATCAGTTCAACAGTCTTTAATTTTAAACGTTTAAAAGTATTTAATTTTATGCAAACATATTACTAAGTTTACTGTAAAAATAATTTATTGCCTAGAACAATGATGCTTGTATAACAATTTCTTCTCGTAATTGCTGTTAGCATGTCTGTTTAAATACTGGCCTTTCACTCAAAAAGGTTGTGCACACCCAATAGATTGTCATTACATGTAAATGTTGGTATACTAACAGCAAACTAGGAAAAGCAGCATTAACAATGGCAAAATTTTTACCAGGGTTTCTATGTATTACAAAAATCTAAATATACTATTTTTTTTTTTATAATCAGGTAACTTATTTACCTTTGTTTACAATATCTGGATAAAATATATATTAATTCTCATACTTCATTAATAGCTGAATGCCTAAATTACAAAATTATTCTAATTATTTAAAAAATAGTCTGTGGAATTTCTAGCTTTTTTCTAGAAATCAGATCAGAGTTGGTCTGGAGAGTGGCCACCATACAGAATGACTGCATTATCTATCCATAATACCTGTGCAGTGCTTAATTTAAGTCATAAAAAATAACAACAGTTAAATTTAAAATCTTTTTAAATTTTGCATTATTGAGAGAAATTCTCATTTAAGTTACTTGTTTTATAATCGGTGGGTTGTTTTGCTCCTAACGAATAGTATTTTCTTCATATTTTTTGGTATTAGGGCTCATGTAAAGGCAACAAATGTTATTTTTCCTCGAGCATTCTAGCAACATGACCATGCCAACCCCATCTCTTTCTATATTGTTTTTTAATTTTAGCTTGTATTAACCTCTAATATATTAACCTATATATATATATTATATAATATATATATATATATATATATATATATATATATATATATTAACCTCTAATATCTTAAATGGCCAGAAAATTTTAAAAAATTTATCTTAATAAGCATTTTAATTTTAAAAGATTTCTAGTTTTTGTTTTTCAATAGCACTGCTCTGAAAATAGCTTTATAAATCAATGGGTTTGTTTGTTCTTTTTTTTTTTTTTTTCAAATTTTAGTGTGCTTCAAAATTTATGCAGTCCTTTAAAATATGTTCTTGCTTTAATTATCGTTGCTTTGCACTTCTTTTTTACCTATAACTGAACCCAGATAGTTAAATGATTCTATGTCATCTGTTAAAAAATGTTCAATTTAAAATTTGTCATTTTTCTATTGAATAATTCATATTATTAAAGCTTTCTTTTTGCTTATATATAAACTCATACTATTTGAATGAGTCAGTTTTAAGATATAGTGCTGCTTATTTAGAGGCTAAAAGTAAAATGTAATGAGCAAAATCGAGATGTTTAAGAATTGTGGAAAATACCACCTAATTCCTTTTCTTCTACAATTTGAGAATTCCTCTTATAGAGCATTCTTCCTTGCATTTTTCATTGTATTTTGATGGTGGAAAAACTAACCAAAGTTGCTGAAATACAATAATATCTTGCTGCTCCCCTTTTTATTAAGCATTCATAATTATTAAAATCAAAATATTTTGTTATAGCACAAAATAAATTGCCTATTAATTAATAATGAATTTTACTGATTTCTACTAACTTTATTAACCCACTTCTAATGTTCATTTTTTCCTGTAGGTGCAGCATTTACAAAAAGAGCTAAATCAAGCAAAGAATCTTTTAGATATGGAGGGAGCCATGTGGCAAAAAGAAAAGAAGAAATTGGAACAAGATTCATTAACATCTCAAAGACAATATAAAACTGTTTTGCAAAGGCAAGTTATTTTCTAAATAATTTCAATACATAAATTTCATTATTATTTTATATTTATGTTGATTATTTATCTTACTAAAAAAGATGAGAAGCTTTACTATAAAGGAAAATGTGTAATATTTATGATTAAAAAAAATAATTATTGGTTTAAGACACTTTATTTGAATGCTATAGGGTTAAATGAGTAGAAAATTTGTTTTAAAATTTTATTATTGAAAATCTCATGTAAACTTTAGAATTATTTTTGGAATCATGAGCTAATATTTATCATCAAATCATCTGAGCACAAATGTTTCAAGAGTTACAGATTCTAAAGAAGCACAAAATCTTCTTTTTGCTATTAAAGAGTGATTATAGCTAATCCTGAAAAATCACGTTATTTATTACTTTTATGTAATAATACAGAAGAGACACTTAATTCCACTACATATTTTTTTTTTTTTTTTTTTTAATTTCACTGAATTTAAAAAATTTATGTGCATAAAAACACCATTTAAAAATGTAAACTATTAACAAATATATGACTTTACTTAATTTCCATTTATTTGATAAGGTTACTCGATCATGGCAGGAAAACAATCCACGCTGATTTTATTTGTGACATAAGGAAACAAAAGTTAAATGTTTACTAGGAGCATGTAAAAAATACCAGTGAAATCATTAGTGATTAAATAGAACTGTGAGATAGCAAACATTGATATAATAATTTAAATAATTAAAGGAAAGAATTTTCTTAATTTTTTATGCTACAATGCATACATTATCTCTTGAAAAAATTTGTTTTTCACACATCCTGCTTAAATAGTTAAATTTAAATTTTTGAGAAATATTTAGAATCAGCACTAAGATTACCTTTTATCTCGATTTCAGATTCTGGAATTATAAAAAAGAAACTGACAAGAAATTCTTCCTTTTATTTAAAATTGAAAACTGTATGAAAAAATTGTATTCCATTATGTGTAGTACTTATTTTGTCTATCACGATAAGTAATTGTGTGATTATTAATGTTTTTTCATAAAGATTTGCATTAATGGAAAAACTTTTTAAAACATTTTAGAATAGAAGAACAGAAACAAGATATCCATGATCTACATCAAACTATACATATACTTCATTATCAACTTACAAGTGGAAATATAAACCAGTCAACAAAATTGGAAATACACGATTCATTGAGGACTATTCCAAAAACTCCTTTCCTACCATCAAAGAATAAACAGATTCTAAAATCAAACAAAAATGACCCCTCCACTATATCACAACATTACAGAGAAAAGGCCTTAGATTTCACTTCTGACTATAAAAGCAGACTGAACAAATTACAACAAGAAATGAATGAAGATTTTGAAAAATATTCACTAATATATCCCACTTCTTTTGATGCTAAATTGCCAAATATTAAGCCTTCTCTGTCTCAAAATTCTCCTGCATTTACTCATAACATGAAATTTCACCACCCATCATTTGTTAAAAATAGTTCATATACGCCATTTAGTTCCTCTTTTGATACTTCAAAGAGTTTGATGGAACTTGGGAATTTAAACTGTAAGTATGGAGGTGTTACAGTTCCTAGTTTTATGAACAAAAATATCTCGGGACGGTTAAGTGGAACTCTAACATCAAGTCAAAACGTTTATGACAGCACCAAAACATTTATTGCTGACAGTAATGTAACCTCCATTGCACATAAAAATATTTATCATGGTGTATTCACATCTCAAAGTGAGCAAACACTGAAAGCATCTGAAGTTTCGAACCAGAGCTCTTCGATAGACAAAATGTATGACATGCATGAAGAATTTGAAAACTTTCAAAATGCATCTTTTTTACCTAGCAGAAAAGACCATAACATATTTGATACAATAAAACCCATTAAACATTCCTCGAGTAAAATAGCTAGAACTGCTTCAACTGGATTATCAGAAAACATCCCTAAAGATATTCCTATCACAGGTAACGTAGTTGAAAATACGGTAAGTTATCCCGATCAAACTGATATACCTTTTCAAAGATCAGTTTTATTACCTGTTACATCAGATAAGTTCTCTTTTCAAAACCTTGAGGATACCAACACATCAACTATATCTGGTAATAGAATTCCCAAAGATACAATATCTAGTAAAACCGACCCAAACAAGTTTGGCGTAAACAGAACCAATGAAAGTACTTTGACTGAAATAGTGAAAACTGTTTCAACAGGATTAACAGAAAATGTGTCTAAAGATATTTCCACCACAGAAACTGTAATTATGGAGAATACAACAAATTTTCCTATCGCAACTGATATACCTCTTCAAAGATCATTTCTATTGCCCACTGCAGCAAACAAATTTTCTTTTCAAAATACTGATAATATTGACACTGAGCAATCAGTTGTATCTGTTAATAGAGACACTTCAATACCTTTAACTTCCTCAGGTCCAATTGTATCTACTGAAACAGCACCAATTGTTGTGGACCTTGATGCGGCTTGGAAAAGGAAAACTTCTTTACCAAGTGTGAATCCTCCTTTATTGAATAACTCAAATCCACTGATGTTTGCTAAATATATTAGTCCTGTTGAGCTAATTTCTAAAGGAGAAACAAAGCAAAGTAGCACTATTTCAAACTATCCAGATGCCAAAGCTATTCATATAGAGCAGTGCACCACAGCAAAATCAGATACTGAAACTCCCCCTAAAACTCCAGGCAATATATCGAGTACAGCTAATCAAGATAAGATAAAAAATTCAGAGCAAAATAAAGCCAAACTTTCTCAAGCAGAAGCTATTAGAAAGACAGAATCAAAAAACAACAACCAATCAGTTGCTTTAAGTGATGTTAGTGGTACTGATGAAGAAATAATAGAGAAAGGGTCATTTTATAAGACTCAAATGCAGAATACAATGAAACAGACTCCAGAGGATTCTCTAAGCGAGTTGAGTGAAGTACATCTGTCATGTGGTAGTGAACAAGAGCAACAAAAAGAAGAATCTGATAACTGGTAAAGATTGTGGACAGATTGTAAATATTTTACATATTAATTTATTCTTACATACATTTTTATCCACAAAATACAAATATGTACATGTATTTTACTTTCATGAATATATTTTATATATGAAAATTGCGAGCGCTTTAACTTAGTAAGTCAACAAATTTAAACATCAAAACATTTATTTACTATTTACAAATATTGTAATAAAATTACACTGCCACAATAATCAGTGCATACTTTGGAACATATCAATATATACAGAGATAAGAAATGCATACGTACACATCTGTGTAACACAATATTTCACATTTAACACTTTTTTCTTTATAACAGAAATGAAACAACTTCATAATTTGTGCAAGGTTCTCTTCAATCAAGACTGATCAAGATATGTTTCCATCTTTAATATTAGAGTCATTATTAATTGCACTGTTTAGATGTTGCAGTGCTGACTGAAGTGCAGAGGACACAGTTATTAACTGTCGTTGTCTTTCTTCTTCTAGAACCTACAATAAAAGTTTTTTATAATATATTGATTACATAAAATCTTACATTTCAAAGTTGTTAGCAAAATATTCTTATGCACTTGCATTAACCTCTTTACGTTCATTCTTTAACTTTTTATTTTATAAGTGTTAAGATATTTAAGGTTAAGATTATATATTAAAGGCAGCAACTATCAAACCTTTTGCTGATATTAAATTTTTTTTGAAATTTGTATGGACTAAAATTGGCTGTAAAAGTCTCTACTTAAAACAGATTTTGGATAGTGGACCAAAAAAGCTAATATATTCCATATTGGAAATTCATATTAATAATAATTGTAATTTGAATTTCAAAATACAGTCACGTCTATTTAATGAAATCACTAAATCTCAATAATAAGTTCATTAAATAGAAAATCATCTTTTGAAATACTTAAACGACGCAAAACTGGTTTCAAATTCATAAACACTAAACATGATTAAAATAGCAATGGATACATCTTTAAAAGTAGTATCTACTATTTATTATCATAAAAGAAATCTGCATGGAAAGCAAGAATAGATCAAAACATTATTCAGTGTTACACAATCATGCTATATACATTTTTCAACTAAAAAAAGCTAAATTTATGCATAAAATAATAGCTGCATTTATTATAAAAGTAATTTTAAATATACATTCACATGGGCTCTAAAGTTTCATTGCTACTGACAAAATCCTTTAATTTTGCCGTTTATGTTAGAGTTTTTCGTTTGAAATGCTAACAAAAAGAGAAAGTGATTTTACTGCTTTCTCTAAAAGTTAAGTGGCTTTGAAATTCAATTCAAGGTTATTTCCAAAGCTTAAAATGTTCTGAAATATTTTGGGAAAGTGAATCTCAAAGAAAATTCGCAAAATGGAAGCTATATAGTAGTCCGACTGTAAGTGTTTTGAAAAAAAAACCTGTTTCTTTGATTTTGAAAGATTTCACTATCTTTTTGCAAGATATATTTAAAGTAACAGAAGTGATTAACATTAACTAAAGAAAAAGACTATGCACATAGAATAAAACTGTACATACAGTGATCCCTCATTTTTCGCGGTTAATGGGGACCGGGTTAACAGGGACAGAAGTTCAAAAACCGTGAAGTAGGATTTGCCCCTAAGAATTTTCGGGTATGCGGGTACACGAATGTTTTAAATATGTAAACAGTATTTATACTTTACACATTTAAGACAAAAATTACAACAGTATACGTATTTACCTAAACGTGTCAGTGCTAATTAATATACAGTAATAAACCTTATACAGTAATAAACATTAATCAACATTGCTTTCTGAGAGAGGCGAAGAGTCTTGGGATGGTGTCAGAGGAAAGGCTCTCACTTGACTCGTAGAAGCTTTAGGCTCACTCGGAGACTTTTCTGCTGAAGCCTGGATAGTCGTTTCGTTCGGCCATAATTTCTTCCAGCTAGATTTTATGGTCTCACTCTTCATGTCCTTTTAATGCTTGCTGAATATTAGGCAAACATGAGGCAATGTCATATATGCGTCAGTATGCTTTCAAGGTGAATTCGTCATTGGCATTGTCAACTGCCGAGGTGAGGCCCTCCATCGTATAGCGAGTGTAGAGTGCCTTAAAGGCACTCTACACTCGCCCTTGATCTATCGGCTGAATCTATCGAATGACACCTTGATCTATCGGCTGAATTAGAGGTGTAGTGTTTGGGGCAGAAACTATCTACACACCGTCATATTACAGGTCCGTTGCATGGCCTCCTGCACCAGGAGAAGAACCTTAAAGGGGAGGCCCTTTTCAGCCAGATACAGATCCACCTGGGGAATGAAGCAACCATTGAGGGCTCAGAGCTTTTGTTATCTAGGCATTGGAGTTATGCATCCAAAACATGGGCAACAGAGCCATATTTTTGTTTTTTAATGCTCCATCTCTTTGTTTGACATGCAGGGATCCTTCTCTATCATGCATAAACATGAAACAATTCTCCTTTCTACAATGTGGCTGCCGATATGGTTGTATTTTTTCATTTTTATTTTTTGATCAATATTTTGGAAAAACCCGCGAAGCACTGAAGCCGCAAAACATGAAGTGCAAAGTGGCAAGGGAACACTGTACTTTCTTTTTCATCTGCATATAAAAGAATATGTGTGGGCCTTTTTCTTACATATTAAAGGGGAAAAACACTCTAGTTTTTGCATTTTGTAAATTCATCATCACATTAAAGAAAAGCAGTTACTACTGAGGGAAAAAAAATTAAAAATGTGTGTTTTGAATCCAGATTCTCTAATTGTAATAAATAATATGGTATTAAAAATATCGAAAGCTCTGATATGTGTGTGTAAAATATTAAAAGCTCGGTGGAAAGCAATAGCAATAACTGTCAAAGTAATAGTAAAAAGTAAATACTTAAAAACACAATTCGAATTTCTCATATTGTCTGAAATATATTGGGACCTTTAAAAATATGTGAAATTAATAACTGCCAAAAAATCACCACATGAATGATACTATCAGCATAAATTGAGCATGTGATTATTAATGCTTTCACGTGTTAAAATGGAAATATCATATTAAAAGCAGGGTGTGATTTCACTTGTAATAAAATTTTATAAAAAAATATCAAGATTATTTTAAAAAATATGTCTAAAATTGTAGCAATAATTGTCAAAAAACTATTTGAATCACTATAAATTTACAATGGTATTGATGCAAACCAAGCCTGCCAAAAAGTGATTACTTGAATGTGCACTTCGAACTTTGTGTGTTGTTATAATATTAGTATTTAAAAAAAATCACAAGAGCATCAATAGTAATGACAGAGCAATGAAAGATATTGGTTTTAAAAATCCAAGTCTATAATCGCAGAAAAAATTAATGAAACATTACATAAATTTTAGGAATTGTGAAGTTGTGAACATCAAAAAGAAGACAAATACATAATTTAAAATTTTCATGTGCGCAATTAAAAATATTGAATCTATTTTATTTCAACCAAATAAAAAGAGGGGGGCATAATATCAAAATAGATTTATGAATTATTTTTTATTTTTTTTTTTTACAAATCTGTATTAATAACAAAATTCACACTCAAACAAAATATGGTGGGGGTTTTTTTAGAAAGAAAAAAAAAAAAAAACTTAATTTCTAGAGCAAAGTATCTTTTAAATTTTCGTGATTTCGGAATTACTTTTTATAGTATCAATTTAAAATTTAGTCATTACGGTATTTTTTTTAGCACTTTCTTCTCCTCTGATAACTGAGAAAGGTATCTTTTAAAAAGAATTTTGCAGAAAAAAACCTGCTCTGCTTCCGAAATAAAAAATCTTTCTACAAGAACTATATAATGTTCTGCGACAATGTCTGCCACCATAGCTGTTACTTATCCAGGATTTCCAGACATATTTTTATAAAATTCCAGTATAATATCACAGTATGTATTGACAGTACTGTGGTCAAAATATACAGTGAACCACAAAAAAATTAATGTTAATAATTTATACATTATATTGTATATTTTATTTCAATTAAAAATATAACACCACAATACAGTGAAAAAATGGTAGTAAAGACAAAAGAAATATATAACAGAGAAAAAAAAATATTTTTAAAAATAATGTTTTGTCTCACCTACATAACACAAAAAAGAATTATTGTTTTAGTTCTGCAATTTGGAATCAATAGCCGACCCTTCTGATGAAAATCCTTGATTAATTTTATATCCCTGTTTATATTAATTTTATACTTCGTACCTGCATGATGCGAAATAACAAAAGTGAAATTTTTAAAGGAAAAAAGGATGTATCTTGGAGTCATGTAAATTAAAATAAAATGCTTTTTTTCTGCATACATTTAAAAGTACTGAAAAGATTATAATAATTATAAAGAGATTATAATAAATACTCCCACATTATTAATAAATCATAATTATCAACATGTTTTAATTATTAAAAGCTTTTTAGAGCTGTAGAGGCAACTAAAATTCTATTCTTTTTTAGCAATTATCCATCTATTGTAAAATGACTTTCTTTTCTTTCTCTGGTGGATGAGAAAGAATTTTGGAATAATACCAAATATCAAAGATTTGTGGTAATAAAAAGGTTTTACTAAAAATGAAGATCACACTGGAGATATGATTAAAAAAAAAAATTTTTAAGGAAAATACAAACAGACATATAAACACAACGTAAAATTCTTCCTAAATTGATAGGATGACAATCCGCGATTATTTTTTCATCCATTTTTATACTATAGCTCTGTAATAACAGAAAAGAAATAGTAACTCTTCATACTTTTTTAAATACATTTTAAAAAAGTTTGAATGTAAAGGAAAGGAAGTTTTGAATGCTATCAAAGAAAATGTAACATTCTTCTTTTTTTTTTTTTCTCGTTCTAACTACTTTACTAAAATAATTTTTCAGTAATTTATGAGAAGTTCCTCATAAAATTTAAACTTTTTTAAAAAATATTAGACAACACTGAGAATTTTTTTATACATGAAATCGACGTTAAACTAAAATTCAAGAACAATTCTTGAATTTAAAAAAAAAAAAAATCTAAGAATTGCTGTGTCTACATAATAAAACAATCTATTTACCCGTTTTTGTTGATCTTTATGCTTTTCTAATTCTACTTTAATAGATTGCAATAAGTTACTGCCTTGATGGTCCCCGCAATTTGAGTTCTGCACAGCTTCCTGAAAAGAATTTAACGAGGAGTTTTAGAACTATAAATTAAACACATTTTTTTTGTATTTAAACTGAACTAACCCAAACTAACTAATCATAATATTTATTGTTGTACCAAGTATGTTACTTATAGTTCTATTAGTTTCAGTTTGATAATACTAAGGCTAACAACAATTTTTAATTATCCTATCAGTGAAATAAAGCAGTGCTTTGATAGTTAATTTATATGTGCAATTCTTAGTACCAAGCGCTGAACATCAAATTAAATGTAACATATGCAAATTATAATTTCGTAATTTAAACAAATGCGAAAGCAACTTTTCTAATTAATAATGTATAGACAACTGAATTGTAATATAAAAGTTTTTAAATTGGCCCTTTCTTACATATCATATATACAAAAGTGTATTATAAGAATTTTAAGAAAAGAACAATATCAGAAAAAAAAAATTTAATAACTTTTCTCTTAAATTAAATAAATATTAATTGAAATACATGAAATCTATTTTTTCACTATGTCTCTTATAAAATTTTAATCACAAATCAAAAAGGACTCTAACATCATTTGATAAATTGTAGAAATATGCACAAAATGGAGCTAACTATCAATATCATTGCACATAACTAATAAAAAAATTTAAAATTGCTTAAAAAATAAATCTTATTTAAATAAGTGTAAACACTTGTGTTAAAAAATTAAACACTTACATGAAACAAATATTCTAAAACATAATAAATCAGACAAAAAATTTTAGCAAATTTTTTATTGTGCATTACAGATAATAAAAAAAAAGCTTTAAAAATACAGTCAAACCTCTTTATTTTAAACTTGAAGGGAGAGCAGAGGAGGGAGAAGCAATTATTTAACCATTAAAGGCATGAAAACTAGAAGTATTATTTTGAACAAATAAATATTAACTGATTTTCAAGAAAATTTAAGAATGAAATTTTAGGTCAGAAAAACTTAAATATTCTTTGAAATTAAAGACTTGATAATTTAGAAATAAAAACTTTGTCGCAATAAAACAACTTTATAAGAATATAGTTTTTATAAATATATATTTTTCCAATTTTAATATATGTTTATTTTAATTTTTTCTCTTGTTTCATTTTATGGACCTTCTAGTGTTTACCCCAAGTAGTTAGCCTAAGACATCCATATAAAATTCAAGTGATTTGTTTTTTTTAAATTGATTTCTGAAAATATTACCTATATATAATTTACTGCACTTAACTATTAAATTTTTAAGACAAAACTAATGTTTCTAAACATCATGATAGAGTAATAAATAAGATATTATTAATTAATGTAAATACTCAATTCACTGCAACCCCTGAAAGCTATTTTTTTCCTGAAATATGTTGGACGCTTCTAATTAAATTTATAATAGTATGAAATAAGTATTAAATAAAGAACATTTTAAAATAAGTGTTTTCACCAGGCCTTTAAAATATTTATGATTAATTGAAAAAATAAAATGCAGACAGTTAGTTCTATGATACTTACACAAACAAGCTGTGATATATTTCCAGAAACATGTTGAGCTGTTTGCTGAACAATGGTTTCAATGGCAGCTTTTACTTGGTGGCATTGTTCATCAAATTTATTGGATAATCTTTTTTCCATCTCAATATATTCTCTTTGTATATTAGTTTCTAAATCTTGGAGCTGTAATAAAAGTTTTAAATGTCAGTATCATAAAACTTAACATCAAATATTTATAAGAGATTAGATAAAATTAATTTAATACTTAAATGAACCAAAAATGTTTTAATTTTATTTTCAACAATCATAATGCTACAAATATAAATAGGTTAATTATAAATCAATTTTATAAAAAAAAAGAATCCGATTGTGTGTTAAGCTTAATGGCATAATAGCTGAAATGAAACCAAATAAACAGTTTTATGTTGATCAAATGGTGTTATAAAAGCTAAGTATAATGCAACACTACAAAGTTTTTATTCATGCATTTTGTTTGAACTCTTATTGCAATGGTTACTAAAATGAGATTTGCTTCATTCTTCATCAAAGTTTTTAGGTAACCCTTGCTCAATTAGAGTTATCTCTAACATATAACCTCAATAATTTTAAATTACGATAATATAAGAGAGGGCTGCAATGTGGAATTTTTATTACATCTGTGTGTACTGAATTAGTTTTTTAAAAATGCATGGCAACTAAATAATATTGTAAAAGTAAACCAAAATTTTGAATATGAGGAGGAAGAAAAAAATTTAAGTTATCAAAGATGACAGATATTTGCTCTTGAAAGGTGCAGTTAAAAATATTGTAATTCAAACCGTATTCAAAATATCAAAAGATATTAAAACTATCTACTTTAAAATAAAATAAAAACAATTAAAAGCTAAACTAAAAAAAATGACTAAAACAAAATATAGAGCTGAAAGTAAATTCATGTTTCCAAACTTACCCTGCAACAGATACCAGTTTTCATTTCTTCTAAATTCTGCCTAGATGCTTCTATTTCATTTCTTTCTATTATTTGAGTCTGTTTAATAGCAGCTACTTCTTCCTAAAAGTTTACATAGTGTTACAGAACTTGTCTAAATTACTTTTTTAAAATCAATAATTTCAAAACATTTTCATTCAACATTTTATTTTTGACTTAAATTTTAAAAGAAAACCCTAAACATTTAAATCTAGTCTTTAATTTTATTGTGTCTAATCTAAATATAATCTATAAAAATAATTAATAGTAATAAATAAAAATTTGTACTTTTAAAATTTTAGGGGTACTTATAAAAATTTGTACTCAATTTACTTTGATAAAGTAATAACGAGTAAAAATTGAGGTTAGAGGTAGTTTTCAAATGGAATCGGAACATATCTTGATTGTAACTTTACCCACCAGGTTTGTATACTTTAACTAAGCAAGAAATGAATGAAAATTTATTTTAACACCACAAATTAACGCTGTAAATTCGCCTTAGAGTCTAGAAATTATTTAACACCAGAATAAATTACAAAAAAAAAGCCACTGCTTTACAATACCAATTACTGGAGTTCTATTCTATATTTTTATTTTTACAAGTAAAAAATAACTTCTACGACAAAAGTTATTTTCAACTAAAGTAAAAATTATCAGATAGCACTAAAATAGTTTTGCAACTGTTTTGGTCATTATCAAACTTTAGTTTTATATTTATTCTCAATTACTCTAATTAAAAACCATTAAATAAAAGATTACTTAGAAGTGAAATTATGGATACCATGTACACGGATACAAAAATTAAATGTAATCGAATTAGAAATTAAGAAAATTAAGTCCAATGAATCAAATAATGAAATCAAAAGAATGAGAAAGCATACCAATCCTTTACAACAATTGACGATCTGTAGGAACACTGATAATTATTTTATGATGATCTGTGTCAACTTTTGGTGGTCTCCGACCAACGGACCATTGTTAATTTTGAGACCTGGTAATAATTTATAAAATATTAAAAATTATTTATAGATATATAAATTCATTATTACTTGTATCTGCCTTAGATCTTGTCTCCAATCAACTGTATTTAATTGCCTCATTTCAGCTAGTCTTTGCTCTAGAACTTCCTAAAAAATAAATAAAAATAGAAAAACTGAAAAATATGATAATGATATTTATTTGTAAACACATTGTTAAATGCTGATCAGTAATTAAATACCTTACAAAAAAAAACTATAATTGCAACATCAAGACTAAGATTTGATTTCAACTTTTATTAAAACAATGGAAGTTAAAATCAAATTTTATCAGTAGTTGAAGTCAGCAATATGCTTAGCTAAAAGTAAAATTATACTGCAATCTGCTATTTTAATAACCATTTAAAATTTATTTTACACTAGGACATAAAAAAGCTACTATCAGGAGTCGATTTAGAAAGAAATTAAGTTTGCTTTTAGAGACTCTTTACGAAAACCCAAACATTAAAACATGATGTGTCGCATAAACCCATGTTTCAAAAGAAGCCATTCATAAAATTCTAAAACATTTATTTTACAAAACCCATTTTTCATAAGTATAAAAATCAGTAATTTATTTTGTTTGGATTCTTTCAGCACAAATAGTAACTTTCATATGCATGAAAATATATAAGACAACAATTAACTGGTTATCTGTGCTGCTAATTTCTTTACTTCAAATGAGTAAAAAAGGACAAAAATGAATGAATAACATTTAGCAGTGTCCTCCCTAAGTGTTTTTAGAAGAGTGGCTCACCCTACTTGCCCTTTCACAGAAATATATGCACCTTCGCCCTTTTCGTAAAATGTTGTCCCCTTTTTATTCAGAAAAAAATGCTTTCTCACGTGTAAAGAAAAGAGATTGCAGTAATAGAAACCAGGAATCTCTGATAACGATAATTATTGTAAATTATTTTTAAGCTAAAGTTATATAAAATATTGTTATTTCTCATTTTTGATTATTTTTAATTCTGTTTCGAAGTGCACTAATCTAGCTAGACATAATTGTAAGATTAGTGCCTTCGAAACTGAAGGTGCCCTTATTTTTGAAAAATCACCCTGCCCTTTTTAAAATAAACTTTTACCTGATTTCGTTGCAACCTATTATTAAGTTCATTAATCTGAGCTTGACTATTGGCCACTTGCTGTTCCAGTTCAATATTCCTTTCCCTTAAACCATCAATCTGCTCTTCAAGTAAAACTCTATTGTGCTCAGCATTTTCCAATTGTTGGTTTAGTCTGTCTATTTGAGCTACTGGTAATCTTGGCTCAATTCCACTGTCCATATGGTCCATTAAAACAGCAAGAGCAGCATCTAATTGTAAAATAAATAAGTAATTTTAAAATTGACAACCCATACAAAATCATAAATGCAAAACATGTAAAGTGTTAAATAACAATAAAATCCCAACAATTTCACAAAATTTTATATCTCAAAATATTGAGAAAGCCTGGTTTTAAGGTTTCAGAATTTGTATTATCAGGGGTCTGTCCAGACATTTTGTGAAAGGTCCGGTTTTTGTAAAATTGTGAAAAAATTACTCATAATTTGCAAATATAAAATAAGCGTTAAGTCACATTCTTTAAACCAGGGTCCTGCTTTTATAAATTTGTGTAAATAGGGTCCGGTTATTGCAAAAAACTTTTTCAAGGAGTTTTTAAATTGTAAATAGATACAGATTATGCTCAGCACTGTAAAATTATAATAAAACAAATTAAACTTTCAAAAATAAACAGCAATTGCTGCTTCAAAATTAGAGATGCAACATATAAATATTTGGTATTTAGCCTATACTGCTGAACGCAGAATATTCATTTTGGACGAATAAAGGAAGAAGCATCTGAAGAAAAAACTTAATTCGTTTACATCTGTCTTTCTTGTTTTCGCCCCTGGGAAGGGTTTATTCGATTAATAAAACAAAAATGAAGATAAACAAATTTGTGAAGGGTCCGATTAAAAGAAAAATCATTTTGAGAAGGGTCCATTTTTAAGTTAAAATATTTTGTGAAGGATGCGTTTTTATAAAAAGATATTTTGTGAAGGGACCGTCAACAGACCCCTAAGTGTTATTTTAGTCATAACTGTTTCACTGATTATCCAGTTGCTCACCACTTTCGGTTGAAAAGAATCAGTGGAAAGAGTGAAAAGGTGCCAGAATACCAAAAAATCAGAACATTTTGACTTAAAATCGCATTTTTGGAACAAGGTTAAAAAAATTGATTAAATCAGATAAATACGATATTTATCTGAATAGTTGGAGACTATATTATTATGCAGAAACATCTTATAACTTGAAAACTACTAATTTTATCAGCGTCAATTTTACTTCATTCAATTCAGTATAAAAAATTTCATCAGATAATGTACCTTACATGCTTTGATAGCCTTAAGATAAAGTAAAATGTCCAAATAATTCATGTCAAAAATAGTACTTTTTATACATAAAAACGTTTGCAACTATTTAACTATTCATTTTGTTGATTTATGCAGGGTATCTGCTACATTTTAGATTTTTAAATTCATGACTTTCCATGACTTATTCCAAGAATTTTTCATGACGCAAGTTACTATTTTCTCCAACAATAACAAAACAATAAATTTAAAAAAGCATTATAATAAAATTAATTGAAATGATAGGTATAACCAAAACTGTCATATTCTGTATCTTAATATTTATAGATTTTAAATATAAAAAAACAGAGTAAGAAAGAGTTGAAACAATAAAATAGCTGAAAAAAATACAACAGCAAATAATTTTTTTTCCTTTTTTTCTGCAGAATTATGTTCTAAAGATACTTTTCTTGGTATTCGGAAAGGAAAGAAACACTCCCGATTTTTCTGCTTTCATTTTGGAATAAAAAAATTCGACAATGACTTGCTTGCTTCAGCTAGAATTTTAAATTGATAAAATAAAAAAATAATAAAAAAAATTCTGAAATCACAGAAGTTTAAGTGATAATTCGCTCTAGAAATGATGTTTTTTCTTGCATTTTTTTAAAGAATATGATAAAATCATTTTATATTTTAATAAAATAAGACTGTGAGTGGGGATTTTGTTACAAATTCAGATATCCGAAACACCATAAAATTGGAGAAGGTAGGGGGTGATTCTATTTGAAAAATTAGATTTTTCGGCGACCTAAATCCATGACTTTCCATGATTTCTTTTTTTTTTTATTATTAAAATCATGACTTTTTATGACAAATTTTGTTCAATTCATGACTTCCCGGGTGCTCAGATACCCATTTATGTATAATTTTATTTTATTATATACCTTGGTATTAATTTTTTTGATGTAACATCCATTATATACTATAATTACCGGACTAAAAGTCTTATTTGAATATTGGTTCAACCCCATATATTAAAAGAATGCAGTTAGTCTCATTTTTTTTAAAACCATTCAATTCTACCTTAATGTAAAACTAATGCACCAATAAAATATTGCTACTGTCATGAATCAGAAAAAATAAGAATCATACATTTAACTAAATATACATTCATTAGACTTCCCCTCAAAATAAACAAAGATAGACTAAGCAACTCTTAAACTAATCCTCTAATTCTGAAACTTCTAGAAGACTAAAATAAAATACCATGCACATTATCTGGTGTTACGCGTCCTCCAACAGCTTGATTAGTTCCAAGGGAGACATCTGGTGGATTAAGTGTTCTCATTTGCTGAGGCATAGGCCTAGGTTCCTCATGACCTGCACTAGGACCAGGCCATGGCAAGACAGGAGAAGGTGGCTGCCAATCTCTGGGAGGGTTAGGGCCTCTTGAAGATGAGGCTTGTCCATCTTCAGCAGGAGTTGCAGGACTAGTTTGAACTGGTAGCAAATCTGAAAAAAATGTATATATTTTAAATAAAAATATCAAAGCTATTTTTCAACTAATTAAAACAAAAAATATATTTATTACAAATTAAACATTACTAAAGCAGGCACATAAAAGAAAGTCTTTTAGAAACTAAAAAAATCCAAAACTGCATAAAATTTGCAGTTAAGTAATTATCAAAATTTTCTACAATTTTATGAAGGAATGTTAAACTTATCACAGTATATGAATGAAAAGAATCGGTTCAACTTATTCATTACCAAATTGCAGCTTATTGTAGTTTTATTGATTAAAAAAACACAATTAATTATTATCAACAGTGAAGAATAAAATAATGCCAAATATAGATCTAGAGTATCCCTTTTAATACGGTTACAACTTGAAAAGAACTTTCAGTGATTAATAATTTACTGACATTGACAAAGCAAAAATACCTGTAAGAATTTTCCTTTTTGTGAAAAGAGAATTAAAACAGATATTGATCATTAAAATTGATCAAATTTTAAAAATTTTATCCTTATACTAAAATATTTTAATTTTTTAAAAAAAGTCACTGAAATAAAAAATCCAAAATGCATTTGAGAATAGAACAATATTTAGAGTGGTTAAATAAACTAGATTGATTTAGCATGTTATCAAAACAGCATGAATTTTTTCAAAATTTTTTTATATCCTGTGAAAGTTTATTAATGTTTTGCGCTTTAATGATGCTTGCAGTTAGTTGACTCAACTTTAAAAAATAAAACATAAAATATAACATGCATGTTGCAAAAAAAATTAAAAACAGGATTCTATTAAAACTTTAAAATCTCTAATGATTCTCAAGCCCTAAAAGTATCACAAAACATAGGTTTAAAAAACTTTATTTCATAAGCTTTAAAACTGGTAATTAAGGTAGTTCGATACACTTAAGGGACTTAGAGGAAGCAATATATTGATAGTTTTTTTTGTTTTTTTTTTCCCCACTTGACATTTCTACAGCAAATGTTCTTTATTATTGTTTTCAGATAGGTTTTTTCAAATTCCCATTAAATAGCCACACAAAACATCACATTGAATACATGGAAATATTTTATAAAAAATTCTCTCCCAAATAAAAACTTTTCCATACATATCAGGGGTCTGTCTAGGTTTTTCTGAGAGGTACCTATTTTGAGAAAATTAAGACATAATTTGTGAAAAATTAAAAATTATATTAAAAAATCAACACAAAAATATGGTAAAAATTTCGATTTATCACTTCTTTTAAGAAAAAGTATTTTGTGAAACCACCATTTTTCCAAAAGTTGAATTTGTGAAACTACCGTTTTTCCTAAAAATGAATTTGTGAAGGTACCGCTAAACGGTAGTAAATTTGGCCTGGACAGACCCCTACATATATATCATTATATTGATGCAAATCTTTCAATAAAAACACAGACTAAAATTTATAAATATAAATAAAAATGAGTAATAATTGTGTAAGCTGAAAAGTAATTACCTGGAAACGTAGCCCAAGGAGATGGAGCAGGTTGTGCTTGCATTCTCTCTATACCTCCCTGAAAAAAATTAACTTTAAATAGCATGGTATTTCTAGATATTAAAATATAGTAAACAACCAACAAATATTTATTCTTTAAGTAGTTTTTTCTAACATATAGTAATACTAGAAAAATTTTTAATAAAGATTACCTAAAATAAACAATCACCAATTTTTAACATTGGATATTAGTTAAGTGCTCAACACTGAGTTACATCTAATAAATATTTTTACGACTTTTCAGGCAAGGCTTGAATAATTTTTTTCAAAAAATATCTGTTTTAAAGAAATTGTGAAAATCTACTCCTGATTTTGTGAATGTGTGAAAATAAGATCAGGTTTCAAGGAATTAATAAGATCTGGTTTCAAGGAATTTAAGTTATAAAAACATGAATTAAAACACAATCACAATAAAATATTTTGTGATAAGCTCGCTTTTATGATGAACTATTTTGTGAAAGATTTGCTGATGAACTTAAATTTCTCCTTAACAGGCCTAAATTAAACATGAAAATAATTAACGGAAACCTGAAAACTGTTTTGAAAGTGATGGTTGACACCTAATATGGATACCTAAAATTTTCCCCCTCTCTAGAAATGAACTTTAGCCACTACCCTGAATGAGAGAGGTAAAAAAAAGAGAATTTAGTAATTAGGTTCACTAAAATACTTTTCAATAAATATAATGAAACAAAATAGATTTGAAATTATTGATTAGTCAATGAAAAATAAAAATTTTCTGAAGTTTAACATGAATCCTTTTTCTATCTAAAGCAGACACTTTAACCTCGTAATCTAGTTCTAAATTAACAAACCTCAAATCCTTCGAATTCGCCAAAATCATCATCATCATCAGGATCTTCAGCTGCTGCTGCATCATGAGCTTCAGGTACCTATTTTGTCAATAATTTATTAGCAGCTAACATTAAATGTATATATTTTTATAAACAATTTGCAAATGTATCACATTTTAACACGTAATAACACATAACAATAATATATAATCAAGGATATTTCTGTATCTTCTGTTCCGCCAACTACAATTGCTCAGGCACTAAATGGATTTTAAATTTGCAATTTAAAAAAAATAAAAACATGTCCAAGTTTACCTAGGGCTGGGGACGAGTTCTACCCTTCAAGTTCATCCCTTTTTGTGATTTTTTTTTTAAATTTCTCGCAGGCGAATATTCTGTCAAGACTGTGATAATTCTGTGTCTGTGAGACTATAGCTGTGATCATTCTGCCACCCGTCAGGGAATGAAAATCTTACCGAAATATCTCAAATAATAAAATTAAATTTTGTTCAAAACAAAAATAGAAAGAGAATTGGAAAATATACATACATATATATACTATTAAACAAGCTTGATTAAATATGACACTGACATTCTGAAGGGATCTTGCATCATAAAAGTGTGTTCTCTTTTCTTATAATACACACTGGCGTGTAGGAATTGATTACTGTAAGGTATTATTTGTCTTATAATACAAATTAAAATTTGATGAAAACTCCTTATCATTTGGAACTTTCTTTTAAAAAGTATAAAATGTACTTAGAAAATTGCTTGAAACTTTATAAATTTTTAATATATTCAAATCAGACACTTTTTTCATTAGTTATTAAACATAATTCAATACAAAATTATGAAGGAAAAAAATTTTTGCACAATCACAGTATAAAGGAGCTACTTTAAATACTCATTTTTGTGCAAATTTAAAGAATTGCTTTTAAATTTTAAAACAACAATTTTGTCAATAATTTCGAATTGCTCCAAAAATATTTTTGAATTTTATTAAATATTTATTAAGTTATGGTAAAAATATGTAAGATGAAAAGTAAGATTTTTATAAAAATGTCTATAACTGCATAAAGTCATTTAAGCAATAACTGTATAAAGTTAGTATTATACTTTATGCAGTTATTGCAAAAAACAACCAAAGTAATTGACACTCACAAGCTTATTTCCTGATTTTTCTGGCATAGGGTGTTCAAAAATACTTGTTTTCTTTCGTAATTTGCTGTCAGTCCCTCATGCATCTGGGAGCTTTAAACCTAATTGCTAAGTAGGTAATATCGCATGAACTAAACACCTCTAAAAATACAAATTAATCTTCTGAGTATATCGTGAGAAATTTAAGAAAATGTCAAAAACTGAAATTGTCTCTTCCATTATTGTAGGGTAGTGTGTGTGTGTGTGTGCATATATAATACAGTTTTCTCCCAAATAATTTTTAGAAGGACGGCCTACCCTCTGTGCCCTTTTTGTAAAAATAAATCCACCATCCCTTAAAAACTTTCATTTTATTCATATTCCATTTAAAAAAAAAATATTAATTCAATGATTAAATAATAATTACACAGTGGTAAAATTATCTGTGTTTATAAATTTGGGTACTTACGTATTAACGCAACCAGGCCAAAATTCGCATAAATCGCCAAATTTAGCGACCCTACTTACAGCAACCCTCAGTGATTTATATTATTTTTCTTCACACATCTTGAATAAATGTATACTGGGCAGTGGCACTTGACCTTAAAAAAACATCAGTATAGGATAAACCGGGCAAATGTATACCGGGCAGTGGCACTTGACCTTAAAAAAACATCAGTGTAGGGTATACCGGGCAGTAGCACTTGAACTTAAAAAAATATCAGTGTAGGGTATACCGGGCAGTGGCACTTGACCTTGAAAAAACATCAGTGTAGGATAAACCGGGCAGTGGCCAACCTATTTGCGATAATACGTAAGAACCTAAATTTGATTCTGATTACTATTATAAATAATTAATTTGTTAGGATCTCAACTTTTTTAAAGGAGGGGGATTTATTAATTATTATATTATTCTTATATTAATTAATCTTTTAAGTGATTTTAAAATAATTTTTTAAATAAATAAATTTTTTTACATAAACTTTTTTTAAAAAAATGCGCCTTACAATGATCATTTTTTTCTTACTTTTTTGGAGGAAAAAAAAGTGCTTAGTGATTGTCTTTTAAGATGACATTATTTTTATAAATTAAACATTTTCTCTTATTTTGACAATCAGTGAAAATTACTTTTCTGAAATATACACATAATATGGTATAAGAGGGTAAATTAAAAATAATTAAGGCGCAAAGGATAAAGTTTACAATTGTGTGCCCTTCTTTAAATTTGGCGAGGTAATATGTTACGGAAAACAGGAAAATGACTTAAAAGCTTTTGTTGCTTTTTATGATAAAAATAAAGATCATAAACACAAATATATTTCAAATGAAAGACGATAAACAGCTATTACAAATGAAACTAATATGTATCAGAAAACTAAATGTTATTAAATTACATCTAAGTAGACAAATATGAACTAAAATATTTAAAATTCGAGATAAACAAAGTTTGTAATTCATACATACTTGATGATTTTGTCCATTACCACTCATTACTCTGGATGTTTTAAAATTTTTTAGAATAAAAATATAACTATAAACTATATTTTAGAGATTTTTAGTAACAATTATTATAATTTATTTAGAAAAAATAAACATATACTATAATATTTCGACTCCAAAACTACGAAAACTGCAGTTGCAAAACAGACTTACGCAGTTACGGTTACATTGTGTTTCATTAATAACTCATATTTAAATAGCCACAGTGGCCTAAATCAGGTGGATCCAGTCGTTGTTGCTGCTAAAGTTTTATTTACGTTGCACTAGAGCTGCACAATGCTGCACTAGAGCTGCAATCTACTGGCGACGGTCTGGGAAAGATTCCTGAGGATGATCCGAAGAAATGCCATCACAATTTCGATCCTCTGCAGAAGGGGTGTAACCCACGCTTCGCTTGCCAGACAACCTGCGCGTGAAGACGAGCACTTTACTGTAGAACAGTTTAACGAGGACCAATACCTGCACGCCCTCGATCCCTTCATAGACTGATTCAAGTTGTCTCCCACCCGCACGCTGACCACAGCCAGTGATACTTGACTTCGGTATTTTACTGGAAATTGTGTCTTAACGATCAGTCCACTGTGAGGCTGGATCCAGTCGATAACATTTTTACTCGGCCGGCCTGGTTGCCAAGCGGTTAGCGTGTCTGACTGCGAAGCCCTAGGCTGCAGGTTCGAATCCCACTCCTGACATTAATGTTTTGTTCTCTGTACCCGCTCCGGGCATGACTGAATGTTCTCGGTTGTGTGAATGTGACCCACTCTATAAACTTGCATCTGTGGCAGTGAAGCGTAGGTAATATTGCTCGCCTTCGTGACTTAGGTTCACAGGTTTTCACTGGGTAACGGTAAATAAGCAATACTTCCTGCATCTTCCCAGGTGAAGGAAGCAAAAGTTCAATACCTGCCATTAAAAAATAACAATATTTTTACTCGTTGGTGCAAACGGTACCGCGTGTAGGTACTTTATTTACGTCGCACTAGAGTTGCACAACTGCTATTGGCGACGGTCTGGGAAACATCCCTGAGGATCATCCGAAGACATACCATCGCAATTTTGATCCTTTGCATGGGGTATGGCTCCCCTTACGACTACAACTTAGTTCAACTAGTACATACACCATCAGTTCCTACACAGGCTGGTCTAAGTGGCCACCCACCCACTTACTGACCACAGCCAGTGTTGCTTGACTTCGGTGTTCTACTGGGAACCATGTCTTTACGGGATGCCACATGTTTGGTACTTATTAAGATATACAGTGTGCAAAATATAAATAATAAATTTAGAAAAAACCGAGGTAGTTAGGTGCTTTATTTTCGTCGCATAGAGCAGCACAATGAACATTTAGCGACAATATGACAAAGTACCCTGAGGATGATCCGAATACATGCCATTCCAATTACAATTTTGATCCTCAGCAGAGGGGAGGGCTATTCCATTTTGCGAGTTGACTTGCTGCCCCCGAAATCGAGCACTTTAACGGTAGAACACTTTAGCAAGGAGCAATTCTGTGCACCCTCAGTCAGTCCCTACGAAAGCTGATCAATGCCGGCACCCACTGGACAACTGACCTCAGCCAGTGATCTACAATCTGTCCATTGCGGGACCAAGAAACAAAAGATACGGGCATCCCAAATAACTTTTGATCTCATTATTAGATTATCACGTACTAATATGGTTCGATACAAACACAAAAACATATTTTCTCTGATTAATTTTTCTATTTTTTCGACAGATTTGAGTTGGATTAGCTCAGTTACGGAACATTCACAATTGCCCTAGACGAGCCGAAGGCGGGGTGCTATCCCCTCTGCGGAAGATCAAAATTGTGATGGCATGTCTTCGTATCTTCCTCCGGGATGTTTCCCACATCGTCGCCAATAGCCCATTGTGCGGCTCTAGTGCGACGTAAATGAACTAAAGAACTACTATTACTTGCTTTAGACGCGCGTGCCTCTATGGCACCATTCTGAAAATACCAATCTGAAAGTTAAAAATTTTACACTTTATTTTGTAATCACTTTATTTATTGACCTTCGTATGGTAACTGTGCAACTCATGGGTTCCGTCTTGTAAACGATGGTGTTCGTTTTTATAATTGTAAAAAGAACCTCGAGTGCTAAGACTTACGTTTTACAAAAGTTATTTAAAATTTGATTTCTCGAAAGTTATTCGACCTATTTTGTTCAAATTTGCATTTTGTCATTTAAAATTGCATTATTTAAGAAAAGATTTTTGATACCTTTAGAATTGAAAACAATTTTGACTATAATTATACAAAAAAATAATAAATAATTAAAGAAAATTATTTTTTCCATAGGATAACGAGTTTTCTTTGGATAAACGAGTTTTATGACCGTGGGCAAACATTTTTCTACTTGCTTCAATTGATTGAGGGTCCTTCTTATTTTGATTGTGGTATATATTGAGGGCCTCTAATCCAACTCCATTGAAAGAAAAATTGTGTGTTTAATAAGAGAAAGCACGCTTGTGTGTCTGATTTTGTAACTTATTACCCTCGTCTGATTGAGTACTAGTACATGTGATGATAATTACACAAAAAAGAAATTCATAAAATTCACATGGGAAGTACTCTCGGAAACTATAACCAAAAAAAAAAAAAAAAATCTTTTCCGTTGAAACATTGATAGACTCTTTGAAGCTATTAATTAAATATAGATTTTTACGGAATGAAATGATTAATAAAAATTAGTTTTTCTAGTTTCGTAATAGTAGAGAATAAGAGCTTTTTATCAGCTTAATAATATTTTCCAAATAAAAATCCGATGGTCAAAAACCCAAAAATTAAAGAAGCAAATCTTTGATTTCTTTTTGATCTGAATAAAGGAATGGCGCAAGACTATTGGAAATAGTATAATTCCTCTCCCATCACATAATCGTATATCGCTATCACCATCTTTAATATATATAGAAAATTCTTTTTCGAAAGCGTAATTGAAACGTGTACAATATATCACCCTAAGATCCTAAGTACATTTTGTTCTAATGATCGCAACAGGGACCAATCAAGGGAATTTTCCGGGCCCCTTACAAAATATTTTGAAATTAAATTACTGAAGTCCTAATAATGAAAAAGAATCTATTGAACTGCATGATTCAAGAGAAACATTCTAAGAAATTTTGAAAGCAGACAATTGAAGATTATTTTTCTAAGATAAAGTTTCATCATCATCATCATAGCTGGCCAGACAGCACAATGTGAGCCAATGCCTTCCTCTGAAGATTTCTCCATGACGACTTCCGATTAAACTTTGATCTCCAATTCTTTTCATTAATTGCGAGAAAATCAGGCTCCACTGAGTCTGCCCATCTTAACTTCGGCCTTCCTCGCTTTCTGGTTCCAGTGGGTCTAAAAAGCAGTATCTTTTTTATTGTATTGTACTCATTTCATTCGAATCATGAAGATAAAGTTTACGTATCTATAAATTAAAGCAACATATTAAACAACAAAACAATCAAAATAAAAGTAGTTTGGTGACCACAAACAATTGAAATCAGTGATTTTTGCTAAAAGTCACTGATTAGTTGAATTATTTTTTATTGCAAACTGAAATTATTTTTAATTTGGTACTTAAATCAACACAAAGCTAGATCCCCTTTCATTAGTTTTTAATAATTTTTTAGGCCCTAGGCCCATGTGATAATCAGGCCCTGGATCGTATAGGATTTTCACGGACAAGGTGTCATATTAACGGTTTAAGGGGGTTAACCTGAAACCTCAAATATGCTAATTAACTGGTGTTAACAATCAATCAAGTTACGAAAGATACAAAAGTGGATTTCGCTGAATCCGATTTTTTTTTAGAAATATACATTTTTCCCAACAGATTTGGATCTTTATAATCAAAATATAGGGAAATAGCACCAGTCTGGGAAATATGATCACAAGTGGTGATCAAAATGGGTTACAGGTGGCGTAGAGCAAAACTCTCTACCCCTGGCAACACTTCGCATGCTTTCACCATTAGCGAGTGGAGAGTCATAGAAGAAGGAAGTACGTTAGTCTTGATTTTCAAATAGATAAAAATCGTTTAAGTAAGGGAGCTATATGGAACTGAAAACTACATTAAACATAGTTTCAAAAGAAAGCCTCATGGAAATTTAAAAAAATATTATTAACAATTAAATATGAAATTAAGAAAAGGAGAAAGATCGTAGTATACATTCCTATACAACTGAAAAGAGCCAAAGGCATGGAACCAATCCTCTCCCCAGGTGGCGTATTCGAGCGTTGCGATCCCCTATAGTAAGTTTAGTCAGAAGAGCGGGCGAAAGTTACGGCCCCTTTGCGTTAATTTCATTTTTTGCATATTTCGCCGTGTCCTGAATTTTGAAATGAAGTGCTGAATTCGTGTCCTGAAATTTTGTTAAGAGAATCTAAATTTTTTTTGCACGTAATAATAAAATTCGTTTATTTATAGATAATTCCAAGTTTAAGTAAAAAAATCTAAATTTGCAACCATCATTGTGTATTGACATATTTGACAAGTTATATGAAAAATCAAGGGCCATAATTTCTAAGTATCCTTTATAAAAGATTCTAAATTAAGTTTTGATAGAAGGTAGTTAATTCAGTAAAAGCACAGTTTTGCACCTAAACACTATCCTATGGTGGGGTAACAAAATGACAGTAAATATACAGTAACTAATAGTTCTTTTTTAAATAAAATAGCCATTAAAAATTTTGAAATCACATAACCATTTATTTTCTATATTTTAATAATTTATACCCTGATTCAATAGCTATTCTGAACTTTAAGCAGGTAGTATCAGAATTGGGCATATACAGAGGCCAGCTAAACGATTCTTCTGGTAACTATTTACTTCAACATTTCTTGCATTTCAAAATAACACGTGTTTCATCTAAATATGTTTTTATTTAATTCATTTAATTGCTTTTACAGTAAATTTTTTAAATTATTTATTTAAATTGGATATATTTTTTATTTTCAAAAGTAAGTAATTTAAATTTTTACTTTTTTAAGATAGATGTAAAAGCGATATTTTTGACAAATTTACATACTATACATCTAATTTTTTTAATTGATTACTTTTAAGCAGAATCTTTGAACACAAAATTTCTCATTTCAACTTTATGGGCTCTGAACCTGGCAGATTATTAACGATAGTATAAATTTGAAAATAAAGTAAAATAATAGAGAAAATGTTAAGTTGATCTTTATTAATACTAGAAGGAAAAAAAACCCTGAATGAACAGATCTTATAATGTATTTTGAGGTCTGGTGGTTGAGTGGTACGTTTCATACTCCAGTGCTATGGATCTGGGAATTCTTCCCTTGGACTAGGCAAGCCTTTATTCTAAGCCTTTTATTCCTTCTGCGGATTGATAAAATGAGTACCTAGCACGTTTGATAACTACAGATTGAAAGTTCCGTAATTGTTTAATTTGAAATAACCTTGAATAAACTATCAGAACTTTTCTTATTCTTAATATTTTTCAGAATGTAATTTAAATTATTGTTTCTAAATAAATACCTTCATATATAAAATAAATATTATAAAAATATAAAATTAATTGTATATAACATATTAAAAACAATTTTTGAAAGGGCAAATTGCTACAGATTTATTCATATCTATCTTATTGTGTATAATGCATTGATATTTCATGGTCAACTAATGCCCAACTTTATTATTGACGTACAAGTCGACCTCTTGATTGTCGTAACATTTTGTGGGTTTGTAAAGCTAACTTATACACCAGGATATATCGCTCATGGGCAGCAATAGTGGCACAACTAAAAAAACACGCGTTTTGGACTAAAAACAGGTGTAAATATGAAAATACACATTCTTTTCAGCAGCAATACTAGCACAACTCATAATTCAACTTGAAGGTAATCTTCGTTTAAGCAAACTAAAGCATTTCTTATGCATTTTCCTTGGCAATGAAAGCTTTAAAGCCACTTTTCTCAAAACATGATTTTTTGAGTTGTGCCGCTATTGCAGCCATGGATGTGCCGCTACTGCAGTCATATAGAGATCAAAAATTCACTTATTTATGAAAGTTGCAAAGATTTAGACATATGAACTATTTATATTGAGAAATAGTAATAAGCTATTTCAAGTTCATACATTTTCAATGTTTTTATGATTATTGAAAAATAAAAAAAAGGTGGCAAAATCTCTTAGTTTTCAGTGGGATAAAAATCAAACTCATTTAGGTTTTACCTTCTACAGATATAGATTATTATAAATCAAGAGATATTAATGATAAAGTAACGAGAAACTATTCAATAGCATTTTTTATTTTCGTAGTGTTTTCACTACATCTCCAAACAAGACCTTTAAATAACATATTTGAGTAAACATAATTAGACAAATTATTTGTCAGTATTTATATATAATATTGTGGGAATGTAGCCAAAAGTGAGTCAATAATTTGATAAAATGAGTTAATGTGCGAAAGTCTCTAATTGTTTGTTATCTTTTCAAGAAAAAAAAGCCTAAGTCAATATACATAAGTCAAGTATCAAAAGCTCTATATGAAGATTTAGAATTTCCCCCCAAAAAGGTAACAGGCAATTGAAACAACTTAAATACATTTTCTTGTATTTACAAATTATTTTTGGCAGTATACTCATGATATGTATATATTTAACTAAAATTTACATTTAGAATTGTTATGGATGTAATCCTGGTATTCGTGGAATGTTCGCATTAAATATTTTCAGCAGATAAATGATATTAAATGAATAAAGAATTATAAAGAAATGATAAAAATAAATAAATACATAATTTATTTACAGACTAGTCACTCTCATCACTAACTGTAATGGTTGGGACACATTTATTTACAATCTTTTTCTTACGTACTATAGAGACATCTTCTTCAGAATCACTTTCATTAGTCAAATGAACTTCTTCTACACTATTAGATCTAGATTTTTTGCTTTTTGACTTTTTTGTTGAAATTTCGAAATCATCAAAATGTAGTCCATCAGACAGTTCAACTTCTTCAAGCATACTTCGTTTTTTATTAGTTTTACCATCCCCATTGGCAGGTGAATCTTTTTTTGTGCTAGGAGGAAGACTGTTATGAAAATGAGATTTTACCTCATTTACAACACAAAGTTTTACCGGGTTCTTTTTCGAAACAGATGAAGATGAGGGTGTTTTTTTACTGGGAGATTGTGGAGGTTTGTCTTTGAGTTTTTTACTTGATGATGTACTTTGTTGGCTTTTTACTGATGATGAACTCTCTTTACTGATCCCTTTTGTTTTGGAAGCTGCATTGTCGTTAACAGAACTATCATTTTTAGTTCGTAAAACTGGCATTGGTAACAAAAGTTCTTTGTTGCTAGGCAACGTCCTAGATCCTATATTAAAGATTAAATTAGATTAAAAACAAACAATAAAATAAAGAAGGGTATGTAATGCTTTTCCATGCAGTCATTTTTAGCATTAATATTAAAATTCAAAAAAAAAAAAAAAAAAAAAAAAAAAAGACTTAATTTTTTTGAACAATAAAGCAACATTTACTATATTTAGTAATTGTATAAAGATGAAGATTCAAAATTTATAAAACTATCAGAATGATTTCTTAAAAATAATTATTGAACAAATAAAAAAGCTTACCATTTACAAATAAAATAGAGTAAATCTGTCTTAAAATTACAAAATAAAGTTAATTAATTCAAAGAAAAAAAAAGTTATTTAAAAAATGGAATCCACAATACTAGACGTCTCTAAAGTGTAGAACATATCAACACACTAAACAACATAGAACACAAATTGTTTGCAATAAAAAAAAATCAAGGAATTTTTTTAAAAATCCTTTATTTGGTAAAGATAAAAATTTATAAATAAATAAAAAAATTTAAAATAACAATAGAACAAAAAAATATATATAGTTTTTACCAAAATGGCTATATTAGAAAAAAAAAAGTCATTTTAGCAAAAAATAAATTTGGCTTTGTCACATCTTAGTGCATTAGTTACATATTTTTTTAAAAAGTTTTTTAAACCTTTTATAAATCATTAAATATAAATGAAAATAAATAGAATATACTGTCTAATTTTTTATTTGGTACATAAGTATATCATTTGAAAAAAAAAAATCATTACCAAAAATATTTTATTTCCTTTTGTATACATCTTTTTAGGGGTTGAAAATGAGTATTGAAGCAAGAAAATAAGCAAAATTGTTATCGAAATCTGACAAATCTCTATTGAGGAAGCAAAGCTTATAAAGATCATAACCAAATCGATGGCCAGACAAAACTTGGAGATGCTTCCAATAGTTGCTTTTCACAATCTCATACTTTTATCACCGCAATTAAAAGAGATTTCTATGTTTTTTTTAATCCTATCATTTATCGTATCGTAATATGAATCATGAACACCAAGAGAGATTTGAAACGCCGTAATATTTCTTATGCCCTAGTGTACACTTGAGACTCTAATGCAATATTATATTCAAGATTGTTTAATAAATGTTTTTAACTCACCAGTGTTAATGTAACTTATAGTAGAATATGGAGTGAAGTGAAATTCTTCTATTAAATATGAATCTAAAAGCAAGAGGGCAACAATCCTTTCACAGCTTTCTCGACTAAGAGAGGTAGGCGTGTATCCAGGGGGGCGTGATTTAGGGGAGCCTTTACCTTGCCATATATCGATCAATTTCTGTGATGTTAAGCGCTCATCCAACCTATTACAATGTTCTAAGATATCATAGATAACTTGACACTCTTTAGCAGCATTCTTCATTTTTTCTACATCTGAAATATGTATGGAACAATAGAGGAAGTATTAAATAATATTCATCACATAGTTTCTATTTTAAAATAAATATTTGTTAAAAAAAAAAAAACATATAGTCAACTCCCAGTTGCGAATGATCCAGGCTTCACTTTTTTTTAAATTTTTTTTTTACAATGATAAACATAGCATTTAGAATTAAAAATAAATAAATTCACAAAGATGGATCTATTTAAAGATTTTGAGAACAACATACTAGCAAACATTCACATTCCTAGCCCAGTTGTTCACAATTATTTAAACAATTAGTCTACATTTAAACATTGCAGCTTCAAGTGCAATATTTAAGTAAAAAGGAGCTATGAAAGGGTGAAAATGGAGAGGCATTCATAATGAGCTAGATAACTTGAGTCATGTTACAGCTGTTGAACTACAAATGCAGGATGAAGTTCAAATTTCAAGGAATGGATTCAGCACCCATCAAAGCAGCATCTTCTTCTGGATTCAATAGTTACTATTCAAAGCAATGATGTTGATAGCAAGTAAAGAAACTTAGTTTTTTCTGTCTTGCATCCATATGATGTATGGGAATGAATTATCCTCAATCTTTTATTTAGTCAACATGTTACACATTCTTGGAACTCTTATCAGTTATAAAATTGATAACTAACAAATGAGTATGGTCCCCACACAACCCCTGATAGAGAGTGTTTTATGAAAATTAAATGAAACTTTTAAAGTAAATAGAAACACCTCAGAAAACTTTGCACTGTGAAACCTATATATTTTGGACCTAAAAAGTTTCTACAAAAATCTATATTTAAAGTGGCACTATACACTTCCTATGGAGTGTTTTAAAAAAATTTTATTAAATTTTTAAAGTAATGAAAGACACTTTAGAAAAAAATTTCACAAACTTGAACAGTGAAAACAATATATTTAAGACCTAAAAAGTTTCTGCAAGTATCAATCTTTTAAGTGGTACTATACACTTTGCATCGGAGTAGTTACTTTTTTAAAAATGTCAGTGTAGATCAGAGTTTTTTTTTCTTTTATAAAACCGGTCTTAAATCATAAGAAGGGAAACTTTAGAAATCAATTTCACAAACTTGCATCTCTAAACCTATATTTTTAAGAGATAAATAGTTTATATGCATGTCCATATTTTAAAGAAGGAATGTCATATTACTTTTGAGTAGAAACTCTTCCAGACATTTAAATCATAAATAGAGTTATTTTTATAAAAGTAAGCTTAAAGTTTAATACATAAAGGGTATTGTAGAAATTACCTTCTTGATTTTGCCTCACATTAACACATTTTTAAGACATAAATAAATAATATGTACGAGTGTCCACAACATACTTCACATTTGAGTTTTGACAGTCCTTTTACATTTTGGAAAAAAATTGTTTATTTTTTTCAATGAAAAGGTGTCTTAAATTTTAATAAAAAAATAGTTGACGTGAATGAATGGGGTACATTTAATTCAGATGTTTATAGTAAACAGTAAATTTGTAGAAGCCTAAAAACAGGGATTCTAAAAGAACTTTAGGATTAATTATCTTAAACCTCACATTTTATTATACATGTTCAGGCACTTAACTCTTCATATAAAATTTTTTTTTTACTTTAGAAAAATAAATTATTTAAGATTTGATTAGAAGAGTCATCATTCAGAAGCTAACAAAAAATAGCACATCTTTATCTCTAATGCAAAAAATGCATTTATAATTATTAAATAGTAGGTCAAAATTAATAAATGTTTTAATTGGTAAATTAATTGAGGAGCAATTGCTTAAGTAGCTTTCATAAACTGAAGCTTTTTCCAAACTAAAGTTTCAAATCTTAGAAACTTGTTTCTTAAAAATGAATGCTATGATTAAAAAGTAAAAAAAGATTACAAGATTAGCCAAGAAAAACTAGAATAGCTAGATAAAAAAAAAAGCTTTGAGATTTTATTATTATTTAATTAATATTGAACTAAAAATCTTTAAAAGTGTCACATTTGAAAATTTCTCTTACATGGGCTATATCTATCACAATGATCGCACATCTCATTACAATCAGCAGAGTTCCAGCGTTCTCCAAAATGTTCAGCAATAATTGCTCGTCTACACCTATCATGAGGGGAAAAAAATCAGTGAAGTAACAAAATTTAAGTACAAACAAAACAACAATTCAAAAAAGCAAATAACCAGATTGCAACTTCAATTGTACAAAACTAATACAGAAAAACTACTACTCTCAATACAGCAAAAAAATAAATAAATAAATAACCTCTAAGAAACTGTGTTCGATTATAATTTTCTGATTGAATGGAGAACAAATTTTACTCCAATTTATTCCAAGCGGAGTCAAAAAACATTGTAAAAATACAAACTTCAAATTATTCTGTAAGTTTAAGTATTTCTCCAAAACTAATTTTTTTTTAACAATACAAAAGTTTATAAATTAATTCACTGATGTTATTTGCCTCAAACTGGCAAAACTAAAACTTTATCAAAGAAATATGAGAAATGAAGCAGCAGCCCCTTAAACAGTTCATGCTTACTTAAAAAAAAATAAAAAATAAATAAATAAAAAAAACAAAAAAAAAACAAAACAATTGCATTGAAGTTGGAGAAGAGTAAATTGACGGAATAAAATACACTTTAATGAAATAAACTTTGACTAATAAATTGGTATCTATGTTTTGTTTTTTACCACCATTTCAAAGACATTTTTGATCACAGAAGTATACAACTGACAATTTGAAGTCTAATAATTTAAGCAATCATTTGCATTTCAATGTAAAGATGTAAAAAGACATTTCTTGAAGGAAATATATTGTGGTAAAAATAGTATTAAATGAAAAAGAACACTTCTTTAAAAAAATAATATAAATATTACCTTTTTAAATCAAGGCAGTAAGAAACCATTGCATAAAGATGTTCTAGTCCTTTCTGTTCAGTAAAAATCATCGTACTTTGGCGAAATATGTCTGGAAACCGGAAAAAAAGAATGCATGTTGCTAGTTGATCATCTCTACCTAAAATTTACACAATTAATTGTCATTTAAAATAAAATCATACACATACATTTATATGCATACTTACAAAGAAGACACAAAACAGTGGTACCTTTTGAAAATAGTTTAATGTTTTTCATTAAGTTATCCTGTATATAAGTGATCTTTGAAATTTAAAATTTTAAAGCAGTTGCGATTTAATGAAGTCTAAACAGAAAAAATAAGTTAAAACTTACATGTAAAACATGAAGGTGAATTCTAATTTGACAATCAAATTTCAAGCCTTTGTTTAAAAATTGTTAATCAAAATTGTTGTGATGTATCTTATTTCATAGAAATATGAAATGGCATTAACTTTTTATTGATATAGATAAAACAGACATTTCCATTACCTTAATCCTCTCCTCAATTTATCAAAATACTGTCACTTATTCATGTTCAATCTTACCACTAAAAATATTTGAAAACTAGTTAATACAACAAATTATAGTTAATAATTTTATCACATTTTAATTGTATTTTTTATCGTGAATTTGTACAATATTGCATTAATTTTTTTCAGTAAAAAATTTTGAAAATCAAGAAGAGGACCATGAAGAAAAAGCTTATGAAAGATTGATAGAACAGTTTAAATGTTAAGTAATTCAAAAATTATATAACTCACTCACTCCTGTAGCATAAATAATTTTTTTTTAATAAAAAAGAAAGGTAGACAAACCAGCTCTTCCACTTTCTTGATAAAAATTTTCCATTGACTTTGGCATGGAGTAATGAATAACAAATCGGACATCAGGTTTATCAATGCCCATTCCAAAGGCAACTGTGGCAACAATAACTTGTACTGAATTGGTAGACCAGCTTTTGTGAACTGAACTTCGAGTTTTAGCATCTAACTGTGCATGGTAAGCTCGGGCTTTGATACCTCGATTTCTTAGTTCAGCAGCAATTTCCCCTGAATCTTTGATTGAAAAGCAATATATAATTCCTATGGAAGAATGAAAAATAATTAGAAATTGGCCAGTAAATATTGAAAAATACTATCAAGTAAAAAATGCAGGAAATAAAAATAAATTTATTTTGAATAAGAAAATGCACTTTTTTTAATACTAAGCAAACATTACCCAAGATACGGAGTGAGATTCAGAGCAAAAGCAAAAATCCAAATTGAAAGAGAGAATGATTAAACTTTTCTGCTGAGAGGGAAAACGTACAAGAACTATACTATTTTTACTTTTGTTTTTAGGTTTGCCTAGGGTAGTGATGTGGCATAGAAATGTCATGTCCTACACATTATTTTTGTACTTGTTTTGTTTAATTAAATTTACTTACGCTCTAGCCTTGAAAGAAATATTAAAAAAGACTGGCAAAAATAATCTTTTTCTGTATACTTTGAATAGCATCATTGAAAAAATAGTTTCATTTGTAGATGTGACGAAAATACAATGAAAATTTATTGGCTATTCTTGAATGAATATGTTGCTATCTCTTTAAATAAATGAGCACACAGATCGCAAATCTAATTTTTGAAATTTATTCCATAACTAAAAAATTGAAGAGAAAACAATCATTTGACATCTTTGTTGACAAACACAATAGGATACAGAGGGCATTTTTAAGAATAACGTCATTTGATTCGTCATCTAACATGAAATTAGTTTAAACAAGCATAGTCATTTTGGAAAACAAGTCACTAAAGTAATCTTACAAAAAAAGCTCATATTTTTTTCAACAGCTTGAAAAATAATGTACTGCTGAACTTTAAATTTTGAGTAGTAGTCTAACAAATTTCTTATAGGTTAAAACAAAGTTGTTACCTCTTTTTAATAAGAACAATTAATGGCTTCTACCCATCATCTAAAGTCTTTTAAAGGTTGATCAAAGTAATTGTTTCTTATATTTTCTTTTACTTCTTTATTAAATGGAAATTTTCAATCAATAATATGTTGTTATGTTACACCAGGTCATCTAAAACCTGCTCAACATATACCAAAGTCAAAGCTGCATCTTTTTTCTTCTCACTACATTGGATTCTCATTATGCATTTAATTGAACCTATGAAGTAAGTTAGGAGGAGGAAATTCCATAATGGCATGTCATAGAATAAAATACAGAGATCAAAATTCTTCCTTTGAATCTATTCTCATTTATACATGGAAAACAATTATGTCAGCCCATTCAAGTATAGAGGCACTATAAAATATTTAGCACTTAAAAAAAAAAAAAAAAAAAAAAAAACTGGAGCACTGTATTTTTTAAAAAAGTTAAATAAAAAATAAGCAACAAGTGTGGCGCAAGCAACAAGAAATAAAAGAAAATAAGCAACAAGAAATTAAATAAAATATAAAATTTAATGAAGCTGGGATATGGAAAATATGTTTCCAATAGTTTAATCAGGAGAGCAGTAAAAATTATGGACCTCTTAATGCTCTATCTGTTTAATAGTACTTGTATCTCAAAAGCTACTAAAAGGATTTTGTTTTGTTTTGTCATTTAAAATGATGTAAAACCTTGTATATAATGCTGTTTAAAAAGTTTTGATTGCTATTAAATAAAAGAATAAAATAATTTGATCAATAATAAATAAAAATTTCAAATAATTATAAGAATGATCTTATATATTTAAGATCATTCTTTGAACGTAATTATTTTTGGATAAAAAAATTTTATAGTGGCATTCCTTAAATCATTCCTGATAAAGGATGAAATGTATAAAATGTGAAATTAACAATAAAGGGCTCAAACTAAAGGCACAAACACTCAAGTAGCCACTTAACTAGTTTTTTCAGAGTAGATAAATAAACGAGATTAAAATACTTAAAAATAACCAATGAAATTAAAGGATAACTGGAAATAAACAAATATGAATCTTTCAGCATTCATTATTGAAACATTAATTAAAATCATAATCCAATAATCTCCCACAAAAAAAGGTTTTCCAGAATAAAATTATCTGACATTACATATTAAATTACATATTACCTGAAAGACTATTAAAACGGTTTCTCAGAAGGTTTTCTAACTCAGTTACATTATCTTTCTGAACAGAAGATTTACAAACAACCTTAAAAAAGAAAAAAAAAATTTTTTTAGAACATATATATTGAAAGTTAATGCATAACTAGTAATCAGTACCTATTTGATTTATTGGAGATTCCTTAATGCAATGGCATATATTGGGTTGTTCGATAATTAATGTCGTTTTTGCCCTCGTAGATGACTTGAATTGCATATTTAATGTAGTAGTGATTGCATGGCTTATATTATTGTATACTATTTTAAAGATTAGAGTTTAGACTTTCTTTAGTCAACCCCAGAGCGTCATTAGTAAACAACAAGTTGGTTAAAAATTTAGTTGAAGAAATTGTGTGAAGTTTATGGTGAGGACTGCCTTACTGAACGCCAGTGTAGGTGTTGGTTTGCTCTCTTTCGTGCTGGAAATTTTAATGTGCAAGATGCACCACATACCGGTCGTCTGACCACTACTGGCACATCTACTACTCGAGATATAACAGAGAAGCTCGAAATATCGAATTCAACCGTTTACTTGCTTTTACAACAGCTTGGCTACGTAAACAAACTGGATGTTTGGGTTCCTCACGAATTAAAGGAAATCCACCTAACCAAACGCATTAACATATGCCAATCTTTGCTGAATCGTAACAAAAACGACCCATATCTGAAAAGAATCAGTACAGGTGATGAAAAATGGATCGCTTACGATAACATAGTTCGAAAACGATCATGGACCAATCAAGATGAACCTCCACAATCGACATCCAAAGCCAATATACACCAAAAAGAAGATTATGCTTTCTGTATGGTGGGATTGCAAGGGTATAGTCTAATTTGAGCTGCTACCAAGGAATCAAACTATTGATTCAAATGTCTACTGTCATCAACTATCGAAATTGAACGAAGAAATCAAGAAAAAACGCCCTGAACTGGCCAATCGCAAAAGAGTTATGCTTCATCATGAAAACGTTAGACCCCACACATCTTTGATAACCCGTCAAAAATTAATGGAGTTGAATTGGGAACCAATGCCACATCCACCCTACAGCCCTGACTTAGCACCATCGGATTACCATTTGTTTCGATCCCTTCAAAACCATTTTAATGGTAAAACTTTCGATTCTGATCAGGCTATTAAAAATGAGTTGGGCCAGTTCTTCGCTTCTAAAAACCAAAGCTTCTTTCGAACGGGGAATTTTTCAACTTACCAAAAGGTGGCAAAAGGTCATCCAACAGAATGGTCAATATATCATTGATAAATGTTTGTTGTTAATATAAAAAAATTCACTTTGAAAAGCATGAAAAAAAACGACATGAATTTACAACCCGATAATTGAAGTTTTTAATTCTAATAATTCAAAAATATAGACATTTTTTTAATAGTAAAATTTTCACTTTTATTAAACATCAACATAAAATAATAGAACAATAATAATATAGTAAAACATATAATAATAGATATAACAATCCTGCAATAATAATATAATAATAGATATAACAATCCTACAATAATAATATAATAATAGATATAACAATCCTACAATAATAATATAATAATAGATATAATTATAATCACCTCATATTTCAAATTAGGGCGATTAAATGATGCTTTCAACACTAAGCAGCCAGGAATGTTCAAAATCTTTTGAACATCATTGATTACAGATGATGTAGCAGTTGCAGTTAAACCTAGAATGGGTACATTAGGGAACTGACGTTTCATGATACCAAGAAATTTGTAATCTGAAAAAATAAATAAGAGATTAGATAGTCATATAGAAAAAAATTGCAAAATATTTTAATATCGATTTAACATTTAGAAACATAAATTAGCTGGATCATATTAAGTAATAAATAACTCTAGTAAAAAAGTTTTCTTTCAATGCTATGCTAGATTTATGGGAATTAATTCATATTGTTACTATGGATGGTGTTTTCAATGTAAACAACAACAATCTCGAGCTTTTGACCTGCTCTACTTCCGGTTAGAGAGTATACAATTGCTTACTATAGCTTATTTTACGAGGCGAGATTTTCAAACAGATAATTTTGTTTCTAATAAAAGAAATAAATTATATAATTTCTGAGCTCAAATCTGCTGTGTTTCATAAGATATTAAGTAATTCTGGTAAGTTTGAAGTGAAAATTTGTCTTACTTATTTAGAGATGTATTGTTAAAAAAAGAGACATGGTTGCTAGATTTAGAAAGAATTTTCTTTTTTGGCAGTTCTGATTTGGCCTCTTTTTATTTGTTTATTACTGTTTGTTTTTGGTGCACGACATTCACCATCACGCTTTAGCATATTGTTTGAGATTAAGTTCATTTAACAAATTATAATTTAGGATTAAATTTCGAAGTTGGTATATTGTAAGGGTAGGAAGTGTTTTATAACGATTCTTTTTACAGTGTGCATAGCAAGATTTTTTACCAAAAACTAAGGACCTTTTATGTACTTTTTAGGCACTCAAAAAATATTTTTAATCTCTTTTCAAAAAAAAAAAAAAAAAAAAAAAAAAAAATCATAATTAAGATCTGTGCAACACTAAAAATTATTTTTTTTATTGTTCAAAGTTATTATTTATAAACATAAAATCAATAAAATTGAAAAACATTTTCAAAAACTTTACACAATCATGATAAAATAACTAGTTTCTAATAAATACTGCAGAGAAAATTGTGAAAATCAATGCATTTTTTGTAGTTTAGAACAACAATTGACACGGCAAAAGAAATTTTTTTATTTTTAAAAGATCAAAAACTGAGCACTTTCTACAAACCCTGAATAAAAAAATAAAAAACACCTTAAAAGACTTTTGAAAAGCGTGAATTAAAAATAAGCATCTTTAAGCACTTTATAAAAACACTACGCACCCTGTTTTTACAAATGACAATTCCAACGTCTGGAATTCTATCAAATGACGATTTTTCTTAAACACATATAATGAATCAGGTAACAAATACATGAGTACAAAAAATACTACTCAAGAGATTCTCAAAACACAATGATCATGTTTATGCTAAGAAATGTTTTTATAAAATAAAGCAAATCAACAAGTTAAAATAAAAGTTGCCTCACCTGTTCGAAAATCATGTCCCCACTGTGAGCAACAATGAACTTCGTCAATAGCCAGCAAAGAAAAAAGTCCCATTTTGTACATCTTCTCAAGTTTTGACATGAAACGCTTACTCTTGGCCAACTTTTCGGGAGTAACATATAATAACTTAATGGAGGGATTTTTTTCAGTCATTTGTTTATGAACATGATTTACATGCTCACGAGTGCTATTTGCATTTAGAAGAACTGCAGGTACATTAATGGCTTCCATGGCCATGATTTGATCTTCCATCAGCGATACTAATGGCGAGACTACCAATGTAATACCTTAGGGGGGAGGAAAAAGAAATTGAAATAAAATAAATTTATCTTCTCATTAACTTTTTTTCTCTTTTAATGAAGTTTAAAAGCAAAGTCAAAATTTATTGTTTAAAAAAAGAAATGTTCATAGAAGTAGAAAAATTAAAATTTTAGATGAATACAATAAATAAATGAAACAATAGATCATTATTTTAGACAACGAGAGATCATTATTTTAGATGTCTCTAGCTCTGTACATTTAAAATGAAATTGTATAATGTTGTACATTAAAAATAAAAGTACCTTAAAATAAAAGTAATAACTACCTGATTGTTTGTGACTATGATCATGATCATTTTGCCAAACCTCACAGTTTGAAATGAAAGACAAACAATCACGCAATTTAAAATTTTTTTTGTTAGCTTAAATGTTCAAGTGTTGCTGACGATTAATGAATCTATGATGTTCTAGAAATTTGAACTAAATTTTTTTCTTTTATCTTGTATTATTTTCAAAGTGGGGATGCATTTTTCTGTCAGGTAGAATTGTAATGTAAGGTGGTCTCATTTGTAGTCACTTTAATAAACCTAATCAATAGTTTTCCAGTCACTTTGGTAAACCTAGATACCACTTTTAAGATATAGCTGCAGACGTTTGAAAGTTATGAGGGTAGATATAGATTAAAGTTGCATCCTATATATTACTAAAAATTAAAAGAAAAAAACTTTGACACTAGAAGGTTGGAAATTAAAAGTGATATAAATTACCTTCTAACACCAAAGCAGGTAACTGGTAGCACAAACTTTTACCTCCTCCTGTTGGCATCAACAAAATACAATCCTGTTTGGACATAACTGCATTTATAGTAGATAATTGGAATGGTCGAAAACTGTTCAGTTTAAAAATAGACTTTAAGGTATTAACCACTTTCTGTGACCATGGGTGATCTACATCAAAAATAATTATATAAAAAATTTTGCTATTATAAATACTATTGCAGTTAGTAAAATTCTGGAAAAAGAACATAGTTTTACAGTTTAAAAGAACACAGTTAAGAGGAATAAAATTAAGTAGAAAAATATTAATTCATATAAAAGCTACAATAGTCATCAATTTAAAATAATAATGTATAAATTATATTACATATTAATTGCTTAGATTAAAATTAAATTTCAGATATAAGGTAAATACTATTTAAAGTGTAAGGTAAAAAAAACAACAATTATAACAAAGAAATGTAGATTTGAAAAATAATTATGATAAAATCAGTATTCAGATATTATAAAATAGAAATGTCAAGAAACTAAAATCAATTAAATAAAAATTTTGGAGCATTAATTGTAGTTAGATTGGATTGAAAAGCTTTTTACATGTTCTTTTTTACATGGAAAAAAAATTGTTATAGAAAAATTTAAAAATTTCACTTATGTTTTAGTGCTAATTTCAAGCAAAGTTAGACAGAAGAAATTATATATTTAATATTTATATGTTATTCTATTAATTTGTTAAAAAATTTTTGAATTGCATACTTTGCAGCTTCAATGCTGCTTTATTGAGCATTTTATTTCGATTTTGACAACGAATTATACATTTTGTTTTGCAAAAAAAAAAAAAAAATAAAGTGCTCTTAAGTTTTTTTTATAATTTTAAACCATAATTAACAATTTAACATTATTTAATCTTTAAACAATTCTGACTGGTTAAAAGTTATGTCCTAAAAGTTAAAAGAAGCAAAGTGTTTGATCCTATAAATGCCATTAACACAAATACTTATAATTAGTAGGTGAACACAAATATTACAGAATTCAGATATCATAAAATAGAAATATCAAGAAAAATCAATTGAATAAAAATTTTGGACTATTTATTGTAACTACATCAGATTGAAAAGCTTTTGACACCTACTTTTTTTCATATTGAAGAAAATTTTATTTATTTATTTTTTTTTTTTAACAATTTATACTAATGCTATGGAGTTGGAGAAAATTTTGCAGGAGTAGAAGTTGGAAAGATTAACTCCTGACAGGTTTTAATTTATGTCCCATAAGTTAAAAGATGAAACAAAGTTTTTGATCTTGTAAATGCTTTTTAGAAAAATATTTATAATTAGTATGTAAAAAAAAACTCTTTCTCAAATAAGTATTGAAAATATTATTTACATTATAGATTTACAAATTTGATTTAATGCATTTAGTTGTCTTTTTTGATTAAACTTTTAAAAAAGTACATAAATTCCGAAAATTTTTTTTTTTTTTTTTTAGCTCATTTGAAACATTAATTAAAAAGACATTCAAGTGAGTTCTATTCATTATTTGTAATAATTTCCTAATTTTTAAACTATTTTCTAAAGAATCTTTTGGTAATAGAATAAAATTGGAGACAGCGCGAGGGTCATATGAGTTAAATATCATATGATTTGAATCACATGATATTTAACTCTTTTCTTGTAAAAGTTTCTTACTACAGTACAGTGGAAAGTTCCATATTTAGAATCCACGGGGCTTTGGCAGGTCATTAAAATAGATTTTTCCAAATAATAGGTTTCTGAGGTAAACAAACATCAAAACATATCCTTTAAATAAAAATAACAAATAGACAATAATTAACGTCAATTTAATTCAACAACGCTTAAATCTACGGGTTTGCCAATTCCAATTTCAGCAGCTATTTTTACAGATTTCCACCTGGTTTTAAAAATCTCAATATTATAATAAGCCATTATAACATGCCACAAATTCCGAATCAGGCATTTCATTAAATTATTTCTCCATTATTATTCTTTTTTAACAGCATTACAATTAAACTTTAAAATGAGGAAATAATGCGGACCAATTTGTAATTAATACAATTAAATTTTTTCTTTTCATTTTAATATGAATTCCTACATATTTTTTTCATATTATTTAATTACTATTTTGAATATTAATAATTCAACTAATTATAAGAGAAATATTGCATCTGCACAAGGTCAAACAGAACTTTTGCCAACACCAACGTCTTTTTTTTTTCTTTTCTTTTTAAGTCAGAATCAACGTGGTAGAATTGCAGCAACATTGTCACAGAACATTACAGAGTTTTTGTAGAAAGAATTTTCTTACTTTTCTTTTCTACAAAAATTTACACCTAATATTTGAATCATGCATTTAGATAATAACTTTTTGAGGCACTCAATTTACGCCGATAGTATCGTAACTCGATGTAATCTAACGATGTATTGGCAGTTATTGATTTTCATGAGGTTTCTAAATATCCTGATACATTTAAAACAATATGGAAAATTCGAATCGTGCATTTGAGTATTTACTTTTTAACGCAATAATTCTATTGAATTTTCGGCAGTTATTGCTATTGATTTCTCCATAGTTTTTATATCCGATATTTTTTATACGATATTATTTATTACAAAAACCTAATCTCGAAATGAAAACGCATTTGAGGAGTCCAATTTACATCCTTTCGTAGTCAATCTTTTATTCGGCAATTACCACTACGGAATTAACGATTTTTATTGTGATGATTATTTACAAATTGCGAAGAAGGAAATAATTTTTCGTTCCCTCCCCCCAACAAAATGCGAGAATATCACCCATAATATTTGAATAAAAAATTATCACATATTTAATTATAAACGAATTATATAGTTTTATCTTTGTAAACACAGCACTTTTGTTATTTGAAATTAGTAACATGTATGTTTGTTGTTATTAAAAACATCTTGCAGAAAGATATTAGTGCTACAGAGTTTTGTCGCAGATAGCTTGAAAAAATTCTATCACAGGGGTCAGTAAAAGGATGTATAAATATGGAAATATCCTAAATACCTTTACCCTTATCTATTTAAGTAAAAATATGACAAATTATTTATACCTGATCTTTCCCAGTCTTGATTCGCTAGTTTCTCAGTTGCATTTTCTTGCAACTTTTGTTGCAATGTATGTTTTCTAGACAGTAACTTTTCTCTCCTACTATTTAATTTTTCAATCGCTCTATCGATTTGATTTACATCAGTTGCAATTTTTTTCAACTCAGCTTCAATATCTATGAAAACAAACAAGTTTAAAATGACAAAGTCAAAAAATGAAACAAAATAAATCAGCACTTTGTATATTATCTAAATACCTATGTCTTCCATTGTGTTCTAAATATTCATAAATAAAAAAATATAAACACCATTAAAAAAATGAGGCTATATTAAAAAATAAATGCTGCTACCAAACGGGGATAAGTCAACTTTTAAAAGTAAGGTTTAAAATGCATTTAGGAAACAATATTTGTTTAATCTCTTTTTCTAATTTGTTAAGTTCAAAATTTAATTAAAATGACGGTCTTTTATTCAGGAATACATATTTTTCCTAATATTTTCAATAAATTTGAAAAGATATTGAGGAGATAAAGTTTAAAATTCTAATTGTATACTTCAAAATTAAAAATTCTAGTTAAATATTTCAAAATTAATGATAAAAAGAAGCACAATAGCTTCAAGTTTGTTTATTTACGTTACTACGTTTATGACTGCCTATTTCTTTCTTTCCAATATATGCTTATTTATCTTAACAACTCATTTCCAAGGTTTCTGCTGTCGTCCTGATTTAAGCGCCTTTCTTACTAAATGTAATTCACACATTTCCTATCGCATCGAACAGTTCCTATCGCATCGAAACAGTACTATAATATATAATAACAGAATTGTATACACTGAAAACAGTCCCTTATTAATGATATTTAGTGTCCTATATGGATATTATTAACAACAAGCCTCTTTGATGTTGTGCTTACAAAGCGATTGTAAACAGGTTTGATATTCTAAAAAGATTTATTATTTAGGGGTTTGGTTCATATTACCAACAATCACTTTACAGCATAGGCGATTATTTGGAGGGGGCACAGGGGTTCTTCTATAATAAAGATATATTTTTGAAGAAATTATATATATATACATATATATATATATATGTCCCGCAGTGGACTGATCGTTAAGACACGGTTCCCAGCAGATCACCGAAGTCAAGCATCGCTGGCTGCGGTCAGTGTGCGGATGGGTGACCACTTGGATCAGTCTGCGTAGGGACCGAGGGTGTGCGGTATTGGTCCTCGTTAAACTGTTCTACCGTAAAGTGCTCGACTTCGTGTGCAGGTCGTTGGGCAACCGAAGCAGGGGTGCCATCCCCTTTGCAGAGGATCAAAATTGTGATGGCATGTCTCCAGATCATCCTCAGGGATGTTTCCCAGACCGTCGCCAATAGCCCATTGTGCAGCTCTAGTGCGACGTAAACAACTACAACAACATATCTTATATGTGAATATATATATATATATATATATATATATATATATATATATATATATATATATATATATATATATATATATATATATATATATATATATATATATATATATATATATATATATACAGGGTGATTCATAAAAGATGGGCAAAATTTTAGGAAGTGATAGTACACACCCAAGCAAACAATTTTTATCAAAGAATGCATGGTCGAAAACAAAACGCAAAGGTGCTGGCTCATTTGGAAACTTTGATGCAAACGATGCATTTAGTTCCAGCAGAACGTAGCACCAGCTCATTACGTACGAGAAGTGCGAAACTATCTGGACGTAACCTTTCCAAACCAATGGATTGGGCGAGGTGATCCTATAGCTTGGCTACCGTGCTAGCCAGATCTTTCATGTCTCGATTTCTTTTTGTGGGGACAGCTGAAGGCTCTTATATGTATGAGACTCCCATTGAATCTGCAGAAGAACTTGTCGCCAAGCTTTCAGCCGCTACAGGGAAAGTTCGTGATATGCCTGGTGTGTTTCAGAACGTTCGCCTATATCTTTTTTTCGCCGTTGTACTGCGTGCATAGCCACTGCCGGCCACTGTTTTGAAGACTTATTGTAATCACATGCCATTAAATTTGCTTTTATAACTTAACTTCATCGCACGAGCAATGAAGTTACTACACAAAGTGACTTACACACAAAGATCTTTGTGTGTTTTTGCCTCATATAAGAACATAAACTTTGACGCCCTCTAGTGGTTTTGCGTTTTGCTTTCGACCATGCATTCTTTGATAAAAATTGTTTGTTTGGGTGTGTACTATCACTTCCTAAAATTTTGCCCATCTTTTATGAATCACCCTGTTATATATATATATATATATATATATATATATAAAATTTTACTTAACTTTACTAACAATCATCTGAAGCAGTGTTTCTAAATATGACAAAGTTTGAGTTTTACAAATCGTTATAAAAAGCTAGTTTCCAAAAATTAATATTTCATGCCCAGAAAATCAGTGCTATGTTTGCTTAATCTTATATGTGAACAAGAGTTATCAACTATGAACCTTTTGAAAAAAAAATTTCAGAAGCAGGCTAACAGACAAACGTTTAGCCTCGTTGCTTAAAATAAGCACACCTCACTTGAATCTCAATATAAGGAACTTTTAAAAATGAAATCGCAATTTCATTCATCTCATTAAATATTTAAATTAAAACTTGTATATCGTTTTTTTTCTTCTCAATTTTGAAGTTTTTATTTGGCCCACCAAACATTTTTTTCTCTCGATTTTTTGTCCTTGACCAAAAAAGTTTGCCCATCCCTGTTCTAACGCCTCTGTTTTGGCTTAAAAACTTGAAATCAAGAAGGACGTTTGTTGAAAATTGTATAGGGATTACCATAGAAAAAATGAATTTATAATTAGTCTGAGATTTATAAACTGCTAAACGTGTAGCAAAAAAGACCATCATACGCGTAACTCTGCAGGTCGTGGTAAGGCATTTGTAGAGCTACATCGTTGAAATTTAATGTTTTAAAAGGATCATTTTTGATTATAACTTAGCTCTCAAGAGATAAAAACTGTTTCCAATTTTAACAGTAACATAATAGGGCACAGGGGTTAGATACGGAAACACTTCTATACTAACTCTATATAAACAATATTTTTTTTAGTAGCAAATGTTTTGGAAGCTTTTAAAACCTTTTTACCCATGCCAAATTCGGATTGATCAAAATAAGAAGATAAATAACTTCTTTATAGCTTTAATATCAACAATTTAGAAATAATTTTGTAGAATTGCGATAGTACTATAAGAATGCTTTTAAAATTATAGTGATCTCAAAAAAGATTCTTAACTTCATTCGCTTATTTTGTTCGATTCAAATTTTGTACAGGTGAAAAGGACACCATTTGTAAAAACTTCAAGCACAATTTGTAACTTTTACTTAGAGTTAGTACAGAAACTTAGAGTTAGTATACTTAGAGTTAGTATAGAAATGTTTCCTTCCCCCCCCCCCCACCTCTGTAGGTTATCGTTATACGTAGTTAACAAGCAAATTCACTTCACTTTTATTTCTTCTCATTGTGGCACACGTTCTGTATTTCTAAGTATTTTTTTTTCAATTACAGTAGAATATTTTTCAAATCCAAATAATCGTTCATTTTGTTGCGATTAACATATTAACAAAATACTCTTACTATAAAATACTATAAAACTATAATTAATATATTATATTAAGTAAAAAATTATCTTAAAAAAAAATAATTTCGACTTTTAAGAATTATAAAAAACAGAGATAATTAAAAGGCAAACATGGTGGTTGGTGAACGAACCCTCATAGTAAATTAGAATGACACTAAAAAACTTTTAACAGTAATGTATTGATTGATAAGTAAGTAAAATGGCCACTATAGTGGCCATTTTACTTATAATTACAATTCTAGTATTAAAAAAAATAAAAAGATAAATATTACTTAAATTTTGCTTCATAGAAAAATTGTTTCACTGTTCTAAAATTTTGTTTGCCTGAGTTAGAATTCTAACAACTTTAAAAAAAAAATTAAAAAAAATCTTTTACTGGTTTTTAAGTCAGCCTTAACTTAAAAGAGATAATCAAAAAAATTTTTGTTTAAATTATATAAAAACTAAAAATTTTTTTTCTGATTTTTTAAGGCATTCAAACTTTTAAATTAAAAAAATAGCTTTTGGGGATTTTAAGATTTAAAAAAGTAATAACTTAAAAAAAATTCAAAAGTTAAAAATTTTTGTTTTGGGGGATCAGAGATGTGCCTCTCTGAGTCCCCTTAACGCTACGCCTATGTTCCACAGACTGATCATTTCACCGACAGCTCATATCGCCGACACGACCGAAAGCTCATTTCACCGACATGAGTTTCCCTGGCATGGCCATTTCGCTAACATGATCACTTCGCCGACATAATCATTTCGCTGAATAATCAGTTCGTCAACACAATCAATTCAATTTTTGAATATTTTACAAATTTTTTTTTTATTACTTGCTTTAGTTGTTTTACTCTGAGTAACCTGACATTTGAAAGGCATTTTTTTTTCTGGTAATTATAATAAAAATACGTTATTAAATAACTTACTTACTCAAAAGTTTGGTTATTGCTAGGAGCTTAGGAAGAAGGACTCTGTAGCGAAAGAGATGTTCCAAGTTTAAAATGATGTGTCAACTTTAATTTTTTATTTAATTTTTGATTTATAAAATGACCTTTTTTAAAAATTAATTCACAAATGTTTAATTTTACTTCAATCATGTTTAATGTTTTACCTGAAAAAATTTTATTACCTGAAATTTGTTTTTTTTTACAAGATTCGTTCCGACCATTAATTCGGTTTTGGGATTATGCTTTTGATAAATCCCTGACTGCTGTCCTACATACAACTATTATTATTATTATTTTTCATTCCTACAAATAATTTATTATTTCGTAAATCTATTTTTAAGGTATTCACCTAAAATTTCGCCATTACGATCATATTTTCGCATACCACCTGTTGCGAAACAATTTCGTATGTCTCTTCTTAAATTTTTCAGTTTGGTTGCAACTGAAAAGTTATGGGCTTAGAAAAGCCTTGAGGCAAAAGTAATCGGAAAAAAGAAATATTTACAAGAAATATTTAAATGATAGTTATTAAAGTATGACTAATTTACAAATAATATTTTAACATATTCTAAGTGACAATTTAGGCTATTAAATAAAATCCTATGGGCGAGAAATAGGAAAAAATAGCTTTTAATAAAGGCATAAAACGTTAATCACTCATGCCAAAGCTACAACGCCTTCAACTGTACAATTCGAGCTAGTTATTTAAAACACAAACCAAAAGGACTAATTGGATTTTAAACAATATGAACTTTCAACATCCATTCCAAAGTCATAAATAATGTTTTTAACATTTTCTAATTGACAACTTTACGCCACTTAAAAAATACCATACATGTTGAAAGAAACTGAGAGGGTTTTGGAACTATAATACCAGGGCCTGATTATAGCCTAGGCCCAATAGGCATGGCCCTAGGGCCCACAATTTCTGAGGGGCCACAAAAATTAGTAAAAAGTCTAATGAAATGTGGGCTAGCTATGTGTTGGTTTAAGTACAACATAAAAAATAATTCCAGCCTACAATAAATGAAAAATTCAGCTAATCAGTGACTTTTAGAAAAAATCACTGATTTCAATTGTTTGTGGTTACACAAACTATTTTTATTTTGACATAACATTGTTTTGTTGTTTTATATTTTGCTTTAATTTATAGATACGTGAACTTTATCTTAGAAAAATAATCTTCAATTGTCTGTTTTCAAAATTTCTTAGAATGTTTCTCTTGAATCATGCAGTTCAATAGATTTTTTTTCATTATTAGGACTACTCTTCAGTTATTTAATATCAAAATATTTTGTAAGGGGCCCGGAAAATTTGGTGGGCCTAGGGTCTGAATTTATCTTGATCGGTCCCTGTATAATACTTTAGCCATTCAATTCCAAAGTTAAAAAATAATATTTCAACATCTTTGACTTTACAGTTCGAGCTAGTTATTTAAAACACGCACCAAACGGAATAAAATTTATTTTAAAAAATATAATCTTTCGAGATCTATTTTAAAGTAATAAATAGTTTTAGTATTTTCTAATTGACAATTTTGCACCACTTAAATAATATCATACATGCTAAAAGGAATTACATTGCTTTCGAAAATATAATTGTTAAGCCATCCTCTCCAAAATTACAAATTATATTTTTTACGTTTTTTAAGTGATTATTTGTGCCACTTAAATAAAAAGAGCGGAAATGAATATAATGGGTTTTAAAGTTATCAAACTTTATCCATCTATTTCAAAGTCGACAATAATCTTTTTAGGATCATTTGCGCCAATTAAATAAAATTATGCATGCGGAAAGAAATAGAATGTGCTTTAAAAAATAAACAATTTTAGTTAATAATAATATTTGCACTATCAATAGATGATCAATATGAAGGCAACTTTTTTTGATAACAATATGAGGACAGCAATATAATTGGTTAACCACTCTATCTATCTTATACAAGGTTTTCTATGATAACCACCGTAATATATATTTTTAAAATCCTTGTAGAAAATTAAGGTCAAAAACATACGGATATAAGAGTACGAGGAAAAGAGCAGCATAAATACGATTTTTAGAAAAATGTTAAAATTTCGAACAAGTTTTAATGAATTTTAATCTTTCTTTTCTATAGTAGTTTTTTAAAACTTCCATAAAGCTTTCATTTTTTTCTCGATACTTTTTACTCGCGTTCTTCAATTCGTATATTTTTTTATTTCATTTTTGACAAGTATTTTGAAAATATATATTACAAGCACTGATTAGGGAACACTATCGATGCTAATAATAATAGGAGAATTTTAAGAAACAGAAATTTACTATACGGAAATGAATCACTTTCGATAATAGGGATAACAATAACAACAGCACCAGCAGCAACACTTTTAAAACTAGGTCTTGACACAGACCTTGGTTCGGTTAACAGAATTTAATTTAGTTACCATACTTCTAAATTTAATTTAACTGTTTGGAAGAAAAGTTGTTAATAATTCATAAGAAATCGAGTTTGGCTGCACTAAAGTAACATAATTTACTAGAGCAGATTAGATTGATTATATCTCTTTAAATAAGTATGTATTTTGGAAAAGAGAAAGAAAGTGTGGGTTCTTTATTTCGTATTTTCCCCTTTACCAATGAGCTTTTCTTGGATGAGGAATTGAATATCGAATTACTTCTAATAAAAGAAAATTACCGCTAATATTCTTGAAATGGAATATGTCCCAAGACTGAAAATATGACGTCCTACGTGTTATGGTAGAAAATGTTTGCTAGATATATACCACCTGCATAACGAAGTTGTTAGTTTCCCCCCACGTTTGAGCGGCTCACAAAAGAGCAGTTTTGCAAATGGTTAGAAATCGAATTTTGTTTAGGTCTGTCAAGCATCGGAAGGGTAATGTTTACATTTGGTGAGTATGAGAATTTTTAATAATATTTACGAACGAAATCAACATTTCTTTCAATAAAATCAATTAATTCTAGTAAAGAAAAAATCGCCAAAGAGAAAATTTCATTTTATTCAATATAAAGAGTCCCTCAATTAAGTAAATACCACAAAATCTTTAGTTGGTGAGATTAACTCAAAAGTATTTAATTATAATTTTGAATTAAAAATATATTTAATTCATATTTTAAATTTATTAGAATTATTAAACTTTATTGTATCAATTATTGTACATTTCTCAAAGGGAAGACAATTGAGCAATTATAGAATAATATGTATACTTTTGTTTATTAAAATAAAATTCCGCGATTTCTTATCATTCGGCATGTCAAGTTTTCTCACATGTTTTCATATTTTAAAATTGAGCAAAGGAATAGGGCTCAATTTCCTCAATTTAGAAATTTCCTCTAATGGTTTAGGTTAATCGTAGCATTTCAATCCAACGTAGTTTTGGTCTGGGTATATCACGTCTTTCGGAATCACTGTTCTCACCTTCATCGTTTCCAATACACTTATCAGAACATCCCCGCCATTTTGGATAAGAAGCTGTTAACAATTTTTCGTTCATATTTAAAATGTCGGAGAGTCATCTGTTATTCTTCCATTCCCTTCTAATATTCTAACTAATTATAAAACTTTTTTTAAAGTCTTCTTCTTTTCGAACGAATGGTAGTTACAGCTTCGAATTTTTTTCCGAACTTCAAACTTCTTTTTCCAACTTCGAACTTCTTTACGAAACTCGAAAATAAAAACATCTGAATACTTCTAAACATGACGAAAATCAAGAAGATAAATGTCTAAAAAATACGTTCTATGAAAATAGTTGAATACTGTTTAAACGTTCCGATTAAAAATTTATTGAGAGGGAGGGCAATTTGAAATGCGCGGTTACAAAAAATGGACACAGTTTAATTTAAAATGTATTTAAGAAAATGGACACAGAACAAACTGCGTGCTCAAGAAAATGGACACAGTTCAAAATGCGTGTTTAAGAAAATGGACATATCGAAAAATACAAAAGAAAATCGTATGGACATTTATAATAGTAAAGTATAAGCTGACGCCACTTCACTTATCTGTCCACAGGAAATCCATCAATGAACCATCAGTTGCAGATAGCAAACAAAAGGAATACGTATCCCTCTATATGAATATATTATATGAATGCGTAATATATCTGTATTATATCATTTACATCCATAATATATATCTATATAATTTATCTATGAAATATATCGATAGTATAGGAATCGTCTTAAAGAAATGGTGCAAATGACAATTGATTAATTTATTTCCCTTCCCCTCTCCCAAATTTATATAGTTCAGCCTCTGGCTTGAACATCTCCATTCGCAGTATTATATATAAAGCTTAGTTTACTCTGGAATAAAAAGTAATGAGTTTTTAATTTTATTTTAATTTTTCAAGAAAAAAATCATTAAAATTTGAACTAATTTCACTGCATGAAACCTTTTTTGACCGTTTTCAGACAGTTCATAAATTTTTACTTTTTCTAAATGGGCAGTTAAAATAGAATTTTACAATTCTGTTTCCATAAATAATAGACAGAACAGCAATTCATTTCTTCCCTAATAGTATTAAGTTTCAGATTTTCTATTAAAAAAATATGCAGTTAGCAGACAAAATAATATGAAAATATGCATCGAAATAAAAATATGCATAGGAGATAAGAGCAATTTTAATTTTAATTGCTGAATTTTAATGTCGAATTAAGGGACTAATTTTCGTTATTTTGCTGCATTTTAATGAAATTAATTTTTTTAATCCAATTTTTGACATTTTTTTCTGTTGATATACTATTTATAGATAAAAAAATCCTTTTAATAGAAAATAGAAATACAACTGATTATCATCACTCAGATAAAAACTAAATTAGGTTCGAATATATTTAGGCTTAAAATTTTAGTTCTTTTAAAAGCGAAATAAATATAAACATAAGTATATCTTTAAAATTTACATTACAATTAGCCACATGGATAACATAAACAAATGAAAAAAAGTTTAACTGCCAAAAATAAATTAAAAGACATTTAAAGTTGAGTTTAGAAATATTTTGATAGTTGATGTAAATTCAGTAAGTAAATTCAGCAATATGAATATATTTTTCTCTTTCAAAAATGTGCTTTTATTTAACATTGTACTACGCTCGATAAACAATAATGTTTTTTTTTTCACAATCATCTAAATTAATTTTGTTGTAACGAATAATTTAATATTTCCGTTTTATTTTTCGAAACTTACGTATTGGACCCTGACTCGGTGAAACTCTTCCGAAGGCACATGGCAAAGTAAAGTACATAATTGAGCAGGCTTGTTCATATTAAAATATTATGGATACTAGTAGATATTTTTATGCTATATGATGGTAAAAATGATAAACCATATCTTCCATTATTCTGAGAAGTATGATTAAGTATAGGTAGGTACTTTATTTGAGTTGCGTTAGAGCTGCATAATGGGCTATATGATTAAGTATAGAAATGAAAAGAAAATAATAAAGTAGAAAAGATAAATAAGAAGATAAATCATTTTTTGCACGATTCGCTTGGTGGGTTCTATGTTAACTCCAAGTAAAAATAAGGCTTAAGCTTTTGGGCTTTAATGATATTTGACGGAATAATAACGGTTACTCAGGAAATATGAATAAAAAAGTAGAATTAAAGTTCATAATGGTCTTCAGTTTACCGCACGAAAGTTAATTATATGTTTTGTGAATCTTTTTATGATAACTTTTTTATTAATTTAACATTTTTAGAAAAAAAAGAAATCCATTTAGAATAAAAAAAAATACAATTTTTCGTCACTTAATCTGAAAATGAATAAATTAGATGGAAGTACATTTATTTTGAAATTTTAGTTTCTCTTTTAAAAAAATAAAAGAAATATGTAAAAAAAATTATTTCTTTTAAATTGTCCTGAAAAAATTTATTCAATCATTAAATAAAACGGATTGTATGAATACTACGCATTAAATGTTGAAAAGAAAAACAGACAAAAATAAAGAGATATTTAAAGTCGAGTTTGGAAATATTTTGATAGTCGACACAAATTCAAATAATATGAATATATTTTCCCTATTAAATGAGTTGTAATGATTTACAATCTGTCGTTTTTATAAGCAAAAGAAAAATGACTGAATAATGGCATTCATCGAAAAAACAACAATAGACAGAAATGATGAATAGTAGGCTTTATTTGAAATACATACTTTTAATTTTAGCGAATAAAAACCATTAAAATATTGTTATTATAAATACCCCGTAAAATGCAAATAAAACTGTATTAGCTTAGTGTTTTTAACTTTGAATAAACTATTGTTATTCAAATCAAATAATTGTAGTTTCAATGCATTGTAACATTAAAACGTCCTTAATATGTATTTACTTTTCATCTAGAATTCCATTCAGAGCAAAAAAAAAAAGTTCCTTTTTTCAAATAGTAGGAAAACATTAATGAAGATTTCGCATTTCAAAGGTACTGAATGCACTTAAGAGCAGCCAAATAAACATATATTTCTTATTGAGAGATCGTTTTTTTTTTTTTTTTCCGAATGATAACCGAACAAATTCAACAAAAGTAATTTGTTGCCAATCTTTTGGTACAAATCAAAAGCTTCCATTAGAACAATGTGTCTTCGCATGTTTGGGTATAGTTTGCAGTTTCGTAAGTGCCTTTATTTCTTTTGCACAATAGAGATGACTAGAAGTTTGTTATTCATCCTTCTTTCTGATACGTGTAATTTCTAGATTCTCTGTTCCTTTTTTTTTTTTTTTTTATACTTCTTCCGAATAAAGTTGGGTTTTGGATATTCATATACTTCTTTCAAACACTATAAGGTGTTCTTAAGGAGAAATCATTAAGAACTTTACTTGCAATAACAATAAAAACTGAAAAACAACCACAAAAGACCAAGCAATTTAGTTGGTCAGATGTTTATGCGTAACCATGGTTTCAAATATTCTATATCCCGCCCCACGCGGTATAAATGATATTAAGCACGAATAGTGCATTAATACTGAAGTTTGCACTTCATGTTATTTTAATCGTGTTTTTACAATTTTGATGGAGTCGTGGAGAATAAGATATCCGTTTAAAATTTACCAGAGAATCTACATTTTCTAGATGTTTAATGATTTTTTATCAATGCAATTTCATGACGCATGACTTACATTTATGATTTCTTAGTCTATTTTACTTTTCTTTACAATTTATTACTTTGAAACGATTGAAATTTTTTCCCCCCAGTCTTTATCAGTTTAAATGTGATTATTTATCTTTTATTGTCATCAAAGAATTAGCTTTACTGAGAATAGAAGTTCTAAAAACAGTTTGCAGTTAATCTCATGCTATATTGCTCTTCTAATCTTCGTGATGTATTGTTCGTCTAATTAGTGGTGTAATAGCATGCTTAATATATCATTTTGGAATTATAATCAAATTTATTTTTATGAGTGGAAAAAATTACGCACAGTACAACAAAAAACAACATTAACTGGGCTCGATTTGATAATAAGTCTCAAAATAATTATAAACAGGGTTTTACAAAAGTTTGAAATTCTTGGAACTCTTGTCAAATTTTTAGGAGATAACATATTATGGAATGGGAAGTATTGTAAAGTGTTTTACTTTTATAAAATTAAATAAAAATAACTCTTTTTCAATTTAATACTCTCTGAAACAACTGAAATAATAAAACTAACCTAAACACGATAATTAAACTACGAGGTAATCCAAGTTGAGAATTTTAAGAATGTTTGGGTCGAATGTTATGTTTGGAAAAATAAAAATATTCAGATTTTAGGGTTTAAATAGAAATAAGGTTAAATTTTAATAAAATATAGAGCTCTAAAAATAAATTTTTAAACTCAAAAGTGATCATGGTCCGAGATACGAAGATTTTTAAAGATAATAAATTTTGAAATTCACAGTAAAAGGATTATCTATTTATGATCTATAATTCCCACTGCCGTTGATTGGCTTGAGAAATGTTTAATGAATAACATAGCAAAAATGATTTTCATTAAATTAAATTCCATTAAAAAAATTTTTTTTGACTCACATAAAAATTTTTGTAACTAATGATGGCCTTTTTAATTTTTTTTTTTAATTCTAAGCATTTATTTAGGTTTTATTGCACCAGAATTTTGCCAATTTGTGACCACTTAAATTTGTTTGTTAATAAATATAAAAATGTATATCTGAATATGCCTGGAATTTTCAAATTAGTGAAACTTACGAACGATTGTTTACTCGAAAATTGTCATAGGCAATGATTATTTTATTAAATATAATAATAACTGAATCAAATTAAGAGCATATTTCTTAGAAAAGAAAAACGTATATTTTAAGAACTTTATTTTATTTATAAACGATTAAATGAATGATTCAGATTCGGAATTTTTTTCAATTTAAGGCTTATAACAGTTAGTATACAAGACTTAGTACAAATCACATCTTAAATTATTTTATAGCAATATTTGACAAGGTATAAAATTTTACTATAATTACTTACAAGGTACTATAATTTTAAAGCAAAATTTGATGCATTTTTTTTATAAAAACTGTTAATATTAAATGTCAAATAATTTAACCTTCAGAAATATTTTTTCTAATAAATAAATAATTTTTTTAAATGATTAATTAATCTCTCTATATTAAAAAATTGTAAAGCCTACGGCGCCATAATCTTAAGAGGAACTTAACGTAACATTTCGTTCTGTTGCGCATACTATGAAACTTGAAACTATGAAACTTGACCATGAAACTTGAAACTATGAAAAGTGAAAATACGAAAGTGAGTAAAAAAATGCACACGGAAAACAAAAAAATAAAAAAAATTAATATTCGATAACTATTTGGATTGTTATTAACTGTTGAACTTGTAGGAAAAAGCATCATGTGGGCCGCATTACTCGCAATCATCGTGGGCCGCATTGTCAATTACAGGAATGTAATTGATATACTGAAAGTGACAAAGTTTGTTTATGAGCTTAGGGTTATGGCTTCCTTTTTTTAAATTCCAAATTGCTCGATAGTTATTTAGTTAGTTTTTTTTTTTAAATTTTGTCTTCCTTTTTAAATTTTTTTTTTTTTTTTTTTTTTTTTTTTTTTTTTTTGCTTTATGTTATATTTTGTTTCGCTTACGTAAAAACTATAAAACTTATAATTTAGAAACTAGAAATTAAGAATTTGTTTAGAAAAATGTATGAAGAATTCAAGGTAAAAAAATTAATATTCAATTATTAGCTCAAAAATTACCAATTATTAAGCTCGAAGTAAAAAAATAAATTTTGTTTGCCATCTAATATAGAGTTGAACATTGACGCGCCGAAAGGGCAATTTTTAATTATAAACTTAGCTCGAGCTTTTTTTAAAATTCAAATTTGTTCAAAAATTATTACAATTTTAGGTGCTTTCTTTTGGCATTACAAGGCATTACATATTTAAATAATGATAATTTATCGATTGTTGTCGGAAAAATATATCTCTCTTTCTTGACTTGATGTGAAAAGTAACAACAAAAAAAAAATGTTTGCAGATATAAATCATCAGATGTTAACAGATATAAATCATGAGATGTTGACAGATGTAAATCATAATATGTATAAAAAAGTTAGTTTCAAAAATATAAATATCTTAAGAGAGACAACTATCGCTTGCAATTTGAAATATCCTACAACATAAGGTGTTAAAATACTATACAGTATAATCATTATATATTGTTAATAGATAAAATCACTTCTCATTTATTACTTCTTATTGAGTAACACATTCTACATTTCTAAGTTAAAATATTTTTTAAGTATTGTTGATGATTTTTCAAATCAAAGTAAACTTTCATTGTGATATGATTAACATATAAACAAAATTTTTTACATAAAATTAGAATAATTATATATTTTATAAACAAAATGATCTGTCGATTGAATGCCGATTATAACAGTAATTATGCCAGTAAAACTGATTGCATTTTACTCTTATAACACAAACTTAAAATAAATGCCCTTGGCTTCTTAAGTCAGTGTTTTTGCGCTCATCTTTGACCTCTACGTCGAAGATCATGTTTGCAAGTTTAAGTGACGAGAAACAAGCACTAGACTTGAAGGTAAGGGCGGTCTATTTCAATAATTATCCTCCGATATGGTGGTTTATGTTTACAACACTGAGTTTGACACTGAAGGTGTAAGAATATAATAAGAGAGTATGCATTTTTTTTTATTAAAAATTAGGAGTTGATAGAAAATATGAAAAAAATTGTTTTTTGTTGGAAATTATTTTCCTCCTAAAAAAATAATTAAAATTATTTTTTATTTCGCATACTTTCAAGGAAAAAAAAAACATTTATTCGAATCCAATTTAAGGTTAACAACAACAAATGGTACATAACTTCCCAAGTCTAAATAATTACATTTTAAAGAAACAATTTCTTGTTTAGAAATATGTCTTGAATTCATTGCTATCGTATGTAATTAAAAATTATATTTAAAATATTTTCCGTAACTAATTAATACAAACATGCTATCTTGAAATATTATGAGTGATAAATTGTGCAATTATAAATACTTACATATCTTAAAATCTATCATGTCATTATAAATAATTGCGCTTAAATAAACTACAATTTCAGCACATAACGTTTTCTTTTTCTCATAATCATATCTCGCCCGAAATCATCATGTATTATCGTCAACATATTCAGATCCCTATTAGCGACTTTTCGTCATTCACTGTATCTCAAATTGTTCAGCTTTTTTTTCTGATTACAATAACTTCTTTCACACTTCCTTAGGTATCAAATTAAAATAATAGCTTCTGTGTAAATATCTTTTAAAAGCACAGATAGAGAAGAAATTTTTTTGTTAATTAGTATTTCAAAAAAAATAATTATGCTTTGATGCATGTCATTTTTTTTCTCTTTTTCTTATTGTATCAGCCGTTATAAAAAAGTGGTTGGAAAACTACCTAAATGCCTTTAAAACTGCGCTTCAGTTCTAAAAATATCACTTATGAATACCTTAAGTGCAATAAATATTCAAATATAGATATCGTAAAATTAGGATAGATTGCACACAATTCTAATACCCACAAAATAATTTAAAAAAAGAGCAAATAATCTGACACAATAATTTGAAAAAACAGCAAATATCAATTTCTTGCTAAAAGCATTAATAATTTTCCCTACATTTGTTTTGAGCATATTCACTATTATTTTGTTGTTATGCTTTAATATTTCACTACATTTGTCATAAAACCAGCAAGCTCTTTCACACAATCTATCTAACGTAAGAAAGATTGCACTCTTGGTGAAGAGGGATTGTTATTAAAAATAATTATAATTAGATCGTTAACAATAATAATTGCGTTAATAGGTATTGCTGCAAAGTTTTCGTAGGTAAATACCTTGGCGAACCAGAGGCGGCCAAAGGATACCAGAGTATCCTTTGGCCAAGGTAAATACCATAATAAAAGAAATAAATCTTTAAACTTAAACAAATAATATTTTAGCTTAATTAATTAATATTTCAACATAAAAGAGAACCAGAAGAATCTAAATAAGTAAAGGATTTTAATAATAGCTAAAAATTTAGAAACAAGAAAAATTAACTTTTGTGCTTAAATGGATTGGAGAACCTAGAAAGTTACTAAACTTTGTCAGTCTCTTTTTTGGTTACTCTAAACTCTACACAATATCTCCTAGAATTGAAAAAGAGCTCCATCTCTCCTAGCATAAGAAAAATGTTCTATTTCTTCCAAATAACAAATGGCCTGGGAAAGAAATGTGAGGTTTTTTATTAAAACTTGAATGCTTCTATAAAGAATCATGGGTGTACGCCCTGTTGGCCAAATTCCGTAGCTTAATTTTAAAAGAAATAGCTTAATTTCAAAACATTTTAGACTACACTACTGTAACTATACTATGTACTACTTTATTGTACCATGTAAATTCAGTTATTATCCTTGCTACATGCACAAAGTATTGTTCACAGCACTGTACTCAAAGTACAAAGACGTTTAATAGTTGAGAAAGTAATGTATTCTTTCCCTCCGATATTCACTGTGCACAATCTAATTAACAATTTAACGTCCAACGTAAGAAAATATTTTTTATAACCACTCAAGAAAATATTATGAAGCTAAATAAATTTGGAAACCAAGATTCTATCTGAAAACAGAATGTTTTTAAGTATCTTCCTGGCGCAAATTCGTAATTCTCAGTCGATTCTCACCAAATTTAATATGCACGTACGTTAGGAAACAAGAAGATCGTTACAGCCTTCTGTCCGTGTTTACGTGCTTCATTCCAACGAAAAAGTTTTCCATACACTGAGAAAAAAAAATGCTCAAAACACATGAATATGGTAAAACTTACAGTGTTTCTAGTTCTGTGGGAGCTTCATAAAGCTCGGTCATTTTTACCGAAGTGTGTGTTTTGGTTATGATTTTGGTTAAATTAACGGTAAAATGTGGTTTTAAAATCTGTGATAAAATTCGTTAAATGTGGTAAAATTCGGTAATTTTATCATAATTCTTTAGAGCATGGCATAGAAACCATTTATTCGGCTAAATTTAAACTTCAATTTTCTATTTTTTACTAAATGCGTGGCAATAAGAATTATATTTTTGGAAACCGGATGAATGAAAAAAAAAAAAAACATAATGATTAGTTTAAATACTGCATAATATGGTTTTATTAAACAGAATTATGTTTTTTTTTAACCAAAAATATTATTACTATACAGTACGGTAAATTTACCTGAATTTTTTTTCTTTGTGTAGAATTTAGTTTATATTTTATTACATCATTGGTGTTTACTAACCTACAGCTCTGTTTAATAAGCTTGTTCCATTGAGAGTTTAACTATTTATTTTTGGTTTTTTTCTTTAGTTTGACTAGCACAATTAAAATCATTTATACTGTTTAAAATTAATTTTTATAATTAGCGAGTTAAGCAACATTTAATAGCTAATTAGAAAATATCAGAACAGCGCTCCAAAACAACGTTTTGAATTTTTGCGAGTTTTGAAGGTTAAGCAAGTTTTACAATTTACTTTAAAATTCCTTATATAGAAGGAAAAAAAAAAACGTTATTTATGCTTTAAAATTTCAATAAAACAGTTTTTTTCATGTCAAACTGGAAAAATATACTTTTATAGCTCCCGATTTTTTTAGAAGTAAATAAACTATCTTAATCCCCCCCCCCACAGAAAAATTAAAAACAATCTGTATGTTATGGCCAATGTGAATAGTCGGCAATTATTAGTACTAACTCGTCAATATTAATAACAACCAAATAAGCCAGTTAAAGAGAATAATTTAAGCGAATTTATCACATTAACCGGTTATTATTATACCGGTTATTATATTATAACCAATGAAGTTTGGTCAATGTCATTCTTTCGCGTTTTTATATGGGGTATTTTTGTATCGTGATCTGTCATGCTACTGCAATCGCCAAGGCGCCAAATGTATTTTAAAATGGAAAAATTTAAAAAAAAAACATATAGTTATTTGCGGGGGTTGGCTACGAGTTGTCTTTTGTATATTTGTATTTAGTTTCTCCCGCGACGCTGCCCGGAAGTTTCCAAGACTAGGCGATTATTCTGCCACATACGGAAATCTCCCCTTTTTATTTCTCACATTCACCAAAAGAAGCGGTTATTATTAATTTTGCCCGGTTAGTATTAATAACAACCGTATTTATCACTTTAACCGCAACACATATACAAAGAGGCACGCTCATGTCCCAATGCTATACAAACCGTTTAATCACATTGACCAAACTTAATTGGTTATTATTAATAATAACCGGTTAAAGTGAATAATTTTGGATCTTTCTCACTTTGACCAAAAAAAGCGGCTATTATTAATATCGACCGGTTAGTATTAATAATAGCCGGATATATTACTTTAACCGTAACATATACACCGTTAAAGTGTCATACAATTTTCCTCTCTCGTCAATTATTCCCTCATGCAATATGAAACGATTTAGATATAGGTATTAAGTTAAACTAAGAGGAATATTGCTTTCACTGCCGTTTAAAAAAAATAATAAATAAATAAATAAATAAATAAATAAAGCTCTCCCTAAGTGAATCAGTGAACAATCAATCAATCCATTGTTATATATACAACGTTTCCCTCTCCCCAATTATTTCCCTCATATTAAGGGAAATTATTAAGTTTTACATGTAAAGTTGGTTTCACGTACCAGATTTGTTATAAGTTAAACTGAACTTGTTATAAGTTAAACCTCGCTTCTTCATATCCCTGTTTAAAAATACACATTTAAAAATTCCAATAATTCCAAATAAAAAGTGAAAAAAATTAACATTCTGTTAAGCATCACGTGTTACAAAGTTTCTATTTTCCCCCGTGTATGAAGTCGAATGATAAGGTTTTATGTTTTAAATCCAACTGAACAAGATTAGAACCTTAGAGACTGAGCTTTGGTAACTGTTATAGATCCGGATTTAAAAAAAAAAAAAAAAAAAAAAAAAAAAAATTAACATTCTATTTCCTCCCTCCCCCCAAAATATTAAAAAAAAAACTTGACATTAAAAAGGAAATTTGACAGTGTTTGGCATGCTATGATACAACGAGCCCCTATTTTACGCATTAAATCTGTTTTAAGTTAAATTACAAATAAATATATTATTTCTTTATATTTAACAATAAAAGAAACATTCCAATACCATCTCCCAAAAAAAGTAAAGAAAAAATTTATTTTACATTCCTTTAAGTATCGCAATGTACGTTTTTTTCTATCTTCATTATTTCCCTCGTATTAAGTAAAACGATTAAGTTAAATGTTTTAAATTCAACCCAGAAAGATATACTTCTGTAGCCGTTCTTTATGGCTCCACATTTAAAAACAATTAGAAATTAAATATTCCTATTCCTCAACAAAAAGTGTTAAAGTAAGTCGACTCACTGTTAAGATACAACGACTCACTGTTTGATATGATGCAACGATTATCTCTCCTTCCATTATTTCCCCTATATTACGTGTAATGATTAAATTAAATGCTTTAAATTAAACCGAACAAGTTATACTTCTGTAGTCGTTCTTTATGGCTCCACGCTTAAAAACAAAAAGAAATTAAATATTCCAATTCCTCAAGCAAAAGTGTTAAAATAACTCGACTTACTGTTAAAATACAACGACTCACTGTTTAATATGATTCAGCGTTAATCTCTCTCTCCATTATTTCCCCCGTATTACGTGTAATGATTAAATTAACTGTTTTAAATTAAACCCAGCAAGTTATACTTCCGTAGCCGTTCTTTATGGCTCCACGCTTAAAAACAAAAAGAAATTAAATATTCCAATTCCTCAAGCAAAAGTGTTAAAATAACTCGAATCACTGTTAAAATACAACGACTCACTGTTTAATATGATTCAACGTTAATCTCTCTCTCCATTATTTCCCCCGTATTACGTGTAATGATTAAATTAAATGTTTTAAATTAAACCCATCAAGTTATACTTCTGTAGCCGTTCCTTATGGCTCCACGCTTAAAAACAAAAGGAAATTAAATATTCCAATTCCTCAAGCAAAAGTGTTAAAATAACTCGACTTACTGTTAAAATACAGCGACTCACTGTTTAATATGATTCAGCGTTAATCTCTCTCTCCATTATTTCCCCCGTATTACGTGTAATGATTAAATTAACTGTTTTAAATTAAACCCAGCAAGTTATACTTCCGTAGCCGTTCTTTATGGCTCCACGCTTAAAAACAAAAAGAAATTAAATATTCCAATTCCTCAAGCAAAAGTGTTAAAATAACTCGAATCACTGTTAAAATACAACGACTCACTGTTTAATATGATTCAACGTTAATCTCTCTCTCCATTATTTCCCCCGTATTACGTGTAATGATTAAATTAAATGTTTTAAATTAAACCCATCAAGTTATACTTCTGTAGCCGTTCCTTATGGCTCCACGCTTAAAAACAAAAGGAAATTAAATATTCCAATTCCTTAAGCAAAAGTGTTAAAATAACTCGACTTACTGTTAAAATAAAAGGACTCACTGTTTAATATGATTCAACGTTAATCTCTCTCTCCATTATTTCCCCCGTATTACGTGTAATGATTAAATTAAATGTTTTAAATTAAACAGAAGAAGTTATACTTCTGTAGCAGTTCTTTATGGCTCCACGCTTAAAAACAATAAGAAATTAAATATTCCAATTCCTCAAGAAAAAGTTTTAAAAAAATTGTTAAGCATCATACTATAATACGTTTTTTTTTTCTATCTCTTCATTATTTCCCTCGTATTAAGTAAAACGACACCCATCACTAACTTTTCTTGTAAAAAAACGGAGGAATTAATGACACCAATACAAACCAGTCGAAAAAAACTAAAACGAGGCATTTGCATTTCCTTGTCAAGTTGATAACTTAATATCTGAACAAATTAAATTGCAAGCTTTAAGTTAAATTGCAAAAATATCTTAAGCTCCATATTAAAAAATAAAATATACAAATTTCAATCTAATTATCCCCAAAAAACTAAAAAGAAAAACTACTTTATGTTAAGCTATAAGATACCACATTTCTTTTTTTTTTTTTCAATTATTTCCCTTGCATTAAATGAAGCCATTATGTTGAACGTTTTAAATTAAACCGAGAAAGATATATTTCAACAGTAAATCAATAATACCTCAATGTTTACAAACAATAAGAAATGAAATATTTCTAAATTCTCATCAAAAAGTGTTTAAAAAAATTAAACTCTTCATTAAGTGTCATATGAAACAACGTTTTTTCTCTCTTCATTATATCTTCCTTAAAACAACATCCATCACTAACTTTTCTTGTAAAAAAAAAAAAAAAAAAAAAAAAAGAATGAATTAATGACACCAATAAAAAACCCAGACGTAGTAACTAAAACGAGGTATTTGCATTTCCTCGTCCACTTGATTAACTTAAAATCTAAACAAGGAAATGCACAACTTTCTCGTCAGCGATGACACTAGAATTGCAAAATTATTGTTTAAGAGCCGAGGAAAAATGTTTCTTTTAACCATTTTAAAACGTATTTGACATCTTTCTTTAACCGTAACTTTTTCTGCATTATAATGATTGATACTGAAGAAATGATAGTGTCAATTGAGTGTCAACAGGAACATATAAAGAAAAAAGAAAATGACTAATTGATATAAATCGGAGCAACGGCCGAAATTTGATGTCACTATTACTGCAAGGAATTGTTTAAAAAAAGTTTTAAAAAATAATATTAGACCGTAATTGGACTGATAGTTGATCGCTGTTTGATTGTTTCATTATCTGAAATTTTCAGATATCAAATGAGATCATTTATTTGAAATATATATATTTTTTTTACATATTTGATTTTAAAAGGAACTGAAAATAACAGATTTTATTTAATGATATCAAATTTATTTTCTAAAAATAATTTTTTCATTTTTTAATTAATTCATATCAATTGAAAAGCTTGCTTAAACTAAAAAAATAGTTATTGCGAAGATAAAATGGTACACCGGAAATACGACTGTGCAATAGAATGGAACGAAATATAACATCATGGATTCAATGGGATATAATAAACATCGTGGATAATTGGAAACTAAAAGGTTCTAAAGAAAAAAAAAGAAGGATCTAAAGTACTGAGGCTGTAAAATATGGAGTAATTGATTGGAATTGACATTTAAATATTGGAAGACAATTTGAGGACAGTCGCCAAACGGCGAGACAACTGGGAAAGACTTCTGTACAAGGCCAGGGCGCTTGTAGCACTAAAGGAAAATTTCCCTCATTATTGAAGAAAAATTGAGTTTCATAACTAGTTATATTTCATTGTCAAACATTGCTTTATTCAACTGTTGAATTATTATTTTACTGTTAATTATTGTTTTATGTAATTAAAGGTTTATCTTATAATTAACTAGTCACTTTCGGCCATCATCTTGTTTGCCTTAAAAACAAATAAATTAAAAATTGATATTTCAATCATTTTCAATTATATTTCATTCATATTTTAGCAAGTGAATTATAACATATTCCCTATATAGATTTTTAAGAGAGGTTTTGAGCTTTTTACCCTTATAGAATAGTATTGGCTTCCACTTACAATGTCATACAAATAATAAACCTTGTGGATAAGAATGCATCAGGGATATAAAAAATTAAATGTTAATCAAAAACTTTATCGAATTATGAATGTAATTTATTTTCGATGCATTTAAATGAGTGCTTAAAGCATAGCTAATTAATTAAATGAACAACAGTTCTATACTAAGAATAATTCAACCAGTTAATGTTTTTTTCGAAATTTGTGTTATGAATATTTTATGAAACTTTAATTTTTGATTTAGTGCATAAAAAAAAAAGAAATCAAATAAAGTAGAAGAGCAATTTAAACTGCTTTTGGCAATTTAGTCTTGCTAAGCCTATTCAAATTTTAAGAATATTAAATTTGGAAGAGTTCAGTTCACAAGTTTGCCCGCAATTGTATTGGATACTACATTACTGGGAAATTATTTAATTTTTAAAAGAATTGAATGCAAAGTTAAGACTCAATGTCAGAGATATTTTGATTTGGTTTGGTTGTTTATGTCACATTAAAGCGTCAAATTATTATAATAATACTAATCTGCTATTAGCGGTGGTCTGGGTTTTTCCTTTAACGATGATCCCAAGCAAATACTAATCTGTACAAGCACTACACTACTATTCAGATCAGAGGGCATAGGGTGGAAATAATCAACCAGGCTCTGCACTACACGCCTCAATTGCCGAACTTTTCCGGCTTTGAAACCTTCGAAACATAGCATTAAAGTGGATTCCAAACCACTAGGACACAGACGAAAAAGAACAGTCCGATCAGTCAACCAGTCTTAAATCGAGAGGTAAAGCCTGTGTCTTCAGAGAACGAACCCTTGACCAAGCTGGCTGTGAAGGCCAAAAAATATAAAATATTGTTTCGTATATTAGCATTTTTTAAAAAAATACATACTACAACATTATCCATTTTCAAAACCGTATGTAAATCGAACTTGATAACGAGAATAAAAATTAAACCTAATATAGAGAATATGAATTATTCTTTTGTTCGAAACGGTTATGATTACGGATATTGCTGCAATGTAATATAAATATTTAAAAAATATATAACATTGGTATTATTCTTTTAACATACGTTCACTTTACACACAATAGGCTTGACTCGATCACTACTAGAACATTTCTTGCTCGAACAGTCAGTCAGTCAAATATTTAACCGCGATTTCGTGATAGCAAACGATGAAAAGACAGTTTCACAGTTGTTCTTTTAATCCCGCAACAACAAACACGAAATCCGAACGTAATAAATTCCACTATTGATTGAACTCAACCCGCTGCACACGCTCCTCTTGCAAACGTTTTCCACAAAATTGCTGCGATTAATATCTTATTCTTTTGCATATTATTTTGCCGTACTATTGATCTTAAACATACATGAAGGATGCATTTTATTTTTAAAGTAAGGTATAATCAGTACATGACGTGACGTACATTGAGATTCATTAGGTCAGAAAAAGACCAATTAATGAATAGACTGTTTGTCTTATTGTTTTTTTGTTTACTTATTTTGGTACAATTAGAAGTATTGTTTTCATCTGAAGGCCAGTTAAAAGTTATAATCAGGAAAAAAAAGTTATTATATTGGATGATCATCTAGAAAATCACATATTTCTTTGGTCAATATGGAAATCACTATGTTTAAGTTTATTGCAATTTCATAGCTAAAATAAATTTTTGGTCGTGATTTAGGAGTTTTAGTGTAAACGTATTTATTTTGTGTGCTTTCAATGTTGTGGATATTGTAAGGGTTTTGTGATAGTCTGAAAGTAAAGATTTGTTTTTTCTTGTTTCGATGTTTTTGTTCGAGTTTTTGAAACTAATATCTTATTCTTTTGTATATTATTTTGCCGTACTATTGATACACGAAGATGCGAATTACACGAAAGATAAATTTACACAAAAGATGAATTTTTTTATTTAAAGTAAGGCATATTTAGCACATGACGAGACGTTTATTGAGATTAAGTTAAGGGAACAATTAATGAATATACTATTTATCTTTTATTTGTTTACTAATCTCGGCACAATTAGAAGTATCGGTTTAACCTGAAAAACACTAAAATTATAACCCGAAACTAAGAATTTTTTAATAAAAACTAAAGTATGTTGTGAGTTTATTTCAATAGGAAAATAAGATTTATATTATCTTGAAGACTTGTTATACATGTTTTAAATAATGGCATTATTAAATTTAAAATAATTATTTTATTACTCAATTATAAAAATCGAGCTCTTAAAAACATATTTTTAAAGTTTTTACAGCTATAAAAATTTTAAAATTTCAAATCAATTTGAAAAATTTTAATTCATTTTTAAAATTTAGTATTTTAAAATTTTTTTTTTATATGCTATACTTTTAGTAAAAGCTGAAATTTATATTAAAAATATTTAGGTTTGTATTTTAAAATCTGTATAGTTTTGACGATATACTATATAATTTTTTTAATAATTGTTTTATTAAATAAGAATAATGATTTTATCAAGAAATTTTAATTTCGCTTAAAAATTTCAATACATTTTGTTAAGCTTTGGTTTTATTTCTAAAAATTTTTTAAATATATTTAGTTTTTCATTTGTTTTTAGTTTAAGTTTTTTTAAAAAAAAATAATAACTTTAACTTGATTAAAGTGTGCATAATCTTTAAAACGCACCTCATTTTACTTTTTTAAAAATAATTCTTGAATTGTTTTACCAATAGTGTAATTATTTGGATCAAACGATAAAAAAAAGAAAGGCAGACGAGATTAAAAAAGATTAAACGAGCAAGTTATTTTTCTTCAAAAACAAAGCGATTTGAACTACAACATTCTAAAGTAATTATTTCTATAATTATTAAACTTAGGGTTTAGAAAATTGATCGTTCCAACCATAACACTTTCTTAGCAAACAGACACATAATCTGCGCGAATTTTCCTTAATTTGATTTACATGATTTGGCAACAATTCGAAGTGTGCGACTTATCACCGTCATTTGAAAATGAGTCCGAGTAATTCAAGTTATACTTCCGAATATCGCACATGATTATACGTTATTTAGCTTTTGATGGTGATCCGGATGTAGTTTACTGTCAAGATGCCGGTTACGCTTCAGTGATAACAGTTAAATTTGTTTCTTGTTGAAGGAATTGAGAATGAGCTTTGATGGAGAAACTAACCAATCAAATGGGTTTAATAGAAAATATTATTACTACTTTCCGATATGAGACAGATTTTTACATTTTTCTTGGTATTTTATTTCAATATCATCTTCAATGACCCAATTCGTTTGTTCTATTTTTAGAAGCAGAATAATTTCGCTAATTCAAAGATGATGAAGTTAAGTGTGGGCTATGCTCATACAAATGCGATTTTTAAGTATTTTATTGCTTATAAAAGTTCTGAAAACGAATAAGTTCTAACTATCAAGTATAACAATTTTTGATATTAGAAATCGTATGAAGAACTATAAATTTTATTTATTCAAGTGCGTTGACTGGGCTCATTAAAGAATTTTTTTAATTTTTTTTTTATTTATTTAAAAAATTATCTTCCACCCAGAAAAAATAAATAAAATAAAAATAGATGAATGACTAAAAAATCATTAAATAACTAACTATCTAATTAACTAACTAGCAAATTAAATTAATGAATAATAGTTGTTTTTGCTTTCACCTGGCTAACAAAAAAGTAACAAACTTAGATTAACTTAAAAATTAGTGATTTTGCTTGCAAAAAACAAAAAGGATAAAAAGAAATTTTTCGCAATTCAATACTTATCCCTTTTATCAACATTCATTTTAAATCATATTAATCAATTATATTAAAGAGACTGTTCCAAACATGAATCGTAATTTTATACCAACTATTTCTGTGCCACGAATTTAAAATGTTTTATGTTTAATTATTCGTGGTTATAATATTTTTTTTTATCAATGGAAGTGCGTATCAAACGTTCGAATAATAATGTAGAATACGAAATATCACTTGAATTTTACGAATCACTTTTTAACGCATAACCACTCTCTTTTTTATGAATTTTTTTAAATATGAATTTAAAAATAAACATGAAACACAGAGATATTATTTTTTTTTACCTAAAATTAACACAAATTGCTTTTAAATATTCCATTATGGTAAATTTTAATAAGGGATCCATCGTTTCACTGATAATGTAGACGCCGTAATATAACGGAATGTGTAATACATATAACTGAATGGACATAAAACATTTTTATTTGATTTCACATTACTTACTTTAAAATATATTATTAAATATAAAGTATTCAAAGAATCACAAGTACACTTATTTTTGTTTCGATTCCAGTTTGAGTTTGGATGAGAGTAAAGTTTAAGAATATAATTTTTAAACCAAAAATTTATTACTCAATGTGCGAAAAACTTAACTTTAAAGGGTGTGGATAGAAAAAAAAGTAACATCATTATAAACTAATTAAAAAATAATTAATGTTAAAAGCTGACATAATATTTATTATGCTATCAATTTAAAATGCTAAAGTTTAACGGTTAATGTGATAATTTTTATTTTGCCTAAAAAGATAACCAGGAAAAAAATTAAAAAAAAAAAACAAACAAGAGAATTTCCATAATTTGAAACCATAATGACAAACATATAGATTTTTTAATCAATATAATCATAATAAATAACGATATAACCTTAAGAAAAATTCGAAGTGTCACTTGTCAATGGTATTGATTTTTTTTTTTTTTTTTAATTTTTTTTTTTGTATACGTATAAATAACTTCAAATATCAGATAATGATGCCTGGAAAAGTTTTTTTCTCTGTCTCTGGTATGTAGATATTTATCTTAAAATCTTGTGTTTTTGGGGAAATAAAGTCGACGATTTTGCATTACGTGAAAGCGTAGGATATAGTTAGGTCAGGAGAGCGGTTCAAAGTTATGACGTCAATTTTACTTTTTGCGTATATCCATATATCTCGTGAACGCAGATCGAAAAAATTTTGCATACAATTATAAAATTCCTTTTTCCAAAGTTAATTTCATGCGAAATATAACTTTTATTTAATATTTATTATTGTTTTATTATTATTTATTACTTTATTTAATAATAATCGAAATAAGTTCGAATTATGAGGTATAAAATTTTTTGCATAATTATTAAGAATGCAATTTTAAATAACAAAATTTAAAATTTAAATGAAACATATAGATTTGACCCATTTCTCTAAGTTTTTCTTTCTTTTTTATTATTGCCATTTAAAATTGCATTCTTTGATATGATGTGAAAATTTTATACCTTACAATTCGAAATTTTTTCGACTATTATTAATAAAATGATAAAAAGTGTGAGTAAAAATGTTTCGATTCACTTCAAAAATTTGCAAGATATGGAGAAATATGTAAAATTAAAATTAAAATTAAGGGTTCAAAAGTTTTGGTCGCTCTTCTGTCTAATCTATTGTTACCATATTTCTCATATTGCGGCTACTTCCTATACTTTGGGGGTCAGAAATCCGAATGTTTTTGACTGATTTTGTAATTTAAATTATCGTCTGCAGTTTCGGTTCTTTCCGATATCGTTAAATATCGGAATGAACCGATATTTCGATCGAAAGTTATTCAAGGTGGTCCTTTCTTATTTTGCACACTGTACAACAACAACAAAAATAATCAACGGAAAATTGCTGTGATTGGTATCATAACAAAATTAAAGTCTTTATACTTTCTTAAGGAATATTTTAAACCCCTGATCTAAACTTAAGGGCAGTGTGTACTCCAACTAAATATGTCTGCATATCAAATAAAATTTAAAAAAAACTGCTTTAATTGGTTGCATAATAAAAAATTATTATTTAAAATTTATTAAAAGAATATTTCCGATCTCAGATATAAATGCACTATATTTTTGTCATAAATCATTATTCTGTATTAGAAAAAAATCGTGCATACAAAATAGAAAGAATTTGATCGGTGAGAAACATTTCAGTAACTTTTTTGTTAACTAATTGAAATAAAAAAAATATTAAAACAATTATATAAGCTTAAAAATATTTAAAAAGTAATTTCGATTTATAAGTCAATGAATAGCAATATAGTCGTAGAAGTACTTCAATATCAATAGAAACTTTTAAAAGTTAATTAAACAATAATAGGAACTTAACATTCAAGCATTATCATAAACTTATAAAGCAATTAAACAAAATAAAATAGAACTTAATTAGGTAGCAATATAAATTTAGAAAGTAATGAAATATTAATATAGACTTAAAATGTATTTTGACAAGTATTTAAAAGTAATCAAACAGCATTATATGATTAGAAAGAATTCATTATTAACATAAACTTAGTAAGCAATTAAACAGAAACAGCAATATATATATAGAAAATAATCAAAGAACAGCTTAAAATTAGAAAATATTTAAACAATAATATTAACTTAGAAAGTAATGAAACAATTAAATAAACTCTCAACCCGTAGAAGGAAGTATTTCGACATACATGTAAAATTAGGAAGAATTCGAGCAGCAATAAAACATTAGAAGTTTTTCAATATATATAAAAGTAGGAATTAATAAAACATTTATAAGAAACCTTGAGAGTTTTTAAATGCATTCAAAAATAGGAAGTAATTAAACAGTAACATGAATTTAGGAAGTAATTCGACATAAGTTAAAGTTTCGACTTATTAAATTTAAATAAGAACAAAAACTTGTAAGGTAATATAATAAAATTTCGAATTATGGAAAGTAAAATGCATTTTTGCATAAAATTAATATTTACCAAAAATTTAGAAATCCATAAAAAAAAAATTCATTTCAATCAAAATTATTCTAATTGATGCATTAAAACAGTAAAGAGATCGAAAAAGGGAAGAGGAAAATGTCTTAATTTTTTATTGATTCCTAAAAAATTACTTGCTGTGATGTGTTGTTTTGAAAATATACTCACGATATGCTTCAGAAAGTTTCAGAATTTTAAAACAACTGTCAATGGAAAAAAAAAGAAAGAAAAAAACGTGCTGATTTTACTCAACCGCAACTATTCAGTCAAATGTCTTCATTTTTTCTCTAAAATTTATCTCTCAGATTCTCCCACACGGTTTTCCATTTGAAAATGTTGTTAGTGAATGTTTCCACTCAATCAATTTAACATTACAATAACATTTAACATTATAATTATAATTTTATATTCATTGCGTCATAATTGCTGTTGTTTTGTTTTAGTTTGTATTTTGTTTTGTAAATGAATGTTCAATTGAAATTAATGACTAATTATAATTGGAAATTATTATAAATTATAATTGAAATTTATAATTAATTATAATTGGACTTTATAATTGGGATTTATTATTAAATGTAATCCGAAATTATAATTAAATATAATTGCAATTTATAATTAATTATAATTAAAATTTATTCATTAATTTTGCTATAGAATTAACAAGTACCAAATTTTCACAAGTTTAGCAATAATTTTAAGTAAAATGAAGTTTATTTTTTACAGACAAAATAATAATTATTTTTTTAAAATTCTTGGTCGCTCAATCTCTGCTCGATTCGTTCATAAATCCCGTCACGGCTTTTAACTCATCATTGATTTTTTTTCATAAATGTCCATATTTTTTGCGAAATAAAAAGAAAAAAACAGTTCGCTAATAAAATACACAATTATTTTAGTTTTATGTAAGAGTATTTTAATAATATGTTAACCACAACAAAGTAAACGACTAAATGGATTTGAAAAAAATTTACTTGTACTTAATGTAAAAATTAATCTGAGAAATACAAATTTCGTGACTGAATAGGAAAAAAAGAGAAATACTTTTTATCGTTAAAAGTATATATATATATATAGCCAGCAAAGCAAAAAACGATTGTGATACAGCACTTACATCTGCAATAACTTTGGAACAAATTGCCATTTTGGAAAAGTACTCGCATTAAGTTGATAAACAAACCTGGCCTTTTCAGTGCTGTAAATTTTAACTTAACAGTTTTATTCTGTGGTCTGCAGAATCTCCCGCGTGTTAAATTTCATTACAAGTTTAACGGTTAATTATTTTCGAACTAATTATTGAATTTTTTCATTCCCCCGTAATTTCCAATCAGATTTCTACACACCTTTGCAGTTTTAAACAACAAAACAAAATTTAACGTTTAGTTGAACGCTGAGAACAGCGGCGTCGCGTACTATCTTTAATATAAAGAGAAAATATTTTAAATTCAATTAGATTTATAATAATTTCAGTTCAAATGAAAATTTTATCACTTACGAAATTAAAATTAATTTTGATAAACAAGCATTAAAGATCATAATTCATATGCCTTGAATATATTTGCTATTTATTGCTTCTCTACATATCATAAAAAAATTATATGTAGTGAAGCATAAGCATCGTCTTACCATTTCATGCATTTTCATAGAAAAAAAACTCATAACATGGTATTAAATATACAAAGAAGACTCGGACATTTTATGCTATCATCAAAAAAAAATTTATAAAATTTATAACTGTATTTAATATTCAGGTGGAGTGAGAATAGAGGACGCACATAAAAATAATGTTTATTCTCACAACGAAACTACGTAACTGGAAGGCGAATCAAGCGAGAAATTTACTACCTTCCGTTTTTCCTTATTATTTTAATGGAAGAAAATCGATGGGGAAATTTCAATTTCGAAATTCCTAAAATATAGTCATTTACTGTGCTGTATTTGTTCGTACAGAAAAATTTGTGAAAAGAGGGCCTTATACATTTCATAGGTAAGCTAATTTTTCACTTTTAAGAATTACAATTGTTTTACTTTCTATTACTTTATATCTACTTTTTTTTTCGTAAAATATCATATTTATCTCGATTATTTCATTTTATTTATTCTAAAAACCGAAATTAATACTTTTAAAATTATCTTACACGTAAATATAAACGAATAAGAACACAACATAACCATAAAGTATTGATTATATAGAGCCATTCATTATGAATACATTCCTTTTTTGAAATTTTTGAAATCCTTGAAGATGATCCAAAAACATGCCATCGCAATTTTGACCCTCTTCAGGGGTGATTACTCCCCCGCTTTGGAAGCCGGACGACTTGCTCACGAAGTCGAGCATTTTACAGCAAAACAGAGTAACGAAAACCTATATCGTGCACCTAATTCTCCCACAGACTGATCTGAGTGGTCCAAAAAGTTCAATCAATATATATTGTGTACTTTCACAATAGAGACACTAGGCCTTTAAGAAGTTTCAAATTTCAAAAATAATATTTTTATTTAAAATGCGAAAAAAAATGCCTGCAATTGGCATTGGCAATTTAATAAATAAAATATTTTTAAATATACTATAAATATTTTTACGCAAAAGTTAGGATTTTATCCATATTGTTGTCATATGCCGTTAAGACTAGAGAGGTGCGCTTCTTCCTGATTTCCAGTGGTTTCATCTATGACCAAGAATTTGACTTCTGCCACACACATACATCACAGCCCGTTTTACCTATCCTTATTCGTAATAATTTTATATATCTTTATTTACGCAATTTTACCTTTACTAAATACATATATATTTTCGTTTCTTTTTTAATTTTACACTTCGCGTGTTTGTTTGTTAATTTTGCTGAAAAATTTGACTTAAGGTCCAGATACAGAGATAAGAATAGTTTATCGGACATTATGCCACGGGAGGAATCCTTCATGACAAATTCTATTTTCTCTCAATCCTCAATTGGTATTTCAAAGTTTAAAGTTTAGAGAAAAGCAAGTTCATTTTAACCTAGTTGAAAATAAACCATGAAGTTCCAAACCTAGAAATTTTTTTATTAAAATATAAAAAATCCAATATCAGAATACAAACAAATTATGACAGGATTACTCATAATTACGCAAAGGGGAAATAATCCTGCAGCAATTTGTTTCCAATTTTATATTCTAAAAACATTTTTTCAGCATTTGAAATTTCACGATTTACTCTAGGTTTATCTAATATCCCTTTTCTCTAAATTCTGAATTTTGAAATAAAATTTTTCCTGCGGCATTTTCTAAAATTTTCTATGTAATAATCCTGAGATTTCTTAATAACCGATGAACTCGGGTTCCAAATAGTAGCCTTAGTTACGGAGGGCAAATTCTTTACTTTTTAATCCAAATTCCTGACTCCTTAATGAAGAAATTGATCTTTACATTTGGTAGATAGGTTCTTTATTTACATCTCACTAGAGCTGCATAATGGGTTATTGGCGACGGCCTAGGAAACATTCAAAGACATGTCAGCACAATTTTAATCCCCTTTCACAATTTTGACATAGATCCACTGGGAAAGGAAATTTTCTTTTAATCCCTGTAACCATGGTATTGATCAGCAACCAACCGCAGGAACTTTCGATTCCATAGATTTTACGAGCACGTATATTGCACGTACTCAGTGGGTCTTGGTGGAGTCAAGGATTGAACCACGGCCCCTCTGATCACTGAACTACCTTATGTTGCCCTCTTTATGTTTCGATTTATTTGGATTAGTTTTATCTTCGACTATTAAGGAAACGCAATGTTAAATAAATAAAATAATATAACGCAGAATAAAAATGAAAACCAAAAAAAAGTATCATTAAAATTCACGGCCAATTTAAGAATCACAAATAATTTTCCAATACACCACGGATTCAAAATTCAGGGATCACCGATTTAAATTTCAGAGATTTTTTTTAAAACGAATTAAAAATTCAAGAAAATTTTTTCACGATTTCAAAATTCGGTCATACAAATTTGAAATTTAGCTGTAATTTTCATGGATGCAAAATTCAGAGATAATTTTGACGGATTCATAATTCATGGACAGAACTTATAGTTTCAAAAATTAGAAATGATCTTTACAGACATATTTTAACGAATAACCGATAAATACTTAAATATCAAGATTTATGACTATATTCTTTGAATTTATCTATAACTTTATAAAAACAACCTTATTAAAAAATGCAAATGTCAAAAAAAAAAAAAAAATCATATTAAAATTGCTTTTTACGCATGCAATGAAAACCAAAATAGATTTATTCATTTTTGTACTATAATAGTTTTTTAATTGATTGCTTTTTTAATACATTTTCTCTCTGCCTCCTTTTGAAAACTGTTGCGCCAACTTCACATCTCTCACGAGTCAATTACCACGAATCTTTCACACGTCAAATCACTTCACTTCCTACGAAACTAATCAGAATAGTTTGCCAAAACGATTCAACATATGTGACTAATACCCCAAACATCAGATTTTTCAAAGCCGATGATGTCACGTGCACAGTTCTCCAGTAAATGTCACAGGTGGTTAAATTCTTCACGCAAATGAACGTGAGCCAGATCACTTGTTTAAACACGCATGCCACTTAGCAGGGGCTAATAAGAAACTCATTGACAAGTCGCGTTTCGAAAGGGCAACAAAAATATTGACGCTTATCCTATGCTATTTAACGCTCTTTCTATATTCTATATTTCTGGTTAAAGTATGTTTTAAAAAAATTTAAGAACGCATAATTAATAAACTTATTAATCAAGATTTTGATCAAAACATTGTTTTTCTTTTCTGTAAAGTTGTGTTGAATCATTGTACTCTTTCTACTTTCACAACATACTAATTTTTTTTAAAAATTTACTACTATCAATAATAAAAAATTTAATAATTTTTTTTTTCACTCTTTATTCGTCTGAACCAAACGAGGTAAAAAGTTGATAAGGTATAAGAAGTAAAGGTTACTAAAATTTAGATGTCTAAATGCAATAATGAATAAATAAATAAATAAAAATTTTAAATGTTAAATAGGGTGTTTAAAAAATAATGCCAAATCTCAATGATAAAACAATTTGACCTCTGAACTCATCTTCTGGATTTGTGGGGTGATCTCAAATTCTGAAGAGAAAAATTGATTATAAATTGAAATTAAAAATTGGAATTGAATTGATTATAATTATGATAAAAAATTTTAAATTAAAATCATCTCAATTCTTCAATTAGAAGAGATATGTATTGAAGTTCACAGGTGGCTTGGAATCATAAAAGGAAAATAATGATAAATATCTCTTTAAATGGATGTATTTTGAAAAAAAAAAACGGTTCAGATTGAGAAAAATAAAAAACATCTTATGTAATATTTTAAAAACCAAATTATGACACTGAATTCAACCCTTCCAATTAGTTTTAGAGACTCTCAGGACGTGGAATCAAGTTCAGGATGGGTTAATCTATCTCTAACTGTAGGGAAATCTTGGAGTATAGTTCCATAGTCTGACAGTTGTGTAAATTGTTGAAAGACATGAAGGTTCAGTTTAACAAAAAATGCTTTGTTTCGAGACAGGAATTTAATGCGGAAAATGTTACTGTGCCTTTAACATTATGTTTCATGGTGCGAACATAACTCTGAAACCAAAACCGTGATTGACTTATGTGTCATTTTATGATTAGTACAATACTGAGACATCACGTGTCCGAAATCCCCATATGCCCAATATTCTATTCGAAAATGTTCATGCCACTCAACTCATATTCACTGAAAGACATGGAGCAACACGATCAACAAAAAATGCTTTGCTTCGAGGGAAGAATTTAATGCGGAAAATATTTCCGTGACCCGAAATGGTGTTAAACTACTAAAAGATGTTCCTATTCAAATATCGTGCTTGGCGCATAAATTTAGCGCCAATAGCGCCACTGTGAACATGAAAATCAGAGTTGCGTGTTCTACAATTCGAAAGCGTTTTCTTTTTTTTTGTTACATTTATACATAGTCCAGAGTGCCTTTAAGAAGATGAAGAAGACATTATCAACAGTTCACTGACTTAGAACGTGGTAGTGTAATAGGGCAGCGAGAAGGTGGATTTTCTTTCTTAAATATTTCAGAAAGACTGGGGAGAAATGTATCCATTGTGCATGATTTATTTTATTTTATACCCGTCGTTGATCAGCCTACAAAATTCTTGGGTTTTACGATTACTAAAGTTAAACTCCATAGCCTTGTAATTTTGAACCCAATCCAGAAGACAAGAAAACTCCTGTATCCAGTATTGGGAGAAATTTGCCTTCGTGGAGGACTTTTTGATGGAACTAACCCGCATTTATAATACACTGAGAGAAAAACCACGATAATCTCCCATGGTTAGCTTGATGGCAAGGGTATCATAAGGTATGGGGGTATCCATGGCAAAGGTATCAAGGGTATCATAGTCCATCTACCACTGAGGATATTTCACGTCAGCACTGTGGTCGGTGTAAGCCGGATGTTTTTTTCACTTTTCGCGTTTGACATTTGCATAAAAACGGAGAAAGTATGACAATAGGAATTAACGCATTGTAAAATGTTCTAGTTATTTCAAAGAATTGTTTCTTTCTTTTTTTTTTTTGCCTCGTGGCATTTTTTAACGTGTCTCATTTGGACAAATATTAAAATCGAGTTTTTTTTTTCTTTAAAATAATGTATTTTTGTTTGTAGAAATCTTAACATAATTTTTCGGAACTCTTTCGCCAAGGAAAATTAAGAAAGCCACATTTGAAGTACCTAACACCTGAAGAAAAAATATAAATTTAAACTGTATATGCCATCTTGCTTTGAAGAATTATCGGATTCTTCAAGGAAAATTTTTAAAAAAAGTCACAATTTAAGTACCCTACACCTGAAGAAAAACTATAAATATAAACTGTATATGCCATCTTATTGTAAAGAATTATCGGAACTCTTTCTCCAAGGAAAATAAAAAAAGCCACATTTTAAGTGCCTTACACCTGAAGAAAAACTATAAATATAAACTGTATATGCCATCTTATTGTAAAGAATTATCGGAACTCTTTCTCCAAGGAAAATAAAAAAAGCCACATTTTAAGTACCTTACACTTGAAGAAAAACTATAAATTTAAACTGTATACTAAACTGTATACTTCTATCATCTTACTGTAAAGAATTATTTGGGATTTAGAACCGACAAAAAACTAAAATATTTTAAAAGCTATTGAACTTTTGAGTGCAGGACACAGATATTCACTTTTTGTTGAAGGGGATGGATGAAATATTGCAGTGTCAACGATAGGACTCGAACCAACACCTCCTAGAAAAGAGTAGGCCTCAGCAGAGGTTACCATAAATATCCTTTAGTAGTCCAAACGTAATGACATATTTCGTATTTTCAACCACTGTGCAGCTTAGTACCCCGAACGTAATGACATCTTTCTTATTTTTCATCAACTGCGCAGTTAACTGCGTCACATCGGACTACTAAATTTATCCGTGCTGAGGCCTTCCTTCTTCTAGGAGGTGTTGGTTCTGGGCGGCCACTCGGCAACACTCAGAAGGAAGACCTCCGTGTACGGCGTAAGGCTGTGGTGCACCGTACTGTATCTGCATCAGAAATTTGAACTGCAGTTGTCATTGTAATGACGAAAAGAACTGTTATAAATCGACTACTTCAAGTGAAGCTCCAAGCGAGACGCGCTGTAGCTTGTATTCCACTCACTCCAAACCACTGCCGTTTATGACGTGGTGTCGAGTTAGAGCTCACTGGAGGACAAAGTGGAGATCAATTGTATTTTCTGTTGAATGTCGGCTCTGCTTTGATGCCAATGATAGTTGTATATTGTAAGTAGGAGGACAGGTGAGCGTCTACTACCTCCAGTCTGGATGCATTGGACCTACACCTGGAGTTATGGTCAGGAAAGAAATTCCTACGACAGCAGAAGCCCTTTCGTCGTTATTCCTTGGTCCTTGACTGCAAATTTGTATGTCAACCTGGTGATTCAACCTGTTTTGATGCCTTTCATGAGCAACATTCAAAGATTCGGTTTCCAACAGGATAGCACTCACCCTCATACTGATGTTGCAACCCAAGATGCTCTACAGAATGTCGACATGTTGCCTCGGCCTACTAGATCACAAGATCTTTCACCAATCGCGCACGTATGGGACATCGTTTTATTACAAATTCAGCGTCATCCTCAACCAGCATTAACTATCGCCGTATTGACTGACCAAGTGCAACAGGCATTCAACTCCACCCCACAAAATGACATACGGCATCTGTATGACACAATGCATGCCCGTTTGCATGCTTGCATTTAAAATTCTAGTGGCTACACCGGTTATAAATGTATCAGTATTTCATATTTGAAATAGTTTTTCTTTTATTTGCATCAACCTGTGATCTTGAAATTTTAATAAATTAAATATGTTACTCAGACAAACGCACTTCCGAAATTTCATTACACTGCAATAACTTTTTCCTAGTGTTGGGATTTTTTTCTCCATCGGTGTATTACACGTCATTTTATGATTAGCACAACTTATTTAGGTTAAGGCTTTCCAAAATCGCCATAACCTTAGCCCTATATTTTTTCCCATTTCGGTGTTTATTTGTCATATTAAATCCCGAACTTGCATTTAAAGCCACCAGACTTAAAACACAAAAAGGAAGCCCTAGCTCATCTCTAATATAGAAGGTAAATATGGTCTCCGCAGCAACGGTAAGAATGCACTAAAACTATGACGTTATATTCAGAGACCGAGACCATCTTGTCATACATTGAAATGACCGCATAAATTTTCCGAATCTGTCAAACGTCTTACACCGAACCCATTGAGACCCATTGAGAGAATTTAACCGACAACAAATTTAACAGTTAACTTGGAGGAACTCTGAACCGTGACGCTATAATCAGAAACTGTCATATACCAAAATTATCAACTTATTTCTCTAAATCTCCAGCTGCAGTGGCTCTGAAAATAAAGCAATTACTTCTCAATAAGGTGACTCAGATTAGACTCACAAAGTCGATACAAATTCTACTTCCGGCTTACTCCGACTTAACGCTGACGTAAAATATACACAGTGTGCAGACGGATCATCGGTTGAAATCTCCTTGCTATCATGCTAACAGTGAGAGGTTTTCGAGGTTTATCTTTTGCGTGTAACACAAATCTAGGTTAGTTACATCAAAAAGTCCTTCGCGAAGACTAGTCTGTTACAATGCTTGATCCTTAGTCTTTTGAGTTGGATTCAAAATTACAAGACTGCAGAGTTGAATAATGACAGTCGTAAACCAAAAACGATCGGTTATTTAACGCTGGCTATGAAGTGAAATAAAACAGAATTATATCTCGCATCCATTGGGATGCTCTACAAATTTAACATTTAACGTGAAGGGAGTCGGAATATAGCGCATCAATCTGATTTTACGACTAAGGTGGAGATGTTCCTCACTACAGCTATTAGGTGCCAATTCAGACTATGGCGCTATATTCAGAAACTGTCTTGAGCATCGCTTTTCTCCGAATATGTCAAATGTTATACCTCGAACCCATTGTGGTGCTTTGAAAATATAGCTGTTAAGATAGAGCATCTCAGAGTATAGCGCCATAGTTTACCATAGATTATATAAGCACCATAGATCGATCCCATAGGTAATTTTAAAAAAATGAGATGTAGTGTTTTAAGGTATATAGATTTATTCTTTTGTGAAAAAAAAAAAAAAAGTCTACCTGATCCCATTATGGCATAGCTGTTGTTTTTTTATATGAAGAAACGTAATGCTTAGAACAATCTTGTTACTTATCGAAAGAATTTCGATTTGAAAATTAGCAATGATTAGAGCAATGATTAGCAATATTTTTTAAAATTATATTTTAAGATAAACGGTATTAGTACAAAGCCTATAATATTAAACCTAAAGAAAATTAAATCAGAAAAGAAAAAGCATTTTGAGGAAGCTTTATTCCTTTCGTGATTTAGAAAATGATGAGCTTACTTGGCTACGAAGTGAACATCTGCTTGCATACAACAATTAAGGGGTAGCTGCATTGTCACGCCAATTATGGCTCAAAACCGATATGAGCATAATTTAGTGGCCAAATAAGTACTTTTGAATATTCTCTGTTCGACTTAAATCTGTGTAAAAGCAATCACGGAATCTTCTACACTCTATACATGATTTTACCTTTATTTATTCATGAGCATCTATTAGTGGAAACATAACTTATTTATTAGAAAACGATCAGAACATGGTTTCATTTAGAAGAAGAAAATAATCCAAAGCATGTGAGTCCTTAGAATTCAAATCTATTTAAAAAATAAAAAAAATCTAAGTTAATAACGAAAATACAATTTATTTATTTGCTTTATGGATATTACTTAACGTAAATTCAACGATTTGAAAAGTAATTGTTCCTTCAATTGTGCACTTTATTATGATATGGAACACAAATAAAAGAATTTATATGAAAAATTATGCGAATTGGATAATATTAGGGCTACGCAGTCCTTCGACTTTATAGATTTGGATTGATATGAATAATATATGCATATTTGCAGTTAGTGATCGGTTTTTTATTTCAACAAAGCCTATAATATACTCCTCTGTTATGAAATTTTGAATAATTTGTTAGGCGGTTATTCTATTGTTGTAAGAAACATGGTAAATGTTTGATATGTAGTTAGTAAAGAATAATTGGATTTTGTTAATTATTGGTATTTTTGTTGCAAAATTAAAAGTGTTTATGTCTTTTTTCCCCGTCTGTTTGTTTGAAAACAACTATGAAAAAGTAAAGAAAACATATAATAAGTTCATAAATACACCACATATTTTCCGCTATTATTTATTCCTCAAACAATGAAACGAATAAAGTTAAAAGTTTATTTTGTGAATTTTCTACTATGTTTTCATGCGTACACAGATGTTTTTTTTCCCGAAAAACTTATTTGTCATAACCATAAAAGAATAAAAATAAAAAAAATTAAAAACGACATTCTTTTTGGTACTATAATTACACTATATTTCATATATAGCTCATGCAATATTTTCTTTAATAAATTATGCTAACTGAAAAAGAGGAGCATTTTTTATTACAGAATTTTTTTATTTTCAGAATTTTGACTTAGTTAACTTTATTTAAAAAAATTTTAAGCTCATTTCTTTGTTGTGTTTGTTTTAATTCTATTTTATAATAAGAGTCATTCGTATAAAACTAGTCATTTTCATATTCGTAGTGTATTTTATGCTTATTTTATGACTCGTACATATTTTAAAGGGTCAAAAGGGTCTCTTTTAATATATTTTAACGAAATAACAAAAATAAGATCATTAATTTTAAAAAAATGAGATGTAGTGTTTTAAGGTATATAGATTTATTCTTTTGTGAAAAAAAAAAAAAAAAAGTCTACCTGATCCCATTATGGCATAGCTGTTGTTTTTTTATATGAAGAAACGTAATGCTTAGAACAATCTTGTTACTTATCGAAAGAATTTCGATTTGAAAATTAGCAATGATTAGAGCAATGATTAGCAATATTTTTTAAAATTATATTTTAAGATAAACGGTATTAGTACAAAGCCTATAATATTAAACCTAAAGAAAATTAAATCAGAAAAGAAAAAGCATTTTGAGGAAGCTTTATTCCTTTCGTGATTTAGAAAATGATGAGCTTACTTGGCTACGAAGTGAACATCTGCTTGCATACAACAATTAAGGGGTAGCTGCATTGTCACGCCAATTATGGCTCAAAACCGATATGAGCATAATTTAGTGGCCAAATAAGTACTTTTGAATATTCTCTGTTCGACTTAAATCTGTGTAAAAGCAATCACGGAATCTTCTACACTCTATACATGATTTTACCTTTATTTATTCATGAGCATCTATTAGTGGAAACATAACTTATTTATTAGAAAACGATCAGAACATGGTTTCATTTAGAAGAAGAAAATAATCCAAAGCATGTGAGTCCTTAGAATTCAAATCTATTTAAAAAATAAAAAAAATCCAAGTTAATAACGAAAATACAATGTATTTATTTGCTTTATGGATATTACTTAACGTAAATTCAACGATTTGAAAAGTAATTGTTCCTTCAATTGTGCACTTTATTATGATATGGAACAAAAATAAAAGAATTTATATGAAAAATTATGCGAATTGGATAATATTAGGGCTACGCAGTCCTTCGACTTTATAGATTTGGATTGATATGAATAATATATGCATATTTGCAGTTAGTGATCGGTTTTTTATTTCAACAAAGCCTATAATATACTCCTCTGTTATGAAATTTTGAATAATTTGTTAGGCGGTTATTCTATTGTTGTAAGAAACATGGTAAATGTTTGATATGTAGTTAGTAAAGAATAATTGGATTTTGTTAATTATTGGTATTTTTGTTGCAAAATTAAAAGTGTTTATGTCTTTTTTCCCCGTCTGTTTGTTTGAAAACAACTATGAAAAAGTAAAGAAAACATATAATAAGTTCATAAATACACCACATATTTTCCGCTATTATTTATTCCTCAAACAATGAAACGAATAAAGTTAAAAGTTTATTTTGTGAATTTTCTACTATGTTTTCATGCGTACACAGATGTTTTTTTTCCCGAAAAACTTATTTGTCATAACCATAAAAGAATAAAAATAAAAAAAATTAAAAACGACATTCTTTTTGGTACTATAATTACACTATATTTCATATATAGCTCATGCAATATTTTCTTTAATAAATTATGCTAACTGAAAAAGAGGAGCATTTTTTATTACAGAATTTTTTTATTTTCAGAATTTTGACTTAGTTAACTTTATTTAAAAAAATTTTAAGCTCATTTCTTTGTTGTGTTTGTTTTAATTCTATTTTATAATAAGAGTCATTCGTATAAAACTAGTCATTTTCATATTCGTAGTGTATTTTATGCTTATTTTATGACTCGTACATATTTTAAAGGGTCAAAAGGGTCTCTTTTAATATATTTTAACGAAATAACAAAAATAAGATCATTAATTTTAAAAAAATGAGATGTAGTGTTTTAAGGTATATAGATTTATTCTTTTGTGAAAAAAAAAAAAAAAAAGTCTACCTGATCCCATTATGGCATAGCTGTTGTTTTTTTATATGAAGAAACGTAATGCTTAGAACAATCTTGTTACTTATCGAAAGAATTTCGATTTGAAAATTAGCAATGATTAGAGCAATGATTAGCAATATTTTTTAAAATTATATTTTAAGATAAACGGTATTAGTACAAAGCCTATAATATTAAACCTAAAGAAAATTAAATCAGAAAAGAAAAAGCATTTTGAGGAAGCTTTATTCCTTTCGTGATTTAGAAAATGATGAGCTTACTTGGCTACGAAGTGAACATCTGCTTGCATACAACAATTAAGGGGTAGCTGCATTGTCACGCCAATTATGGCTCAAAACCGATATGAGCATAATTTAGTGGCCAAATAAGTACTTTTGAATATTCTCTGTTCGACTTAAATCTGTGTAAAAGCAATCACGGAATCTTCTACACTCTATACATGATTTTACCTTTATTTATTCATGAGCATCTATTAGTGGAAACATAACTTATTTATTAGAAAACGATCAGAACATGGTTTCATTTAGAAGAAGAAAATAATCCAAAGCATGTGAGTCCTTAGAATTCAAATCTATTTAAAAAATAAAAAAAATCCAAGTTAATAACGAAAATACAATGTATTTATTTGCTTTATGGATATTACTTAACGTAAATTCAACGATTTGAAAAGTAATTGTTCCTTCAATTGTGCACTTTATTATGATATGGAACAAAAATAAAAGAATTTATATGAAAAATTATGCGAATTGGATAATATTAGGGCTACGCAGTCCTTCGACTTTATAGATTTGGATTGATATGAATAATATATGCATATTTGCAGTTAGTGATCGGTTTTTTATTTCAACAAAGCCTATAATATACTCCTCTGTTATGAAATTTTGAATAATTTGTTAGGCGGTTATTCTATTGTTGTAAGAAACATGGTAAATGTTTGATATGTAGTTAGTAAAGAATAATTGGATTTTGTTAATTATTGGTATTTTTGTTGCAAAATTAAAAGTGTTTATGTCTTTTTTCCCCGTCTGTTTGTTTGAAAACAACTATGAAAAAGTAAAGAAAACATATAATAAGTTCATAAATACACCACATATTTTCCGCTATTATTTATTCCTCAAACAATGAAACGAATAAAGTTAAAAGTTTATTTTGTGAATTTTCTACTATGTTTTCATGCGTACACAGATGTTTTTTTTCCCGAAAAACTTATTTGTCATAACCATAAAAGAATAAAAATAAAAAAAATTAAAAACGACATTCTTTTTGGTACTATAATTACACTATATTTCATATATAGCTCATGCAATATTTTCTTTAATAAATTATGCTAACTGAAAAAGAGGAGCATTTTTTATTACAGAATTTTTTTATTTTCAGAATTTTGACTTAGTTAACTTTATTTAAAAAAATTTTAAGCTCATTTCTTTGTTGTGTTTGTTTTAATTCTATTTTATAATAAGAGTCATTCGTATAAAACTAGTCATTTTCATATTCGTAGTGTATTTTATGCTTATTTTATGACTAGTACATATTTTAAAGGGTCAAAAGGGTCTCTTTTAATATATTTTAACGAAATAACAAAAATAAGATCATTAATTGTTAATTTTAGTCTGTTTTACGTAAATAAAATGTTCATATATGTCCATTTCTCTCTCTTTTTCTGTTGAATTGAATTGAAATAAGAAAAATTTTTATAAATAAAATATATACTAAGTTTACAGATTAGTATTTTTCATTTAAGAATATTGAAATAGAGAATAAAGAAAATCAACTTTAAATTCAATTTTTGGAAATTGTTACCAAAGCGTTATTTCAAAGCTTGTCTTCAATGTTTGCCAATCTTTGCATTATTATTTCTTAAAAATATATTAACTTCCTTAAATCAGCGCAAAATGGAAAAAAAAAAAAAAAAAAAAAATTCATGAAAATTTTAAGCATTCACAACTAGCAACAAAGAACAGCAATGCACTATATTTTTATCTTAAAATTATCAACCTACAGAGCCCTCTTGTAACACTAAAAAGAATCGGTTAGTTTATAGTTTATACTGTAGATTTGAAGAGTTGGCACTCTATAACAGTGATTCTCAACCTTTTTTTTTTTTTTTTCGCGGCACACTTTTAACGATTTCAAAATTTGGCGGTACACAAAGAAATAGATAAGTTTAAAAGTTGTTTACTTACCTATAATACACTGAGTAAAATAGTTTATGATAATAATTTGGAATTTAAAATAAAATAATATAACATGTACAACAAGAACACGTTTATTAAGGGATTAATTGCAAATGAATAATAAGAATACTTTTAATGAGAAATTTGATATTTTTTGATAATTTCATTTATATTTGGTCGTAAAAATGACAATGCTACTCTCATATCGTCTTCTACATTTAACAGTCTCGATCTTTTTTTTCATTTTTATGTTGGTTAATACTGAAAATTCGAATCCACACAAATAAGATGTGGAAAATTGTAATAATATTTTTAAAGCTTTTTTTGCTATCATGCGATAATCGCATCTAATGTTAATCCAAAATGAATTAATTGATTCTTCCGAATATTTTAAAATTGAATCTTGATTGTTAGGAAGCGAAATTCTTCCTCTTCATTCAAAGTTAATTCAAATACAGAAGTATTCGTCATCACAAATGGATTACAAACCCAATCAAATTTTTTTATATCTAAATTTGGGAAATAATGAATAATTCTCTCCTCTAATGCTGTCAAATGGTCAATAACAATTCTATGAATAGTTTTATTATACTCTTTTGGGACTGACTCAAACTTCGTTACAATATTCATTTATATATATATAAGTACTTTTCCTGAATTTAAACTTTACATTTCTATATCTATTTCTTCTTTTCATAATTAAACTATACATTTCTAAAATTTGGCGGCACACTTTAAGAATTTGGCGGAACACAAAAGTGCCGCGGCACAGTGGTTGAGAATCACTGCTCTATAATTTAATGTCTCTGTCAAGGGTTTGTTTATTTCTGAACGATTATAGTTATAGAATTAGTAATACTTCCATGAGACTTGTCTTTTTACATCTTATATTTTTTGTTGTTGCTTTATTTCAATAAAAATTACTAAATTAAGATAGGATTGCTCAAAATAGGTAAAAATACTGTCAATAAATGTATACTAAATATCTCGGTCATCAGAATTGAATAAAAATACCATTAAATAAGAGATAAATAACGTAATTTATAGACATTACCATTACAATTTTTATCTATTTCATGTTGATGGAGGCCTAAGATTTCTGGATCACCTATGTAAATTAAAGATTTCATCATATGACAAAATCTGTTCAATAAAATTCCATCTACGATAGTGAATCATGATTTGAGATCGTTATTTTTTTATGTTGTGCAGTTATATCATTTTCAAATATTGTGATAGAAACTAAGAAATTATTTTTTAAAAATCTTAATTGAAAACACTTCATTTAATATTAAAAAAAACTGAGAAATACGCAGAAAATAATAATTTCAAAGCAATATGAAGGAAATATCAAAACCTAAAATTATGCCATATTTATAGGAAACGGATAGGTTTTCACTATTGTATTGTAAAAAAAAAAAAAAAAAATAAAAAAAATTATTGCGAGAAGGCCGATTCTCTAATGAAATTTCGTCTTTTTTATCATTTGGGAAATCAACTGTAAATGACCTAATTATTGATAATCGAAGTGGTTATGGTTTAAAATGTAAGTCAAAAAATTGTTGATCAAGAAAAACAACGGAAAAAAACCATATAAAAAGCAAATTAACATAATCTGGAAAACTGCAACTGAAATTGCACTGGAGTTATACAAGGAAAATACTTAAAAGTATTGGTACCTGCACTTTTACAAGACGTTGAGATGATTTTGGATTTCATGAGCGAATAGCCTTAACAAATCTATTAATTAGTTTAAAAAAAAAAAAAAACAGCTAGCTACCGTACTGTATATAAAAATGTTCGTCCTTTTTCAAGATTTTCTCTATATAATTGACGGCTTAAGGCTGTTTCGTTGACAAAACGGTTTTTCTCTGCTTTTCATCCTAAAACCCTATCCAGGGCTTTATTTCATCCTAATATTAAACGGATTAAAACCGCCCAGTTTTTCCAGGCAGTTTTGTTTACCATACGACAATTTTTTCACTTTTTAAAAAATCCTTTTACGATTATTTTCTATACTTTTCAGCAATTATTTTATTATTTTGGAATATTGTATAAATAAAACTGCGAATCGACTTTATTGTCAAAATGATATTCTACCGGAATTATTATGTTTCTTTAAATATAAATTCTTGGTAAGTTAAGTTGCCAAACAATTATATAAGGGTAGGTCACTATAGTTTTGAATGTTTTTACATTTAAATATGATTTTAATAAGACTTTTAAGATACAGACAATTTTAGATATTTTTTCGAAACAAAAACTAGAGCTTAAATAACGCCTGAGGTGACCCAGAATCAAATCCTGCATTGACTGGTCGTATAAATGCTGCTCTTGGCTCATACTGACCGCAATGCTTTCTTATCGAGTTTTTTTGTTAAAATAACAGAGTTTGTACGTTAAAATAACAGTATCTACTTAAAAAATCAAGCTTCTCTTCCGTAAACGGGTGATGGAATGTTTAAACATTTTTTTTTTAAAAATCCAATCATGATTCTTGAAACATGTTTTTAAATTTATATCCAATGAAAACAATTCATTTTTTTAATTTAATATTTCGGTTATTTTTATGAAATTATACGTCAGTGAAATCAAAGTTATTTTTAAAAAAAATATTTTTTCTAATAACAACGCATTTAATAAATTATGAAAACGATAAGCATTTATAAAAGATTCGCTCTAATTTTCCCCACCAAACTTTTGCTTTCAAAGAGTATAACAAAACATGTGTTTCTTTGCTAACCATTCTCAACAATAACGACAGTTCATTCAACTTTTATAATTTCTTTTTATTTCAACAAAAACCATAATTTAGCTTATTTATTTTTTCATCTTCGGTAATGGCTCAAATCTCAACTGCCGAAACTTCGCCCGACATAACGTCGCGCGGACAAACCTTTGAGCAGCAAAAAAGTTCTAAAATTATTAATTAACTTTAAATAATAATTAATTCATGCATTAATTTTAATATAAAATATTTTAAATTAAAATCCATAATTAACTTAATTTTAATAAAAGCAAAAATATTAAATTTAATATTTTTTTTTTTTAAATATATGATTGAATGATTGAATAATTTTTAACATAAGCATGTACTTATTTATGTAGTTTCAATAGATTTATTCATCAGAAGTTTTCTTTAAAATTACGATATGAATAAAAGTGTTCCATATCAAAAATGTTAGATAATTTTAAAACAGTTTTTTTAATTGTTTAAAAATCTTTTATTAAAGAATTTTTATTCAGAGGTGGGTTGAGAAATTTTTAACTTGCAAAGTGGTTGGTGAATTAAAGAAGTTTGGAAATCTACGATTTACATTACATAATTTATTATTAAAAGTTAATTGTTCATTGAAGTGTTTAATCCATTCGAGGATTTAAGGTAAACTTAGCCCCCCCCCCAAAAAAAAATACTAAGTTCTACAATGCCTGCTAAGTTCTACATTGGTCAAGTTTTAATATCAGCGAAATTATGGATTGACAAAGTTTTGATCCCGAGCGCCATTTTCAGCTTATGCAGGCACTAAGAACAAATTCTGAACAGGACTAAATGTGGCTTCCAATTTGTGAATTCAACTGTCTAAAATGAAATCTAATTTTAACACTATTATTGATATACCGATGAAAAAATCAACATTACTATTTTCAAAATGAATAGTAGTGTTTCTCTTTTTTTTATTATTTTTTTTTTTTTTTTTAGAATTGCTAACGAGCATCGTTCATTAATTCGGGATTCCACCAAAAGAAGGTTGATCATTTTGGGTTTCGTAGCTGGAAAAATATTGGAAATCGCTGTTGTAAAAAGCATGGCTAAAAAGTATTAACTGCATTATATCATTTTTTAGTTGCTTCATTGCTTTTGCAACTTATATTCATTAAAGACAATTTTAATTAAGTTACACTTATATTGTGTCCAGATAGCATTAAAATATTTCATTTTAAAGTGATAAGTTATGTTTTTTTTTTTTTACTATTATATATATAATAATTCATAAAAAATATTGTGGTAATATTTGAATTTGGTCATAATAATAAATAAAATAAAAATTATTTATTTCCCCCTCATTTAAATAGCCGAAATCTGGAAAGTGTTATAAAAAATAAACTGGCTGGTTATAATAATAAATAAAATAAAAATGATTTATTTCCCCCTCATTTAAATAGCCAAAATCTGGAAAATGTTATTAAAAAATATACTGGCCGGCCGGATACTTCTGCACGCCACTGTATTTTTAAATTCGTTTCGATAAACAGATATTAAGAAGCATTCAATTAACTTGTTTAGATTCAGGAAAGATCTTGTTTTGTAGAATTAATTATTTATATCATGAGATACTATAACAATATAATATACAGAAATACCGATTTCCCGAAAAGCGGTTGAAAATTCACTAAAAATAAAGATTTCCAGTTTTATTTTTTATCCTGTTTTCAAAGAAATTACAAGAGTAGAACACCGATAATAGCTCTATAATTTGAAAATCATGTTTTGTCAAAAGCGTTTTCATTTCATTGTAATTACATTATTAGGTGGGTACGACAGATTTATTTACAAAACAAGAGGATAAAATCAGTACGATTTCAATGCTCTACCTAAATTTACACAAAGAAATTTGGGTTATAAATGGGAATTAAAATTGTTCTTTTTCTCCTCTTTTCCTACATCCGCTACAATTGATTTTAATCAGCAATTTCAATATAGATGCGCCAACTGAACTTTTTTTCTTTTAAAAAGTATTAAACTTCTTTTAAAAAACGTGTAATAAAGCAGTTTTCTCATTTACTGCATTGACGTTTAAAAATAATGCAGTATAGAAATATTTTAGATAGAATCATTCTCATTTATTTTAAGCTAATCAAATGAAACCGGCTTGGAAAAAAATACTTTATATATTTCTTTCACGAACTCTATATCTAGCAAATGAGCAAGAATACAGCAGTAAAACAAACAATAATAAAAATAAAATTCTATAGCTTTTATAACTATTGATATATTGAAGTTATTGTCCAATTAGGTGCCATATAGTAATTTTTTCCTCCTTCTGACCAATATATATATATTTTTTTATGTCAGTCTGACTGTTCCCTTTTAAACCATGTTTTTTCTTAAACAAATAAATTCATAAAAAAGTAATTTACCAGTTAAGAAAAAGCTAATTTATATTTATAAAAAATAAAAAATAAAACACTGCTTAAATAGAATTAGTCAGACAGACTTAAAAAAATTACATTATGGTCAGAAAGAGGAAAACTATGGCAACTAATTAGAAAATAAATTTAGTTGATATAGTTATTAAAGCTATAAAATTTTCTTTTTTATTATTGTCGAATTGGTTTGCTTTACTAGTTTATTTTAACTAATTTGTTTATTTAGACAGTTTTAACAAAGAGCAATGTATGAATGAAGATGGATCTGAATTATGTATATTTCTAAAACATCACATGAACATCTTACTCATATAAAACATCTAATACATCTAACATCTAAACATTAATAATCTAAAACATCTTAATCATTGAACCATGATTAAGTACATAGCTTCGTTTTTCAGGGTACTATCTTTTAACGGCTGTAGTAGGAATGGCCGGCAATTTTGACCACGGTCAGAAGACATGGATAGCGCCTGCGCTGGTACCACTTTCTCCAAACTTCCACACCATAACCAACAAGCAAACTTTCTATCAGGTCTGATTTAGCATGCAGTTTGCTGCGTATGCTTGTTTAGTCAGCTGCCAGGATTGAACTTATAATCTCCTGGTTTGGAACAGCTCTACAGCAGTGTGAGCTACGCTATTACCGGCTGCGCGTTACCGGTACACTCTATATTTCTAATATGCCATCCAAATCTTTCCTAGTAGAAAATTTTATTATCAAGTAAATGAATCAGCAATGAAGATCAGTAATTTAAAGAATTAGCAAATGGTTGATTTCAAGAATCAGCACATAATGTTTATAAATCTAAAACTTGTGGTACGGTTGGGGAAGATGATTTTTTTTTTTTTTTTTTTTTTTTTTATAATTTTCATGTCAACAGAAAAATTTTCAATTCTTTTATTTTTTTCAAAAATTGTTTTTAAGAAGTCAGTATTTTTAACTACAACAATAACGATATCATTCTTATTAGCTTTGGGGGAACATATTTCAAGAAAATAAAAAAATTCAGTACGTTATGCTCTGTAAACATTTTGCATATGAAAATTTATGTTTTAACGATAAATGGTTTAAAAAAAATTGTTTTTAAATCAATTGTTTATAAAGAACATTTAATAGAGCATAGCTATTACATTTCCTCACTAAATTTCAAAACAAATATTCGTTTAATGCAAAATCTAAAAGCGTATGAGCCGTGACTAAAAACTCAATTAAGATTTAAATTATATTATTATTTATAAAATATTTAATTTTACCTGAAATATAACAATGTATAACATGTGTGTGTAAATCGATTTTTCTATAGATTTTTTTTCCGTGTTTCAAATACAGAGCTTAGAATATTTTCTTAAAGATATAAATTGAAGCTCATTAAAATAAAAAAAAAGTATTTGCAACCATATAAATATAATTTCTAAGGTTCCTAGTTTACTAGTTGAATAAAAACATTATTTGAACTTATTTTTTTACGAAATAGATTTTCTTTAAAAATTTTCTTAAGGAAGTTTATTTTCATTACTCGTTTTGCGAAACTTTAGAAAAAAGTGGATCACTCTCTTAAAAAATAAAGTATAAATTGTCTATATATTTATTTCTCTTACGTGGCAGCAAAAATGCTGGTATTTTCCAATCTAAATTGGCAATACTATAGTCATTTGTAATAATTTTGATAAGTTATCTTAAGTAATAATTTAAATAGTGTTACATAATTAGTAATTCCTTAAGCCAGTGATTCTCAAACTTTTTTGGGGGGCGGCACAATTTTAACGATTTCGAAACTTGACGGCACACAATGAAAAAAATTAGTTTAAAAGTTGTTTACTTACCTATAATACACTATGTTAAATAGTTTGATAATAATTTTGAATTTGAAATAAAATAATATGTACTACAAAAGCATGTTTATTAAGAGATTAATTCTTTCCAGTAATTTTTTAATAGTTTGTAATTTATTAGTTAGTTTTATTAGTTTATCATTTATTTATTTATTATTTTGCTAGTTATTAATTGCTAGCTTGTTTTCTATATTTATTAACTGTTAGTTTTTTTAACATTGTTATTTTTTGTGATTTCCTGATAACTAGTTTTTTTGCTAATTATTAATTGTTAGCTTATTTTTTTGTTAGTTATCCTTTGTTAATTTGCTTTTATAACTATTAATTGCATAGCTTACTTTAATGATAATGATTAGCTTTTATTTCCGTTTGAAAGTTAATATTTAGCCTGCTTTCCTTTGTTAATTAATAATTTTAATAATCATTAAATTTCCTACTTAATTCAACATTTTTTAAAATTGCCAAAGACAATTTAAACGCCTCCTTCTTATTTTAACTTATTTTAAGATTGTCAGAGACAAGACAATCGCCTACAAAGATATACACGCGGTAAAAGTCTGGAAAAATTATAAAAGTATATATATAATATTATGTATGTATATATAATATTATGTATGTATATATAATATTATATATATACACGACTTTTCTTTAATTTAAACTTTGCTCGTAATAAAAAAAAGCATTGTAATTTTTATTGTATCATTTCTAATATTTGGCGGCAAATTTTAAGAATTTGGCGGCACACAAAAGTGCCGCGGCACAGTGGTTGAGAATCACTGCCTTAAGCATTTGATTATAAACATGTTGTGAGGCTGTTTTAACGCTGTTTTTCGAAGCTCTGTCTACAAGGACATTATATATATTACATTATATATATATATATATATATATAAGCAAAAAAATTTAGAAAAAATGGAGAGGAAAAAAAAATATTACATTTTCGGAAAACAAAATAAAGAAAGGGTATAATCTCTTCATCAGCTCACACGATTATATCCGCAAAAAGGAGTGCTTTCTAATATTGTATCAATATAGCCAAAGCAAAATATATCAATACAATAGTGTGAGGAGCACTCAAAAAATTTAAACGAAATTAGAACACATTAGGTAAAAAATAAACAAAAATATCAAGCAAACAACAAAAAATAAAATGTAAAGAGATATAGAACAGGATTATATATATATATATATATATATATATATATATATATAATCCTGCCTTGAAGAATTATCTAGGCTTTAGAATGGACAAATAACATAAATATTTTAAGTTATTAAACTTTCTAAAAAATCGCTAATTTAGCGAAATTTTTTCCTCTAGGGGAAAATTATCAAACTCACTGCTTATGAGCCAAGGTAGTGCAGCATTTAAACAAGTTTTTAAATATTAAGACATTAGACCTCAAATGTTTTTCCATTCCCCAAAACTGTAGCCTTACTCCATATTGACGTTTTGCGCCATTTTCAAAATAAACGTAGACGGCACTCACTTTAGATAGGTTAAACTTGACCTAACAGTCATGAGTAACAGTTACAAACTCACAGCAGTTATAAAAATAGCATATTATTCGCAAAAAAAACATCATTTCATATTACGACTGAGCCTTCAAAAAACAGCCTTAAGTAATAATTTAAGTTATGTTTAATTAGTTATTCGTTAAATACTTACTTGGATTCATTTTTTTCTGTAGTCCTCAATGATATTTTAAGAAGTGTTGAATTAGTTAGTTATAAGTTCAGTATTCATTTTTAATGATTACGTATTTTTACGGAAATAAAAACGTTGTAGCAAAGTAATTATTTCAATTTATTTTTGATCCTTTCTATAGTGGCTGTAAAAATTTTAAACATAAACGGTACTATGGTGCAGCTTACTGTCATATCACATATCGGCGACGTTGCTTGCCTTTTCCGTGTAATAACATGGATATTAAACGATACTCATGTTATGACTAGAGAGGTGCGTTAGGAAGTAGTACAGAGCATACTGGAGCATTGAGATAAGTTTTCTATCATAACTCACTACAGAAAGAGAAATAATTTTGATACTTCATCTGTCTGCGTCGCTGAAATGTCTCAAACTCATACTCACGGGGGTTTGTGTGTTTTAATAATTTTGTATGTGTGACAGATTTTAAATTATTACAAAAATTCAATACATCGAGTATTTTTTAACAACAACGAGGAAATCTCTTAAAAATATATAGTTAAAACTGAAAACAAAGCTGCGGGAAATAGTTACTATTTTCAGTTTAGAATAATATTTATGAAAATTATAAGTGGGAAACACTATCGCTCAATCGCTTCTTAATGAAACCCAAATAAAACCCGATCGGTTTAATCATATCCTATATATCAGAATAATAATTCGATTTTACGAACGAACACTCTGTAGAGCATTGTCTTATCATGGATCCGCTCTGTCAATCATCTAGAAGTGAAAACATTGTCTTCCTCTATTATTCTAGAGTATTTTCCTTTCGTTTTATTAGTGCATTAAAACTCTTCGAAAGTGCGAATTACTTCGCCTCTAATAAGAGTAATTAAATCAAGAGCCGTGACTAGAAGAATGAGGATATTTCTCAAATCTAGGGAAATTAGAATTTAGATATTTCAAAGCAAAGCCAGTTATGGCAATTAGAACCACTTGTTTTGTATATTTATAAAATGGTGATTATAAAATTACTTTGTGTGCAGCTTTATATTAGCGAAATCTCTCTTATTTTCAAATTAAAATAATATAACAAAGCTGTATCTCAGTGTGTCTTTTACTTCTACGAATACCAATCAGAACTCATGCATAATAAGGAAAACCATAACACAATACCAATGACTTATGATATTTAATTAATTTTTAATATTCGGAATAAACAATTTAAATAAGAAAAATAGTCAGGGTAGAAAAGTGAGGGGAAAATCACACGTTTGCTTGAAATTTTTTAATACCAGTGATTCTCAACCTTTTTTTTTGGGGGGGGGGGGCGGCACAATTTTAAAGATTTCGAAATTTGATGGCACACAATAAAAACCTATAATACACTGCGTTAAATAGTTTGATAATAATTTTGAATGTGAAATAAAATAATATGTACAAAAAAAGCATGTTTATTTAGGGATTAATTCATTGCAGTAATTTTTTATTAGTTAGTAATTTGTTAGTTAGTTTTATTAGTTTATCAGTTATTTATTTATTATTTTGCTAGTTATTAATTGATAGCTTGTTTTCTATATTTATTAACTGTTAGTTTTTTTAACATTGTTATTTTTTGTGATTTCCTGTTAACTAGTTTTTTTGCTAATTACTAATTGTTAGCTTATTTTTTTGTTACTTATCCTTTGTTAATTTGCTTTTATGACTATTAATTGCATAGCTTACTTTAATGATTAGCTTTTATTTCCATTTGAAAGTTAATATTTAGCTTGCTTTCCTTTGTTAATTAATAATTTTAATAATCATTAAATTTCCTGCTTAATTCAACATTTTTTAAAATTGCCAAAGACAATTTAAACGCTTCCTTCTTATTTTAACTTATTTTAAGATTGTCAGAGACAAGACAATCGCCTACAAAGATGTACACGCAGTTAAAGCCTGGAAAAATTATAAAAGTATATATATAATATTATGTATGTATATATAATATTATATATATACACTTTTCTTTAATTTAAACTTTGCTCGTAATAAAAAAAAAGCATTGTAATTTTTATTGTATCATTTCTAATATTTGGCGGCACATTTTAAGAATTTGACGGCACACAAAAGTGTCGCGGCACAGTGGTTGAGAATCACTGCCTTAAACCATCCTTTCTAAGTCACCTTTGTTTTTCACCAGTGCTCTTCCGAATTTGTGGTTTCTGAATAACCATCCTTCCTCCACGATGTTTTTCAAATCTTATAATCAGCTTCAATGACATTTTATTTAAAGAAAATAAATTCCAAATGGGTCTCGTTGAAAAATGTTTCATATTTTCAGCACTAATAAGCTAGATAAACTCTAATTTATATTAGATCCAAAGCACATGTAGGGGAAAGGTATTGAATATGGGGCAGTTCAATAACATGCAACAACCTTTTTGATGGAGATGAAGGATTCAGCCAAAAACAATCTTAAGCACATCTGAAGTGTGTTTGAAGACGATAGTGAGAAAACAGAAGCCCTTCTGTTGCAGTGTGAGAATAGATTAAGTGTAAAAAATTTCCTTCGTTGAAGTTTTTTAATTAGTCATTGAGGAATATGATTTTTCGTCAAATGCGAATTTAAAATTTTCGGTCAAATGATTGCCTATAAATGACCATGGTCTAAGAGAGTAACAATTAGATATAATGAGCAATAGTAATAGTACTTTAATCACGTCGCACTAGAGTTGCACAATAGGGTATTTTATTTTATTTCATAACCGTCGTTGAACAGCCGGCCGTATTTCTGGTTTACGACTATTAATGTTGAACACAGTAGCCTTGTAGGTTTGAACCCAGTCCAGAAGACAAGGGAGCTCCTGGAGCAAGTATTGGGAGAAATTTGCTTTCGTGGAGGACTTTAGGATGAAACCAACCCGCATTTGCGTTTCATGGAGAGGAAGACCATGAAAACCTCCCAGAGTTAGCCTGACGACAGGGGGACTCTAACCCATGATCCGCCTACGGCTGAGGATATTTTGCGTCAGTACTGTGGTCGGTGTGAGCCGGATGCGGAATTCGTATTGACCAGCCATCGCTGGGATTAGAACCCGGTTCACCTCATTGGACTGCAAGCGCTCTATCCCCTGAGCTATTACGGCTCGCACATTAGGCTATTAGCGATGGTTCGGGAAACATCCCTGAAGATGATCCAACGACATGCCGTCGCAATTTTGATCCTCACCAGAGGAGGTGGCTCCCCCACTTTAGTAGCCCGACGACTTGAGCAAGAACTTTATGGTAGAAGAGTTTTAATGAAGATAGATTCTTCTCGGCTCCTTTTGCAGTCAGACCATAATGTCCACCCATCTGCTAACTGACCGCCACCAATGATGCTTGTGAATGATCTACTGGGTACCGTATCTTGCGATCACTTCACTGTGTCATTTGATCAGATGAATGTAATATGTTACGGCTATGTCTTGATGCTATCCCATATTGAAACACCTTTTATAGTTTTTGAAAATTCGTGAACATTTTATTTTTTTAAGAAGATACTGTGATGCTTTTGAGATTTGTAAATTCCGCCGATCATTAAATAACTTGATGCTTCAAAATGCTGCAAATTTTTATATAATACTTGCATTTATTTTAATTTTGATTTCATTTTAAGAAGGTTAAGCTTACAATAATTCAAGTCTATTCTCTTCAATAATTCCATGATTCCATTGGTATCATAGATTCCATATCAGAAAAACTGAATGAAACAGATTGGAACAAAAATAAGCATTTCTTATTTTTGTTACAAAAAAGTACCCCTCCTCTGAAGTCTAAACTTTGCATATTCTGAAAATTCTCAACTTTCTTCTTCTTATAGTAATAAAAAAAAACTTTATACTTATTTTAGTCAATGATACCTAACTGGTTCTTCGGACGTTTTTGTGTGATTCACAAAACATTGGACTTTCTGTATGCTAAAGACATGTTAAAGGCATTTGGTGTTCTTTTATTAAAATAAGTTTAGCCTTTTCAATATGCCTTGTAATTGCTGAAAAAAGCATGCTTTCTAAATAATTAAATGTAACTATTCAATATTATCTTTCACTGGATAATCGAACTTCATGTAATTAAAGAATTCCATGAAAACTTTAGATCTAGAAATTGAATTTTCAAGTAGTAAAACTTAATATAAACAATTTAGAGGCCTAACGTTATATATTATAATTAATAAGAGCAGTTGTTATTTTAAGTTACCGAATCCGAAGCAAAAAATACTTCTTCTGAACCTTTTTAACTTACAGATCAGAATTTCAGACAGTTGTTAAAAATAATTTGAAAAAAAATATTACATGGATAGAAAAACTTCTGGTGAAATTACAGTACATTATAGTAATGGCATTTCTAATACTACTACTAATAATAATAAAACATAGTTCTGATTATAAAAACCAAACTATACGGTATTTAGACCATTTCTTTGGTAATTTTTTCGTTCATATGGAAACAGTTTACAGGAAAGTTTGGTTACAATACTGAAAAGTAATTTTAAGCACACAAATGGTTTTGATGCTATGTTCTGAGATATCATGATTATGCCAAATTTCATCAGGTATTTTAAAACTGTATTTTATTGTTAATTTTACCAAAAACATTATCAAAAAGCTTCAGTAAAAATTACCGAGATTTTTGTTGTTTCCATAGAGTCAGAAACGTGATAAATTTTACCATATTCTGGTAATTGAAGCCATTCTTTTTTTCTCAGTGTATAAATTATCATTTTTACATGGAATTACCTTTGGATAATCACATTTTATAATAGTAAACATACACTTTCAGATTAGTTTCATTCCGGAGATCTGGCAAAATATGCAAAAAGTTTAATTAACTTTCGAGGATCCAAGCTTATGACCGTTCTCTTCACTAAACTATTGAGATCACATATATTCTAGATTGTAGTTACACTCCATATTTTGGCGTTCCAGAACCCAATTACGCCGGGGGGAAAATTGTTTATTTAGAGAAAGTGTGTTTTTGTGTTTGCTTTTTTCAACTTTGACTGTCGTCGAATATCAGCGTAATTAATTAGCATATTTAAGGCTAGGCCATCGAACATTAGGATTTATAGCTTGTACGAGAAAATTCGATCATCAGATCAAAAGTTATTTAGATTTTTTAGCAACTTTTTTTTTATTCGCGTACTTTATTTTCTACTATAGAAATAGCAATGGCGGTATAGTAGGTCAGCAGTAAAATTTTAAAGCTTATTACAGTACAATCTTAACTTTGCTTTCAGCTTGCGGTAAAAGGAAACAGCAATTATAAATGGACCACTTAAAAAAAAAAATAATAATAAAAATAAAAATGTACAATCGATTATAAATAATATACACTGAATACTATACGATTTTCAAAATTCTAAATATCTTAATGGTTATTTAATATTTAAAACTAATTGGAAAGATTTTTACAAAGTGCTCTCCAATCAAGTTACAATCAGCAGTTAGGTTACAATAGGCTAGCAGTTAGAATTCTTTTTTTTCAGCTTGCAATATAATGAAACATTAATTAATCATTATAAATGGTATAAAATTTTAAAACAAAACAATTGCACATTTATACTTTGTAAATATTATTCACTGCATACGATAAGATTTTAATAATTCAACGCACATTTCCTTTTATATCATATTCAAAAGTAATTGAGAAGAAAATTACTATGTAATCGCTATTCATATAACAATCGAAATCAGTTAGATTACAATAGATTAGCAGTAAAAATTATGAAGCTTATTACAAAGTAATGTCGAATAATTTTCCTAATTTTTACTGCTAGCTCATGAGTGCATGATAAAAGGAAACAATAAATCTAAATAGTAAATTTTTTTTTTTTGGCACATATTTTTGCACTGTATATAATATGACTTTAAATGAAAATATCATATTTATTTTTAGACAAAATTTGATTTTAAATAGCTGTAAAGAAAATGTAAAACTAAATGTACTTTATTATTTTTAATTCGAAAGTAATTGAAAAGTTCGTTACAATGTTCTTTCCAATTTTTTGCTTTTTTAGCTTCCGATTAAATAAACTAACCACTAAATCTGTGCAAGCGGCGTCATTTTTTACTCTTTTTGTTTATTATATTTACAAATAAACACGACTTTCTAATCTTCAATGTTTCTCCATTGGTCAATAGATCTTCCAGATCGCAAATGAAGTGCGTCATTCATTGGCTGCAGCTCCACGCTTGAGTGACCATTCTGGAGCGAGGCATTTCGAACATTGATCATTGCCAGATTGCCCACGTTAGCAGACGATGTTGCCTTTCACTTCATCTCATTCATTGTTTTCGTTCTTTGTGAATTTTTTAAATATCGTTAATTGAAAATGTTAATTGGTGTTGTTTTTCGCTTCCGCTATGTAATGACGATACAATTTCATATTGTTATGAATTTAAGAAAACTGCCCAATTAATGCCTATTTCGTGTCATTTATTTTTTGATTCTGGAGAAACGGACAAAACAATTTCTTCATTTTGTGCCGCTTGCCTGGTTCGGATATGACCAGTCCAGGTAAGTCATACTTTGGTCTAATTTATAGTGGTATTGCCAAAAGTTACCAAGTCCAAATTTAATAAAAATTTGCAATTAACTTGCTTTTTTTCAATTTTAAAGTTTTATATCTCACGATTTACTTAATAATGTTTATATGGAAAAGGTTCTGTTACTTAAAATGAAAATCTTATAATAATCATTTCTTTAGTTTTTTCCAAATAATTGCTGCTTTTTTTTTTTTTTAATTTTCAGATCAAGCTTTTTTAAATGTTTTTTTGTGACTTCTTATTCAATAGTTAATTGAAATTCAGCACTATGTTTATTAATTGCTTACAATCATAACAGTGCGTAAAGTTATTAAATGTTTACTGTCCACTACACTCACGAAAAAAATATTTAAATCTAAATATAAAGTATACTTTATTTTTTCGTGGTACAGTATATTCATTTATTTCAAATTCTTTAAACTTAATAACTTTTTATTAACTTTATTTTTTTTTTTTTTGAATTAATACTTTTTATAAAAATGAGTTTGTATATTAATTTACAGTTCAATTCTTAATTATAATTTAGTACTATGTTGAAAAAATGTTTTCGACTTCATGTTTCTTACAGGTATAATTATAAAATAACTTTGGGTCTAAGTATAATAATATACTTCTTTTTAGTGCTATTAAGTTTTTGCTCGAATTGTTAGAACTTTTTTCAGATTTTGTTTTCCCTTTTTTGTTAATTTTTCGAATCAATGTTTTTTTTTATAAAATTTTTTCATTGTATGGATTAATTGCATCGATAATTGGTGTTAAATTATGATATTATGTAAATACTTTCCGCTACGTATTTCTGCCTGTTACAATCATAAAATAATTTGGACATTGAATTAAACAATGACCTGACATTTGGTACTAGTGATAATTTATAGCCAAATGAACACGGAGGAGAAAAAAAATTCTGGCTAAATTACTGCACTTGTACGGTAATGACATCTTTGTAAAAAAAAACATGATTCTCGTAACTAAACTGAAATATATGGTACTTATACCACTTATTGATAATTTTTCCGTTCGTATGGAGATGGTTTAACGGAGCTTTTGGTTTTCAAAATTAGAGTTCTCATTACCACACACCACACATTTAGTAAAAAATACAAAACTGAAAAGTAAATTTAACTAAATCTAATAAAATATAATCAATGATCAAAATTAATACCAATAAGAATTTAATTTGTCAAGCATCACTGGCTGCGGTTAGTAAGTGGGTGGGCGACCACTTTGATCAGCCTGCCTAGGAACCGAGGGTACGCGGAATCTGTAAACTGTTCTACCGTAAAGTGCTCGACTTCACGCGCAGATCATCGAGCAATCAAAGCAGGGAAGCCATTCCCTCTGTAGATCAAAATTGTGATGGCATGTCTTCGGGTCATTCTCAAGGATGCTTTCCCTACCGTTGCCAATAGCCCGTTGATCAGCTCTAGTGCGACGTAAATAAAGTACCTACCTACTTGTCATTACTATAAGTAAAACTTTAAATACGAAATTTTATTTTAGAATATGGAATTATTTGAGTGGACAAGAACTACTTAGATGGAAAAAAAATGCTGGAAAATTTTTAAGATTGCTATTAAAGGGATTTTGTCTGCAATTCATAAACAATTACGCACATGAAATTTAGAAAAGAACTAAAAATAATAAACAAAATCAAGTATGTGATAAATGCTGTTTACATTTCATGCAGGCTTTTTGAAAGTGAAAAAATGAAACAGTTACACTTTGACGAAGAAAATTTATTAAGTATACTTATAAAAGTTATTTTTAAATGTGGTTTAACTATAAAATGTACAAAAGAGCTTTCATACAAAGTTGGTTCAACTTCAAGTCTACTGCAAAATTTCAAGTCGGTTTAATCTTAAAATTTACCGAAATACTTTTACTTAAACTACTTCTAAAAGATGCTTTATACTTAAAACTTACAAGAGAATTTTTTTACGCTTTTACAGAAGAAACTAAGTTGAAAATTTGATTCATCTATAAAAAAACTATTTCTTGAGTTGTTTTTCAAAGTTGGTTTCAGCTTATTTACCAAAAAAAGCCATTATTTTAATTCATTTTTAAAGTTTACAATAGCCGGTTCTACCCTCCAAAAGTTTTTGATCATCGACCTTAAGTTTTATATTTCTTCTGGACCCCATCTATTAAAAATGATAAAAAGATTATCTGCTTCTTAAATGAGTTATTTTATTTTGACAAAATCGAATTTTTAAGTAAATCAATAAGAAGGCTTGTTGGCTAAATTAAGGCTGCTTGGCTTATTGGCTGGAAGTCTTATTGGCTGCTTGGCTAAATTAACAATGCTTAGTTCGAAATTAGTTAACTTCTATCTCGGAGCTTCATATTTAATTTAATTCTTCGTTTTGTTAAAATAGAATTAACACGACTAAAGCAAGATTTAACCATACGTGTATAAACTTGGGAAACATTTAAAAAGGGAAATGCCGCATTACTAAGTTATGGTTAGTTTTACGTAATATTCATATTCATTCAAAATTTGCTTACAATTTCTTTCAAAATTTGCTTAAATTATTAAAAAACATCTTTCTTTTAAGTTCAACTTATAATTCAGAACTTCATCTCGCATATGAGTATCGATATTTTTTAACTCGAGCGGAAAGTGGTGCGATAATCCATTGTGGAATATCCATAACTTCAATATCTCCAAAGTTTAATTTAAAATCATTGCGATTCAATTGCATTGAATTGAATAGCATTGTTATTCATTCATACATAGACCCATAATCGACACTTAATCGGATAAACTCTTTGTTATACGATATCGATCGCTAGGAGTTTATATTGAATAATTTGAAGATCCCTCGTTCAATCTTAAAATTTATTTTTTAAAAAAAAACTTTTACTTTTTAAAATCAGTTTATTTCATAGCTTTTAAATCGACATAATAAAATGTATTTTTATGTTGCTATTTTCAAATAATCGATTGCATCGGCTAATTGAAATAGCTGATTTAAAATATGGTATTTTGTCTTAACCGCCACTTTTTCATTTGAAAGACTTGAGGCAATATAATTATGAAGCGCATTTTAAAACTGTCCACAACAGCATTTTTAATTTCTTTTTAATGTTTATGAAAACAATAAAATGTCTTTAAGCATGGTCTTTTTGGATAGTAGAAATTCCAGAAATGTGCAACCTATACCTCTGGATACAATACTAAAAAATAGTTAGATGAGAAAATGTCGTATAATAGTGAGATTTATTGCCCTAGAACTTTCAAGTCAACCGTTATTTTCAAAACTTTTCTACCAAATTCAGTTTAAATCTTTCGTGACGTAAATAAATACACGAATAAAAAAATTCTGGTAAAAATACCGTGATGTATGGTAATGACGTTTCTAGTAGAGAAAAACATTATTCTAGATTAAAATATACGGTATTTAAACCATTTATTTCGTAATTTTCCCCTTCATAAAATAATGGTTTACCCGAAATTCGTGTTTCCCAAATAATAGTTCTTATTACCGTACATTTGTAAAAAATACAAAACCGAAAAAAAAAAAATCAAGCAAATAATTGTTTTTTATGCCATGTTCTAGGTTATTATGATAAAATTATTAAATTTACCAAATTTCATCACACATTATGAAATTATATTTTACGATTAATTTTAAAAATCATTATCAAAACGCTTTGATTAAAATTACCGAGCTTCCAGAAAGCCAGAAACGCTCTAAATTTTGCCATATTCTGGTTCATATTTTTGATTATACTTTATTTTTTAGTGCTCAATTTGAAAATTCTACAGTGTTTTGGTGGCACACTTGCTTTTCTTTTTCTTTTACTTAATATACAGAAAAAGAATATCTTGTAAACACAAAAGAATGGGTCTAATTAATTGAGAATTGAGATGTATATTATCTCAACATTGTTTTTTATAAATTGATTTAATCTTAATGGAGTGATCATTAATGACCATTAAATATAAATCCGAAAAATATATTACTTAATTTTAAAATCTGTGGGGTAGCAAATTGATTTACTATTTACTTGCTAGTATTATATTAATCTTTCATTGCAAATTAATTTTTATTTGTGTACAAACATTGTCCGTCTGATTTGTTCTAACATTGATAATTATAAGTATACCATAACATTAAGTACAAAAGCAGTTTGACAAAAAATTTCAGATTCACCTAATAACCAGTAATTTAAGTATTTCGTTAGTTTAAGTATTAGTATACCTTTATGTAATTTTCTTCCAAAATGGAAAAAAAAAATTATTCTGAATATTTTTTATTTACAATCATAAAATTTAGTAGATTTTTTTTTATTATTCAGGTTAGTTTACAGTATTAGAATTTCGGAGGGTGTTGTACCATAATATTTGTAAAGGTACTTATGTTATTTTTATTTGCGTCACACTAAAGCTGCACAATGGACAATTTTTAATGTTCTGCAAAACATCCCTGAGGATGATCCGAAGACATGCCATCACAGTTTTGATTCTCTACACAGGAGATAGCTCCTTCGCTTTTGTAGCCCGACGACTCTCCTAACAAACCCCAGGTCGAGCACTTTACTGTAGAATAGTTTAACAAGGACCGATACCCCGTACCCTAGGTCATACACAAGCTGATCAAAGTTGTCTCCCACCAGCTTTCTACTCACAACCAGTGATGCTTAACTTCGGTGTTCAACTGGGAACCATGTCTTTACAATCGGTCTACATAATATCTTCCAACTTTGCAACAACCTTCATATGGTATAAATTAAACCATATTATCCCCCATTTTAAACTTGTTTAACTATGCTAATGTTTTAACTTCCACAAATACATCATTCATATTAAAATTTGCCCTCGTGGAAGACTTTTTGATGGAACTAACCCGTATTTGTGTTACATGGCAAAACCACGAAAATTTCTCACGGTTAGCCAAACGGCAAGGGGGATTCTAACCCATAATCCGTTTACCACCGAGAATATCTTGCGTCAGCACTGTGGTCGGAGCAAGCCGTGTGCGGAATTCGTTTCGACCAGTCATCGCTGGAATGCGAACCCGGGTCGTTATTATTGTTAACTATTCCATAGTAGTTATTATAATAATAATATCTCCTACCCATATGCGCAATCAAATCAATCTTGTAAGAATAAATTACGCCCAAGAGCTTTCTTGACTTTATTTCAGTTGTTATAGAACAATTAAGAACAATAACAAAAACAATGAAGTAACAATGAAGGTAGTTAACATTATTCTTGCATAATACAGCAAAATATAATATTGTGTTTTTTTTTTTTTTTTTTGTTTCTTATTTTTAATAAATGTGGTAGCTTTTGATAGTCGATTTGTGGTAGATTTGACTTCGAGGATTTTTTTTCGTACATGAAAATAATATTGGATGGATCGAGATTTTAAGTCACAAGGCAGGGAATTAAAAGCAGTGTTGGTGACACCTCAACATATTTATCTAAGTCTAACTTACTTTTTGTGAATTTAGCAGCTTTTAATACTCATATATCAGTAATTTTATGCGTATATGAACGGGGTGATTTTAAGCGTAAAATAAGTTTATTTCGTTCAAAGAGTTTTGAAAACGTCATAAAACATTAAATTGAAAGCTGTGTTGAGGAAGTATAAAAGTAGCTTTTTAAACTATGTATCTAATTTTTTTAAGGACTTTGACACTGTATTGTTTCAATCCATAGCTTCTTGTAATGAATTCAATTTTTTCCTTCAGAAAAAGTTTTAACAATTGAAAAAAATTACAAAATTTATTTAAAGCTTTTTAAACAATTTAATCTGAATTGTAAATAATTCTAATATTATACTTTCAGATAAGTTGTAAAATATTGTTTCAAAAACTTTTCAGTGTGGGATTTAAAACTAATAAAAAGCAAGTTATTATTAAAATTATTTTGTTCGAAAAACATATCGAACTCTAAACTACTGAATATGATATCTCTTTTAAGTTTTATGTCTTTTCTATTAAGCATAGTTAAATATAGGTAGTGCTTCATTGTCCTTATTTTATTGCATTTTATTAAATGTGTTTTTACGCTTTATTGCATACTTATTGCAAAGGACAAGCTACTAAATAATTTAAAATAAAGGTTGAATACTTTATTTAAAGAGATCAAATCAAAGCTTAACCTCGTCCCGCCACCGTCAGGGGGGGCATTCGGCGATTTATTTAAAGGGATAATAGACGCGTTAAGAAATTGATTTAACATTAAAAAAAATTAACTACATTTTGTTTAAATTGCTCGTTGCACATTCATTACATCTTCGTTGACTGCACGTTCGTTAGATTTTTTTAAAACATATATTTGCCAATTCAGTCCGTAAAATAAACAAAAGGAATAAAAGAAATGTTCAGAAAGACTACATTTTTCTCTAAACTTGATTTCGTTTGATTTCATTGAATCCAGAAATTACAACATTTAATAACATTTATATGCGTTTGCATAGCATTCTTATTTTTTTTTTTAAATAAAATAAAAGCTTAAATTAGAATTTGTTTAGCTTAGGGACCAAAATAAAATGGCAGTATTCATAGATGACAAAGTGATTTAAACTATTTTGTCGCATTTCCCACTTCCTTTTAAAAAGATTTTGTTACAATAAATACAGCAAAGAAAGCGGAACTATGAAATTACTTTAATCGGATTTGGCAACAGAAAAAAACTTCTGCAAAAGGATAAAACGGAAAAAAATGAAAGCTACTTTAAGTGGCGAATCAAAATAAGGGGAACGAAAAACCAGTTCAGTCATGATCTCTAATATAGCTGTATTGTTATCAGCTCATTAAATTATAAAAAAAAGTATAAAAAAGTAATTATAAAAATAAATTCTGTAATTTTATAAGAAAATGATCTAGCAAATCATTTCTTAAAATGTGCAACTGGCATACTTATGCAATATATACTAAGGCAATATCCCTATAAATCTCAGTTAATTAAATTAATTAAACGTACGCATTTGAATAAAATATTTTTCTCAAGTTATTAAAAATCACTTGAGTTATTAAAAATCAAGTTATTAAAATGTGTTTTTGTAATATTGATTAAAGGTAATAAATAACTTTATAATAAATATCAACTAGATAAGTTATGAAAAAATACGAATATATATTATTACAAATTCATCTTCTTACTTTCAAATTAATTAGTGGAATGTTTTTTGAAAGCGTATTTTACTTATTAATACTGTATTTAATACGGCCATAGCTTTACGCCAGGGAATTAAACTATAAATTCATAAAAAGCATATTCTTCTCTTTGAATTATATATATATATATTCTTAAATTATGATTGGAATACTAATATTTATGTATATTTATTTCGCAAATATTTTCTCACTGGTTGACCACACACCTGCTGACTGCAGTTACACACTCCAGAATTACTTTCATAACTCCTACCGAACTATTTGATTGTTTTTCTTCTCATAGGAGTTTTAGTCTAGCTTTGAATGGTCCTCTCTTTGAAATATATAAAGTTCAAATATGTAGCACACACATTCCGGTAAACTTTTTTATTAATGTACATATTCTTACTTTTTTGTTTCAGTAAGCCCACAAAATATTGTTATAAACCGAAATATTCCTATTAACACTATACTTAGCTAAGCATATAAAATTCACCACAATATCAGCAGTTTCTAGCTTTAACCTCAATTAATTAAGCATCTCTTGCACCAATAACCTCTTGCATCAGTTAGGTGATTTTTACCTACATTACTGACAATATCTACCTTTCTTAATACTTGCCGGGATTGACTTATTTCGAAATAAAATGGAAAGAACAGTTTCTAACGTAAGCAAATGCCTCGTTTCAACAACCAATCAGGATCGAGATACCCACACTACGTCACTTGCAAGTATTCCATTCTACATTTTAGCGTTTGGTGACTCAACAGTTTTAAGCAATTTAATCTATCATTAAATCGTAAATTATAACGAAACAAAGAAGGTCTTGAAAAAAAAAATCTTTAGTAATAAAGAAGGTAAAAATGTACTAGAGGATTAAGGCAAACATTTAGGTTGAATCCATCAGCAAGTTCATTTAACAGAATTAGTTTAAAGTTAAGTTGTGATGAAAATTTAAAAATCACCCTATTTACGCAGTTGTAAAGTAATGAGATGATTGAATATTAAAATTGACATCATTGAAATAAAAAATATTTAAAAAAAATAGAACCGTTTGTTTAATTTGCAATTAGCTTTTCTTTTCTGTCCAGCTTATAGCTCAGTTTGATTCAGCTGTTCGTTTCCATAGAGAAAAAGATATTTCATCGGTTTCGTGATAATCTGCGAGTTATTGCTTAATATAGGTTAAGAAGAAATAGAAATAAAATTAAATTTCGTATAAATTTGTTTAGTTTCACTTGTGTTTAAAATTAGGAGAATTACCCTACAGAGTTAATGAATCGATTTAAATAAAATTCAGTTTGAAGGTAGGTTGAAATAATACAAACAAAATAAACATTCATAAAGCACTCTCATGTTCGTGCGGTACACGGAGACGAAAAGTATGAAACTGGGGTTTGAAAAATCGTACGAAAACTAAATCAGTAAATAAATAGTGTAGCTTTTAGGGTTTAGTTGAAGTTGGGTATTTCTTATATATGTAACATTAAACGACAACAGTTAAGAAGCAGAAAGAAATATCACATGACCGACTTTGTTTCGTTGAATGTAAGGGATTTTCTTACATCAGTAGAAAAGGACAGATGTTTTCTCTCTAAATTTGTTTTGTAAGCGATATTCTATACTAACCAAAATTACTCAATGGAGAAGAAAAATAAACAAAAACAAAAAAATTCTTGTGATTTTTTCTCTCGTTATTTGTTTATTATATTTTTCCACATACGAGTATAAATTTGTTATAATGAAAAAACAGATTTTTGCAGATTATTGTTTGTTTTTTTCTTCAAATCATTATGCTTATTTACTCAAGCATATAAGTTATAATGATAAATTTTAAGAGATCTATGTAGACTATTAAGAGATTTTTGTAGACTATCAGTTTCTTAAATTACTATACTCTTCAAATTGAGAATATAATTTTTTTACATTACAAAATTACAAGATTTATCTAGAGTATCAGTTGTTTTGATTACTATAATCTTCAAATTAGACTGTATTTATGTTGACTCTCGATTCTTTAGATTGCTATACTCTTCAAGTTAAGAGAAATGATCTGTTTGTATTAAAAGTTTATAAGATTTATATAGACCAGTTCTTTTAATCACTGTATTTATATTGTTCTGAGATAGCTTAGAAGAGAGTGAATTCATATACGTGAGGAAGGATTTTTTCTTCAAAATTTAAGGAAACTTAATTATTATTTCTTAACTATTTTCAATTTTCGCATAAAAAAAATAATAAATTTAAGATTCGGCATCTCTTGCGTATTATAGAACACTTTTATAATGTATATCTTTACATTTTGGTCATAAACAAAATCCACTGGGCTCAAATAATAAGATATTTGTCTACTACCAAGTATCCAAATTATTATTTGAGTCTGGTTTCTTACTTTTCTAATAAATTTTCATTGAAGTTAAAAACTCCAATCAAATATCCTTATTTACATAAATAATCAATTTTCAAAGATATACAAACAAAGAAAAAATCGTAAAATACTTTTTTAGTTATAAAACTATGCCAAATGTTGTCAATATTTAAGTTTATTAGAATGAAAAAATTTAAAAGATTTATGAAAAGTATCAATTTTTCTGAATACCATGTTTCTCTAAATTAAATAAGACTGTTTGCATGAAAAAATATAGGATATAAGTAGGCTATCGACTCTTTCAATTACTATACTTCCTTAACTATCAATATAAGTTAGCTCAAATGAAAAAAATACAAGATTTAAGTAGATCATTTATAAAAATAAAACGTATAAAATAACTTAATTTACACGTAGTTAAAGACACCTAGCGTAGCATCTAATCATTTTTAATTTCATCCCAAAAATTAAGAAAAGTAAGATGGCTGAATTATGACCAAACTGAAGCATCCACAAAATCTTAACTAATTAACATAGTTCGACAAGTTTGGGTGTAAAAATTTAGGAATGAAAACATTGCGAAATAACGCATAAAACTAAATCACATTTGAACTGATTTTTACCAAAGTTATTAATATTATTGCAATTTTATTACACGTAGCTCATATGTGAGCAAATTATTTGTTCTGCAAAAAATACCAAATCTTTTGAGAAAATAAATTCAAAAATATTTTTGAAGGTATTGATTAAAAACTCATGTAGAAATCTGACACGAATTTTTTAAATTCGTTTAAATCGATATTTCAATTGCTTTCTACTTTTGATACTTTTTTGGTTTGACTAATATTTGTGCAACTAATTACACGTAGATTAGAGTTATACGACTTTAGTAAATAGTTTGCTCTGCTAAATAGATCAAATATTTTGACAAAAATAGATCTAAAAATACTTTTAAACTTAATGGTCACAAAGTAATATAGAAATATGACACAAATTTTCAAATAAGTTTAAATTGATATTTTGATTGTTTTTTACGTTTGATTGACGTTTTTATTATTTTATTACAGACATTTTCAATTAATATGTTAGCAAATTATTTGTTCTAAAAGTAGACCAAATCTTTTGACAAAAATGATTTCAAAAATATTTTTAAACTTTATATTTACAAGCAAACGTAGGAAACTAACACGAATTTCTAAAAACAATTAAATTCATAATTTTTCGTATCATATTTCAGATTTTTTAAAAAAATCACTACTATTTTTAGTTTGAAATTTTTATTTTATCTCCGAGTTTCAAATTTAAAGTAGTTTTTTCAACAAAGCTAATTGTTTACAAAGCTATTACAAAAGGAAAAGAAATGGTACACTAGTGATAACAACTACAATTGTCTTTCTTAAACTGTAGGTTGTAGAATTTCTATACTGAATCATACATTGTGTTGTACATTTACTATTTTACAATATTTTTGAAGAAAATGTATACTTATTTCTGAAAGAAATTAAGTTTATTTTTTCAGAAAAGATTAATTTTTTGTGGTTAATTAGTCTACTAATAAATAGTAAACAAACCTTTTTAATCACTGACCTTGATTAGTAAAAAAATAGAGTCCTTAAATGAAAAATATTTCAAGTTTCTCATTTTTTATTTAGCTGATTTTTATAATTCATACAATACGAACCAAAACAAGCTTACTATTACTGTTGCAGGTACATAAAAAATTTTTTTTGTTCAAAACTAACTTTATTTGCATTTAAAATAAACTCATTATATGCCTATAATGAGATAAAAGTCAATTCATTTATAATTTACGTATATGTAGTTTAAAATATTTTTTTAAAAGAAGTATAAAATACTTTTCGAGCATAAATTTTAACAGACAACTATTTTAACGATTCCCAAACATTCAAATAATATAAGATGTATTTTAAATTATAAAAAATATATTAAATTCCAACGTATATTTTAATACTATTTTACATATGATTAAACTTACACCTACGGCAATTGACATTTATTTAAAGAAATATGTTATAGTAAATAAAAACATTTGAAAACATTTTACATATTTTAAGAATAATTTTATAAAACATATATAAGAACCATACTCCCAAATAGGCATAGCTTATCAACTTAAAGCAAATTTGAATAAAATTTCTATACTATATTGTAATCATTTCTGATCTGTATTACTTAGGGTAACGCCAAAACAAAGCCAAAAGCAGGAATTTTTTTCGTAAAAAATAAAACTATATCATCAATTTCATATCAGGTTATTATTTCTACTAGGAGTAAGCAATTTATATATTTTCCACTTCACTTATTGTGTTTATTGATGCATTTTATTTAAATGATTTATGAATTTACATCCTGAATTTATCCTTTAAGCTTCAGAGCTTTTCAATTCAATTTAACTATTTAAATGCACAACATATTGTTATTAGAGGTTTAATATGTTTAAATAAATTGTCAAACTGATAGTCTTGTTTGTAAAAGTATATTATTTCGCTAAAAGAAGAGAAAAATACATTTTTATGCTGAAGAATGGGATCATGAAACTGAAACAGGGAAATTTAACTGACAAATTATTTCATTTAATGCCTTATAGAAATATTGGTTTTCTTTTTTAACTTAATACATTCATAACATTACTTAATTGCAAATATATAAAATAGTTGAAATAGTTTTCTTGATCCTTTTCAGGATCATGTAGTGTAACAGGGAAACTATATTGCCTTATAAAAATGTTGCTTTTATTTTTTAGTATTATACATTGATAACGAGAGTCAGTATTAGGGGACCGGAAAGTAATGTTGTTTAGGTACCAAGTATAAATTATTAAAGGCTCCTATTATTTATTATTTGCAATATATTAAATAGTATTTGATGAAAACCCTTCTTTATCATTTTCGTGATCATGAAACTGAAACAGGAAAAAATTAAATGTCAAACTATTTCCTTAAGAGTGGCTTTTAATTTCGTCATTGTTGTTTTTAATACCACTTAGACCAGCCATTGGCCTTTCGCGAATTATGATGGCTTAACGAACAAACTTCATAAAAGTTTGAAAATTAAGTCATGAATATTTAACAAACTCCATGTCAAACAAACGTCATGAAGCCATGAAGTTCGTTTGACTCTAGAGAAATGCAAGGGTGGAAGTACGTCTTAGCTCAGAATCCCACAGATAGAGGGCAGCACCACTCATTCTTGAGATCACTTCCTTAGTTTAGACATAGATCAGAAAGGAAAGGAAATTTTCACCAGATCCTAGTACCCTTGCATTTATATTTGGCAAAACTGAAATGAACAGCTATCTGGGTACACTTGTTACCAACAAAAATGAGCTAAGGGTCGAAGTTAGGAACAGACTTTTGATGGCTAATAAGTGCTACTTTGGTCTGAGGAACCAATTAAAATCGAAATTCCTCTCCATTGGTACAAAATTAAATCTATACAAAACCTTAATCAGACCAATTATTCTATATGGTAGCAAGACCTGGGCAATTAATAAAACAGAGGAAAATAGACTACTCATTTTTGAAAGAAAGATCCTTCGGTCAATTTTTGGAGCAGTTAAGGAAAACAATGTTTGGGGAAGCTTATATAATCATGAGATATACAATAAATATAGATTACCTAATATTTTGAGGGTTATTAAGGCCTACAGGATCAGATGGCTGGGGCACGTTTTTCGGCGTAAAGATTTGGACCTAGTTATAAAACTTACTTTTTCGAAAAGTGAAGGAACTAGAAGAAGAGGGAGACCAGCTACAAGATGGTTGGTCAGTGTTAAGAAGAACTTAAAATTGTTGGGAATGAACAGGTGGAAAAATCTAGCTCAAAGTCGCCCTGCTTGGAGGCAGCTAATTGAGAAAGTCTTGGCCTGCACTAGGCTGTAGTGCTGACGAAGAAGAAGAAGAAGAAATGAACAGCAATTAAAAATTTTATCTTATGTTCAGTAAGCGTTTCAAAAGATCTATTCGTAGAACTCATAAAACCAGAAAAGAATATAATGGTATTGATTTAATTATTTTTCAAAACTTATTTTTCAACCTATTTTTACACGTATTTTGATATACAGACTTGTTAATATATTTGTAGTAATGATGTGTAATTGTATTTATACAATACTAAATCAATAGTACAAAAATTTTTCTTCTATTCGGGTGACGGTAATGTTTTAAAAATATTTAAAACATACCATTCAGTTTTAAATGTGCAAAAATAGTTCCTAGAAGACTCAAATAATTTTCATTTACATGCTAAAATTTTTTAAGCCTTGCATTTGTATTTGGCACTTCTCAAAATGAGGGAATAATAACATTAATAGTACACTAAAAAGAAAAATATGGTTAAAACTTCTAAAATACAGTAAAAGTTACCGTCTCTACCTGGCTACGAGAATACAGTAAAATTTACCTGGCTCTATGGGAACAAGAAAAGCACGGTAATTTTTACCGATTTGCTTTGATAATGGCTTTGTAATCATTATATTGTAAACAATTGTAAAATTAACAATAAAATATGGTTTTATTATGGCGAATTTAAAAGAATAACTTTAGCGTGATACCTTAGAGCATAGCATAAAAACCATTTATTCGGCTAAATTTACTTCGCTGTTTAGTATTTTACTAAATGTGGGATAATAAACCAGAATTTTCAGCAAACCGCTATCATATAAATGGCAAAATTATCAAATGAATGGTTTAAATACCGTATATATTAGTTTTACTCGTATTACAAGATTTATGGCTTTTTTACCAAAAGTTTCTTTACCACACCGTATGGTAATATCATCAGAATTTTTTTCTCCGTGCGAGCTAGTTCGGAATTCAAATCATATTTATATTATATGCACTAAATATTCACTTCTTATGGCCGTATAATTTTATATATTAATGAAAAATTAGCACAATCGTATTTTATTTTTACTTTTTCGTCGAATTTTAGGACATCAGATTATTTTAAGCAATAAATTTAAAGGAAAAACTATGGACGTAACGTTAGTTACATATTTTTTCCTTTTCTTACAATTCTATTTATTTATTTATTTTCTCAGAAAAGGATATTTCATGACAGAATTATTTTATGAAAACATAAGAAAATACTCAAATATTTGAAAAATTATTTTAAAAATGGATAAATAAAGTTAAGCTACTTACTGTCATCAATTTTTTGTTTAAATTATAGCGCTGTAACGCACGTTACTTTTTTTTTTTTGACACGCACCAAAGCGTTAAATTGTTTTCTAAAATTTTTCACATAGTTTTGTTTTCTAAAATCAAAATATATTCTTATTATAAAAGTTTTTCGATTTCTAAATTGCTTTCTAAAATCTGTCACACTAAATCTTTCACACGGTAATATAACTTATCTATTACTACCATTTATCAAGGATATTATCAAATAATAATCGTAAACTTTATTCTCTTATTTATATTTATAACCGGCGTTGAACAGCCAATTTAATTCTGTGTTATGAATACCAATGTTAAACTCAGTAGCCTTGTAATTTGATCCCGATACAGAAGACAACGAAATTCATTTATCAAGAATTGAGACAAATCAGCCAACGATGACGACTTTTTGATGGAACTAACCCGCATTTATATTACACGGAGAGAAAAACCACGAACAGCAAGGGATTCTAACCCATCCGTCCACCATCAAGGATGTAGTCTGCTCTGTGGTCCGGGAGCAGAATTTTTATCAAACAGGCACCGCTGGGATTCGAACCTATGTCATATTTTTTGGAGGCGAATGATCGATCTCCTGAGCCACCGTGGTTTTTTTCTCTTATTTGTAAACAGCAACAAATTTTTAAAAAAATCAGTGTTACATTGGCGCAGTTGACATAATAAATGACCAAAATTTGACCATTTGCGCTAAAAAGTATTTCTAAAAATCTTTACCGAAACTTTTGCAATAATATTTGTTAATTTCTATATCACGACAGAATAATAAATTTACTCTAAAATGACAATAAAATTTTAACGTGATTGTTGCCAAATCTTAAAGTTTAGATATGTGTTACGCTCCCACTATTGAGATTTACCCATTTCTGAAACATTTAGTCAATACGAGTACTGCAACAGTTTTTTAAAAAAAGTAAAAATGCTACGACGAAATTGCTTTTTTGTCTTTAGACTCACGGAACCGAAAGAGAAAAAAAAAACAACAACACTATGTAGCAAACAAAACGTAAACACATCATGGAACTGTGACAATGCAATTTGCGGATGATGAACTACATTTTTCTAACCGCCAAACTGTTTCTAGTTGCTTCCTTTACTGAATTTCTTCCCTCTCGAATGCCTCAAGCTCTGTCGTTCGGAGCTGTCAAGCGTATTGTGAATTAGTTTTTTTCACTTTTCGCGTTTGACATTTGCATAAAAACGGAGAAAGTATGACAATAGGAATTAACGCATTGTAAAATGTTCTAGTTATTTCAAAGAATTGTTTCTTTTTTTTTTTTTTTTTTTTTGCCTCGTGGCAATTTTTAACGTGTCTCATTTGGACAAATATTAAAATCGAGTTTTTTTTTTTTCTCTAAAATAATGTATTTTTGTTTGCAGAAATCTTAACATAATTTTTCGGAACTCTTTCGCCAAGGAAAATTAAGAAAGCCACATTTGAAGTACCTAACACCTGAAGAAAAACTATAAATTTAAACTGTATATGCCATCTTGCTGTGAAGAATTATCGGAATCTTCAAGGAAAATTTAAAAAAAAAAAAGCCACATTTTAAGTACCTTACACCTGTAGAAAAACTATAAATTTAAACTGTATATGCCATCTTGCTGTAAAGAATTATCGGAACTCTTTCTCCAAGGAAAATAAAAAATGCCACATTTTAAGTACCTTACACCTGAAGAAAAACTATAAATTTAAACTGTATATGCCATCTTGCTGTAAAGAATTATCGGAACTCTTTCTCCAAGGAAAATAAAAAAAATGTCACATTTTAAGTACCTTACACCTGAAGAAAAACTATAAAATTAAACTGTATATGCCATCTTGCTGTAAAGAATTATCGGAACTCTTTCTCCAAGGAAAATTAAAAATGCCACATTTTAAGTACCTTACACCTGAAGAAAAACTATAAATTTAAACTGTATATGCCATCTTGCTGTAAAGAATTATCGGAACTCTTTCTCCAAGGAAAATAAAAAAATCCACATTTTAAGTATCTTACACCTGAAAAAAAAACTATAAATTTAAACTGTATACTAAACTGTATACTACTACCATCTTGCTGTTAAGAATTATCTGGGATTTAGAACCGACAAAAAACTAAAATATTTTTAAAGCTATTGAACTTTTGAGAGCGGGACACAGATATTCACTTTTTGTTGAAGGGAATGGATGAAATATTGCATTGTCAACGATAGGACTCGAACCAACACCTCCTAGAAAAGAGTAGGCCTCAACACAGGTTACCATAAATATCCTTTAGTAGTCCAAACGTAATGACATATTTCGTATTTTCAACCACTGTTCAGCTTAGTACCCCGAACGTAATGACATTTTTCTTATTTTTCATCAATTGCGCAGTTAACTTCGTCACATCGGACTACTAAATTGATCCGTGCTGAGGCCTTCCTTCTTCTAGGAGGTGTTGCTCGAACCCCCGTTCTATCGGTCATTAGATTGACAGATTTCGGTTATAATATGTATTCATCTGTAAGAAGCTAAGTAACTTCATTAGCAGGATCTAGTTGGTTTCTATAAAATTCTGTTGTTTAACTGTATTAGGTGAGAGCAGCTAATAAACGCTTTTTCTTACAGTAAACAGTTTAAAAATCATTTTATTTATGGTTGACTACTTCGTTTAAATATAATAATAAGACAAATAAATAAATTATTATTTCTAAGAAATTTCTAGCAATGTATGTTTAACGAACATCAAAAAGATATATTTAAAAAACAAAAGTTTCATTTTTTTAAGCTTGTACAAAACGGAAATTTTTAATTTATATGTGTTCATACAAGTATATATATTCATAAGAACTGAAATTTACCTTTAAAGTGAACTTACTGAAATAACCTAATTCCAAAGCAAAGATTTGTATTTAGTATTTAATAAAATTAGTTTATAATATTTAGAGGCATTTTATATTTATATTTTCATTCTCCTAAATGTTCACATATTTTCACTTTACAAAACATTAAAGATTAGTTTTGCAAATATCAAGTTAAATTTAAAATTAAGAGCACAAACAAACAAATTACACAAATATTTAAGTTTTTTTTAATTATCTTTAATAACGAATAATATTTTCTCCCGTTTAAATATATTTTAAACTTGAACTTTATTTTTATTAATAAATAAGTAACATTTTAATTTATTTGAATTTTCAACTCAAATAAACAACTAATACGTGCTATTAAAAATAAAATAAAAATATATATTTAACAAAATTAATTAAAATTTTTAGTAACCATAAAAAATTGATTTAAGGATTAATTACTTTAAAAGTTTATATAACATATTTTTAAATAAATTATTACTCTTTTAAAGAGACGAAGAAATCTGCTTAATATTAATTTGATTTGTCTAAAATATCGTGTTAAAATTAAATCAATTTCCATAGAAACTTTCATTAAGGTAATAATATATCTCTGGTTACTAGTAAACATGAAAAATGCAATCAATATTGCATTTAAAATCTTAGAATTTCATAGCAAGTATTTCGTTAAAACTTGTTACGCTACATTTATTACTGTTTTTGCATATGCAGTGCTTTTCTCACAAATTTTATGCTGCTAATAATTTTTAATCATGGTTTATTTTTATCGTTCAGAAATTATTTAATTACATATTCATTTTATAAATCTGTCGTTGACAAATTAAAAAATAGGATTCCTTTACAAATGTCACTAGCGTTTTGCAATGTTTTAAGATAACAGAAAAAACCTATAGCATTTTGAAATAGGCCTGATACTTTTTAGGCTAAATGTAATGATCCCATATTTATTTAGCCTAGATAAAATTAAATAGCCTAGTTAATTATTACGATAATTTGCAATTTACTCTCGCTATTCTAGACCTCATATATATATATATATATATATATATATATATATATATATATATATATATATATATATATAATTTTTTTTTTTTTTTTGCATTTTACATATTTTTGAAAAACTGTTAATGAAATCAATATTGTTCTAATACATCATCAACGATTAATTTCATCAAAACCGTATTTTAACAAAATTTTTGAAAATAATTTTAACAAGCTTTTCAAATACATATAATACATACAAACAATTTTCAATTACAAACAAACACGTTTTAGGAGCCAAAATCCACTAGTTTAACCCTTTTGTTTAACTTTATGTAATCAACATATTCCTTACGAAACGTTTTTTTTTTACATAATTTTAATTATTTTTAAATTTGTTTAAAATGTTTTTTATGAAAAGTGTTCGAAGAAATGTTTTTAAAAATATAAAGTGCAAACAAAATAAAAGTTTTGTCAATTGACAAAAAATCATTACAATTTGTTAATAAAAAGTTTTTTTTGCAGTTTTCGTCTTTCTTAAAAAATTTTATGTACTCGACATCTTCCTATCATCAAACTTCAACGTAACATTTCGTCCAAACCGCATTCTAACCAAATTTTGAAGAGTGTTTCCAACTACAAATAATGTACTGATATTGATATAAACTTTTTGGAGTCAGAATTACCCCTATTAAAACACCTTTGTTTAACTTGATGTTTAACTTACCCTTATGTTTATCTTAAAATACCCCTTAAGCGAAGATGTTTTCAAAAATAATTGTAAGTATTCTTAAATTTTTTCAAAATTTAATTTAGAAGGAATGTAACATGAAATGTTATTAAAAATATATATTGCAACCAAAATAATTCTTAGACAAGATCTGGCAAAAAAAAAATCTTTCCAATTTCTTATAAAGCTTCTGTTTTCAACGTACACCTTTTTTTTAAAAAACTTTTAATTAAACCGATATCTTTCAACAACAAAGCAAAAACAATAAATCTTGATAAATTTTATCTGATTATAATGAAGTTGAATGTAGTTCGTGAATGTAGTTCATTATAGTTAATGAATTTGAAAACAATAAATTTACAACGCCATAGGGCAGTTCTAAATTTATTTTACTAACAAAAATACAAAAGTGGTTTGAAAAATATAAAAAAGATCAACAACCCCTACGATAGCAAATAGTTACTGCAAATTTCCACTAAATAAATAATTTTTTATTTTGAATTCGCCTTTTCTAAACAGAACATACACCTCACATAAAAAAAGGTTGGTTCTGTAATTTATTGAAGAAAACGAAACTAGCTTCGAACAATCTTTTCTTGTGAAATAGAACATCGTAGAGAGCAAAACTTAACGCAGAAGAAGAAATAAACTGTAAAAAAAAAAAAAAAATCACTAACATAAACGTCTGGTGCGCATTGAAGCGCAGCAATTGGCACAGTTCTTCACAAGCTTAGATGATGGCGTATCACTATCAAACTTTAGGTGTGCCGCGGTGCATAAACTACTAATGGCCGTGTCTGCTTGTAAAAAAGTAGTTTACTTCTTTTCATTTTATTTTCTTCAAATTGTTTCACACAAAGCTGGATGTAGAAAAGCTGATTAACTGAAGTTTTATTTATTTTTTTGAGAAGGTTCATTACAAATTGTTCCAGCTAATCGCTGGTCGTTTAAGTTACTCGTGTAATTTGCTTCATTGCGCTTAATAATTTAGAGCACACGAGTATCTTTTTCAAAACTGTATTGAAATGTAATATTGGCAAAGCAGCTATAAAAGTTTTTAGTCACTTCTTTTGTTTGTTTAATTCTTAATGTTTCTTTAAATTAAAAGAAAGTTACGAATATCTAAAAAAAAAAAGATTTAATTAAAAAGCCTTTTGCAGCAATATTGAAACTCAATTAAGTTTTTTAATGTACAGTGCGCAAAAAAATGGACCACCCTGAATAACGTTTCATCTAATGATCGAATTCTCACGTTCTAGGACTTAATTTTAATGGTCCGAGGGAGTGATCTCAAATGTGCTAATTAATTGAAGCAGACAATATTTTAAGTTTCGACATTAGATACAAAAATGTACTTCCTCTGAATAATAAACATACTTTTTTTTAATGGAATTGGATTTCTGACCTCCAAAATATATGGGTAGCCATAATTTGGGAAATGTGGTCACAATATTTTGATCAGAAAAGCGATCGAAAGTTTGAACCCTGTTAATTTTACTTTTCGCGTACTTTGATATATCTCTAGAACTTTTTAAGTGAGTTATAAATGTTTTGAACACAATTATAACATTCTTTTATCCAAAGACGATGCCACGCAAAAAAGAACTTTAATAAGTTTTTTTTTAAATTTTTTATTTATTAATAGTCGAAAAATTTTTGAATTGTAAGGTATACAGTTTTTGACATTATTTTAATGAATGTAATTTTCCATGACAAAGTATAAAATTTGAACGATACTTCTTAAGCAAAAATGAGTTTTAAAAATATGACTTTTTTAAAATTTTCAGAGAAAGTAAGTTTTTGTGACTGATTTTGTAACTTGAAATATTGTCAGCACTAATTAATTAACATAATTTGAGGTCATCCCCTCGAACCATTAAAATTGAGACCTGCAACACGAAGATCCTTTCATTAGATCAAAAGTTATTCAGGGAGGTCTGTTCCTTATTTTACACACTGTACAGAGGGGTCGTCGTAAACATTTATTGTGATTTTACTCATGCATTCTTCATTGTGATATATGTTAAATAAAAGTTCATTTTATGACTATTTTTTCCTTTAAATTACATGTAAAATGGGCAATCACAATAATTATAAAATTTCTTGATTAAAAGTTTTGAAAAATCCGTGAAAAAAAAAATCTTTAATATCTGTTTACTATGCAACTTACGAAAAAATGAGCTTAACTTGCCACAAAAAGAGTACTCTGATTTAAAACATGATTTTATCGATCCTTTTCCTGAAAATGTTTAGTAATATTTAGTTAGTATATAAAAAAAAAAGAAGAAAAATCATTTAAATTCAGATAAACAAATTTTTGTTTTTGTTTAGATGATAATTAAAAGAAGAAAAACAGGCTTTTAATAAAATATATATATATATAAATATCATAATACTCAAGAAAAATATACATAAAAAGTTTTTATACATATTAGTATAGAAGTTTACTAAATGAAACCACTAATGGTAAAAACTAATACCTTTCTAATATACATTAAACTGTAAAAATTATAAAAACATTTTTTGATGAAAGAAAAAAATTCCTATTTCCCTGTTTTCTTAACTTTGGCCACGAATTTATAATCTCGGCTTATTACGAAATTTTCTTTTCTATCATCCTCAACATTTAATAATTAACCCTGTGTCACATATTTGTTTTTGTTCTGCTTTCTGTTGCATGAGAATTATTAATTAATTAGAGACTAAATTAATTATTAATTAATTATTAATTAATTATTAATTAATTATTAATTAATTAAATATTAATTATTAATTAATTAAATATTAATTATTAATTAATTAAATATTAATTATTAATTAATTATTAATTAATTATTAATTAATTATTAATTAATTATTGATTAATTGAGAATTATTTATTATTAATTGAATTAAGATTTTTATACTGATATTTTAACGAATTTTTTGTCGAAATGTACTAGTTTCAAAACGTTATACATAACCGGGGGTCACGTAAATGTTGCGACAAACTTCTAGGGGATTTAGGGAATTGCATAGGAATTCGTGCCAAAAATATAGTTACACGCCGCTAGAGGAGCTTCCTTATTATCAACTGTTTCTTTGTGTGCTTCTGAACAGGTCATGATAAGAAAGAGCCCCAAACAGCTTGTAATACATATGGGTTCCCATGTAGTTTTAACCCTGATGATGTGCTTTAACTCTCTCAGAAATTAGTCGCAATATTTACGCAACCTCCTAAGTACATATAACGTTTTTTAAACTCGTACATTTCGACAAAAAATAAACTTCAAGTATTATTTTAAAACAATCTGTAGCCTTTGGAGCAAAACTTATTTTAGATATGAAATCTCCACAGCAGAATTAGACAGGATCAAAGTGTTTGTATAAGTACAATAATAAAATGTTTTTGCATGTACTAATTATTAATTTTAATATTTCATTTTTAAAATTATTATTTTAATTAAATTGTATTATTTTAATATTTTAACCAATATGATTCAGTTAAAAAGTAGACTATAAATAAAATGATTTTATTTCTCCGCTAATTTTATCTACTGTAGTACACTATTTTTCTCTAGGTTTATATCTAAAACTTGAGAACAAAAAAAAAATTTATTTTAAAAAATCCAAAAACTGTTTTTTTTAAGTAAGAAACTTCCGAAAACCTTTCCAACTAAAACAAAATAATGAAAGGAGTATATAATTATTATTTATCAATTAGATTTTATTAACGGTATAATTTTATTACTGGAAATAAAATACTCACACAATAAGTACCTTAGACTTAGAACAAAGATGTCGATTTAAATTTATGCATCTACTAATTGTACGGAATTATCTGGGATTTATAACAGACAAATAGCGTAAATGTTTTTTTTAAAAAACATTTTAAATCTCCAGTTTTGTGAGATTTTTACTACTTGGATAAAAATAATTAAAATTAATTAATTCTCAATTTTTGCAGATTTTTATGAGCCTCACTGAGGAAAAAAGTATGGTCAAAACTACCAAAATATGGTAAAACTATTCTTTTTTCCTGGTACTATGGAAACATTAAAAAACTCGGTAATTTCTACCGAAAGGCTTTGGAAATGATTTTAATAAAATGAACAATAAAACATGGTTTTATAATACGTGATAAAAATTGCTAAATATTGTAACATTTGGTAGTTTACCTAGATACCCTAGGGGTGGCGAACCTTTATGCACAAACGTGCCATTTTTTTCAAAAAATTTTTTAATGAGGTCATAAACGTGCCGTCAAATAATTTTGACTTCGTTATTATGGGGAAAATAATAATGCAAAATAGTATCAACTCACAACTCTTTATTTACTATGAAAAAAATATACATTTTGCAATGTCTCAGTTATACGCGTAATTCAACTTAAAGTAACATCAGTGTGACTTCTGTTGTTGCAGATTAGATGACAAATAACTTATATTAGGTTGTAAGATGTTAATTTAAGCAAAACTGTTACATTTCATTTTTGCTAAATATTTATTGTTAGCATGTTTTTTTTATGGTTAATAATTGTTATTTTTGTGTTAATTGTTTTTTTTTTTAATTTTAATTTTATTGTTAATATGCTTCATAGTGAACTTTGTGATCGGTGGCGTGCCCAGAATACTGTATCGCGTGCCATAAATGGCACACGTGCCATTGGTTCGCCATCCCTGCCCTAAAGCATGGTATAAAAACCATTTATTCTTTAAAATTTACTTCTCAGTTTTGTATTTTTAAATAAATGTGTGATTATTTTGGTGGAACTATGATTTTTAAAACCAGAACCTCTTTAACTTTTGTAGGGTAGTGAAAGTTGACAATATTTTTAACTATAATGAGTAGATGATACTTTGATTGTTTTGTCCTCTTGTTAAAGATTTTGTAAAATAATTTCAATGGTTAAATATCAAATATCAGCATCATAAGCATAAATCTGAATACTATTCTTTTAGGTTTTTATCTTTTCATGAGGAAAAATGGAAGCTATTTTACCTTTATGATTTTTTGTTAATAAAAGTAAATTTTTTGGTAGACATTTTAATAAACTATATGTTTTAAACTAAAACTTAACTCAATTTTTATGGTATTTCCGGGTAAATGTACATGATGTATTAAAAGGCTATCTAGTTAATTAAAAATAACAACAATGAATAATGACTTTTTTAAAAAGTTTGTTTTGAATAATTATTCATGATTGTTTTAAAATGTAATATAGGTTTTGAGTACATGACTTAATGATATTTTTTAATTAACAGTGGCTTTGAATAATGATTGCTAAATATTTTTAAGAAATAGCATGTAATTTAAATAATGATTGAGGATTTTTTTAAAAAGTGGCATGAGTTTTAACAGGTAAAACAAACTATGTATTCTCTTTTTATTTTAATATAATGAAAGAAACTCAATGTATTTTTAAACTTAATGCATACATATGAACATTTGAAGAATAATTTAGAAAATTTTCACGAAAGTTTGCTTTTTATTTCAACTATTCTAAATTGGTTGTTGAAGACCTTTTAAAATAAGTAGTTTCGTAGAGGAACAAAGTAAATCACTGCAGCATTTTATGAAAAAGAGAAAGAATAAAATGAAATATTTTCAGTTAGTGAACAACAACAAAAAAATAAAATCGACGGGAATAAAGACACTGTAATAACAAATAACACAAAGAACACTTGAAATATGTTTACAGAAATTTAACAAACTCTATGAGATAAACACACTGTTCGCTGCTCGCCCCGTATCTGCAAAAGCAGATCAGATTGTTTGTCGGATTGTCTCACTCGCTCAATGGATTTCAGTCCAGCTTTATATGAATGGTAGAACTCAAAATAAAGTTTTTCAAAATAACGTTTTAAAACCTATACATACTGTAAAAGACTTGACTTATAAACATTTCATTCAATTTAATAATACCTAACATTCGAGAATTTAACATTTAGTATTCAAGCATTTAACCTTTAAACATTTAAACAATTAACATTTAATTATTTAACATTCATCATTTAAAAATTTAACATTTAAATGAAAGGTTGTTTCGCTGTTTCAATGGATACTATATTTCTGTCTAGTTTTTTTATAAATGGTGGTACTTTTTTCAAAATAAATTTGTAAAACATATTCATGCAGCCAAACATTCGACTTATAAACATTTCATTCAATTCAATGATAACTATCATTCAAGAATTTAACATTTAACAATCAAGCATTTAGTTTTTAACCTGTAAACATTAAAGAATTTAAAAAATTATCATTTAAACATTTACCATTTACCCTTTAAAATTTTTACCATTTAAAAATTATGCATTTTAACTCCAGATTGTTTCGCTGCTCAATGGATACCATGTTTCATTCAAGCTTTATATAAATAGTAATAATCTTTTCAAAATAAATTAGTGAAACCTATACATCCAGTAAACGATTTGACTTATAAATATTTCACATAAATAAAAACACAACTAAATCATAGATTGTTTCAATATTCACTATTCTAAATTGCTGTACCAGAAGACACAATAGTTTTAAGTTCTTCATATTATCATTTACACTTTAAATGTCCAAATAGTACGCCTCTCTCATGCCTAAACTGTTATATAAACTGCATAAATTATTTAGCATCATTAAAACTAAGATATAGTTCTAAATTTTTATGTATTCTGTCTGAATTAATTAGTGCAATTAAATCAAATATTGGATCAATTTGTCTCCGTGAACTGTTCGCTTATAAAAAAAATGTATTTCTCTGACAGACTAACAGTTTAGCTCATTTCAGCTCTTCTTCGCCAACGTGAGAAATAATTCTTCGGTTTTAAAACCATATACATGAGCAAAAGCATTTTATATAATATAAATATTTTTATATTTTAAACCAGAATTTCAAGTAAACCGTTTCCATGTAAACGAAGAAGTACTAAATGAATGGCTTAAATGCTGCTTATATTATTTTTATAACAAGAATTATGCCTTCTTTTTCTTTTTTTTTTACCAGAAATGTCTGTACCATACAGTATGGTCATTTGATTAGAATTTTTTCTCTGTGTACATTGAAAAAAAAAAAATACGAATTTTGTCCAAAAGATTCATTCAAAATGTTTGAATTTTATTACTTATCCAAGTATTGAAGACGCAATATGTGTAATGCAATGAATATTGAAGTTGTCATGCACATATGTAAACACGTCGCTCAAATGCGATAACACTTGAATGCATGTCCTTCTGAGACACAAATTAATGTGCAATTATTTTACATTATAAATGCTTGTTAAATGGTACAAATTATTGTTTTCTTCAGGAGTATGAATACGAGTTTGTTAACAACAGGTGAATAACTATAAGTAATAAGAACTAGTTAAAAAAATACTTTGTTTAAAAGGATCAATTTAATAGCAAGTATATCAATAGCGATCGTTTCAACTTTATTGTAAAAAAAAACACAATACTCAAAATAGCTTCTGAATCTAAAGTAGAATAGATGAAGTGAAGAATTCTTAAAATATAAAAAAAACAATTTTTCTAAATGTTTTTATATTTTATTGAGATTAATTGATTTGATATTTCATTTTGAGTTTTTATAGTTGAGTTTTTTTAAAAAAAAACTTTTTATGTAAAATTAATCCCACAAAATTTTACTTTATACAAATATTAATTATGTTTAGTAATAAAAATATATATAAACGTGCTAAAATATAACTATAGTATAGTTATAGTAAAATTCACATTAAATTCGTCTGTAATGATAATTTTTCATTACTGTAAATAAAATTGTTCAGTAAAAAAATAAATTATAAACATAATTTAAATCTCAAATACTTGAAGTAATTGATCAGAAAACGGAATGGCAAACGGAAAACTGAAAAATTGTATCCAGAAATTTGTATAACTTCATTTTTTTTAAAATTTGCTTCGTCAACAAAATCCAGATATATATATTTTTTCATTTAAGGTGGATTTCTCTTTAAAAAAGAGTTTAAAGAAATGGTTTTTATTGTCGTAAGTTCGTCAAATGGAATAGTTGAGAATATTTTATTTGAAGTATACGTGGGAAATCATTAAAATGTCTTAAATGTAAAATATAAAATAATCATAAAAGTTAAAAAGTCTTGAAGTGTTTATAATGATGCGTGCATATCGGGTATTCCGCAATGGCTCCCCTTAATATGTATCTTTGAATCCTTTTTTCAGATAAATAAATAAAAGAGTACCTATTAGGAGTCACAATTTAATGCTATTGCAATATTTAAAAAAACACTTTTGTAGGTCTTGTGAGGTTAAAATGTTACTGAAACATCACCAAAGTTTGAAACTGTCAAATTTTATAATGCTGTTATTTTGCACATTGCCTTACCAACCTGCAGATTAACCTAAGTAATTAAAAAAAGTGCGGAATCAAGCTTTTTCCACAATTTACTTAGAAAATGTGCACGTTAATAGTTTTCGTATAGTTAATATTCAAAGGTTTGTTTCTCTCATTTTATCAGCTAATGTTTTGATTGTTTGATTGTATTAACTTCATTCTTTAGATATTAAAAATTGATTAAAAAAATAGGAAATTTTTTTTAATCGTAATAATATTTTAAACCATTTGGCTCTTTGTATTATAGTTTTGAAAGTTGATGATTAATTCTGCCAATTAATGCGTTGATTGTTTGATTGTAGCAACTTGATTTTCAGATAGAGAAAAAAAAAACATTATGTTAATTTATGCAAACGGAAACTTCCTGTTGTTCTAGCAAAGATCTTATTTTGAATTCAGCGAGTGCCCTTTAGGTAACATGCAGATTATATAGGTAACGTGATGATTAATTACACTATAAAAATAACTTTTCTACAGAAAAAAAAAAATTTTCACAGAAAAAAACTGTTTAAAGAAAAATACTGATTTTTCCTGTTTTTAACCATTATCCGTGCCCTATATAAAAAATAAAATTCCCGTTCTTTTTACAGATTTTCTCCGTATATTTGACGATTTAAAGCTGTTTTGTTGACAGAATGGTTTTTCTCTATTTTTATCCTAATCATAAACGGATTAACATGGTTTTTTGAAGCTCTGCCGCCAAGAAAATAAAAAAACCACAGTTTAAGCGTCTTGCATTTGAAGAAAAGCGAGGACTTTATACTATATATATATATACATCATCCTTACGTGAGGAATTATTTGTGCTTTAGAACGGACAAATAACTTAAATATTTTAATGACTTTTTTAAGAATTGGCGTATTATTCGCAAAACAGAATCATTCTCATATGACGACAGATCCTTCGAAGAGCAGCCTTAAAACCATTAATTCAAATTATAGTTTTTGCTCACTGTTCGATAACTCTACTTTTTTTCAAATCATTTCAAGATCATTTTCTATACTTACTCTTATTATTCAGCTATTATTTTATGGTTTTGAACACCGTATAAGTAAAATTGCGATTAGAAATTATTGCCAAATTGATACTCTACCTGATTATTATGTTTATTTAGATATAATTTTCGGGTAAGTTACCAGTTTTATACGGTTGGCCAACATAGTTTTAAATGTTTTCACACTTGAATATTATTTCAATAAGTAAGATTATTAAGATAAAAGCAGTTTAAGATTTTTTTTTCTTTTGCACTGAGACTAGAGCTGATTTACCTCGAGTTTACCTTGAGTTTAAAATTTCCTTGGTATGAATCCCAGCGTCGATTTGTCATACGAATTGCTGCTCGGATAGTTCCTGTGAAATCGAATTTTAACTAAACGAATTTTTGAAAATTCAATTTCTCAGGAACAGTTTGGCCGATTTCTATCAAACTTTGTATTTTACCATGGAAAATTTTATTCTTTAAAATGATGTAAAAAATTCCATGCCTTAAAATATAAAAAAATTCTACTATAATTAATAAAATAATAAAAAAAAGCAATAAATATTTACTCAAAATTATCTTTTGCATGGAATCATCTTTGTGTAAGTTAATTCTATAGTTGCGAGCAACAATTTTTCGAGGCATGGCGGAATATGGAAAAAATATCATTAGCAATATGGGATGCAAACTTTGTACCACTCTCTTGTCCAAACTATTGTGACCCAATTTCCCAGATTACGGCTACCCTCTATTTTTTGAGGATCAGAAATCCAAATCCATCAAAACAAGGGTATGCAGAAAAGTGCGTTTATGTGTCTGATTTCACAACTTAAAATATCATCTGCCTATCCGATCATCACTAGATCAAAAGTTATTCAGAATTGATCGTTTTCTTTCTCTTTTTTTTTCCCTGCGCACTACGTGTAATTTAAAATGTGAAAAGATTTCTTTTTTTTTTCACTTTAAAGATTAATACTACTTAATCCGCACCTTAGTTAACTAATCTGTAGGCGAACTGATTTTTACACTTAAGCAATAACATATTATAACCTTTTTTTAATAAAAATATATAGATTTTCCCTCACACTACGCCGCTAATTTGTTTGACAAATTAACAGAAAAATAAGCACGTGTTTTTAATTCATACTGTATGAGTCGAACGTTTAAACTGCACGTTAACTCTTTTTTCATGCTCAGTTATTTAGAATTAAATATTTACACCATAGGAAGTCTTATTTGAGCACTCTAAAAAGTGCGTAATAATTGAGGAAAAGAAATATGAACAATATTAATCACTATTTCAACCCATACTAACACATATTGCTGTGCAATTATGATATCGTAAAATTGCCAATAATTCTATATTATTTCACATGCTTTACTCCACAAAACTATCACGCATAAAATTTATGAGGCGTTAAAAGTAACACATACAACTGCTCACACGCGACAATATGTTTTACGTATTATATGAATATGTCATAAAAATAAATTTTAACGGTAGATGCTGATAATGTCTTTTTTACCTGTTGGTACGTCGACTGGTAAAAATAAAATAAAATGTAAAGTACATCGGAAGCTTTTTTTAAGTAAATAGACGCTCAATTTGAAAGCAAATTACTCCTTGAATTTTTGTATTTTATATCTTCAGCACGAACTGTTTATTAGTTTTCTGAATAAATTTTCTAGAAAAATATCTTTTAATGTTTTTTATTACCTGATTTCAGGATTTCTGGTGGGTTTCTTTTCTGTTTCATTTCTTAGGTTATATGATTTTTAAGCAATAAGTTCATAAATAAATCTGTTCCTTTTTGAATAAGTGCAAGAAAAAAATAATTTAACTTTTCTGTTACTTGATATCGAGATATTCGATAATTTATTTCAGGATCATTTTTTAGGTTATACGATTTCTTATACAATAAGTTCATGAAATTCTCTTTAGTTCTTTGGTAATAAGAGTTACTTTTAGAATAAATCTACGAAAAAAAATATTTTAATGTTTTCTTTTACCTGATTTCAGAATTTCTGGTGTTTTTTTTGTTTTTTTTTTTTTTAAGTGTCCCGCAATGGACTGACCGTTAAGACACGGTTCCCCATAGAACACCGAAGTCAAACATCACTGGCTTCGGTCAGTATGCGGGTGGGTGACCACTTTGATCAGCCTGCGTAGAGACCAAGGGTGCGCGGTATCGGTCCTTGTTAAACTGTTCTACCGTAAAGTGCTCAACTTCGCGCGAACATTGTCCGACCACTAAAACAGAGGAGTCATCCCCTCTGCAGAGGATCAAACTTGCGATGTCATGTCTTCGGATCATCCTCAGGGATGCTTCCCAGACCATCGCCAATAGCAGCTTGTATTATACCTTATAACCCCGAACCAAAATGTACGGGATTTTGCCCCGTATTGATTATTTTTAAATATGTGCGAAAAAATAAGCACGTCATTCCTTGTTTAGTTATTTGATAAATAAATAAAAACTCATTGGCTTTAAAAATATGCAGAGGGAAATAAAAGTAAGCATGTTTTAAGCACTCAAAAGTCCATTCACAAGGCTTGACAGACCGAAAAGAGAAGAAACAAAAGTGATTTGAATTATAAAACGTCAACTTATCAACGAAAAATGGAAAATTAAGGAGAGAAATAAAATTTAAATATCTACAGTAGCCGAGAAATGAAGATGTAAAACAGACCGAGAAAAAACAGCAGTAGCCCAGTTTGGGGAATCAGGGTAAAATGCATTTCCAAGTCCTATGGAGAAGTGGTGAGAAATTAATGTCGTTTATAAGGGAACAAGTATTCATATGACTAAGTAACTCTCTCAGTTGTTAAAATTGAAAAGGGGTATTTTTTGCTGCGTCCATTATCGTATTTCGAGCTGCACATTTTGAAAGAAAATTAATACTTGAATTTCTAAAAATTTTCAATTTTTTTTTTATCTCATTGCTTATTAAATTTCTAAAAAATTTAGACGTGCGTAAAAAATGTACCATCGAATTCTTTAAGAAAACTGATTTTGTAATTTTTGGTATCGAACAATTGATACAAAAAATAGCAATTGTTACTTTTGCATAAGGATAGATTTTAAATTAGGTAGTTTCTGCTTTTGAATGAATTAACCCGAAATCTATTTTAAAGTGAAAAAAAATAACATGATAACATAATGTAACAAAGTAAAAATAAAGCTCTCTCTTTCAGTTTTATGCAATTTTAAACTAAAATTTATATTTACTGTTTAAAATGTCTTTTATAAGTTCAGATAATATCATATCTTCAATTGGGAAACGCTCCCAAGTACTTGTTTTTTAAATTGAAAGCTAACTAGGCTATACATAATAACTAATTGACATATTTAAGGGCAGTAAAAATTAAGACACAATAATTCCAAACTATTTAATTTCGCCATACAAACTGCCTGAAATTAATAAACATTACAAAATAAAAATAATTTTAAGTCCATTATATCTACTAAAAGAAGGAACCACATTTAATAAAGTATTTATTTATTATGACTGTTTAAATTTGTTAGTATTTATAATGCATTTAGTTACTTGTATTTAATTATTTTACTTTGATCTTAGTTTTTATACTGCTTACATTTATTCCTTTATATAAATTGAAATTCATCAACTTGTTAACTTAAAATAAGCACTTTGAATTGAAATAGTTTCAAGATTGTTATTTTAACCTGAAAAATGAACCAAACTTTGTGAGGAATTTAATTATTCCATTACTAAATAATTTATTTACGAAAGTGATTTCTACTTATTGATTATATTTTGGACAATAAAATAATTTGAAACTTCTGGGTCTTTCGAAATGTGATTCACTTCGATGGCTTTAAATGCCGAAAAAATAGTATGATAGCAAAGGAAAACAAGCGACAATGTTTTCACTTACTTTTGTGAAATCTAGAGCAGAAAGAACAAGAAAAAAATCATCAGAAAACATTTCAGAAACAAAGAAATCAAAATTGAGGAAATTGTTTTTTTTTTTTTCATTCTCTTTTTTTTTTTTAAATTAATTGATATTTGATTAGGCCTTTCTTCAGAAAGTTGTTTTTTATCATCCTAATAGAAAATAAATGAAGAAATGTCTTTAAATTTGACAGAATTTCCAAATAAAGATTAAATTAAAATGAAAATAAGAACAATACTTTCCTGTAAGTAATTAATTATGAAATTCTTTGCTTTCGAAATTATTTTAGCAAGAATACTATATTTTTAATAGTCAATTACTTTTGAAATTTATCTAAGTGGCATATTAACTTCCTTGTTATATTTATACTTTTGTTTATCCAGTTTTTTTTTTCACTCTCCAAAAGTAAAGGATTTAATATTGATGATAGATTGTACAATTGATAGTAGATATCGATAGTAGGTAAACGCTTATCTATCATATTTTAGCAAAGAAAACAAATTAGAACTTAAAACATGATTATCTAAATATTTTACCGAGATTAAACATACTCTAAAAAATCCTGATATAACGAAAACGAAATGGAAAAGTAGACGTTACAGCAAACATTGTTACAGCACTTTATTATAAAAAGTTTTTATTCAAAAATGCAATGACCAACGAAATAAATGCACCTTACATATATTTATTTACCTCTCCTTATTTATTTTGGGCTGTTTTATATATCAAAATGTATAAATATTAGTACATTGTCTTAGTGTAATAAATGTTCATCGAATGATCTATATTTTCTGGAAATCAATAATTGATTTAGGAGCTGGAATGTTTTTAAAAAACTATAAATTGTCCAAACACCTCTTTCCACTGCAGGAAAACACGTCCAAATTCTTTTTGAACATGTTTTCCTAATTTATACCGAATTACGAAAGAATTATGATTTATTTCAATCTTTAAAACTTTTATTATCCATGAAACGGAATTCTATGTTATTCCCGAGATTTATTTGAAATACAGTAACTTAAAAACGACAGCATTGATAAGAATTTACGAATTGAAGATAGCTTGTTTTTCTTGATTACTTGTAGAGTGCTAAAAAATTTAACCCTAAATAACTTTTGATCTAATGATCGAATCTTCACGTTTTAGGACTCAACTTTAATGGTTTGAGTGGATGACCTCAAATATTCTAATTAAGTAGTGTGGACGATATTTTAAGTTGCAAAATCAAACACAAAAAAGTACTTTTTTTTGGATTAACATACCATTTTTATAACCGATTTAGATTTCCGATCCTCCGAATATGGATAGCTGCGATATAAAGAAGTCATATATTTAAACTTCTGTTTCTCAGGAACTTTTCAACCAATTTTTCTCAAGTTTTGCATTTTGCCATGTAAAATGAATACTTTAAAATAATGTAAAAAGTTATATACATTACAATTCGAAAATTTTTCGACTATTATTAAAGAAAATAATAAATATTTGCTAAAAATTATTTTTTGCATGGAATTATCTTTGGATAAAGAAATTTTATTACTGTGAGCAAAAAGTTTTCAATTCGCTTGAAAAGTTCCCAAGAGATGACGAAATACGCAAAAATGATGGCGGAAACCCAGATGGCGGCTATTTATCATATTTTTGTGGTCAAAAATCTGATTCCGTCGAAAAAAACGTTCGTTTTCAAAAAAAAAAAGTATGTCTTAGTGTATGATTTCGAAACTTAAAATATCGTAAAAATTATTTTTATTCAATCGAATCAATTTTTTATAGGTAAGTAAAGCATTGTTAGTCTAGCAAAACACAGTATAGACATTTAACAGTGATAGTCATTTTAAAGTGTATATTATTCCTCATGCATTTCTAATATGGTGATTTCATTTGAATTATTTTAGGAAATATTTATTTTTTAAAAAATGTTGAAGCTGCTACGTAAATAACCACTGAGCTATGATGGCTCAGTGGTTAAGGCCCTCAACTATCATTATAAAATACTGGGGTTCAATCCCCAGTCACTGCTTGAAACGCACCCAGCTTCATATTGATGGGTATCAGCTTGTTGGGGAAGTAAAGGTGGTTATGCGCAGTTGCTGACCGCATTGCCACAATCAAGCCATTGGTCACAAAATTGTTGAGACTTAACCTCCATGACCCCTGGCTTATGACCCCGGAATACTTTACAAATAAGCTAAAACTACATAAATTTATAGATTATTATAAGTTGATTGTAATTCATTGATATTTTGAATAATTTTTCTTAGAAAGATGCATTCAAACACATGTTTAATAAAAGCATTTAAAGCAGATTTTTTTTCAACACTGCATTATCTTAAGGTGTATAAAAAAACAGAACTACAAGACAACTAACTAACAATTTAAACTGCAAGAAACAACACTCTTTAACCTCAAAATAGTTAACCTTTTAGTATAATAATAAAATTTTAAAAATTAATATATGCAAAGCTACAACAGAATAATATTTTAATGCCATATATTCATAAACTGAGCTTCAGTTTATAACGAAAACAGATCCATCAAAGGTATAGATATCCGTTTTTAATATATAATGTTATTTCTCACAACTTGTGTTTAAAATACATGATTAAGGCATAATTGGCGTATGCCTTTCGCAATTGCTTATAGAACAAGTCTAGGCCATTATAGTTCACTTTTGGCTTCTCTTTTCTCCTGAAAATGCATTGTAAGCCACACAAAAAAAGAGACTAAAAAGACATGCAAAATCTCTTACAGAAAGGCGTGCACTCAAAAATTATGTTGCACAACAAAAGAAACTGCATTGACAATTTTGCGTGTCGCACAGTTTGTTCTCATCATAATAGTCATCGTAAGGATCTTGTGGGTGATTTTTAACAATCCGCAGCGATTGGTAACACTATCACGTGATCGCGTGACGCAGTTTCGGAAAACCGAGCTGTTGCCAGATGCGTGAGCAGATGTCTAATTTCTTTCTACTTTGTATGTATTAGCTTAAAGTAAAAGATTTTTAGTTTGTTTTTCTTTTTTTTTTTATTTAATTTTTCCCCATGCCGATTGAACCATCGAAAGCTCTTCTCACAATGCGTGTTTGCAATACTGTAGTATGAGTTTGCAAATTGAAGGTTCTCCCAGCCTTTACAAGGGTAATGTAAACAGATATGCAACATTTTACCCTTATAAGAATTCTGGTGTGAACTAAATAAGAATTCGCGAGATAAGAGAAACTAATTTAGTAAACAGTTAGAGTATTCTTCACTTTGTTGAAGGGTTATATGGCTTATTTTAAAGAGCTTTGTCTTCTTACGTAATGATTCTCTTTCGTGTCGTGTTTGATAGCTATAATTTGCAATCCTGTTGCATGAAAACAATAAATGTTTCAAAATGTGCATGAGGTTGGCCGTGTAGTAGTCTTTAATATATATATTTAGAATTTTTATGCTAATTAAGGGTCAGAGAGTACTATTTAAGCAAGGAAATAGAAAAATCGCAATCAAATTTCAAACTTTTACTAAAGAATAGAAGGTTGAAAACATTGAAACCTGTTTGATTACCGGGGAACCATAGTGTTATTACAAGGTGATTAAACTGTACAAAATTTCTGGCTCAAATTACGGTAAAATGTACCGGCACCCAGACTGGCGGTACTTTTTACTGTCAAATCCATTATTACTGCAACATGTTACGGAACAAAACATCAAATATACCGTAATTTCTGAAGATATAATTGCCGTAAAATCACTGATTCACTCAAATTAAATAAATATTTCTAAAAAAAACTACGGTTTATTATTTTACGGTAAATAATGGATTTTGCGGATGATGCAACTAAAGTGCTGGTACTTTACACCGAAATTAGATCCGTAATTTTTTACAGTGCATTAAAAGCAGCTTTAAAATTCCTTTGGTAATTAAACTGGTTATGATATTTTTAGCCCTGTTCTGCCTTTCTCAGTAATGATTCGTTAGATTTTGAGAGTATTTCTGTTTTTTTCGCCGCTGCACTAATGATTTGCTATCCTCATAGCGTATACTTTTTATATACTTCATCGTTGATAAGAATTCAAAAAATATATATTGAAGTTTATCATTACGGAATACCCTGCTTATTTTTATAGTCTAAACCTAGATAGCAGGCTACGGCAAACGTTATATCATAATGGCAAATGATAGACGGCAAACGTAAAGTTTTCCTTTTCATTTGTTTGGCATACAAAGGTTGACTATCTAATCTTTTTTCAAGCTTAGTAGGAATATTTGTTTGCCAGACTTGTTTCCTATTTAATAAAGGTATGCAAAATCTTTACAAAAAAAATCTCCTTTTTTTTTAATTTTTAAAGTAACTCTTGTTTTTCTAAATTAAGTGACTCTTACAATCTAATAAAGTAACTCTTGTAATCTAAATTAAGCCGTGAAAAGGAGATTCCATTCTCGGTTTGAGAGCACTTTCTACTTTTGATTTGCAAATAATGATTCATCTTCGATTTCAGAAGCTTTTTCCAGTCTTGTTTCATAAAGACCGATTCAATCTCGATATGAATTAATATGACAGATGTGATAGTTTATGCAAGCTTAATGCAAACCTCTTAGGGTGTAGATTAACATGGTTAAATTTAACATTTCAAGCTTGCATGGTTTATTTGCTAAACATTTATAAATATTATTGGGCTTATGTTAAAATTTGTTGCTGACATTAAAATCTACCTTACACTGTTATTTGGGATTTATCCTTTAGAGAAATGGATTTCTATGTTTCTGTATTTCCAATATTTAAAGACAGTTGTTAATAATTCGTAAAGTAATCCTTAAAATTAGGTTTCCTCCAAAAATAGGCTACTAAATTATGCTTAATTCAATTACTGTTTATTGTTTTTGAATGGACGTTATTATATTATATCAGTTTTGTTCGTATATGAGCCATGATATTCGATTTTTTTTTTCATACTCTACTAAATCCCATCCTGTAATAGTCGGTAATATTATACTCAATTCGATTATATTCTTGTTCGTTTATACACCGAAGAGCCATTACATTATGACCACCATCCATCTATAACAATGTATGGTGTGGCAATGTATGGTAGTATGGTGTGGGCAATGTCTTCATGAGGCACATTAGGACCCATAATCCTCATAGAACATTCCCTGACGTTTGTAAGCTACTTGAACATAGTGGCAGACCAGGTTCACCCATTCATGGCAGCAGTTTTTCCCGCGGGGGATGGTGTTTACCAACAGGATAATGCACCATGTCATAAGGGTCGAATCGTCATGGATTGGTTCGAGGAACATTCCAATGACTTTCAAGTCATGTCTTGGCGCCCAAATTCACCAGACCTTAATCCAATAGAGCATTTGCGGTCCTACTTGGAAAACCAAATTCTACTTGGAAAACCAAATTCCTCCTCGCAATGTGAGGGAATTGCAAGACCAGTTGGTGAGCGCTTGGTACCAGATACCTCAGACTACCTATCAGCCTTGTGGAATCAATGCCACGGCGGGTGCTAGCAGTTTTGAGGGCTAAAGGTGATCCTACATGTTATTAACAGGGTGGTCATAATGTAATGGCTCTTCGGTGTACATTGTGCGTAGTTATCTAGGAAATTTAAAAATAATATTGAATAATTTGGTCAATTGAATAATTTTTTGATTAAATTCGTAACAATAACACGCGGATATGCTTTAAGATACAATTCATAAAACCGATGTGTATTATAAATTATTTAAATTGTTTTAATTTAAAGATTCAGAATAATAACCACATAGAAAAATTAACTTTATAATCGTATCGATGTATAATATCTCTAACAATTTTCAGTTAGTAAAGATTTCAAAATGTTTTCTATAAAATTTTACTATTCAAAATTAAAATTTCACAGGTTTCAGATGATTTTGATTTTGACAATTTTGATTATGACAACATTACTGTTTCTGGAAGAAGGAATTTATGGTTTTATTGATACTACCCTTATAATTATGACTCTTATGATCGTGATTATGCTGATATTACCTGTATGCTATGCAACTTTTGAATCCATATGTAACTTTTTCGATTATGTAAGTGAAGCATCATAGTTGTGGAAGTGAAACTTTTTGATTGTGATTTTTGGGATTTCATTGATATGAATGTGACCTTATTGAGTTACAATTCTAATTCTGAAAATATAATTCTAACTTAATGTAATTTAGTAACAAAGTTTTGCAATGACCGAATTATTTTTGTTTCAGGCCGCGGTGATCTTGGAGTAATAGATAGTGAAGCATTTGATTTTAGCCAACTTGAAGATTACATCAATGATGATAATGAAAACAATATGTAAGTTGAATTGTTTATATATATATATATATATATATATATATATATATATATATATATATATATATATATATATAAACACAATAATGACAAAAACGATAAAAAGAAAGGAGAGCTTAATGAAAAAAATTAAGAAAAATAATTATAAGTTTTATTTGCTATCCATAAGCTGCAAGAACTTAGAACTCATAGAATAAGTCAAAAATATAGAGAAAACATGGAAAAAGTTAAAGTCTAAAGACTTTTTAAAAGATAAAAAAAATTTAAATAAAATATTTTTAAAAAAATATTTATAAAATATTAGAAATTAAAAAGCCAGAAAACAGAGTAAGAAAAAGATATAATCTCGCCATCAGCTCACACAATTATATCCTCAAAACAGAATGCTTTGTTACTCTGTATTAATGTATTTAAACAGTTTTAGTAACCTTGAACTTTTATAACAGATTTTAAGTATGCAAAATATGCATGATTTATGGTTAGGCGAGAACAGTTTTGCATCTTGATTTAATTTTAAAGAAACTAAAAGATTTGTAACAATTTAAAATTATTCAAAATAATCACGAGGCATGATGGAATAAAACCTTTTGTGTTTTTAGTCAGTTTTAAACTCTCTTTCATTACTAAAAAATCTTCTCACAACTATTAATAATGAAGTTTAAAAAACCGAAAATGCTTTAGTATTTCAACTTGATTATAAATTCAAGCTCAATTTTTGGTAATGAAATATTAAAAAAGAATTTTATTAATTTTTTTAATTAAATTTTTTTAATAATTTTTATTTTTTGTTTTCTCACTTTTCACACAACAAAATATTAAAAACTAAAGAAGGAAAAGAAACATGTAATTTTTTTTTATTTCAATAGTTATTTCCACGAGGCCTTAGTTACGTCTAGTGATTTAAAATTAACTGAAACCACCGATAAGCCTCCTCTGTATCTTCGAAACAGTCATCATAGCCTATCTAAAGATTCAACCAGCGTCCAAGTACCCGTCGAGGCCACGGAAACCCACGGCCACCCCTCACTCGGCATCAGATTGTCACAAGGGACCGCGGAGACCTCCGTCCATTCTCCGTCCACTCCAAATGTTCACTCTCAACAAAAGAGTAGTTTCTCTGTCAGAAATATTCAGAATAATGGTGTTGACGTTACTTCATCTTTTACAAAACCGTAAGTATTTTTATAATTTTTTCGCCTACATTTATTCTGTCTGTTTCTTTCAGTTTTATTCAGCTCGCAGAAGTAAATATTTATTTTTCTCACTTTCAATATGTCAAATAATACTCAATTCAAATATGTCAAATAATACTAAATGAAGGAAAAAATGAGCGAAAATGTAATGGTCATCGATCACGTTAAGACTTATTCTTTATATTGCGTGTATTTATATCGTTTGAAAGGAATTTAGCTTTTTGACGAAGGATTTCATATAAATTTTTGACAAAATGTTTTCTTAAAGTAATGTTTTTGTTATTTTCAAAGAGTTTTCATTATACATTCTTTATACTCTTTAGTATAACTTCCATTACAACGACCTTTCCATTACAACGACCTTTCCATTAAAACTGCCTTCGCATAATTGCATATGTCCCTTATGCAATTTCATAATGTTATTTAAAATGATAATTTTAACATCTACCTTGAACTGTTCATTAAAATATAATGACCAAAATTTAATCATTTGAATTTGAAAAAGTTTCAAAAAAAAAAATCTCTACTTTAAACCAATATTTTCTATTACGTGAATTTATATGGTTTTAACGGTATTTAGTTTTAAAACAAGGGATTTCATATCCATTTTTGACGAAATGCTTTCTTATGCAAATGTTTTTTTTTAAAGTTTTAAACAGTTTTCATTATACTGTCTATGCTCTTTAGTACGACTCCCATAACAGAGACCTTTCCACTATAACGACCTATGCATTAAGTCTGGTTTGCTATTCTATAGACGTAATGTTATTTTAATGTCATTTAAATGAAGGAAGAATAATATGATCCCTAAATTCCTATCCTAAATTCTAGGAGGTCGTAATTTACGGTCTTTCTTAATCTGTATAACATTCTTTTTAAAGTATACATTAAATTTATGAATCCAATTTTTTAAAATAGTGTTTATTCTTTTTGTCAGTTCCCTTGCGTCGTTTAGTTTGGAGTTAAAACACGTGTTCTCCGCAGTTATCTTGATATATGTATTTATCAAAATCAGCAGCTTCAAACCAGCTTATTATTTCTAATTCATCTAAGAAGCATTATTTAAAAAAGGTGCTTTAACATATATATTAATGTAAGGGAATAGTTGTGTTATTGCCGATTTTTCTGTTAATTACCATATTAATATTGGAGTAAAGCATTTCTTTGTTAAAAATGACCAAATATTTGTTTTAGCTATAAGTCAATATTTATGGTATTTTTGTTCACTCATTCTATAACGACCTCACATTATAATGTCCGTTTTTGCCCAGACCACGACGGTCGTTATATCGAGCTTCGACTGCATAATATTAATGTTTTTAGAAATCTATTTAGAAAATCTCCACTGTCACTGTAAACCGTAACTGTGATTTCGTTATATGTCAGTCTGTTTGGAAAATTCTCCAGTATTTTCCAATTAGTCTAACACTAATTAGGCTTACTTGATAAAAAACTTCATTCCCTTCAAAAATATACAAAATGGAAATAATGATCGATATGTTTCAAGCGCTCAAAAATAAGCTTTAATTTTCAAGACTTGCAGACTTGCATATAAAGAAACAAAAGTGATTTGAAATAGAAAACACAAAGTTGCAAACGAAAAATGGAAAATGGAAAATTTAAGTTGAGAAGTCGAGCACTTAACGGTAGAACACTTTAACGAGGACCGATACAGCGCACACTTGGTCCCCAATCAAAGTGGTCACCCACCTGCTTACTGACCACAGCCAGTGATGCTTGACTTCGGTGTTCTACTGGGAACCGTGTCTTTACGATCAGCCCACTGCGGGACAGGAAAAGCATGAAAAACACAAGAAGAAAAACCACAATGACCGAGAGAAGGAAATCAGGATAAAATGCATTTCCATAGAAAGATGACGAGAAACTAATGTCGTTAACAAGGAAATCAGCATTCATATGAATAAAACAAGATTCCATGGCATCAAAAAGAGTTGAGGTGACTGGGTTGGAAATAATTTCTGCATTGTCGAAATTGAATGCATGCCCAAAATCCAATAATGTGCGGCAATTGATGATTTTTTTAAAATTCTTTAAAACGGGCATATCAATCAAATAATATCTCACAGCTTCAATTTCTCGGGATTATTTATTAGCTAACTAGGCTTATTTCAATAAGCACAGTTAGTTACAGACCAATAAGAAAAGATATATATTATTCCTTGCTTGATAAGCGTAATTACTTGTTGGCTGTTTTTACTGAGTCCAGATAGTTTTAGGTTAATTAGAAAATATATCATTCATTGCCTATTTAGTCACTTTATTTGAAGTGTAGGCACAATATGAGATTCCTTGCAATAAGCGTAAACAAATTCAGATTGACTTAGCAAATCGTCTTACATTTTTTAATTAGCCTAAAAACATATAGGCTGATTATTATATGCTCGAAAAAAGTAATACTGCATAAAAAAACTCCTGGAGATTTTTCCAACTAGCTTGACGTATTGCATAACGAGGGTGATATTTGCAATCAGCCTATTCTGTTAGCCTAAGACATATTCATTATATTAAAACCTGTTTGATTTCGTACTAATATTTCATATCATTCAATATAGACATCACTTACCCGACAGCCCTCCTGATTCGGGATCGGAACCGCCTTTCTCACCCGCTAACGAGGGTAAGTATTTTTGTTTTTTTTATTAAAATTTTGGATCCAATGTTATTCCGATTGCATTGAATCATCGTCTACACATGATTTCAGCTTGTAATATTTGTGCCTCTGATGTATTTGTCTTAATAATTAATCTAACTGCTTCGCATAATATGATGTAACAAATTAAACTTCGATCTAAAAGAAATTTGTGGACAGCATGCTAAAAATAATTCAACTTTTTTTTTTCAAGCAATGTTTGATAGGGGTAAAGTGGAAGAAGTTTTACAATCAACCGCTACCTGCATTATGCTATAAGTACCATATTCTGTGTGCTTTTAAAGAAAGATCTTTAGGAAAACAGAAGAGTATGGAAATTAGAGAACAACAGTTTAGTCCAGGGCTGTCCAACTGCAAGGAGCCCACGGGCCAGAATTCCGGTCACTGATCACCTGGCGGGCCGCAGTTTGAAAAAGTTGAACAATAACCTCTTATACAATAACAATTAATAGTTGAATTATTAATTATAAAACAATTGAACAGAAAGATTATAAAACAATTTGCTTACATTTAAATGGGAAAACTGAAGCCAATCAGCCTTCTTTACAAGGGCAGGAATGTCAACATCGATGTTTGTCGTTGCCAGCCTAAGAGAGTCTAACAATGAACTGTCGGAGAGAGAGAGCTCCTGTGACGATTGTTGATAAACTTCATCGCCGAAAAAGCACTTTCGCATAAATATGTGCTCCCAAACATGGAAGTTATTTTCAGTCCTAAGTCACGCAGATTTGGAAACCGATCAGTTGGAAGCAACTTGAAGGACTCGGGTCCCCTTTCGGTTCTTGCTTGAAGGTCAGCCTGGAGATCACAGAGCACTAATTGTAGGTTGACCGGTTGTTCTTCAATGCTTGCTGTGGCTGGATTACTAAACAAAGCCACGTCATTCTTGATGCTCTCAAAATCTGAAAATCTCGTGTTTAATTCATCAATAATTGTCTGCAACTCAGGGCATAATTCAGAAAAATCCAGCACTTCCTCACACTCTGACGCCAAACGACTGCAGATGGCGAAGTGAGATAAGTTATTTTTTCCCACAGCAGCATAGAAAATTTTCAGCTTGTTTCTAAACCCATTGATATGTGCCATTAGGTCAGACACCAGTTGGCCTCTTCATTGTAGTTGTAAGTTCACATCGTTGAGGTGGCCAGTAATATCAGTTAGAAATGCCAGGAGACGTGAAATATCCATGCTTAAAAGTTCTTATTCAAGGTTTTCTGATGGAGAAAACTGGCGAAGAAAAATAGGGATTTATTTTCTCAACTCGAAAAATCTCTTGAGGCAGTTTCCGGCACTAAGCCACCTAACTTGATTGTACATAAGCGGGTCACCGTATTCTGCTTCAATTTCCTCCAAAAAATTATGGAACTGCTGGTGCATAAGAACCTTGTTTCCGCCTCTGATCATGTTGATGACTTTTTTGAGGGTTTTAGTTTGCTTCACCGATTTCCCGCATAAAGCTTGCTGGGGAATGATGCAATGAAGTGCAGGGCATTTCATTCCATTTTCCCTCAAACATCCAATCAATCCTATCTTTGGTCCTACCACTGCCTTTGCACTGTCTGTAGCTAGGACGGAACACTTTTCAAAACCTCCGACACTGTTGGCCGCTTTCATCACTGCTTCAAATATGTCCCTACCTTTTGCTGTGGAGTGAAGAGAACACATGGTAAGGAGCTCCTCTTTGATCTCAAAGTGTTCTTTAGCTGTGCAAATGAAAATCAAGAGTTGACTAACGTCCGACAGGTCTGTACTCTCGTCGATACACAAGGAGAAATAGCAGCATTTTTCAGTTTCGCAGGACAATTTCCGTTGTATTTGGTCACCCATTTTGGCAACTCTTCGTTGGACAGTCTGATGAGAAGCTGGAACTGAATCAAAATGCCTGGAACACTCGATTCTCACTGTCTATCTTCCGCTTCTTACTCATCGTTGGAAGATGAAATATTCACAATCAACAATAAAATTAGTTTTCACACGTTCCCAAAAAAATATAGCTACGGTACAAGAGAGGTTTACTTCATATCCAAAATCTGCAAGCTTATCTGAGAACCTAGCATTCGTCGCAACCAGTCAGATCAAGATCATCAATGGAAAGGAGCGGAGAGTTGACGATCGCAAGCTCTCAATTTATTTTTCGAAATCAACAAAGGCCGCAGTGTAAGTGAGGGGGGTCTTTATTTTTAACTAATTGCGGGCAGGTTTTGCTTATCTGAAATGTTTCTCTCTTCCCTCCTTGTCTCCCCCGCCTGGTATTGCCAACGGCTATACCAACCGATACCATAAAATTTCGAAAAAAGGAATATGCTGAATAAGAAGTTGGCGGGCCGCACAATATGTGTTGGCGGGCCTCCAGTTGGACAGCCCTGTAGTCGATAACAGAAGCAATAAAGTAATTATAAAGGAGCCGCTAAGAAAAACTGCAAACTTATAATAATTAGTCGTTAAAAATGTTTTGCCTTATCCAAACTTAGATTAAATCACGGAAACTTCCCTTAACAAATAGGCTAGGAATAAATCGCTTGCGCTTGATCAATACGCATGTGTTTGGATAATATTTAATAAATATATAAATGTATTTTTTCTTATTAATAGTTTTTATTTTAAACAGTGACGCCAATTACATCTGCCGATTCACATAAAATTTTTATGTATTTGATTTGCTTTTCATTATAAAACTAGCCTCATTTGATGTTTTAATAAGATTAGCGCATTTTAAGTATGTCATCTTTTTTAAAAAACCTAAACTTGTTTCTGCCGCAGATCCGAAATTGAGGTGCCCATCTATAGACTTACTTCATCACCATCATCAGCATCATCATAGTCATCATCACCTTCCACAATCAGCAGAAATGTCCGTCCATTCTTCGGGGTCAACAGAAGCCTTGAAGCATCAGTATCTTGGTTATGGGCACAATTTGCCCCTTAAGCACTTGACAGAAACCGCCATATCTTCTTCAACCTCCCCTACGTCATCCTCATCATCTCCTCACCGAGTAAGTAATTGGCAATTCTACTAACGTCTTAATTCTTTTAAAACATTGAAAATACTCAACTATTTGCCTTTAACATAAAAGAAATCAATCAAATTCTTAGACAATCAAATGCAAGACTTAGAACCAATCATTTCAGAGGGATGAAAATTCTCCTGGACAAGACCAGGACATACGTTCCCTGCAGAAACTGCCTGGATGTCATGTTGGCACCATAACACATTTTCGAGTGCCCCGCACTCACCACACTTGTTTTGAAATTTGGATGAGTACCAATTAAGGACAATATAAGAGCTGTTCTCTTCAGTCAAGAGGCGCCGAAGCTGGTGGACGCAATAGTCCAGACCTTTGATGTTATCTGAAGATCCATAGACACGAAAGCACCAACAACAACAAATTAATCAAATATGTGGCAGGCTGCTAATGAGAACATATTAATTTTACTTATTGAACAATATTAAATTTTCTCTTCTACATCTATCATATTAAATCTGTAGAGGATAAATAGAATAATTAAACCATTTTAGTCATTTTTAACTATGGTTGACTAAGACTGAACTTTGAAATCCTTGACAACTCAAATATGTAAATAGTTTTAAGTAATATCTTTTTATTTGAGTGTTGGAAAACCATTAAAATGTTAAAATAACTGACATACAGTATCACTGACTCTAATTAAGATAAAGTAAGATTAAACATGCACTGAAAGAAATTTAAAAACTTACATCAACTAAAAACATTAAAATAACTGACATATTGGGACACTGACTCCCAGTATTATAAATCTCAACACATATTGAAACAGATTATTAAATATAAAAGTTTTAAAAAGCATTAAAATAACTAACACTTTTCAGACTAACTTTTAATAATACAGCATTAAATAAATTTCAAAACGAAATGATAAAAAAGTATTAAAAAAAGAAACATTGAATTATATAAAATCAAAATAAGAGGAAAATATATGGACCATAATATTTCAACCTGTTTAAGAAATGATGCAAAACATTTCGCAAAAAAAAAAAAACTAAACTTTCAAAATACTTATTCGCTTATTTAGTCTATTTTTTGCTCGAGTTTCAGGAAATCAAAATAAAAGAAATATCAAATATCTTTAAATACATATAAGAAATATATGAAAGAAATAAAAATGTTTGTAGAAATAGTGAAAATATTTTCTTTTCCTTATTTCTTATCTTTTTTCTTTATAGAATATATTTTATTAATATAAAATTAAACAAGTTTCTTAAAATAAGTTTAACATGTTTATTTTTGTAAGCAAATGAAGTTTTTAAACAAGTTACTTTTATGTTTTATTTTTTTAAGGAACATGTAAAATTCAAAAACTATTTATGAAATAAAAATTGCTTTACTTTCGGTTATATAAACATTAATAATTAGACTAGAACAAAAATCAATGTTAATAAAACGATGTTTTGTTATTCCCTTAGGCGAACTGCCGCTTCAATACAGTGTTTTTTTAACAAATAGATCTAATGTCTTATTATCAGATTGAAAGAATTTTCAAATATTATTTTATCTATTTGAAGCGATAATAAAGCTAAAGAAATAAATTATATTTTATGTTAATTAAGTTTGTCCCTCCCTGATTTTTCTTCAAAATAAAGATACAATTAAAAAAATGTTTAAAAGGGTCAATGATTTAAAACATTTTCAAACACAAACATTCAACATTTTTAAAATAACCAAAGGATAGACACAGTAGACATCATTAACAACAAATATTCAAATTTGCTTATAGCCTTGAATTTTAATAGATATAAAAAAATTAAACAAGTTTATATAGCAGAAAATGTAGTCTTTGTCAAATGATAAAAGAAGCACTCATTCCATCGTCAAAACAGTTTACTGCTCAAGGTCTTGAAATAGGCGGAAAAACCTAAATATTCTAAATATTACGAAATTTTAGAATACGTTGAACTATATAATATCGAATAAATTTGCTGCAACCTTAATAGAATATCAAGTTCATAGCTGCGATGGCTCAAGGGATAGAGCGTTTGCCTTCCAATGAGGTGAACCGAGTTCGAATCCCGACGATGGCTGGTCGATATGAATTCCGCATCCGGCTTGCACCGACCACAGTGCTGACGTGAAATATCCTCAGTGGTAGGCGTATCAAGGGTTAGAATGCCCTTGCTGTCAGGCAAACCGTGGGAGGTTCTCGAGGTTTTCCTCTCCATGTAACGCTAATGCGGGTTAGTTCCATCAAAAAGTCCTCCACGAAGACAAGTTTCGCCCAATACATGATCCAGGAGTTCCCTTGTCTTCTGGATTGGGTTCAAAATTACTAGGCTACAAAATTGAACTTTAGTACTCGTAAACCCATACATTTGGGTCAGCTGTTCAACGACGGTTATAAAATAAAAAATAAAATGTCAAGTTGAGAACTTTTTGAACTTAATTTAGTATGGTTCTATTTGACTCTTCATAAACGATATTATGGTTCTACGTGATAACAACATGGTTGATTATTGAACCTAAATTTTGAAACCGTATACTGTAGATTCCTCAAAATTTGTGTAAATAGTTAAGATAGTTTTTTTTATATATTATAATTTTTTTTTATTTATTTATTATTTTTTTTATTTTCTACCAAATCATAGAATATAATTAATTCAAGAGAGATTTTAAGCAATTTAAAAAAAAAATTTATAATGTCTTATAGCAATCTTTAGTGCTCTTTTCGAAAAAAAATTTCTCGAGTTTTTTTGCTTTACGTTTGCATTTTGTTTTGCTGCACAAAAGCTATGAGGCTGAGAAACTTTACAAAGGGATGTAGAAAAAATTATTGAGAGTCTGATGCAATAAAAAATCTAAAATTCCACAATTAATTCTTCTAGAATTATGAACTTGTAATAAAAAATATCATACAGTCCGCTCAGCAGGGCACCTAGAGTTCAAATTTGGCGGGCTGAAAGAGCAATTTTCATTTATGAACGTGCATTTTTCGAAATTCCAATTTGCTCAAAAGTTATTGTAATTTCAAGTGCTTTTCTAACTTTTTTGCTTTATGTAATAACTAGTTATCCATAGTTGTAGACAATTTCATTTATCTTTCAAGACTATTTTATTTATCTTTATTTTATAAGCTTTTGATTAATTTTGTCTCAAAAGTTTTAAAAAAAATAAATAAATGAAAAATATGAGAAAAATTAAATGTTGTCCGATATAAATGTTAATTTATATCTAAAATTTTTTTAAAAAAATAGGAAAGTTTCAAGACAGATAAAAACTATTTCCAATTCGAACTGCTTTTGACATAAGGTTATCATTGTATATTTTCAAGAAGTAAAATTACTTCTGATTTATCGCTTATACACTTTGTACTCTTAAGTTTAAATATGTATCATTCATGTACACAATTGATTAAATACAAATCCAGAAAATTATTCAATTCGTTACGATTAGCCATATTAATACAATGTTCTAGCAAAAAAATAAAAATAATTATGCATTTTATTAGCAAAAAGGTCCATATCTATTGAATAATATTAACCTTTGAGAAAGGACAAAAACAATGATTAGGTGAGCAGAGCGAGAAGGAGATGGAGCCTCCTATTGATGTAAAGGCGTGGTTTGGAAGGATTATAACAAACAAAAGATTACCAATACATCAGCAAATTACCTGACTTTACCTGACAAAGAAACATCACAAGTTCTTTTCCCCCACAAATATACAAAGCTTTGGTTTTGCAGAATACTTCACGACATACTGTTTGTCTAAGATAGGTACTCTGACCGCCACTAAGTCTGCGACAGTCTGATGCTATGGAAACAAGAAGAGGGCATTTTAGGGAGGGTAGCTTCGATGAAGAGGTCTCTTATTCTCTCGTCGAAACCATTCCTAAAGAGGGACCACGCACCCCTACTTGAAATAATCCTACCTCGTTACCATAGTCACCGCCACAGCTCCAGACGGATGTCTGGCAGAGTACTTATCTTAGACAAACAGTATTTCTGTAACAAGTGCAAAATGCTTCACGACATCTCTCTCGAACAAGTGCCAAATGCTTCACGACATATCTCTGTAGCAAGTGCCAAATGCGGCTGCTTTTCTTTGTTATTATTCTATTAAATTACGCGGCATAGGGGTATGAGCACGTAATTTTTTTTTCTTTAAAAAAACCATTAGGAATTTAAGTCTGGGGAGCTGAGTGGCAATAAAAGAAGTTATAAGTCTTTCAAATCCCAGAAAGAATTGCGACACACCCTGTCTTTATATTTTTATCTAAGTTTACAGCATAAATGTCGTTCTCAAAGTTTAACTTATCCTAAAATTCCTTTTTACATTATAGTAATGTATAGTGAAGGACATGGATGTCTTATGAGAACAATCATGTCATTGACTATTACGCCATCGTAATATATATGATCTGCTATAAATGTGTAACTAAAACAGTCTTGTCACTGACGATTACATCATCGTAATATATATGATCGGCCATTGAGGTATTGTGAGAACAATCATGTCACTCACTGACTATTATATCATCGTAATATATATGATCGCCATTGATATAGAAGAATCATGTCACTGATTATTGCATCATTGTGACATATATGATTGGTCATTAATATGTTACGAGAACAATCCTGTCACTGACTATAGTTAAACAAAGAATATCATATACTTAATGATTTAATTCCTTTACAATTAATTAATCCCATGTCTTCCTCTGAGTAAACAATATGACCTTTAAAAAGTTTTTTTTTTTCTTTGTTCTTTAGCCTATACTCGAGAGTCCAGTTCCAGTTCACTCTACCCATTCAATATCAATGCCCGTCCTAGCTCCAGGGTCAGCAAATTCTTTTGCTGGACAGTTCCTCACCCAAATAGCACCATCAGTTTTAACTGCATTTAATGGAAATGCCCTACACCAACCTTTATTAGCAGCGAGCAATACACATCTAGGTCATCTTTATTCAGGGTAAGTATAATTTCTAATTTAAATATTTCTAATTATTAAGCTTGACTAATTAGTTTTTGAGTTTATGAGGGTCGAATTTCGCAATCGAAATTCCAACAATTTTTCATACAGCTTGAATGTTTTCTAGATCTCCGTACTTTACGACAATGCAAGATTCACTCTCTTGAAAGCTACAAGAATGGTTTAATGTTCAATAAATAATCCCAAGAACTGAAGCGGTAAAAATTAGTTGATTTAAAAAACTTCATTTGCTTCGAAATATATAAATTAGAAATAACAGTCAACAAAAGTGACTTCTCATTTATTTTATTTACTTTACATTACTTTTGTTTCTTCTCATTCACGCCTGGGAAGTTTTTAAAATGGCGCCTGTTTTTGAGTGCTCGAAACATATCGACTGTAATTTCTAATTTATATATTTTTGAAGCGAATAAAGTTTTTTTTTTTTAAAAAATCAAGAAAAATTTAATGTTATTTTATCGACAAATAAAATTTATTTTCCATTAAAATTCTACCTTTTTCAGACTAACACAGAGAATACTTTCAGAATAATAACATATATCTCATATCTTCATTATATATCTAAATATTTATGTATTTAAGTATACATCATATATCTAAATATATATTATATATCCTCATTATATATCTAAATATACGAATTTCAAACGATTTTTGATCATTGCAAAAAGAATTTGCCGAAAAATAATCTAAGAAAATTCATCGTCTATCGAAATTTTTTCTAACATTCCTACAATCTAAAATACTGTTTGGTTGATAATGAAAGTTTTAATCATTTTTGAACATCTACAAGCAGAAATTGTTGCCTTATTATAAACAATAATCCTGACCTCTTTTTAACGAAGCAGAACTTTCAAACTGCTAATGATGCTAATAACCAAATGAAAATACAAATTTTTATCGTTTCTTGGTCGTTACACGAATAATTTATCTCTTAAAAAAATTATCATTAATCGACAATTTATCAGTTTTCAACTACCTAAAATACTCCGGTTTTGTCTGAAGGTCTGTGCTAATTGGCAGCAAAAGTTTTAAATATTTCTTGGTTTCCACACGAATAATTTATCTCTCAAGAAAATTTATCATTAATCGAAAATTTATCAATTTTTAACTAGCTAAAATACTCCATTTGTGCCTGAAGGTCTGTGATAATTGGCAACAAAATTTTCAATTATTTCTTGGTCATTTCAAGCAGAACTTATTACCATAGTAACAAAGAGAATTTAGAGTCAATCAAAACTTAGACCTCTGTCCGACTATCTAGAGGGAGTTTATAATTATTAAAAACTCTAGGCTAGATAGAGATACAAATTTTAGCTGTTTTTTTGACCACTTGAATAAAATGTTTTTTCCAAACAGAATTACCGTCAGTTGAAATTTCAGCTACTCATTGACTAGGTAGTGCATTCAGATTTTTTCTAGCTGATTTATAAGCTCTAAATTTGTTTATCTAATGGTGAAAGCAAAGTTTTCGTGAATCAACTATTTCTGACAGAAACAAACTGACAAACAGAAAGCTAAAAAGAAGAAAATAATAAAATTAATTTTTAAAAATTACGCTTGGCAAGACTAGGTATTTTTGTCAGACCTCAAATAGAAGGCGTATCAAAATAATTTTTCAGTTACTCCAAAAATCCACGCCTCTTTCGAAAGTGCCATGCCCTACTTTTTTTTATTTAGGGTCTAACAAAAATAAAATTATTTTTTCCTTTTCACTGTACTTAAAAATGTTACGATTAAAACAAATTTCATGATTTTGATGAAAAAAAAATTCGAATATTTCGCGAAAATAAAATATATCAAAACTTTCATAGAATTTCTTTTTGATGAATGATATTATGAATAATTTAAGCAACCTTTACAATATGTACAGCTATTTTAACGAAATTGCTTTTTTATTTTTAGTGCAATCAAAACATTTGCTTAAGAAGTTTTTTTACGCATTAGTATCATTTCTTAACATTAATTAGAAACTTCACGGATGGAACAGCAGTATAATCAGTTTAGAGCAGAAGAATATGTTTTTGAGCGAACAAAAGTACACCAATTACCATTATACCAATAGTTGTGTATTACCAAAATAAGGCATCATTAGCGAAAGTAATAGCATGGCGATTTTTTACGCTTCTTCGAAACCAATTATAAATTATTTTCTTTATTTCAAAAAGTACTTGTTACCAAAAAATTAATTATTAATTAATTTTTATTATTATAAATTAAGCATCATTCACATAAAAATTGTATTCTTATTCTTCACATTTGTATAAAAAATAATCAGTAGTACCTTATTATAGACCTCGTGAGCTGACCGTCTAGTACTAAACAGCTATTATTACCATTTAATTAATCCTCATAGGTGTCAATAATAGTTTGGTATTTATTTTTACATTTCTCTCAAGGTATTAATACCATTTCACCATTAATTATGCTTTTCAGTACAAAACTTTGAAGTGGCTTGAATGACGATGTCTAACGTCACTTATCAAAAAGCAGCCCATTATAAAACTATGTTAACACTTTTTATGTACTAGTAAATTGATTTTTACTAATTGTAGTGATAGTTACACCGCAACTTATTTTCTTAAATTTAATTTCCATTGATTTTAAGGTAATTTAGTTTTATCGAAACACATTTCAAAAGCATAACTGTATATAAAATAAGCACGTAGTTTCAGTTAAATTATTATACTGTTGTGATGAATAATCTGTTTTTGCTATCACGTTCAAATTGATCATTTAGTTTACCTGGTATTACAACTAAAAATTATTAAATATTAAAGAATGTGCAATAAATACTTTTTCTTTACACGAAATAGATCTATCACTGATGTTAACTTTAAAATACTTGAAAAAAATAGTAAAATGATGGCCGCTTAACAAATTCCGTAACTGAAAAAAAATTATTTTTAATGAGTTTTTTCAGGAAATAAAAGTCTTTTTAGAATTTATTTTCATATACTTTTATTATGTTTAAATAAATACACATTTTAAATAATTAAATATAAGAAATAGCTAATAATAATATTTTAAACTGAATAAGTTTCCCGCTTTAAATGAAACTTATTTACCACTACCGGTAAAAGCATACCATCGTCAGCAATATATAAAATCATCAATGTAAAGTTAATTCTAGAAAAGGATAGCAGGGTGCGCCGCTCTATTTGCTGTTTATTGTTCATTTCAACATGGTCTTTTAAATTACGATATCTTTAATCTAATGTTATTATAATATACGAATTTTAAATTTCAGTTATCACTTTTTGAACAACTGGATTCGCGACAATACCATCTTAAATCCGCATAATTTTCTGATCATTCTTTACTTCTTTTTGTGGGGCTTTATTATATTTTTACTTGCTCACGACGCACAACAGTATTAAGACACCCAAATTTCGGATTTGAGTTACAACTATTTGCTTAGGATTGAGTTACAACTATTTGCTTTGGATTGAGTTACAACTATTTGCTTAGGATTGAGTTACAACTATTTGCTTAGGATTGAGTTACAGCTATTTGCTTAGGATTGAGTTACAGCTATTTGCTTAGGATTGAGTTACAGCTATTTGCTTAGGATTGAGTTACAACTATTTGCTTAGGATTGAGTTACAACTATTTGCTTAGGATTGAGTAACAACTATTTGCTTAGGATTGAGTTACAACTATTTGCTTAGAATTGAGTTACAACTATTTGCTTAGGATTTATTGGAAAATCACTTTTTGACACGTCTTATTCCATCGTAATTTTCCGTTTTACGATTACTTTTTTCGGTCATTAATTCGGTTTCTAATTACAATACTTTTAACGCGATATAAGTACAAGGTATAAAATAATATGTGTATGTACCTTAAAATAATATTACGATATTATTATAAGGTATTACTTTTGGATGCGATCTATTTCCTATTATTAATCTATTTAGATTTTTTATCAACCCTTTCAACACAGTATTTCCGATTCCATTAATTAATACATTCTTATTATAACAAGTGAGCTTTGTTAATTTAATATAATACTAACTTTTGATGAGTGCAATGCGATGGGAGAAAAAACTCTCCGAAATAAGCAAGTTAACTAACATTTAGATGAAAAACGAAAATTGCTTGCCGTTTTGGAGCAAAAAAAAACTGAGTTTTGAGAACAAATGTGGCACCAAATGAGGCTAAAGTTGTACTTTTTGCTTGACTAATGTTAATAGAGTTTGAAGCATTTTGGAGCAATTTTTGTTCAAATGATATTTTGGAGCAGAAATTTCATTTTGGAGCAGTTTGGAGCAATTTGAGCAGCTGCTCCAAAGCAGGAACTTGGAAAAATTAATCTAATATCACTTGATATTTTTAATTAAAGTCTTATTCATAAGTAATTGTCTCAGGCACAAATAAAAAAAATTAAAAGATAAAAAAAATTTGATGACAAGTTTTTTTTTTAAATTTTAATAATCATTACAGTTAACTTCATACCATAACAGTTCAAGCTTTTATACTTGGTGTTTTGATACGCTCATATTTAAAAAATATCTTAAGTATCCCTGTAAAAAATGAAAAAATTTAACTATCCGTAAATTTTAATTGTGTGATAAAATAAAAATAAATGTATGAAAACTGGCATGGCATTTATTCGTGAACAACTCTGTTTAGTTACACAAAAGCCTATATTTTAATTAATTATTTTAGAATGTAATTAAGATTATTTCATACAATGAAAAAATAAGATCACGTACACGAAGAAAAAAAATCCTGGTAAAATTACAGCACTATATGGTAATGGCATTTCTGGTGGAAAAAAAACCCATAATTCTGGTAATAAAACTCAAAATATATAGTATTTAAACTATTCATTTGGTAATTTTTCCGTTCATATGGTTACTGTTTTCTGGTAATTTTGGTTTTCAAAATTATAGTTCTTATTATTACCACACATTTAGTGAAAAATACAAAACTGAAAAGTAAATTTAAACAAATAAATGATTTTTATACCATGCCAAAGCAATTATCATAAGGTATTACTAAATTATGTATTATGTACCTCAAATTAAGTTATTGCTTTTCAGTTTTTGCTTCTGAAAAGTAATTCCGAGAAAAACATTTAAAGTTTTATATTTTCAACAGATTTATTTTTAGTACCTTTCATCTGATTTTATTAAAATACTTTTTTTTTTACGTGATGTCCTATAGTTTTAATATTTTTTTGTACTTTAAATTGCCTAGTAACACAAGTACGATAAAGAAAAGTCATGCAAGGTTTCTAACATTTTAAAGAAAAAATATTTCTCAGGTGGTGCAACTGGAACCGAATAAGGAAAACGAACCCTTTTCTCTCATTTTTAGTTTCCCCAGAAATTTTAAATATGTTGCTGTTTTACTATAAAATCCTACAATTACAAAGAATGAATACAAGCAGAAAAATTTAATAATGCTCATAATAATATTTTTAATTTATCACTTCCTCATCATGTGCTCTAACAACAATTGTTCTAGATTTTAGACAACTTTAATGTTTCACGTACCTACTATCTAAGTTTATACAAACTATAAGAAAAATTATAGATAGTTGCATTCTTTATTAAAAGAAATGTAATTTTTATTTGTTTCTTTTACTTTCAGAAGCGAAGAATATATCTACGATAGTTTAACAAATCCCGTTTCCTCGACGACAAACAGTAAAAAACGGAAATTAACTGATTCCCCGAAATCGCAACGGAATCATCAAAGCAATAATGGAGTGCAAGTCAAAACAGAACCTAGTAAGTAATTTAAAAACTCATTATATTTTTATCAGATGGAGTAGAAAAACACAAATTATTACGAGATTCCATTATTTAATTTCTTAAACTTATTATTTAATCGTTCTTAATCGAATTTTAATTAAATTAAACCAATTATCTTTTTCTTAACAATCAATGTCGCGTCTAATTTTTTATTTCAATACTAATGTAAGGCACATTAATTCATTGTCGCGACAAAATCGAAAACAAAAAACTCTTTATTCTTTATTTCTTAAAACAAAAATGTTTCAGCTACATAGTTATACTAATTCTCACAGCCTTTTTGGCGATTTGCTTTCGGCAAATTATTTTCAAATTTAATATTGATTATAGGGGGTTGGCTTTATTTTTGGCTATGTTATCTTTCCATAATTTGTCAATCTCGGATCTCTTCCCATGCTCCTAACTGTCCGTTGGCAGGGATCTGTCCAGACATTTTGTGAAAGGTCCGTTTTTGTGAAAATTGTGAAAAAATTACTCGTAAATTGTGAATATAAAATAAACGTTAAGTCACATTCTTTCAACCAGGGTCCGCTTTTGTGAATTTGTGAAAATAGGGTCCGTTATTGCAAAAAAAACTTTTTCAAAGAGTTTTTAAATTGTAAAGGCATACAAGATTATGTAGACATTGTAAACATACAAGACATTGTAAAATTATAATTTAAAAAATTAAATTTTAAAAAATAAACAGCAAATGCAGCTACTAAATTAGCGATGCAACATACAAATGTTTGTTATTTAGCCTATACTGCTGAACGCAGAATAGGCTAAATTACATTCTATTCGGACAAATAAAGGAAGAAACGCCTGCCGAAGACAAAATTTAGTTCGTTTACATCTGTCTTTCTCCCCTCCCCCTTCCTGGGAAAGGTTTATTTGATTAACCGATTAAAAGATAAATTATTTTGTGAAGGGTCCGTTTTTAAGTTAAAATGTTTTGTGAAGGGTCCGTTTTTAAGTTAAAATGTTTTGTGAAGGGTCCGTTTTTATGAAAAGATATTTTGTGAAGGGTCCGTTAACGGACCCAAATTTCTTCTAAACAGACCCCTGGTTGGGGAAAAGTCTTGAACTTTTAATTTGAAATCCTTGGCGTGATGATTGTGAGGCCCTTTGGGGCCTCACAGTCTCAAACGTTGAATAATCTTAACAGAAATTCTCGATATGAAGACAATTATTATTTTTTTTATTTCTTTAAGGGACTTCTTTTCTTTATTTTTATATTTTTGAATGTGGTTATAATTCAAAAATCTAAAAATATAGAAAGGAAATAAGTTATTAAAATCTTACGAATTTCTATCGAGATCAATCTAAGTGAAGAGAAAACTTCACACCCAGTATAATTAAATGATACTATAATGCAGTAAAAAGATGATTATTAAATCATTAAAAGTACCTTCCAGTTTCATTCGACGCTTAAACTTGCTTTGAATGTTTTAACTCACCGTCACTATAATAGTCTAAGATAATGTTTCGTCAGATTTTGACATAATACATAATAATTACTGCATAATATTATTCTGAAGCTTCTAATGTGTATATTATTATTTTATTTCAATTTTGAAACATTTTCTAAAATGAATATAAGGAATTGTAATTATAAAATTATTTGTATATTCTTTTTTATTAATTCATAATTATTTAAAGAAATTTTAATTTTAGACGTACCCTCTCCTGATCCAACACCTGTCGGACTACCGTCTAGTGAAGATGATTACGGTTTCGATTTAAGCGCAGCTGAAACGAATGCCATGTTTGTAGATTCCAGCTTCCAATGCATACGATTTCAACCTTTCCAACAAAACACGTGGGCACAGTTACTAGACAAAGATTTAAAAGAAATGTAATTATATTGAAATGTATAATTACTACAGCCAATATTTATATCATTTTTAATCTTATGGAAAAAATTGATCAAAAATGTCGTGTATATTGGCCCTCAAAAATAATTTTATCATTCTTATGCTTGCCGTATGTGCAGTTAATTAATTAAAATAATATTGTCATATTTGCAATTAATTATATAGCCCTTAATTACATTATAATTTATCGATATAATTAATAAATAACATATTCCTTATACTAACTGCTATAACTGTAATATTCTATAGACTTTCTTTTTAATACTGAATAAAAATACCACCATTTCTTTTCAAAATTAAAATTAAACTGGACCTATTTCAAAGTTAACTTGAAATATTTCCTGATAAGTAATGGCTAAAATGGTCGAAATAAGAGGGATTTTTATTATTATTATTCATTTTATGTAGCGGACTTTTCTAATAATTCATGTTTTTTCCGTTCTTTATGTTTGTTTGTTTTTTTACTTTCAATGTATGATTTATAATTAATTTCAATGTTACAAGGATTCTAAAAATATGAACTAAAAGTGGAGTTTTTGGTGAAATTTTTTAATGACAGAAATATATTTTAAAACGACAAATTATAACTTAAAAAAATTTAAGAAGGTAATAAAATTTTAATTAAATTATTTCCCGTATTACTAATGTTGTTAAATTGCATATCCATAAAATGACCGATGATTTAAAAAAATTTTTAAAAGAAAACGCACACAGATAGAAATGAGCTATTTATTGCGTCCGGCTCAAAAAATCTGAAGATTTATTCCAGTCAAATTTTAATATTATTATCAAACTTCATCTACAGGTGACGCTACTGATTGAAAAATTCTAATACTATGAATTTTGTGCTTATCAGACTATTAAAATTGAAAATTGTACTTCGGTAATGATGAAAATTGTATTTATAAATGAATAAAAATTTTAATAATGTAATTCTAATGTTGAAAATTGTACTTATAAATGAATGAAAATTGTAATAATGTAAATGTAACATTGAAAATTGTACTTATATGAACGTCTGTTAATTCGATCTTCAGATTTCATCACGATGTTGCTTTAAAACGCAATTATTTATAAATCATTGTTTTATAGTTTTTATCCGTTAGCAGTGCCATCTGGTGGCAAACTTTATAACCAAATTTAAGCTTTGAATAAATTATCTAGATTCCTTAGCAAAACATACAACCGTATATTCTATTATCCTCCGTTTTTCTTTTAGTGATTTTAAAAATCTTCGCTCATTTGTAGGACATCTAGTAACATGATTATTTCTCTTTTTTCCTGAGATTATTTAATAACTTATTTTTAATCAAATTGGTTTTAATTACAGATTTTTAGTACATATTATCGTTACTTTTAAAAATGTAATTTTTGGTGCCATTTCCAGTTCTTGGTGAGACATTTAAGACTAAACATTAGCCTTCATACTGTTTAATTCAGGAACCAGTTAGGGCACCAAAACCATTTTAAAGCCCTGATAAAATTGTTCACGTTTACAATTTTTGATTATTAAAAAAAATATTCGAATATTTTTCTTTAGCCCTTCTCCAAACTTCCGGGTAGATGCAGACAAGGGTTTTAATTTCAGCAACGCAGACGAATCCTTTGTATGCCAAAAAAAGAACCATTTCCAAGTGACAGTACACATCCAGCCATTGGGAGTTGCCCATTTTGTAAGAACTCCGGAAGGAAATAAACTCATTGAGAAATTTTTTCTCAATTTCCATGGAGTAAAGGTAAATTTTCGAATAACTACTTAGAATTATATTTTTTGAGATATACTTTGCGTATATATATATATATATATATATATATATATATATATAACTTATATGTAGGAGTAAGTAACTCATGCTGTGAATCAGGGCTCGAAAAACCGCCCATCCGCCCGTGCTCTTTTGTCAAAAATTCCCCGCGGACAACAAATCAACAAATTTCTCGAATCAGACGTCCGAGCGGACGGCCATTTTCCCGTTAAAGTTCGCGATACATTTTCAATTTTTGTTAACTTACAAGAGTCTATCGCCTCACTTCTATAATGACCCTCTAATCTAGAAATACAGCAACATACTGCGCTTGGTGGAATTGATGTTTTCACTGCCTGGGAGTACTGCAGCGGTTGAAAGGAGCTTTTCAGTAATGAACTTACAAAAAAACACATTACGTACTGGTCTTAACAAGAAGCGTTAAACGCAATTATGAACATCTACCTAAATGGAAAACCCCTTTCAGACTTCTGAGCACAAACCTCTGTAAATCATTAGATTGATTGTGGAACTGGCAAACGTCATATTTGATTCATTTAAAAAACGCAGTACCCTCGGATAAATTGATATTACAGATAACTTGACCTTTGTCATTTAAATTATTTCATATAAGAAATAAATTATTTCATAAAATAAGTACTAAGTTACTATTAGTGACCTAGTATTTCTTTTATAACTGCATAATGTTATCCTAGTATTTGTAATCCTAATAACTAATTCATTATGCAATTTATATGATAAATGTTTGTAATAAATAAGAGAAAATTATATTTTTATTTATTTAGAAGTGACGGGTTAGTTTAAAAGGAGGACGGGTACATTGTTGGACAAGCCGTCCTCGGGGACGGTTAAAATTTCCGAGTTTTTTCGAGCTCTACTGTGAATCCAGTTTTTCAGAACATATTTAATGAATTACAACTCTATTTCGCAAAAAACTTCAGCAATTTTATGATTAAGGAAGATAGTAATTGGAGACTTACTCGCATAGCCTTAACCTTTAACGGACAGATGTCAGCATATAAGCGGCATGGCACTTTCATTTACTCGGTCAAAATATCGAGTAATAGGATGTAAAAACATTTTATTTTTTTTATCATTTTATCATTCTTATACTTGTCATAATTACAAGCGACTTGAATACAATTATAAATTTATAATAATATTATCATTAATTATTAAATTATACCTAGTGGAATGTAAACTTGAAATGCCTCTGAACCGTTAACAGTTAATATTTCATGGCACCCCACAAGAAAAAATTGGATCGTGTCAAACCTCAGCCACCGATTTACAACACCAAAACAGTTGATCACACGATTACAAATTTCAGATTGCAAAAGGTCGAATTTTTAATGACTGAAGCGACATGCCGAGGCATTTTTTTGAAATGAATGGCTGTGCAATCCCATCTCTTAATTTTCTCCAGCCCTAAAAAATAAGGTTGTCATCACTCAAAATCCGCTCTAAAATTCGCCGGAAAAGCGAAGAAACATACGGAAACATATTTAATATGTTTTATAAATACTGCACTGAAATTGCTCAATTTTATTCACTATTAGCAAAACCATACTTTTCACATTTAATCAAAGTGATTCAACCGAAATATCTAACTGCAACCAGTTTTGGTTGAGCATTTTTTCCAATAAAGCTTATTCTTGCAACGCCATCTTTATATCAAAAGAACGTTGAATAGTCGGCATGTGCTGCAACGCAATATGTGTGATGTTTCACTTTTTTGGTGTATGCAAATAAAAACCATCTGAAATATTGTTGAACATTTAGTTGAACTAAAATTTTATATTTTATAAATGCCAAGTGTATCATTCACTCTACTCATTGTTCAAATTTCTATTCCATTTGGACCAATAGAACACATTTTTAGGCTTCAAAAAAGAAATTCTAACCCTACTAAACCAGGGTCACATTATGAGAATTCTACGTTATGTTTTACAATTTGGCCACTAACTTGACAAGTTAAGCTATATCAGCTTAATCATACAGCTGCTTCTGATATATTTGAATGCAGTTTTTTACGGTAATTTTTAGAAAAAAGCAAACATTCGATAAATAAAACTACCAGTTCAAAAGCATAAGAACAGGAGGTTCATAATAGTGAAACACCACCTAGCTGCGTATGATGACGTCCCCGGCCATAAGTTAGTAATTCTCAATCCTTACGGTCCACTACTTACCCTACAAATTTCCAACAGTTGTGCTGTTAAATATATAATCGGAGCATTATTAAAAGCATTATTAAAAACATTAGCATTATTAAAAACATTAGCATTATTAAAAAGCATTATTACTTTTAAGCATTAAACTTTTAAGCATTATTAAAAACATTGACCTTTAGTTTTAAGCATTTATAACATATTTTTTTAAAGCAAATGACACATTTAAGATGACTTAAACGTTATTCTTTTGTTAATTTTATCTTTTATTTTCGAATGCTTGGATTAGAGAATTGTTTTCCTTATTCTTGTCCTTTAACTGTCCCTCGCGGATTCAAAATTACGAAATTACAGTAATATTTTTTTAATATGTATTATTTTTTTCGGAGTGAAATATTTAATTTGATGAATGATGAAATTTTAAATGTATTTTCAGGTTTGTGAGTTTGTGTATTTTGCACAATGCATGCAACTTTCTAATTTCTAAATTCACAATTACAGATGGAATCTCCAACGCAAACGATAAAAGTAGAACAATCTCAATCCGACAGAAGTAAAAGGCCTTTCAATCCAGTTCCGTGAGTATTCATGCGTCAAATAAATATATAGAATTATTTTTCACTATTCAGAGTAATTTAAAACAAAATTATTATTTTAAATAACATGCTGTGGCTAATTTGCTGTCAACTGTTTAAGATGCATCGCTTTCTGTGTTTCTCTTTGTTCATTAAATATTATTTAGATATCTATGCATCATAAAATAACTTGTTTATGCTTGAAATTTTGAGTTTTTATTCAGAATTTTTTCATTGAATGACAATGACAGATATCATACGTGAATAAAATTTTTAACAATCTGGATTTTTTGTTATTAAATAGCTTAAATTGAAAAAAAAAAAGCTTCAAGTAATTTTTCAATTCAAGTCATTAGCTAATTTAAGAGCATTTTTATTAACGATTTATTAATTGTTGTAAAACTTGAGTTAATAGCAATGTCTAATAATTAGACATAAACTTAACATGCAGGAAAGTTCTCTGAAACATAACTGTTAAAAACAAGTAAATTGAGCATTGTGGCTTAACTAAGTTACCCCTCAATTGGACAATATGTCATTGCATTGATTATAATAGTTCGAGATGTTCGTGCAGTGCCTCTCGAACTATCATCAAGTCAAAATTTATTCAAATGGATTTTAGATTTCTCATTGTAACATTAATTGCTCTTTCAGGCTGGAACTTATACCTGAACAAGTGACAAAAACAACAGTTGGAAGGCTTCATTTTAGTGAAACGACTTCCAATAATATGAGAAAGAAAGGCAAGCCGAATCCGGATCAAAGATTCTTCTTTCTTGTGGTTAGCCTTTGTGCCCACGTAGCTGATGATGTGCCTGCGACAATCACTGCCCACTCGTCAGAGAAAATTATTGTCAGGGTATGTTATGTATGTTAAATATATTTTAATCAGTAGGGTTTAAGTAACTAAGTGATCAGTTTTTATTTGTGTTGCCACATTTTACCTAACATGAAATACCACGGGAATAGTTACACTGAAGAGCCAAAAATTTGGTGTACCTGCCTAATATCGTGTAGGGCCCCCGCGAGCGCTCAGAAGTGCCGCAACACGACGTGGCATGGATTCGATCAATGTGTGAAGTAGTGCTGGAGATAATTGACACCATGAATCCTGCAGGGCTGTCCATAAACCAGTGGGATTAAGAGGGGGTGGGGATATCTTCTGAACATCACGTTGCAAGGCATCCCACACGTCCAGAATTGCTACAGAGTGGATCCAAGAGCACTCTTCTGAATTTAGACACTTCCGCTGGCCACCAAAATCCCCAGACATGAACATTATTGAACATAATTGGGATGCCTTACAACGTGATGTTCAGAAGATATCCCCACCCCCTCTTACTCCCACTGGATTATGGACAGCCCTGCAGGATTCATGGTGTCAATTATCTCCAGCACTACTTCACACATTGATCGAATCCACGCCACGTCGTGTTGCGGCACTTCTGCATTCTCGCGGGGGTCCTACACGATATTAGGCAGGTACACCAGTTTTTTTTTTTTTTTTTTTTTTTTTTTTTGCTCTTTAGAGTATATTCCGTGTCCCAACAACATTGTTATAAGCACACAGATTGTTATCAATGCAAATGATATGGGTTCTGAATTTTTGAGTTCCATGCAAAAATCAATGCTCTAATAAACAAAACTATGTAGTGAACTCGTGTGAAATTATTTTTTTAAGTTGGTCGAAAACTACAAGATTTTTTTATTTTAAATATAGATGGAGTAAATATTGATTAAAACGTCAATACCATTGGTAACCGTAAACTTTAAAATTTCATTTCCTATTTCAGATCTAATTTCGTCAAGTGTTCAAATTTGATTCAGTAGTTTTGCAATATTAAAATTTCATGAGTTCAATTAGTTTCTGAACTCCAAATTCTAACTCCATTGCCAAATGTCCATATCACATTTTTCGCATAACTTATATTTTGTACTTGAAAACTTTATTTACTGTATGAAGTTTTAGAGAATGAAAATTGAATATAATTTCACAAGACTTCCTTGTTTTTCAGGCTTCTAATCCAGGTCAGTTTGAAAATGATATGGAATTATCATGGCAGAAAGGACATACTCTAGATTCTATATTCCATAATGTAAGTTATATAATTAATTAATTGCTAAGAATTAAATATAGTTTGAGATGCTCAGAATAATAAGCGCAGATCTCAATCATATTTAAAAACGACAATTTTTTGGTTTCCTACAGCAAGTTCTAACTAAATAAAGTCAACTTGATTTTTTGTACACAAAGACAAAGTAATGAGAGCCAAACATATTTATTAAGAAAGTCTATACCTAAGCATATATGTACCAGGAATAACTCCTTTTGCTCCATCAGCATATGAAAAAAGCAACGAATAAGTAAAAACTGAGGTAAATTGTGTCCCATCGAAATAAAACCACTCCTGTTTATAGCCAAAATATCCACCATATTTTTATCTGACTTAAAATATATCATATTGCATACCATTTACCAATCACAGGAGGACAATAACATCAATATTATGTCCAGTTTATTCAGGCACAGACTGAAGCTTCTTCTTTTGTCATATACAACCTTACTTGGGGATACCCTTTCACATTTGGGGGGGGGGGGGATTGGGGTCATAAGATTCAGATAAAATGAGAGAGACACGTTGAATTTCAACTCTGTTGTTGCATTTCAGCTGGCTTTAGATACCTAGTATGGTATTTTACTAGAAGTATAACGGTTGATAATTCTCGAACTAATAATCGATTGGTACATTCCTTTGGGGTCATTCGTACTTTCTCTCTACATTTTTCTACGCAGCAAAGTAATTTCTTACAGTTTTTCTACAGCAAAACAAAATGGAACACAACACTTACAATATTTAATATAGAGAGATTCGCATTAATAAGTTTTGGTTCAGGGGATAGAGGACTCGTCTCTCAATAAAGTATCTCAAGTTCTAATCCCAGCGATGGCTGGTAGAGCAGAGACCACAGTGATAACTTGAAAATATCCTCGGTGTTTGATGTATAATGGGTTAGAATCTACATATTATAGGGCTATCCGTGGGAGATTTTCCTCATATAACGTGAATTCTGATTCTCTCCGTCCACGAAGGCTAGTTTATCCCAATGCTTGATTCAAGAGTTCCCTTTCCTTCTAGGCTGGTAAAAAAATTAGAAGGCTACAGAGTTGAACATTGATAGTCGTGGACTCAAAAATGGGTCGACAGTTCAACAGCCGTTATAAAATAAAATTCCTGATCTTAAAAACTTCCGCAGTTTACATTTTTTTTTCAAAAAGGACTTTTGTATGGATTTTTAATTATTATTCTAAGCGTCAATATTTAAATATTTTTCATGATGTATAAAATTTCGTTTTTATGTATCATAAATAAAAAAAATATTTCGGAAAAGGGCTACTATATGAAAATATAATTCTATATTTTTCTTTTAGGGAAGAGTAGGTATTAATACAGACAGACCGGAAGAATCTCTTGTTGTCCACGGCAATATTAAAGTAACGGGGCACATACTACAGCCATCAGATATTCGAGCGAAATTTGGCTTACAAGAGGTAGTACAGCTTATACGTCTCTTGACCATTTTAATTTCACAGTAACCAATACAAATTCTTTCCAATGAGCATAAATGTTATTTTTTTGCAGCTGGATACAAAAGAACAACTTAAAAATGTTGCCAATCTTAGAATTGTCAGGTATCGCTACTTGCCAGAATTTGGGGATCGCGTGGGGCTGAAGCAGCTATCAGATACCGGTGTCATTGCTCAAGAAGTGCAGCATGTCTTGCCAGATGCCGTCATTGAAGCTGGGGATGTACTTCTAAAAGATGGGCAGCTTATTGAGAAACTGTTAGTTGTAAATAAGGTAAAATGTTTCGCTTACAAGAACAAAAATTACAAGACTTTATAAGCTTACAAAATTTAAATGAACTTTTATGTACACATAAATATTAACATTACATTGCAACTAACTGAAAGCAAAGTAGTATGCTCTGCAATAAAATTATGATAGTTTACTTTGAAAGGCATGGTAGGAATTATTTTTATTTTATTTTATTTTAATAGTTGGTTGAATATAGCTTCAGAAGAGCCAAAATCTGCTGTACGACTCCAAAGCAAACGTTATTAACCGATTAATGTAATGAAATCAAACGGAGTAGTCTATATTTAAAAGAAAAGATCATAAAGATTTCTCATATTTGCTTGTAAAACCAAAAAGAGCATTGATTTTAAACATTTAATCAGAAAATTTTATAAATCATCATTAAAAGGCAATTTAAAATTTTTTGAAAGTAAAACTTCTACAGTTTCTTAAACAAAAATCACAAAGCTAATAGTTTCAAAGACATTTAAATAACCTTAAAATACGATCATGCCTCTTTGAAATTATCTTGTCAAAAATGTGAATAATAATTGTATTGATGGTTAAATGAGGTGTAAATGTGAATGATATTTAATGACCGTGAAATTATGTGTTAAAGCTGAATTTTAAAACTCTTTTAAAGGAAATTTTTTCATTAATTTATTTTGTTGTTTTTTATGTAAAAGGACTCAATTCTTAGAATAAAAAATCAGTTTAAAAAATACTTATTTTTAACGAACATTGTCTTAGCGGATGTTTTTAAAAGAAAAGTAATTTTTAAAATACGTTGCACTGGTAAATCAAAATAAATAAAAAAGAAATTACAACCATTAAACTATTATACAGTTTTGAATAAGGAATCTTCAAGGTTTCAACATAAATTAAACTAATTTTGTAATTAAGTTAGAAAAGACAGCAACACAAAAACAGTTTCCTTAAACTGTATAATAAATAGACTTTACCACATCGTTTCATTAAAATCAGGGCTTTGATTTTTATAACTAACTTAATGCATTTTAGAAATCTCTTAGAAAGGGTAAAAACACTGCTCATTTACAAATTCAAGTTTTCATTTTTGGTTTCTATTTTTGAAGGAACAAAAATTTAAGAATGTTTTTGGATGAAATAAATTTCTATACAACATAAAAACATGATGGTGTAACATAGGTGCATTTTATTTGCCAGTTTATCACGTGGTAGGAACCAGTTTTCCCACATTAAATACCATTTTTATTATTATCATCAATATAAATTTAAGAAAAGTCATAAAGGTATTTTTCTCACAAAATAGATTTTCATATTAATTTAAAGTTATTAACCTACAATATCTATTTCTCTTTTTCTACTGTTATATTATTACGTTTTTGATTTTGATTGTTTTCTATAATTAAGAGTTTAAAACTTAAATAGTTGTTTCTTTATTACTGTGTAATTCTATGATATTGTTGTGGCTTGAAATTATGCAGATTTTTAAAATAATAATTAATATCGTCTTCTATTTTAATTAGTAATTATGTTTCTTACGGCTTACTTTGTATCACATTAGTTATAATTATTTTGTTATAATAACTTTCGATTTTTCTTCATTAATGTCCTATTGTTTAAGAACTAAAAACTTTTATTGAAATTTGTTTTAATTCGATTACTTGTTAGATTTGCTATCCGGATGCAATTTAGTGAGGAATATTTCAGCTACTTTGTAACATTAATACTTGCTACATATTAAAGCACTACGGATTGAAAGCTACATATTTGAAATAGTTTAACCAACGAGGCACATTGTCACAAAAAAATAAACTTATATTTTTAAAACAAATAAAAATGACAAATATATTATCATTAAATATCAAAGGTGGATAGGGTATATATCTAATGTTTTTAAAACAAAAAATAAAATACAAATCATCAAGAATTGAGTTCTAGCTCAAAATATCAGAATGCAGCAAAAACCTAAATTTAGGGAGCTAGAGCGTGTCGTTATAACATAATGTCAATAAAATAAGCGTAAATAATTAGAAATATAAAAACAATTCTAATAATATTGCATATGCGTACAAATAAAATTGTAGTTAAATTTTCTCTAAATGTTTTTAATTTAGTCGCATTATTTTCTGCAAAGAAATTTAATCATTTTGAAAGTTAAAAATGTTTATTAATTAATATTAAAAATCATAGATAAAAATAAAAACTCACTTGATAATCTGGGCCATTTTCTAGGACAATTGATAAATCGTAAGTACGTTCGTCTCATAGAATTCTTCAAACAAAAGATCCTTCTTCAGTTTTTCAAATTCATAAATAATACTTTTGTTTTAAAATTAGGGAATTCCATATGATTCACAGAATTCAGTTTATGAATTCAATTAAACCGCACAGTCACCATATTATAAGTTAATTAATAGTAAATAAATATTGAAAGCTATAACCACGCCGGATGTTATAAAATGGCGGCATACGATTTCAGTCGGCAGTAATCGCTTTGATTGGTTAATTAACGCTCGTGACTAACAGCAACTGATTTCACTGCTAAAAGTGATTTCATTTACCGTTACAACATAATATATTATATATAGCATTTTAAAAATTTATAGTTTTGAAACATAGCCTGAAAAACCGGTAAAATCATCCAAATAAAATTTTTAAATTTGCTTTGTTTGCAATTATTTAGATTTAAGAGAAGCAGTTATTCATCATTGAAATTTCTTTAATTTACAAAATCAATTACTGATAAATTTTTGAATATTAATTTTTTAAAAAATTCAAGATTTAAATCATGCATTTTTTAAAAAAAAATAAAAACCTTAGAATAAATTTTTTATGGAAATCTTTCAGGAAAGTTAAAGCATGAACACAGAGTTTTATGCTCTTGATTATTTAAACATATACTTTTATGCATTCTTGAAAATTAAGGCATGAATATAGGCTTCAAAAAGAATGTTAAAGCGTAATAACTATATTTTTACGGGAATCGTTCACTAAAGTTAAATCATGACGTAGACTTTAAAAAAATGAATAAGTTTGAATTTTAAGGAAATAAAATCTATATCTTAGCAATTTCGAGACCAAAAGCAAGCAGGAAAACAGAATATATTTTGTTAACATATATTAAATAAAGTTTAAACAAATTTGTTCATTCATCCATCTTAAAATTATATTTACAGGAGCGTATATTCATGGAAAATGTTGGAGCAGTCAAGGAATTGTGTAAAGTAACTGATAACTTGGAAAACAGGATTGGTGAATTAGAAAGAATCAACAAAAAACTGCACAAGATAAAAAGAAAAGACAGTCTCAAATCTACGTCTACAGATATCAGGTGAGAGCCCAGTACTTTAAATCTCTCTCTATCTATCGCTCTTATCTCTATCTATCTACCCTATCTCAATATTTCTGTTTATCTCTATCTATCTACCCTATCTCAATATTTCTGTTTATCTCTAACTATCTATCTATCGACATCCATCTATAACATCCATCTATAGCGCTATATCTCTCTTACTCTCACTGTCACTCTCTCTTTCTAAATAAAGTAGTACAGTTGAAGTCATTTATTACGAGATTATGGCTCTGGTTTAACGAGCAATTCACTCATTAAATCATAATACTAGATATACCCGAGTCGAGTTGATCTAAATATAAACTATAATGTAGAAAAATATTCATAAACGGTTAACCTATAAAAATTATTTTATTTACGATTATTGGAATTACGTTTAGTGATTAGATCACTGCAGTTTTTGACATACAACACGCATGACACGAAAAACATCATTATAATACTAATTCATTCCAAAAAAAGTGTGCAATTTCTCGAAAACCTCTACCTTGGAATGGGGGTAGTGGTGGTATGTACCATCCAATCACTGTCAGATTTCGCCTTTTACAAACATTTCATCAGTTGCAGCTTGAGATACATAGGAAATGATAATAGGCATGGAATTCATTCAAAGATTTGCGTGGCAATGTCTTATGTCAGTTACTGCAGTTGTGTGATTTATGGCGAGGCATGCACTGTAAAAAATTCTGAATCAAACTGCGATCGATTTAAGTGCTGGCACTTTGGGTGCATCATCCGTAAAATCCATGTTACCGTAAAATTCATTTCTACCGAAAAAATATTATTCCGTATTTCTTACGGTATAATATTTTTCATTCCGTAATAGATTCCGATAAAATTAAATTTTACGGTAAAAAGTAACCGCACCCAGATTGCCGGGACTTTCTACCGTAATTTGATCCACGTTTTTTATTTATTATTTTTTTTTTTTTTTTTTATTACAATCAATGTAGAAGTAACTCTTTCTTTTTATCCACATTCAGTGTTTGAACAAAATTAACTAAGTGCTTTTAAATCTTTTCAAAGAGATGAAATTTAATCGAACAGTTTAATAATGACAGCTTCATTTTTCGCAATGTTTAGGAAATATTTATCTTTATATCCGAATAACACTCATAATACCAATGCTTTAAATAGGTTTTTTTAACATTAAGCCTTAAAAATTTACTCACAGAAGCCCGAATCTCTTTACACCAGAGTCATAATTAGCGAGTTAGACTGAATTTACAAATCCAATTACTGTGTGGTGATATAAATGTTTATATTCATATATAACATTCATTCATATCATGAATGTTTAGATTAAATATTTTTATTTTTCAAAAGCAGTCGCATGAGCAGCGTGGTGTCTCATGGAAAACAAAGATGTCGCCATACTTACAACAAGCAATATCCTAACGGTCACAAAGCATCATGTACCAGTCATTTCATTCAATCCTCAATCATCGTTCTCGTAGTCATCATGGCCTGTTGGTAAGTTCATTCAAATTACCAGATTTTCATAATCGCTTCTAGAAAAATACACTAAATATACTGCATATTTTTCGTAAAGTAATGAAATCAAATGGGATTATAAGCTAAATTTGGCGTAAATATAGTCGAGAGACGAAATTTACTACTGTGCTTTGGAGGATGAGCAACAATCTGAGGAGACAAAAAAAATGGCCAATATGTAATTAACATGTTCTTCTTTTAATCATAACCTTAATAAGATGTTAGTTAGACATTTTTTCTTTTCAAGTTGTACCTTATGTTACAGTCTTGAGAATGTGTTAAGAAGTATGTGTTAGGAAGTAAAACCACGTCAATAAGGTACTACCTAAAAACCTATGTTGCATGTATTTTCAATGCATGATATTATGGTTCAATATTTTTACAGTCTAAAAAGATGGTATTGGCAGATTCGAGCAAGCATAATGCGATCGATTTCAGTATTTTTTGCGTGATATTCATGACTTTCGTTTATTTGCATATTTTTAATAATACAGAAAGACGAAAGTTGCAATTCAATTGATACAGCATGACAATCTACTTGGCTGATGCAATTAAATGTAAATTTTAAAACTTGTATCAACTTTTTATAATGTAAGAATGAAACAATGTAACTATTGTATATCAATCTAATAAACTCAAAAATTTTTGAAGGTGCAGTAATTCGGTTCTATATGATAGTATAATGTGCTTCAATGTCTCTAACAGCGTAATTTTTATTATAGTATTCAGTTCATATGTAAAAAGTGATTGATCTTATTCATATCTATATATATATATATATTTCTCTTATGCGGCGACAAAAAAAAAAGCCTCATTACAACTCTCCGAATGGCAACGTTAGAAAATCGATCAATGATTGCATCTAAAAATGTCACATGCCAAATCTAGCTGAGGTGGCTCAACATATATCGCTTTTAAAAACGGAAGCAATAACCAGAGTGAGCATTATCAGGTTGTTCAATTCAGCTGCGGCAATCTCATACTATTAAGCTAGGCAGAAGTGAGTAGTAGATCTATTTTGTCGAAAGCGCTTTTTTTCACGAATTTATATATATAATTTTCTTGCGTGACTCCCACATTTTGGCTGAAAAAGAACGAATTCTAAAATAAATAAAAATAAACAACTTAAAAAATAAAAATGCTGTTGCCAGCCATAGAATTTTTTGAAAGTTAGCTTAGCAACATAAATCAAAATGACATAGAAGCGCAACTAGATCAAAATTATGATATCTGAGCGCTTGACGTAACAAATCCTTCAAGTCTATAAGTGTTGTATCGTCAAATGCCCAAATTTACAATTGCAATTTCAAATTAATATTGAAATGTACAGGTTTATAATTTTCTACATTGAAAAGTTTTCGGAACTTCAGTATTCAAAAAAGTATACAAAAGCTAGACGTTAAGAACGTATCCAATGAGCGAGCAAAGCGAGCATTGGATTGCGAAGCAATCCGAAATGAACTGCGAAAGCAATTCCGGGGGTTGGCGAGCGCCAGCGAGCAGGGGGCGAAGCCTCCTAGTATTGTATAAATTACTAGCCTGCTGTAGTTGTTACATGATATTTTTTCCGATCAAAGATTCTTTAGAGATTCTTATAAAATACTTTAGAATAATCCTTAAATTATTTTAAAACAAGTTCTCAGAAACAAAAAATAACTATTCTTCTTGAATAATAAAATTTGAATTAGGTGTTACAATAATCAATATAAATGTGTCTATAAGCGTTTTAAAATTTACTGCAATTAGGAATCATTTATTATAAAACTTCCTAATAAAGAAACTTTAAATGAAACACTTATTTCAAAAATTTAGCGGCAATAAAAAAATATTTCTTTTTCAAGCCTCATGGCTTTGGCAACACTGTATGTAATGGAATGGCAGAGCAGAAGACATTCAGATTTCAGGAGCTCTCTCGTTTTTCAAGTAAAAAGGTAAGCGATACTTTCAATATTCCGTATTCTTTAATACTATTGTTGATTTAGTTTGACGATATTTTTGGTTACGAAATCAGACTTTCTCTGAGCGCACTTTCTCTTAATGAACATACCTTTTTTTTCAACGAATTTGGATTTCTGACCCCCAAAAGATAAGGGGTAGCCGCCATCAGGGAAATATGGTCCCAATAGTCTATCCAAGAAAGCGGTCGAAAGCTTGGACCCTATAATGTTAATTTTACTTTTTGCGTATTTCACCATATCTCGATAACTTTTAAAGCGAATTAAAAAAAAATTTGCTCACAATTATAAAATGTGTTTATTCAAAGATAATTTCATTCAAAAAATAAATTTTAGTAAACCTTTATTAGTTTTAATTATTTTATTTAACAATGGTAAAAAAAGTTTTAAGATATGCAACTTTTTACATCTTTTTAAAGTGCGTAATTTTGCATGGCAAAACACAAAATTTGAGCTCAATACGTTGAATCCAACCTAAGAAATCGAATTTTTAAAAAATTGCATATTTAGAATTTAATTTTTTGCTTTTGTGTCTGATTTTGCAACTTAAAATAAACTTTGCAATAATTAATTATCATATTTGAGATCACTCCCTCTAACCATTAAGATTGAGAACGTAAAGATCCGATCCTTAGATCAAAAGTTATTCAGGGTAATCTGATTTTTTTTTTTTTTTTTTTTGCGTACTGAGCATCGGAAAATATGCTTCACTTATCTTTTTTAGAAAAATTTTAATTCTTCCCCTCAAATCAATCCCATTTCTCTGAAAAAACTGGGAAACGATCAGACAAAAGTAGGAAAGTTTCAAGGTATCATTTATAATAACATAACAAAACTTAACATCAAAAAATGTCTTAGGTACAATTTTTTTGAAGAAAAAGTCTAATTTTACTGCCTAATTTTAATTTTACTGGGCTATATGTTGATACATTAAAACAAAAAAGTACTCCGATAAAAAGGCTATTATTGCTCCAATTGTCTGTTAATAAATTGATGTATAGGAGAGAGTGGGGTCAATTGTAACAGGGTACGATTGTAACAGAGCAAAAATTTCAAGTGCCGGGTTCTAGATTTCGTTCCTAGGTGGCGCACAAGATGTATTTAATAAATCTACATGTATACCCCTGCTGGCAACTATTTTTATGTACTTTTGATAGAGTTACATCACAAAAGATATTTTCACGCTACGTAAGTACTTTTTTTGGAATTAGAATATTATATTGTAAGAAAGTAATTTTGTTTAAGCAAATAAAAATTATTAACCGAATATGTAAGTGGACACCTTAATTAACATTTCAAAAAAAAAAAAGATTAGTTTTGTTAATTAACTAGCATTGTTTTTAACAAATGAAGCTGAAATGGCGTCTTGGGGACGATTGTAACAATAAGTAAAGGGTCGAATGGAACAACTGAAAATAAGTAATCTTATGTTTACAAACCATTACTAAACTCTTTAAGAACCACCAATAGTTTCCTATGTCATTTATATTATGTTGCATGTGCATTATTTTATTTGTCACCTTTCACAGCATAAATTCAAATTTTTAACCCCTTAAAGTTAAAAGTTTAACCCTTTAGGTCTCTGTTCATTATTATTTTTACTCCTAAAATAACACTACTATTTTGATCAATAAAAAAATACATCACAACTATGATAATATGTATAATTAACTATGTTTTAGTTGAATTTATGAACTGTTACAATTGACACCGCAAGTGGGGACAATTGTTACAAGTGCACGACTGTCAAAAATTTTTAATAACTGATATAATAACATTTAAAATAAGGTATTTATTTATTTTTCTAGTAGAGGATAGTCTACTTTACTCGTCTGTCAATTAATACTAATAATATATTGGATTTTTTTTTAGTTAAAAATAGTTAAGTAAAAAATGTTACAATTGACCCCACTCTCCCCTACTTACATAACATTTTATTTTTCAGCACATCGCCAAGAAGTATAAATTTTACGATAGAAGACATTTCAAAGCTTTCTACTTTATTTCCTATTGCAACACACTCTCAAAAAATTTCAACTATTTTTAAGAAACCAGTCACCGACCGTAAGTATAAAAACCTTAAAAATTTCTTAATTTTTTATCCAAAAATTAATTTTCTCCATTGCCGAAATAAAATATGTGTGTGCAGCTAAGCAAAGGAATACTATGCCCTCTTAATATATATTTTTATAATCATCAGCAAAAATGAAGTAAAAAAAAATTTCATTTATATGTGTAACAAATTAAAACATAAGCGAGGAAATAGCAATATCAAAACGTGACTACAATTTAATAAGTCGCAAACTAATATTTCGATGAGGAAAAACAATGAGGACGATAAAAACAATAAAATGGGACTTCTTTAAAATATACTGTAATTTAGAGTTTAACACTTTTTCGCAGAATTTTATTTAAACATATTTCTCTTACTTTCTTTTTATTATTTCTTATTAAAGTCAAATTAAGTGAAAAATATAATATTTAGCGCTTTAATTATATTTCGGTTATGAAATACAGCATTGGACACCGGTGTCCCTTTTTGAGCTAAAAATAAAAATTTTCAAACATGGCTCACTATCAGACAATAATTTTTCAAATTTGCACTTATCTCCAGTTATTTAGATATAAAAGAAACATTTATTCATCATTAATTTTTTTTTTTATTTACAAAATAAATAATTGATAAATTTTTGAATATGAATGGGAAAAAAAATCTCTAACTACTTTTTGTGGATTTTATATTTTAGAACAAAAATAATTGCGAAAATCTAACAGATTTTTTTGGCAACTATTAGACTGTTTTTATAAATAAAAAATACTAAAATATATTTTTGCTAGTAATTAGAGCATCATTAATAAATATATATAAAATGGAAACCGGTGCCCTATCTTCACCATAGGGTTAGTGCGATATGACTGAATATAAAATCATTTTCATAGTATACAAAAATTATACAGAATAGTTTTTGGTGTAGTGTGATATGCAAACAGCCAAAAAACTTTGTTCAATGTTTGCATAAAAATGTGTAATTAGAAACGTATTATTAACTCAATGGTTATCATGCCGCGTGTTAATGGATAGTTTTATCGATCGTCACAGTTCTTGTACAACTAAACAATGACGATCTATTCCAAAAATCCTGATGAGTCAATCCATTAGGATTGAGCCGTGGTGGCTCAGGAAATAGAGCGTTCGTCTTCCAATGCGGTGAACCGGGTTCGAATCCCAGTCGATATGAATTCCGCATCCGACTTGCACAGATCACAGAGCTGACGTGAAATATCCTCAGTGGTAGACGGATCATGGGTTAGAGTCTCTTTGCCGTCAGACTAAACATGGGAGGTTCTCGTGGTCTTCCTCTCCATGTAACGCAAATGCGGGTTAGCTCCATCAAAAAGTTCTCCACGAAGGCAAAATGTCTCCCAATATTCGATCAAGGAGTTCCCTTGTCTTCTGGATTGGGTTCAAAATTACAAGGCTACGGAATTGAACATTGGTAGTCGTAAACCCATAAAATTGGGTCGGCTGTTCTACGACGATTATAAAATAAAATCCATTAGGTTTGACTCATCAAGCCGTGATGGCTCAGGGGATAGAGCGTTGGCCTTACAATGACGTGAACCGGGTTCGAATCCCAGCGATGACTGGTCGATACGAATTCCGCATCCAGCTTGCACCGAGTATATTGCTGACGTGAAAATATCCACAGTGGGAAACAGATCAAGGCGGCAAGTCCCCTTGTCGTCAGAATGACCGTGGAAGGTTCTCGTGAAATTCCTCTTCATGTAATCCAAATGCGGGCTAGTTCCATCAAAAAGTCCTCCACGAGAGCAAATTTCTCCCAATATTTGGTCCAGGAGTTTTCTTGTCTTCGGGATTGCTTTCAAAATTACAGGGCTACACTGGTGAACATTGATAAACGTAAACTCCAAATTGACTTTTCTGTTTAACGACAGTTATGAAATAAAATCCATTTGACAATTCAAAATCTGCAGAACTCTCGCACAGCAATTTCATCCTGTTAAAATATGTATATGTATGTATCAAGAGTTGTAGTACGATAAAATCTATACTTAACATCTTCGACAATATGATTCAATGATTCACAATATAATCTTCAATATGATTGGTTGTTTTTACAGATGCCAAAGAACAAAAGAAACTAAGCACTAGATCCTATTCTCCCGTAGTGACTTCTAAACCGGATGAAGAAACATTCTACGGAGACTGCGCTTCAAGCGATTGTCCTATTTTTTGCTGTGATCCATTCGCTGATCTTCACAATGAAGACGACATCTTAGATAAGCAAGATGATGCCATTCCACATGTGGAGATGAAACGAAGTGGCAATAACGTGAAAGTCGAGGGTTGGTAGCTCTTTTTTTTTACTAGTTACTTATTAATATTTATTTTTTATTGCTCTCTTGCCACAAATGTAAAATTTTTTATTTAAAAAAAAGCTGAAATACTTCTAGAGAAATTTTCACTTTTACAAAAAAACAGATATGTATGTGTTACTTTAAAAGCAAACAAAATTATTGCATACCAGCAATCTCCATTTTGAGGAATACACATAATATACCATTATTTATATACCGCAATAGGATTAATGCTGTTTTTTTTTTTTTTTTCTTTTTTGTCAAGTTTACCAGAAAATAGCCAGATATGGATAAACCTTAATAATACCCCAGCAACAATGTGTGGGCCTTTGCCCGGTACTTTTTAGGAGCTCCCTAAACTCATGATTTATGAATGACCCCGGGTAATATGACTAAGTAATAATAATAGCCTTTTTGGCCCAGTTTAGGGATAATGTAGTGATTTTACCGTTACTTCGAGATTTTTGGAATAATGACAAATACGTACACTAGCACTACACTAACTAACACTTATACATACTAACACTTTAACAGCATACACAGGACGTGATCTCTCTTATTTCTAAACAAGAATGAGTTGTTAAAAATTTACATTCTTTTAAACAAAATTTTGTCGTTTCAAAGTATTGCCCATTACACTTGAAATTTTTTATTGTCTGATCAAAAGGTAGTTCACAAGTTTTTTTTTTTCCAAATAGCTCTTATTCTTTAAAAGTACTTACATCTAACTTTAAAACTTTGTACAGTGCAAAAAAAATACTCTGAAATCAGTCGAATAGTTCCTGAGAAATCGAATTTTTAATATCTGTTTTTTTTTTTTTTTTTTTTTCTTTTTTCAAACTTGATTTCTTAAATTGAATTAGCAACACAGTTCTCGTTCAATTTTTGTATTTTGCAATTTAAAATTACATTCTTTAAAATCATGTAAATTAATGAATAATTATTAAAAATTAATCTTTGTAAGAATATCTTCAGATAAATAAATTTTATAATTATGTGCAAAAAAAATTTAAACCACTTAGAATGTTTCGGAGATGGCCAAACTATTCGGAAATGTTTCCAAGATTGTGGCTACCCCTATATTTTGGGGTCAGAAATCGTAATCGGTATGTTTATTCAGAGAAAGTACGTTTTGTGTCTTATTTCAAAGCTTAAAATAACGTCTTCACTAATTGATCAGCATATTCAAGATCAACTGCTCGAACCATTAACTTTGAGACTTAGTACATGAAAATCCAATCGATATATCAAGTCATTTAGAATGTTTCTTTTGTTTTTCACACTGTATATACGTGTGCCATGTTTAACTTGTGCTGTGTTGCTAAAAGTAACATCTTTACTTTTAGAATTGAAGAAGTTATCCTCTTCTCTGAACCTTACCCAGAATTTAAGAAATGATTTTCATGAATCCACTCATTCTTCTAACCATTAACTTTGAGGTTCAGCACATGAAAATCCAATCGATATATCAAAAGTTATTCAGAATGTTTCTTTTGTTTTTCACACTGTATATACGTATGCCATGTTCAACTTGTGCTGTGTTGCTAAAAGTAACATCTTTACTTTTAGAATTGAAGACGTTATCCTCTTCTCTGAACCTTACCCAGAATTTAAGAAATGATTTTCATGAATCCACTCATTCTTCTAAGAATTTACATAACGATAACGCATCTAAATCATCACTGCAAAAAATCAGAAAAAGAATGATAGATGCTGATGATGAAAATCTAAATAATGATGAATCTTTCATTACAGGTATTAACATATTATTTAATTATGCATTAATTCATTACGCACTAATCCAATCCATATGCACTAATCCAACAGCACCAACATGCATAACTTCAAACAAGAGCAAATTAGAAAAATTATCGTTTGGAAATGAGCGATGTTTGCAAGATGAAACCAAGATGTAACCTTTAAAGCAGAAAAAGACACCGGTATTCCATAACCATAAACTATTCAAATGATAGACATAATAGTTTCCTCTTATTTCACCAAAATTAAAACAAAATAATGAAAAAATTATTAAAAATATGCTCAATGAAAATTCTGCATCTAAGGGATAATCCCAACTACCAATGCTTTTTACTCAAAATCAGCAGCTCCCAATATCTACGAAACTACTCTTACAAAACAATGTTCCAAGACACAATGCTTTTTTTTACAAGGTTTAATTTAAACTCAACAATACTTCACGAAAGATATTTAGTTTCCACCATCCTTAGTAAACTAGTTGACACCTGGCTTTTACCTATTAAACAAATTCAATTTATGGTCAAAATTTTCGAGGTTTGACTTCGTACATTCTCAGGAAATTCTGTTCAACGCTGAAACTATATTATCGTTACTTTGAATTATAATATCGTAAAAACTTGCTTTAACCACAATAAAGTGTTACATTAAAACGTGTTCCCGTTCAAACTAAACCGTACCATTGTGTGAAAGTAGTGATAATTAGTTTGCAAGATGATATGTTTCGGTTATTAAGATGGCAATAAATTTGAACTACATCAAACAGGACTACTAACTTTCTACGCTTTGTGTAAAAATTTATTTTAATGGTAACATACTGCATGTTATTTTTGTTTTATTATTTTTTAGAACTAAAATTTACCTTTTTGATCTAAAACTAATGAAGCTTTCTACCAATTCCTGGAGACCTATATATTTTTCCATTTGACTTAAAAATAATATTGTTAATAACAGTAACAACTTTTAAACGACTTAAAATTTTAATTTCGAAAAACAATTCGTGATATTCTCCAATAATATGATACTTGTATGATACTGTTTGGCAAAACGCTGCTATAATAACGTTTAATAGAAAATTTTCCGGTTTTTTTTTCAGTTTGTGAGGGATTCCAAAAAATGTCTATTAATTGCATTAATAATTTTTTTTAATAAAATAGAATAATTGTTAACGTATAATTTCACAAAATAATTGATGTTGTTTTTAAACTAGTCATTTACCGTTTAGTCAAAAAACACTTAATTTATCATTATTACCTTGAAAACTACTACCTATTTAACTAATAGCACTTAATTAATACATTCTGATTTTTGTAAGTTGATTTATACCAAGTTTCCGTTCATATTAAACCATTAGATCGTGAAATAAAGTTTAAGATAGCTTCATTTGCCCGATAATAGATTTCAACATGTCGCTGTATTGAAGGTGGAAAAGGAACTTGAACGCATCGCGTTCCAAAATTTACAACAGCGAAAGATCAGTTTTGTTTTTTAATAATCTCATCTGTTGTAATCACCAAATACGGTAAAGTTTTATTTTTCATATTAATAAGAATTTTTTTCTTCTCTTCTACAGATTATAATACAAAAGCTCTTCTGCACATTGTGGAATTAAATACAACACTAACACCTGAGCTGTGTTCTGAAAAAAGGTTAGATGGAACATCTGCCATTTATATTTACTGTCCTATTTACATATCAAGACATTTTCCACATCCAAATGTTACTCTTCAGTTTAGGTAAAGACAATTCTTTATAAATACAATAGAACTTTTCTAATTTATTTATTAGTACAAGAGAACTCTCCTGATTTATTTATAAATACAATAGAACTTTTCTAATTTATTTATTAGTACAATAGAACTCTCCTGATTTATTTATAAATACAATAGAACTTTTCTAATTTATTTATTAGTACAAGAGAACTCTCCTGATTTATTTATAAATACAATAGAACTTTTCTAATTTATTTATTAGTACAAGAGAACTCTCCTGATTTATTTATAAATACAATAGAACCCTAAAAACCTAAACCTCGCTCAACCGAATGCGTCTTTTAAACGACGCCAGTTATAAAGTTTTTTATTTAACCTGAACACATATTTTTTTTTTAAATTTCGAAATCATTTTTATTTTATAACTGACGTTGAGCAACCGGTCCTATTCTGAGTTTACGACCATCAATATTCAATTCCGTAGCCTTGTAACTTTGAACCCAATGAAGAATACAAGAGAAAGGGGATCACGCATTTTAACAAACTATTCTTGGATGACTTTTTGATGGAACTAACCTACATTTGCATTACAAGGAGAGGTAAACCAAGAAAACTTCCCACGGTTAGCCCAAAGGCATGGGAATTCCAATTCATGACCTATCTACCACTGAAGATGTTTTACGTCAACACTGTGATCCGTGCGGGAACAGAATTTGCATTAATCAGCCATCCCTAAGATTCGAACCTGGTTTACTTTATTGGGAGGCAAAAACTCTATTCCCTGAGCCACCGCCGCATGATTTCAATAGCATACTGTGTTAAATTTAATAAATTTAAAGTTAAACTTCGTAATATTTTTGTTTTTAACACATGCTCAGGAAAATGGAAGAAATTAAATGTATCTTCTTTGATATCTTATATCAACGCTTAAAAAACATACTTCACTTTGACAGGAAAGCTTCCGACTTGATTGTATCCATTAACTTAAATTTTTTTATAGTCCTTCGTCAAAAAAAAAATTTTTTTTAACTGTGTGAGCAGTTTTGAATAAAAATGTGCAAAAAGGAAGAAGTATTTTTCGCATTGTATAACTGGCTGTTTCTGTTACAATTAAACTTATTCAACTATTCAATGAAAACGTTGAACGATCTGGATTAATTTTGATTGAAAGTATATATTAGTGACCCAAAAGCCACATGAGGCTATGGAGCCAGACATAAGATAAAATAATTATGAGGCTTAAACAGTGCTAAACACTGCATTAAACACAAACTTAATAGTGAAAACAATCTAAAAGAAAGAACGAAAACTCCTGGAGCAACTCAGGGTCGTTGAATACATATTTATCCGAAGAAATTTAATCTCAATGCAATGAGATGATTGTCTCGGTTTAATTACAACCAGCGAGAAATGATTGATTCTGTTTATCATCGTTGTCATCATCATATTTGGCACGTTAGTCAGGGTGAGATACGGAATTACGTTGAAGATTCTTTAAGACAGCCTATTTTTTTTTAACCTGAACTGCCAGTTTTTTTATTTTTTATTTTTTATCTCAAGCACTTAAAAATTCATTTTCAACTGCATTTTTATTTTTTAGTGATATGAACACATTATAAAGAGTTATTTTTATCTTAGGATAATTATTCTTTATTTAGAAATATCGCTTTTATCGTAAAGAATGTGTCCTGATGAAAACGTTACGTTTTCCCATTAAAAGTTTTTATATTTTATTTTATTCTACTTAATAATATTTATTAATATTTATTTCTATCAAATACTATATTCCTATTTATTAGAACTGAAGAGGATGATACCGTCCAATATTGTGGTGGAAGCCATTTCATATCTTGCCCACGAGAAATATCAGATGACGATAAAGCACTCGCATCTAATAGGATATTTAAAAGGGAAATAATTTCAGAGGTAAGAAAGATATCAGGCTTGAACTATGAACAATGAGCAATGCATATTTATATTTAAATATATCTTATTAAAAATGAAAAAAAAAATTTTAAATTTGGTCGGGTTTAGACATTTGCTATAATTTTTTACTCTACACAGCACTTATGGTAAAAAATTGCTCGTGCTTTTTTGTGTAGAATTTAACATATTTTCCTCATATAGCGGCATTTATAACTTTACTAAGCAAATCGTGGAAACGTTTTTTTATTTTTTTATTAAAAGATAAATATAACACTTAATAGACAAAAAAGCTACATATTTATAATAAAATTAATTAACTTTCAAAACACTTGCATCATAATGTATCGATATAAAATAAAAAAGATAGATAGTAATTTCAAACATATAACGGGTCATTTAAATAAAATAAAAAACAATTTAGATTTCAAGAAATTATTAATTTACAAGAAAGGATTAAGGAAATAAAATAATTTTTTAAAAAAAAAAACAATTATGGGGGTAAACTAGATTTAACAGTCTTTTTTCTAAAAATATTTTAGTGTTTAGAAAATTTGCAGAAGTTGAATTCTGATACTCACTTAAGTTTTCAAATTTTAAGAAAATAACCCAATGTCTAGTCAATCAGTAATTTTTCATTTCAATAATATTACAAAGACATTAATTTACGTCTTGGCTGAGAACAACAATTTCTTTTATTAATTTCTGATGGAATAAAAGCATTAATTAACAAGTTGAAGGTTAGAAATAAAAATAAAAAATTATTTAACTTGCAAAGATTTAATAGTATTTTTCATCCTTATCATAATTCTAATCAAACTAAAAAGAAAATTAATACTTTTTATTTTAATATTTATTGTTTGATATCATACTAAATTTATGGCTAGGTTCTAAACATGAAGTCGATATCTCTTGACGAAATAGTATATTTGGTGAGACCGTAACAGAGTCACCTAGTGAATAAATTTAGAATTAACGTTCCTGAAACGTAAACAATGTGAGACGCGATAGGTGGAAAAGATCAATTACTAAGATGTAAATCACGAATAGGGTTAGTACGAATAGTCGATTGATCAATGTCTATGTTTGCAAATAATCAATAATCATGATTGCTGAAAATTATAAATAACGGTTGCATTCAATCATAATTACTAAAATTCATAGTTAACGGTTACAAGTAATCATGATTTCAAGTCTCTGATTACTTCAACATGATGTCAAAATTGAACATTATACAAGTGCATTTAACTTTTTTCTCTTTTTCGATTTCTATTTCATTCTTTTTTTTAACTTAGGTGTTAACTTCCAATTTTAATATATAGTAAAAAGATGTGCGGTTCTGGGTACTGTGCACAAAAATTATACAAAATTTGAATCTAATTGATCGAATAGTTCTTGAGAAATGAAAGTTTAGAAATTCGGTTCTTTTTAATTTTTCTTTCTCAAAAATTGAGACCGATTTCGATCAATTTTGAATTTTATTAATTAAAAAAGATCAGTTTAAAATGTTAATAATATAAATTATAGTTTAAAATGATTTTAAAAAAATATTTTCGACTATCATGAAACAAAATAATAAAAACAAATGAAGTTATATAAAGTTATTTTTTACATGAAACGATTTAATTAGAGGGATGAAAACAATAACTGTAGTGTTTATTATTATTATATGTTTTATTTTTATAACTTATTAGTATTATTACATTGCCGTTATACTTGCAATTATTATTACATTTTAATTATACTTGTAATGATTATTTCATTGCAATTATGCTTTTAATTATTATTAAATTGCAATTATACTTTCAATTGGAATGCTCGTAATTATTATTACATTGCAATTATACTTTCAATTATATTACATTGCAATTACACTTTTGATTATTATTACATTGCAATTCGACTTGTAATTATTATTACATTGCAATTATTGCTGCATTGCAATTGTACTTGCATTTATTGTAACATTGTAACTATACCTATAATTATTACTACATTGCAGTTATACTTGTAATTATTATTGCATCGCAATTATACTCGTAATTATTAATACATTGCAATTCTACTTTTAATTATTATTGCATTGATACTTTTAATCATTATTACATTGCAATTATACTTTTGATTATTATTACATTAAAATTCTACTTGTAATTATTAATTGCAATGCAGAAACACTTGCAATTATTGTAACATTGCAATTATACTTGTAATTATCATTACATTGCAGTTATACTTACAACTCTGGTGTGTACTACACAGGCTCGTCTCAGATCAATTTATAATCGATTTGAAACCTATCTCTAGTTTACGCCAAAATACTTTTTTAATTGAAAGATGGATGAATTATAAAAAGATTAATTTGTGTTGCAGAGTCATTCCTGGCAACTACCTGTTGGTTCCTTTATCCGAAGCCGATATCGCTTCCGGTTGCTGTCTCGAGAATTTGTTACAGAGCAATCAGTAAGTTTTCTTACAATTTTCTACTACGTAAATTTTACATCTATATACACGACATAAATGAATAATATTTCTATTTAAATCCGCATCATTATGGAATTGTCATATCATTTCTAACTACGTTAGATACAGGGACTCTAATTAAAATCTCTGTATCTAACGTAATTAGAGAGTATTGAGTAATTGACATAATCAAGAGCTAGTTTTCTATCGGACAAAACTGAATCTTACATTCAGAAAAAAAATTCCTTTCAGTTTTTTCCAATAAATAAATTTATTTAGATTAATCTTATTCTTCATTGATCTGATGGACTCCAACAATGATTCGTCAGACATTGATAAATATTTTATTTTATGTTATATAAATTCTAATCATTACTTTGAGTTTAATTTCTTATTATAAATTATTATTTCAGGTCTGTTCCTACGATTCAAACTACCGTCCTTTCACTGAATATATATTGACATTCCAGAGAAAATGTGACAAATGAAGACATATTTTTTAATATTTATACTGACCGAAATGCCATGTATATAAAAATAAGCATCTGATTTCAAAAAAGGAACTATTCTTTTGAAACATGTTATCTTAATTTATATACAAGTATTAACGTGAAATAAAAAACGTCGGACTGCACCAAAACAGTATTAAAACATTTTTTAAACGACGTTGCTAAGAAATTTATAAAAGAAATTACTCTAAACTATCTCTGACGATATTTTCTTTTATTTAATTTTTTTAAATGTCATTAATCAATGAAATATTGTTATTGAAAAAGAATATAATTGTATCAATAATCAATAGAATAGTATTTGCTATAGGATATTATGTTTTGCAATTTTAATTAATAAAATCAACAGTACTTATTGTGCTCTTTATTTCATGTTGTGTACTTTTTCACACTTATTCAATATAGACAACAAAAAAATATCACGTTGTGTTCAGACATTCTGTTTAATAAAATTTCTGTTCAATCAAATATCGACATTCATTCAATATAGACAACAAAAAAGATATCACGTTGTGTTCAGACATTCTGTTTAATAAAATTTCTGTTCAATCAAATATCGACATTCATTCAATATAGACAATAAAAAAGATATCACGTTGTGCTCAGACATTCTGTTTAATAAAATTTTGATAAACAAAACTGCAATATGCATAGGTAAACACATATGGATGTAAACACATAAATTATGTAAATGCATTAAGTAAGCACATATGGATAATAAGATACAAAAGCTAATTTTTATAAATTAATTTACCTTTATTTATTCCATTTTGTTTCATACGACGTATATTTTAAATCAAATCATATAATTAATCATAACAAACAACGTTAAATTTCTATGATGATCTATGCAAAATGCACTAGCAAAGTAGATAGTTTACTCATATTACGCGTTTCATATGCAGATTTGCTTGTTTGCTGAAATTTCAATTATTGCTAATTATTTTTTATTGATATACAACATACATTTGTAGGCTTGTGTGCTCAATTAAGGCTTATAAACCTTTGTCAAGTTGAAGGACAGATAGAAATTATAGAGAAGGACAACACAAAGAATACATCCAGGGTTACGGCGGGATTCAAACCCGGCGGCGCCACCCCCACGCTTAACAGAGCGTTTGGCGGGTGATACCGCTCGGTCAGGGAGGCCCCTTAAATTTCAATCTGCTTTTATTTATTTATTTATTGAAATTACATAGATTTGCAGACACGTGTGCTCATTTAGGCTAATAAACCTTTGTCAAATAGAATGACAAATAGAACAATACAGAGAACGACAGCACGGAGATACAACCAGGGTAACAGCGGATTTCGAACCCGCTACCTCCTCGCTTTGCGCAGCGTTTGGCGGGCGATATCGTTCGGTCAGGGAAGCCCCTCAATCTATTTTTCTCCTGCTCTGATTAAGGAAAAGCAGGATAAAGCGAAAATCCTGGCAGCAGGATATTATCTTTCTACACAGCACTCATGCAGTGTGAAAGTAGCACGAGTAACAAAGTCATGACTCCCACCGCACACCTGTTTATGTTTTTTATTCCCCCTTTGTAGTGACTTTCTATAAATTGTGCTTTCTCCCTTTCAATTTCACCAACCAGATCTTTGAACAAAGCATGCAAACTTATAAACGTAGAAAGTGAGATAGCCTGGCTGGTAAGACGTTGGTCCCATGGCCGAGAGGTCGAGAGTTAGATCCCCGCCAGCCAAATAATGATGACTGAAGCACGCTAAATCTGTCGGGGTCTCAAAGTCCTCCAAGTTCCCGTAACAAATAAATATCTCTTTGGGTACTGGATCGGAGATTGATTGTGCTTAAATAATCAGGTCAAATCAGGTCAAAATTACAATCTGGATGGTGTGTAAATGTGGCCTCCCTGTAAAACGGGATATGACGTATGTATGTTGCCTCCGGAACATCCTCAGGGATATTTCTCAGACCGTCACCAATAGCCTCCTGTGCGACGTGAAGTAAATAAAAGTACCCTACATTACAAATTATGATATGATTAGATATAGGATGGATGACTGAGAGATTAAGATGAAAATTCAAGACAGAAATAATTGTGAATTTTGACCCAAAGTCATTGTGGAACCTCAACGCTTAAGACATGTCTACAATAAACGCTTAGATGAAGTAGGGCCAACTTTATATTTCCACGACCAAAGAAACTGTTAAGCTAAGGCCCCGATAGAGAAGTTTACAAGTTCGTGCCCAAAAGTCACTGAAAAACTTTAATGCAAACATGCAATGAGCACAGAAGCACATGAATGAAGTTAGACAAACTTTAATGGACTTCTTAATGACTTTAATGAAGGCATACTTAGCTAAAGCTGAATAGGAGTACAGTTGAACACAGCCGAACATTGAAAAACGATAATAGGGGTTTTAACACTAAAAGTAACAATTATTAAAAATTTCTTTGTTAAAGCAGGCCTTGTAATAAACAAGTTCGACGACACACAATAATTTAATTAATCTCCTGTAGCAGATTAGTACCTACTTTTTCCTTCATTATGTAAAAATTAAATAAACAGAAATAACGCAGAATATTTAATAAATAAATTAATGGCAACCAGATATAATAATTTTAACGACTAATGCTTCAAATATCTTCCAATTTATAAGCTAACTTCGAAGCAGTTTGCTTCAATAAACTATTCTGTACAAAGTCTGTTAAAATATCCCTGACCTCAGAATTGATGGCTTCTTTCAAAGTGGTTTCAAGCTCCCTTCTAATCTCTGCCATTGATTCTTCTGAAGTTATTTCAAGACCTTGAACATCAACAGTCATGTCATTGACCTGAGACATTTCAATTTGTGGATCAACAGTTTCGGATTTCGCTAATCGAACACGCATGTACAGTGGCTCTTCTGTTCTCATTTCGCACTCACCAGTGTTCTTCAGCCCTTCAAGTTCCGCAATAATCGTGCAAATAGCTCTTAAGCGACCCCATTTAAAAAACATCACTGGGCATCCACCATTTTCATCGGATTTAGTATCCTCAATGAAACTAAAATCAGATAAACCGAAGAGGGATAGTCTTTCCACATAAATATTAGTCTGTCTTGATCTAACTGCAGATCTTAAGGGCACTGAAAATTTCAAATTGCCCATTCGATATGGCTCTTGACCTTTAGTAAATAGGGCCCGGCTAGTTCTTTTTACCAGATCAGCAGGATCGAAGCAGGACTGGCCATAGTTTGGGTTGATTTCCATTAAGGCCATCTTCATTTTTCGCCCTCTAATTTCAGGCACTCTGCGATAGATTTCGTTGGGACTAAAATATATACCTCCAAGTTCTGAAAAGAAAAGAAGAGAAAATAGAAACAATATAATAATATGTGCATGAAACTGAAGGCTTCTATAACAATTTAGTAATTTTAGAAACACAATTTAAGCAAAAAACGAAAAATTTCTATCGATATGTATGTTGGCAAAACAACACTTCATCAGGGGGACACACTGTCTGCCAATACACAGATTAAGATTTGGCAATTTTTATCTTATTTTGATTTGGTTAATCTAACTGTAACTATATCTTTGTTTATTTTTCTTATATATGGGGGCTTCATTATTAGCTCTGGGGCTTCATTATTAGTTCTGGCCAAGCGATATCGCCCGCCAAACGCAGTGTGAAGCGTGGAGGTGTCGGGTTAGAATCCCGTCGTAACTCTGGATGTGATGTCCTTCTCTAAATTGTTCTATCTGTCCTTCTACTTGATAAAGGTTTATAAGCCTAAATTGAGCCAACAAGCCTGCAAATGTATGTAATTTCAGTAAAGCAATTAGACCTTACTCTGTGTACTTTTTGAATTGTATTTGTGTATCTTTAATTTTTCATTACATTTGCCTTTAAATTTTTGAAATTTTAATTGCTTTTCCGTATTTAGTTTATCCATTATGCAGTCAGTGTGCAGACCTTCACGTGCAGGTCGTCGGGATACGGAAGCGGGGGTGCCATCCCCTCTGCAGAGGATCAAAATTGGGATGGCATGTCTTCGGATCATCCTCAGGGATGTTTCCCAGACCGTCGCCAACAGCTCATTGTGCAGCTCTAGTGCGACATAAATGAACTACTACCACTACTACTTATCCATTATGGGGCCACGGTGCACAGTCAGTTTTTGGTATTACCACTGACGACAGAAAGGCTCCTGTGTGTTGCAGACAGTGCGTCCCCTGATGAAATGCTGTTTTGCTATCATACATATCTTTAGAAATTCTTCGATTTTGGTTTGATTTGCTTTTCTAACTTTTTACATTGCTAAATTATTAAAATAAGACAAGTTTGGTTTTGCTGCTTTTAGCGCTTTTCCATTTTGACTTATTATTTTAAATGTTATTTTCTGATTTTGTTTTTTCATTTTTAATTTGCTTAAATCAGTTTCATTCTTTGATTAAAAGCTTTTATATTAACTCTTTGAGGTCTAATATATGAACTCATCAGTCCCCAGAACAATAAATCTTACTCATCTTAGAGTACTGAAAAATATTGCCTATTTATTAGGACGTTATACAACGGGAGAAACTTTTCATGGCGAATTCTGCTTAACCTCCATTGGTCTCTTAAAATTTAAAGATTGGAAAAAAGTGAGTTCAAATAAACCATGAAGTTTCAAAAAAATTTTTAAAAACATTGAAATGCAAATAAATTATTACTGGATCACTACTCAATCCTAAGTAATTCTGCAATTGTTAGTTTGCATTTTAATTATTTGAAAACCTTTTTCAGCATTTGAAACGTCATGGTTTATTTTAAGTTTACGAGAACTCATTTTTTCTATACTTTTTAAATTTTAAAATACCAATGAAGGTGAAAGAGAATTTACTGCAAAGCGTTTCTCTCGTTGTAAAAGAATTTCTTCTCGGGGAAATAATCACTTTGAAATTACCATGCCGGTTTTAATAACACAACTTTATTGAGACAAAACACATAGAGAACTAAACTATACTACTAAAAAAAAGTACATATACATAAAACAAAAATAAGCATTTACTAATCACTTGACTTTGTGCTGCCATCTATATTTCATTTTGAAAACTATTTTAAACAGAAACACTCGTAGTATAGCGTCCTCTAAAGCTTTGAAGAATTGTAAAATTCAAAATATTATTTTACTGTTATGTTTAAGGGTAATATCGTTTTTTCATCTTAAATTGCTTTTTTTGTTATCTTGTAAATTATGTTTCCCCAACAAAAAATAGTATGCAAACTATGTATAAATTTTATACGACCACATAAAGTTCGTTAGCTTTGAAAATCATGGCAAATATTTACTTGAATTTTTTAACTTTTATTTAGTATAACAGCTCCGTAATCTTCGCCTTTATATATTCTTATAATTCTTGTGAAATTATTAGCCTGAAAATTGTACAATTAATTTTTCAGCGTGGAAGAAATTGAACTCACTTGAAATCTAACAAATCAATAGAGATAAAAAGGAAATGAATAATATTCGAACCAGTTTGATTGCTTGGTTAATTCCTCTCTAGTACAGAATTTTACAAACAAATTTTAATGCTTTCATCAAATGAAACTACCATTATAATGTTTCTTTTTTTTTCTTTCATAAATGCACATTTTTATTTAATTTTTAACAAGGATTCTAAAAATATATATTAAAGTCGATAATTACCGAACACCATATACAGTATATTGCCGTGTAAGTGAAATAAAAAAAAAAGTTTTTTTACTCTATGTTCTACTTTAAGATTTATAATGTGGCTACTCAAACCGAGTTAAATATGTAAAAACTACTGACTGTAATTGCAAAGCTTAATCTGTAACAATTAAATATGTTAGCCAGTGATATTTTAGTAAATTTTTGAAAAATCAGACTTTGAATATGCAAATGTTGCAGTAAAAATAACAAATCTGAAATAGTAGAAATATCAACTTTCGAGTATGTAAAAATATTATAAAGCAGTTTGCAAACCGTCTTATTTTTTATTCAAAATTACCATATTAAAATTACTATATTCCTCCACTCTGGTATTTTTTTGTTTTTCCTTCAATCAATTCGTAATCTTTTCAATTAAAGCAATTTTTCAAAAATTGATTTAATTGAAAAGATTATATTGAATTTTCAAAAAAACATTTTTTAAAAAATATGTTCAGAAAAATTTTTTGAAGAAAAAATATTTTCTACATAATATTGTAAGGTTTATTAGCACAATTCACACACACAAAAAAAAATATTCACCTCTTCATCCAGAGATCTAAATTTAAAATTTTAAATACAATTCTTCGTATTTCAAAAGAAACTTTTCTCTCTTCGTATTTCATTGTAATTAAGGTGCCTTTTACTTTTTTGATTATGAAACTGTTCTTTCCGTGTGCAATTTTATCGCATTGTTTTAATAAACATACAAGTTTTATACTTTTATTATATTCATGTATTTTTTAACAAAATATATTCTAGTTTTTGAATCTAAATAAATAGGGAATAAAATCTAAAAAGTTGAAATTTCAACGTTTATTTATTTATTTATTTTGGTGCTTCCGGGCATCATATCTTGATCATCAAACAATTTTGCATAAATTTATAAGACTTTCTCAAAGTAATTACTTACTCAAAGATAAATAAATCAAAAAATTATTGTTTATTGTTTTTTTTAAATAGCTTTATCTTATTAATTACCAAGAAATATTTGAATTGCGAATTGTAAGATATTTAAAATCTCGCTCCACTACGCAATACGACTGAACTTGAAATTATTAGGTCGTGTAGGAAAGTGTACAGGGATTACGATGGAAATGAAAAAAATAATAGCATTCGATAATTTATTCGTGAATAAAATTTGTGCGTGAAACTCTGAAACATTTTTTTAAAAAAAATGTGTGGCCCACTCTTTAGCCCGTAGAAATGCTAAAACAGAGTTGTAATTTGGCATGCTAAAAGAATCACATTTGTTTATGTGATGTAACATTGTTTACATTAGTGAACATGGGTTTTTTTTTTTTTTTTTTACTTCTTTTCCGAAGTTCTAATTTGTTCGAAAGTTGTTGCAATTTTAAGTTCTTTTTCGCATTTTTTATTTCTTTTTTTCTTCACGTTACAATTTGCTCTACTGCTCAAAATCTATAAGATTTCGATACTTAAAATTACGAAGGTGTGTGGGAAAAAGTATAGGGATTACGATAAAATAAAGAAACTTCTGATTCGACTATTAGTTCGAGAAATAATTACTGTTTAATTTGTTCTTTAAAAAAAAAACGCATGTTGGTCGATTTACTATCCGCTGAAATGCAAATACAAAATTGAAATTTGAAGTGATGAAAGTCTTGATGATTGACGTGATGATCATAATTTTAACCAGAGTTTTTTTCGAAATTCCTTAGAATTCATCTATCGTTCTAGAAAAATTATTCTTCCCTCGTGAGATTTTTTTTATTTTTTTTTATTTCCTTAATTCACGTTCGAGATGTCTATCGAAAGTAGCAAACGATAGGAAGAGAGAGAGATGTTGCCAGATAAAAATCTCAGTCTTATTTGTCAGATTTCTAAATAGTGAAATTTTTTAAACTAAGAAAACTTAATAAATAACGATGAAAACCGTTCCCAATTTGAATTATTAAAAGTCTCTTCAGCGCGTACAGTTATTTCGCATTTATGTCCTCTTATTGAGTCTCGCAATCTGTTTTCCTTCTATCTAGGTAATCTAGGTAATTCATTCAAATCTAGGTAATCGTCTAATTTGTTACGATTAAAACACTGACAAAATGTCCTTATGGGCGTCGCAAAAGTCCAATTTTTTATTGGAACGAAATTAAAATATACAGTCTCAATATGCTTATGTTTGCGAAATATTTACAAAAAGATTAATTTTTATAAATTTCTTTCTCGTTAGCAACTTTGATGAATTTTAATCGATGATGATTCATAAAAAGTTTCCTTATTTGCCTGAAATATTGAAAGACATATACCCACCCCACGCATAATTGATGCCCATGTCTTACATGTAGCTACAATAACTAAATTTTTCGAATCCAAATTGTACAGTATTTTTATGGGAAGTTAAAATAAACAATTATGAAAAAGAAGCCATTACGGAAGTGGGTGAGTGGAGCGAGCAGGGGATGGCGTCTCCTAGTTTACTGGGGGGGAAAAGTATAAACACTCGGTATAACTTCAAAAGACGCCAGTATAGGAGACGTGTGTATAAGCAATACATTTTAATATAATTATTGATTATGCAATATTATTAATCCTATAACGTTTCGGTCGATTCGGTTCTTATTGATCAGTGCACGAGGTACAATTTTTAAAGTAATGCGAAATTTGAACGATATCGATCAAATAATTCCAGAGAATTTAAGAATACGGCTTTTTTTTTAAAAATTTCTTAAAATCCCTTTCGATTTCGTATTTTGTCATTTTAAATTGTTTTGTTTAAAATGATGTAAAAATTAATTCACCTAACGATACAAATTTTTTTCGATCTTTCCAATTAAATGATTATTAAAAACCATTTTTTTTCATGAAATTATCTCCGGTAAACTAGTGTTACAATTACTTGATTAAAAATTTCATTCACTTCAACAAAAAAAATACAAATTGGAAAGAACAGTCGACATGTTTGCAGCACTCAAAAACAGGCGCTAATTTTTGAGCACTTGAAACATGTCGACTGTTACTTCCGTTTTATTTTTGAAGCGAATGAAGTTTTTAATCAAGTAATATATTACTGCTTCAGTTTCTTGGGATTATTTATTTAAGTATTATAATTGTGCGTTAAAAAATTTTTATAATATATTTAAGTAGATTGAGCGTAAGTGAGAGATTTGGTGAAATTTGTAAAAAAAAAAATGAACATTAAAGGGTAAAATATAATGATAGCTCTCATGGCTAAACATTTCAGACTTGAGGATTAAAAAATATATATATATATTTAGAGAAAGTACATTTTTGAGTCTATTTTAGTAACTTAGATTATCGTTTGCACACAAATTAATTACCATATTTAAGGAAAAACTCTCAAATTATTCAGATTGGCATTTAGTATAAGAAGAGAAAAAAAGTTCTTCAGGTTTATATTTTTTTTTTTACTTGGCTCCCTGTACTAACATAAAATTTTGAAACATTATTTTATGTGATAATATTAAACACAATAACATTTATTAAAATGTATAGGATCTTTTAAGTGGATGTCCGACGAAATTAAAATAAAATTTTAATTTTATAGAATAATGCATTAAAATAACTTACTACTAAATCGCATAAAACTAGGAAAACCATCATTACCATCAAATCGCATAATGCCGGTAGAATATTGTAGTTGAATACAAAATGTCGCCAGAAGAATATTCAACAGCATATTCTCAACATTAAGAAATAACAAAATGGCGATGTATCCAAATGCATTTAGGTATCTGATATTTCTTTATCACAGAAGAAAATTCTTATAAGAATCAAATTTACGGAGAAGAAAAACTCTAAAACGTAAAAAAAGAGGAAGTTAACCTTCCGTTTTGTCGCAATGGGTAAAAATTCTAACTCACTTCCGCGCGAAATTAAGTTTGAAAATGAATCAAGATTTTCAAGTCTATAGGAAATGACAAATTGTAATTTTGTGTGAAAAATGTATAAATTTATGTAAATGTCAGTGTAGGGTGATCCCCGTATTTACGGAAATGTTTTAAGCGGGTTGCAATGTGGTTTCAACAGTCTTTATATCTTTTTTTGTGGTTTGTTATTACTCGTTTTATTGTAATAAAAATAAACTTACATTTCCATAAATATTGAGCGATCTATTTTTGGTCGAAACAACCAATACTTTTTTACACTTTCCAATTGAATTTTTTTTAAACAGAAAAAACATTTTTTTAAAAAGAATTTTTGAAATTTTACTTTTTTCCCCCTCCAAAATAAACGAATTCTACTTGTTAATTGTAACAAAAATCCTTTTCTTTTTATCTTTTTACATAAAAAGAATTGAAAATTATCACTCCACAAAAGTAAATAAATATATTTCGCACAAAACTGTAATGTGCGAAGGTAAGTACTTTAATATATGTAAGACATAATTTTTTAGGTGAGAAATACATATTTATCTAGCAGAAAAGTACAAAAGTTTTATATTTTTTGTAATAAAGTGTTAACAACAATCTCATTAAAACCAAGAGCAAAACAGTTTTATAGCAGATATATATATTTAAACTTTTTTTGTATATTTTATTTAGACAAAACTAGTGCATTGCAAACTTTAAAAGGCATTTTTTATAGTCATCGCGACTGAACCGCTCATAAAGTCCAAACTCGTCAAAAACAATTAATTGCGTAATGTTACGTTATTTAATCAAATTCTATTTGAACGATGACTTACATTATTTAACGAAATTAAGAAAATTCCAGAATCTGGGTCGATTTTTTTTGACATGGTTTTTTCTGCTGATGGTTAGAGATTCCTTTAAATCTAGACAAAACAATCGTACTTGCTTTTATAGGTCTAGAAAAGTTGTTTATTTATTATTATTTTTTAAAGTGTAATTTATATTTGACTTAATCATGTATTTCAAAACATATTAGACTGACTATTCGCAAATCAACAAATCTATTTTGTTCAAATCGAAATTGTGAGGGCATAAAATATGGGATGACAGCATTTAGTAAAAACAGCATCCTTAATCAAAAAATTGCACTTGCCAAAAATTCCCTTAATTCTAATAAATGCTTAGGCAAATGAATATCAATCAGCAACTTGAAAGTTTCTCTCTTTAGAATTGAAAAACTCAGTTTGAAATATATCAAAATTGCTATTTTTTAGATAACTTATAGGTTGAATGGAAAAAGCATAAAGATAAATATTGTTCAGCATTCGGGTTATTTAAGTGACCATGATAAAATGTGTCGTCGTACAAGTATGTATCGATAAACTAATTTACAGTTCAGCGGCCTAAGCCGTGGTGGCTCAGTGGATACCGGGTTCGAATCCCTGAGATGACTGGTCGATACGAATTCCGCACCCGGCTCGCGCTGACTTCAGTGCTGACGTAAAATATCCTCAGTGGTAGACGGATCATGGATTAGAGTCCCCCTTGCCGGCAGGATAACCGTGGGAGTTTTTGTGGTTTTCCTCTCCATGTTGCTTAATTTAGTTATAAGTAATAGTATTACTTAATTTAGAAACTTTCGTGTCACTACATTTTCAGCACCGAATGCTAATGAACATTTTCCACCCTGAGCGTTTAAAAACATATTTTTCTTAATCTAATAATGTAAAATTACTAAGACAGTAAACAATATTAATAAAAATAAAAAAAATTCTTTTTCTTACTTAGAAGTGTCGGTATATGCCTTTCATTTATTTGCATGATTGTGTCAATACCCTTTGGATTCTTTATTTTTTATTCCCTAACGAGGACAAGAGTATTCGGTTAAGCTATAATAATAAAATAGTGAGTTTGTGTGCCGCTTTTATTAATACAAAACTTTTTATAGGTATAGGGGAAAAATAAAGTAATTTTCCTTCTGGCCAGTAATAACAATTTTAACAGTGGCCACTTTTATAAACGATAAAAAAATATTCATATTAATAATGTAAGGAATTACATTTAAAGCACATCTTAAATCACGGAAAACATATGGTTCATGTCTAAACTCACGGACCTATCTTCTTTCATTACCTACACATAACAGATACTGATCTTTGCACCTGCGGCCAACAGGGTTCACCTGAACATTATCTCACTAGCTGTTCCTATACTGTCTCCTGGCATACTTGTCAGCCTAGCCCAACAAATTTAGAAATTTGGCAGAAAAACTTCATTATAAATAATACTTTAACCACAAGATTAATAACAATAATGAACTTTTTAGCAGATAATGACTATTAAAATTTTAATAGCTTATTTCACAAATTTATATTGCATATTTTTTTTTTCTCTTTGTCTTTTTACTTCTGCTTAATTTCCACACTTCAAGTTCAAAAAAAAAAAATTTAAATATTTTGATAAGTAGTAAAATCTTCCTTGGTAATCATCTATTCTTAAAGATTTCTTAGTAAAATTATGAACATCATTATGTTATTTTCTTCCTCTGATGTGTTTATTATACAACCTAGCATAGTCTCAATGAGATTATTATGTAACAAATTCTATATCACTGTATTTATACACTGTAGCTACTTATATACAGCAAACATTGTCTTGTACATATCAAAATAAATACAGCTGACAGGGCCCGTTCCTTGGCTGGGGTGGAGCCAAGTCCAGGGCTTTATGGTTATGGGTTTTGTATAACCTAGGTACATGCTCAGGGCTTGGAGGAAAGGAAAGGTTCATGTCTAAAATGAAAAGAAAAAAAATTAAGTAGCAAGCGTAAAACTAAGTAATTTTCAGTACATCAAATTCTGCAGTTATAAAATTAATAATAAAATGTACATGAGCTGCATTCTCAACGTAATAAGTGGCGACTGGCAAAAAAAAAAAATTTAAATTGACATTTGCTACATTTTATCTCCCAGTGGCCGGTATCAACTGTTAATTTTGCACCGTAATGAAATATGTTCATCCTGAAATATATGTACATTGAGCACTAGAGGCGACTTTAGCCCAAGATCCTAAAAATCGTAATTTTTTAATTATTCTATTATGAAAGGGACGTCGAAAAAACGAATTCTCGTATAAGTTTAACATTATACACTGTTACAAATTTAACTGCCGACTATTCTATTTTACCAATATATGTACTATATATACACATATATATATATATAGATATGTATATACCTAATACATATATATGTAGATACATATATATATATATGTGTGTGCGTGTACATGTGCAATAATTTATTATCTTATTTTTGAAAAAAACGCAAGTCATTTCCACAGACAAAGCCAAGGTGGGCTTCTTTTAAGTTTTGTTCAGCATCTTACGATAACTTCTTGGGGAATATGGTTTTCTTAGCAGGGTCTTGGCCATTCGGGCCATATTTTTGCTAGCAATTAGATCATGAAAAAGCCTCGCATTTTCGATGGCTCCCGCTTTTTAAACAGGGATTCGAAAAGGGAATTAATTGCAAGAGTATCCTTAATTTAATCAAACTGGAACATTTAGATTTTAGTATGTTCCAAAACATGACGCACCTCAGACGATAGGAAATTTGTGGGATTTTCTTAATGAGTATTTTTTTTTTTTTTTTTTTTTAAAGAATTATTACCCATTAACTTCAGAAAATAATCTTTTAATTGGCACCTTGACTTTTTATGGCTCTTTGTGAAAGAACAATTTCTAAGTCTTAAAATTAATGAGATAAATCTATTTTAAGCTTATGATTTAATATAAAAAGTCTCATATGAGACATTCGATTAGGTGGAATGGAAAGTAATGTCGTTTTGGTGCATTTGATATTTGTTATATCAAGAGTTTATTTTTAATCAATAAAGTATTCATCCTCGTTAGCAACAACTTTTCAACGCGGGATCGAGAAAAATAAATTAGTTTTTAAGACTAACGAATATTTAATTAGCCAAAACGATATTTCTTTTCGGTCTACATATATATATATATATATATACACACACATATATGGGTGATTCTTACAAAATATGACAATTCACTGTCCTTTGCTCCAAGATCTAATACTATTATACTAAAAGAACTTTTTTTAAAAAAAATTAATAAATAGCATCGCTGTTAGCATTTTAAAATGACTCTGCACTAGCAATGACTGTTTTGTATAATTAAAAAGTTTAATTGAACTTTAAAATGTCATTTTCCTGGCATGTCCCAAACAATAATTCCAATAATAACTAGCTTCAAAACTTCCCATAAATTTTTCAATATCTAACTTCTTTATCTCAACCGTTGTAAGCATTTGTAGAATATACGCAGAGGGTATTGTTTTTAAAAACTTCGTTTAAAATAATTTTTTTCTGACAATAATTTGTTTGTCCCAAAAAAATCTGTCATTTTCCTGGCTACTTTTATTTAGTGATTTATAACCAAAATAGTTAGAGCCAGCAATCAATATTTTATGTTAATAGATAGATTAGATACCCTCTTATATGAACATGTCTTGTTACATGAATAAAGAACCAATTTTCAGGTTCAAAATCTATTTCAAAAAATTTTTCAATGTGAGTCGATTTTTGTGTTGTCATTTTCCTGGCTTCTTGAAATCATAAATAACATAAACTACATAGATATATCTGAGGAGTTATTTTAAGAAATCCTGTTGTTTTCTACATAATATAAACGTCTTAGGCCAAAATATTTAATTAAAGTTATGTGCTATAAAATGGCGAATTTGTCATTATCCTGGCTTATGAATGCCAGGACATTGAAGTGTTACCAGAAATTTTTTTAACTGCTAATACTGTAAGAAGGGAAAGCAAATATTAACCCAATACCAAGTTTATGTATGATTGTAATATGCTTGGATGAAATCATTTATTTATTTAATAATTGATTATTATCCACAATTTTATTCTGTACATATCAGCAACAAAAATTTTTTTGATTCTTTCTGCAGTGGATAAAAAGAATTAATTTAAGCAATTTATGGTCCATCTAACAGAAAGGCTTAAGTTGAGTTACTTACTATTAACTTAAAATGACTGTTTTTTCAACTTCTAAGCTAATATGTCATTTTCCTGGCATTCAAGATTTGGTGAATTTCTATTTCAATTTTTTTTTCCCTCGAGCAAATGTCAATAAACTACACTGCTGTCTGTAAGATATTAATAAGTGTAACTAAAGAAGTATACAAAAAAGTTTTTAGATTATTTTGAAGACTTTAAAATTGAAGAAATTTTTTGATCCGAATTGTCATGTTTAAAAACCCATATATATAATAAAATTAAAAAATATATAACTAAGTATGCACACAATGTGTTTCGTAAAAAATTTATTTTCTCCAGACATAAAATATTGACATGATTCTTGCAAAGAAATGTGTGTCTCGATAGATACAATGTGAGGCGCCTTTCATTACAGATATTCAAAAACTTAAAAGCTACACAGCATTTCTTACCTAAAACAGCATAATTATAATCAAAATAACTACACAGGCACTTGAAAAAGATTGTTGACAGATAATTCTAACCAGGAAAAAACAGGGCTATTGTATTAAATATTAATCAATAATAAACATTTAAATAAAAAAATATTAAAGATAATTAAAGAGAGGGAGAGAACTGAACGAAATGAGGTTCTCTTTAAAATATAACATAAACTCCATGACTAAATTATTAAATAATATAGACTAGATAAATAAATTTTTCAGAGTTAGCAATGACTCAATACTGCATAATTATATTTTATAACATTTAAAAATCAAAAAAATTAGTTTCTAAATTAAACATGAGACTCTCTTTAATATCGGCACAATGAAATCTGTCCAGTTGACCACATATCTAAATTGATCTCTATTATCAAGAACCAAATTTATCCTGAATAATAAAAGTGAGTAATACCTTTGTAGTATGTTTATCTTGTATGTTGACTGCTCGGAAAAAAAAAAAAAAAAACATTTAACTTGAGTTGATGACTGCTAATCTAAACCCATTGTAGACCAACAAAGAAAAAAAAACTTTAAATTTCACTGAGCTATGCATTATAATTTCATTGAGTTGATAAAATAGTATAAAGAGCTAATCTAAACCCCATTAAGGTTAATAATGTTAACTTTATATGCTTTTCTTAGGTATGTAAGAATACTATGATATTAAAAAAAGTATAACTCACCCTTCTACATAAGTTGACCACAAGTGGACAATTTGCACAAATTTAACTGTACCTTAAGAGACTTGTTTTGATTTTATACATAAAGCAATGACTTATTGCTAAAATATAGAAGACATATATACAGTAGTCACTGATAAATCTGACTGTGGTTAATGTTATCAATTGATGTTTGTTATCAAAATCCTCAGTCCACATTTTCTTTAGTCAATTGTATGTTAAAAGGATTGCTTCTGGGTTCATTACATCACTTAAAGTTATCAATTTATTTATTATTATTACTTTTTTGTTGAAAATCTTCTTAAATTCAATAGGAACCTGTTTTTTTCTTTCCTTGCACTGTTTGAATTTCTGAGAATTCTCCCTCTTTTACCAAAAGTGGCTTTTCAACTGCAGGTGCACAGGAGTGTCAGAATTAGCTGTTAATTCTAAATGATAATTTTCCTCATGTGTCAGAAGAGTAGTGTCTTATCTGAACTGAAAACGAGTCCGTCAAAATTTTACGCACCGCTCGATTACAAAAAGTTACACAATATGGACAGCAAAAAGCAAAACTGATTTTACAATTAAAAGATTGAAATCTTTTCGACGGATTAGCGAAAATGAGTCGACGCAACGTCGCAGCACAATTAAAACTCTCTTAACTTATAAGATGCAAAATTTCGAAAAATTTTAATGATTTTATTAAAAAGAGAAAAACAAAATGAAAACATAGAGTGCAAATGAAAGAGAGTTGGTAAAGCAAAATTAAAAGACTGCGATTCATAATTATAAGAAAATCTTTCAGATACCTCAGTATGTGTGGCTTAAATTGGAAAATTTATCCAATTTAATTTCGCAATTTGTTTATTGTTATCAATTGGTTAATGTTAACAAAATCATTCTCTCCAAAGTGATAACAAGAAACAGAGACTACTGCATTTATGTTATTTATTCAAATTCAAAAATTACGATTCAAATCTATCCAAATTTTTGGCATAAGTGTATTGCTTTTAAAAACATACAAATTAAGGATTTTAAGGAAAATTATGTAACAAACATAACAACCGTAACAGTTTGCAAAGGTTAAAAAAATATAAAAAAGTTCCACTTACTGACATATGAAAGTTTTCAAATCAAAAAGCGCAATTACCCTGTAAATTATTTTGAAAAACTAAATATTTACATAAATGCAAAAAAATAAGATAATTCAATATTACATTAATGGAGGATTTATGTGTTCATACAAGCTATTTGAACTATTAGACTACATTAATATTTAAAAAAATGATTATTAACTTAAAAGAATTTAATGAAAAAATTGACTAAGTATTGGAATGCAATTGAATATTTATTACTAGCAAATAATTAAATTTGCAAAAAAATAATAAATAAAAAATCTCATCCACAAACGAATGAACTTTTGTACAAAAGCTCAAATATTAATAATTGTCAACAATGAAAGAAATTTTATAGTGAACAAAATTAATATATCTGATAATTTTAGAACAAATGATTGCTAAATTTACAAAATAAAATTTTTTTATAAAAATTTATCATAAGTAAAAGTAAGTAAATGAAACAAATTGAAATAGCATAATTAGATGAATGCAGAAAATATTTCATTGCAAAAAAGCACACAGTAACAAAATATTAAATTGCTTTCAATGTTTCAATTCAAATTATATTTACTTATAACTTTTAAGAGGTGTATTAATATCCTATTAGTATTAGTTAAATTAATTCAGACTATTAAATTTTTTTTTTTACAGATGTGTTAAAGAGTTTTATTGCCACTCCAGAAAAACATCCATAATAAAACATTCACATTTTAATATTACAGAATTTTATATTTTTTAAACATGACACAGTAACTGTAATACATTTAAAGCAAGAAGCAATAAAAATAAATCATTGAATGATTGAAATTGCACCATTTATTTTATTAAAACCAAGAAAAGCTGAAAATATCACTGAAATGCAACACTTTTCTGGACAAATGTAATGATGTAATGAGCTAACAGTTGACAATAGAAAAAATTGTTAAGTCTCATTTAGAAGTTGCTGCTTTTCCATCAAACTGTACAAACAATGCAAAAGAAACCCTTATGTTTGACATGTATGCCGTGCTTTAGGAGTCCTTCCATGATGTTAGTATTCATATCAACAACTTGCTTCATGCCTCTAAATCGTGAACAAGCAACATTTCCGAACTACCAAAACCAAATTCGGCAAAAGTCGGAGGTTCTGGATTGCTTTCTGTGGGTTCACATGGCACTTTTCTTCTTGGAAAGTTTGAAACAATTTGGAAATTGTTTGGAGATTCAGCATGGCAAAACACAAAGTAATATAGAAACTAGAAAAGGAAAAAAAACATCATTCAAACTGATAATATTTATTTAACAAGCAAATATTATCTTTTGACAATCATAACCTAACATTAAACTACAGGTGGTAATCAAAAACTGAAAAGTAAAAAAGGTTAAGCATTCCTATCTCTAATATACATATGGGAAGACAATTTTTGATAATTTAAAGTACAGTAATTCACGTAGCACTAGATATAATTTATCTTTTTAATGATGTTACCAACTCTTTTTTACATCATGGTAATAATTCTTTACTAATTAATGTTTATTATTTTCAAATTAAGTCTTTAAAAAGATCTTTCTATATTTAAAAGAATCTTTATAAACTTATACACACACACTGGTGAATAGATTAGAAGCCTAAGATTAATATCTTATTGGACCACCTTTTACGTGGATAACAGTCTGTATTCGTAAGGGCTACACATGCTTTAAGATCCTATAAATTAGATAAACAAGAATACTGTCGATTGTGCCTTTCCAGCATGTTCCAAACATTTTTTGTTGGGATAAAATCTGGTCTTTGTGGTGGCCAAGGAAGGTGTTGGAAGTCAGATAGATGTTCATTGAACCAATTATGGCCCTTTCTGACATGCATGACGACACTCAATATACCCCCTGGCGTCCAAAAGAAAACGGATGTTATAACGTGAAGTTGCTATATTGCAAAATGATTGCAATTATTTACTTATATTTAATATATACAGGGTATCTGCTACATTTTAGATTTTTAAATTCATGACTTCTCATGATTTTCCATGAGTAATTCCAAGAATTTTTCATGACTCAACGAAGTTACTATTTTCTCTGACAAAAACGCAACAATAAATTTAAAAAAGCATAATTACATTCATTGAAAAGATAGGTATAACCAAAACTGTCATACACTGCATCTTCACATTTATAGATATCAAATTAAAAAAAAAAAAAGAGTAAAGAAAGAGTTGAAGCAATAAAATAGCTGAAAAAAACACAAAAGCAAATAATTTTTTTTCGGCAGAATTATATTCTAAAGATACTTTTCTTGTTCATCAGAAAGGAAAGAAATACTCATGATTTTTCTGTTCTCATTTCGGAATTAAAAAAATTCGCCAATGACTGGTTTGCTTCAACTCGACCTTTAAATTGATGAACTTAAAAAAAATAAATAATAAAAATTCTTAAATCACAGAGGAGAAAGAGTTTAAAAGATAATTCGCTCTAGAAATGTTTTTTCTTTCATTTTTTGAAAGAACACCATAATTTTTAAAGAACATGATAAAATCATTTTATATTCAAATAAAATATGACTGAGCGGTGATTTTGTTAGGAATTCAGACATTTGGAACAAGATGCAATTGGGGGGGGGGGGATTCCATTTTAAAAATCAGATTTTTCGGAGACCTAAATCCGTGACTTTCCTTGATTTTTTTTAAAAAATAGCAAAAGTCATGACATTTCATGGCAAATTTTGTTCAATACTGAAATTCATAACTTTCCAGGAGTGCACGGATACCCTGTATATACTGGACTTATTTTGGCAAAAACACAATTAATTTTAAATAAAATTATGAAACTTGACAAAAACAGTTTTTTTTTTTTTTATGTCAATTTAAGCACAAGTGTCAATTTTTATGTAAATTAAAGTGTGTTCCATAGAAGGTGAAAAATACATTTAAAGTTTTTTCAAATGGTTTCTTTAAATATTGCACAGATACTTTAGCCAGTCTTTCAATGTGTTTTCTAGATTTTAAAATTTTGCTTTACAAGAACAATGTCATAAAATTGGAACACTTTGCTCTTCTGCCTTTAGATTTACATTACAATTGTAAACATAGTGCATTTCAGGATCTCAAATAATTTAACAATTTATGATTTGTATGTTATTCTTCTCACTACTTCGTTTAAAATTTATAATCTCTGTACAAAGCATATAACGTTATACTAGTTATGAGCGGACATTTTCGCGAAATAACATACTACATCTTCCAGAGAACTGAGTAAAACCAAAATCAAAACAAATCTTTGAATTAGTAATGACTTTTATAAAGGTAATTAGTAATTAGTAATGAATTAGTAATGACTTTTATAAAGGTAATTAGTAATTAGTAATGAATTAGTAATGACTTTTATTTTTATGACCCTATAATTTAAATACTTTTCAATCTTTTTTCAAGATACTAATGAAAGCAGCTAGATTGCACAATTTTTTTAAAACGTAAGTATTAACTGTGAAAAAATAACTTGCTTAAAGTATTTTAAAGCAGGTAGGCAATTATATTCTTACCTTAAGAGACTGGTCTTGTTCAAACCTTCTTTCAAGCATGGTACCAGTAGGAAGTTTGATCTTCAATCGAACAGTGTGGGGATTATCTTCAGGTGGCTCGGAAGGCATTTCATCCAAAAGAGCTATTTTTCTCCTCTGTATTTCCTGACAAATAATGGCACAATATTTTTTTCAGATAAAAGCAATTACGAGTTTAAGAACTTTATTAAGTTTTGAATAAAAAAAAAAATAATGCTTAAGATCTATGACTTTTTAAACTTCTTGGACTAAAGAACTCTTTGTAAAATTCCTTGGATTGTGTCAAGCATGAGATTACAAAAAGAATGGGGGAAAAAATTGAAATGAAAAATTCAAAAACTTGTAAAATATAATTATAAAAACTTTTTATATCCCAAAACTATCAAGTAACAATACTTTTGCTTTATGAAAAATAATAACTCTGATCAGAAAGAAGAAAAAAACAAAGTTAACTGATTAATGCAAAGTTATACCCAATGATTTAAATTTGAAAAAACCTTAGAGCTTTTATACATGTAATATTTTTTTTTAAAAATTTTTTAAAATTTTAACATATTAATTATTGAAAGCTTTTTGAACTTTACACTATCAGTCAAGCAAAGATAGCATTAAAAAAAAAATTCAATTTATCTTGAAATAGAATGCTATAAAAATTTAAAATTGAAAGGTTAAACTAGTTTTAAAAAATAATTTAATGGGCTTATTTGGGTAATAAAAATTATAATTATAACCTCTTATAACTATAAAAAAAAAATCAATCACTGACTGTTTCACATTAGAACCTTTTGAAAAATTCTAAAGCAACACCTACACTTATACTCCAACAATATTCAACACATAAAATACAATACTTAATCTATCAATAGAATCTAATCTAATCTTAATTTAACTATCTAATAATTTATTTTAGTACTTTAAACACAACAAAAAAATTGGTATAAATATACCAATTATTTTAATAACACTTGATTTCCTCTTTTATTTTGCATTATGCATGGTAAATATAAATATAACTAAAACAATAAAACTAAAAATAAATTTATAGCCAAGAGTGACAGATTTCAAAAAAGAAAAATTATTTTCAAACAGTATATTCTATACTAAAGTTAAAAAAAAAAATTATGCATTCACCTCTTTTCTTTTTTGTTCTTCAATAATCTTATTCCTCTCTTCCAATTCCTTTTGAGCCCTCAACTCCTGCTCCTCTCGTCTCTTTTTTTCTTTTTCTTGATCAGCTCTCAATGATTCTTGGTAAGCTTCATCTTGCTGTTGTCTAATAGACTGGGTAACAGAACGTTCATGCCTATAACATAAAAACTTGTTAGACTTATTTTATAAATAAGTTTATGCAATGTAAAATATAATGCAAATATTGGCCATTATCTTTCAACTTTTAAGTTTAACAATTTTTTTTTTCATTAAGTTGGGCTTCTCTTCCAATTTTTAGGGATCTGTGGCATTGCTCTTTTTAGGACACTCATTTCAAACCCTTCTTAACTTTGTAATTGCTAAAATAACTTCCAATATCATTTTTCTAATGAAAATAATTTTAAAAGCAAGAATTTTTGCTTCATTCTAAAGTAACTATAAACTCATAAACTATGTTTCAATAGTATTAAAGAACTGATAAAGAGTTATTTCCAGAAAATATATACTGCTTGATTTATGCAAAATCATAAACTCTTCAATAACTAAGACAGGGTACATAGCGAAATCTCTCAACAAAAAATATGCACCTTTAAAGTACTTTTTAAGAACTCAAAAAATATTTTTACACTATATACATTAACAAAATGTAAAATAATTTTCAAAGACTTTACATGATCATGATAGAATGACTAGTTTCTGACAAAGAACTCTTTGCCTGATTGTACTAACCACCATAAAAAGATCGAGAGATCTTTCTGTTCGATTTCAGAGGGTAGAAAATGAAACCTAAAATTGAGAATACCTTGCAAAATGCAACAGAATTGCACATGAGAGTGCAAGAATTTCACCAAACCCAGCTCAGTACACTTCCAAGTATTTCATTAAACATGTAACATGATTGGCACTATCATACGTTACGGACCGAAGGTAGGCTGAAATGGATCGTGATTGAATGAATTGTGAAAAAGTTGAATAGAACAATGAGAAAACCAAGCTTTTGCATAATACACAGCAAAAATCCACATGGTAAAGAATGAAAAATCTTATTTTCGAAAAGGAAAAATTAAGCACTTTTTAAAAACACCCCAGGAAAAAAGCACTTTTAGGGGCTTTTAAAAAATGAAAATTGAAAATAAGGGCCTTTAAGCACTTTTTAAAAACATGATGTACCATGTAAGATAGAGAAACAGCGTCTTTAATTACAATTTATGTGTTTGATAGTATCCTTTGCCTTTGACTTTTTGCATGAAAGTTTAAATGCAACTTATTAAATAACACAGACAAAAATCAGATTGCTGTACAAAAAAGTAATCAGATCCAACCAGCACATATGATCTCAGCAATTTGTAGCCAAACCAAAGGATTTTCTTTTAAAAGTAATAATGTAAAAGTAATAGTGTAGTTTGTTATTAAAACGAATTTATTAATAACATACGTGTGGAGCTTATTCCTCATTGGTCGTGTCAATTTGCGTGCTAGCTGAATTACAAAACCAGAAAATTGTGCTTTGCAAAAATAAAAAAAATACTTTTTCACATTTTAGTAAAATTAATATATCAGTTATGAATGAAAATGTAAATATACAACATTTACACATTTTTTTTAATAATTTAATTTGAATGAATTATTTCTTTTTAGGTAATAATCTATGTAATTATATATGTTTGGTAATTATATATATACATATACACATTAACCATTTTTAAGCTGAGAGAAAAAATCAGTTTCAGTTTAAGCTTTAGCCAATATTTAGTTAATAAAGCTAAAATTTTGAATAATAGCTTACATTACAAGAAATAAACAATAAGACCGATAATGGTATATATGAACTCTTAAACCAACCTTTCATGTCTTGCAGCAATCAGTGAAGCTTCATTATCATTCATTATTAATTGAAGACGTTCAATAAGCAGTGAAGGTTCAGTTTGACCTTCAATCCGAGCCACAACAGTCATTCTGTTATCTCTTAAAACAATAATAGCTAGGAATGGATAAGTATTTTCTCGCAATGCTTGAGACACTGTAAAAGGTAAGGCTTGAGATACTATAAAATAATAATAAATTCAAAAAAAATATTTGAAGGCAAATTAATATTCAATATGTACCACTAAGAAACAAATATAATCAAATCAAACATAATGTGATCACATACAAAAATTTGTAACAATAAATTTAAAAGCAAATTATTTCTTAAAAATTTGTTTTCATAGAAAAGAAGCAACTAATAGAAGAAAGATAGTTTGTAAAATAATATTTTTTAAGAGTGCTATTCAAGAAGACATATGAATAATTTGTTTTTGTTTTTTGTTTTTTATTGATACTGAAGATTTTTACAATTTCAGAAATTTAAAAAGTTACCAAGCTTAAATTATTATTCAGTTATTAAAGATGGAATAAATTAGCTTTTTAAATGGACAAAAGTAATATCATTTATAAAAAATTTTTTTATAAAAATGAGTAAGATTTGAACACTTATAGTAAAAAAACAATTTCTAGAAATAAAGTGAATGCAACTTGAATACAAGTACAAAAAAGAAAAAAAAGTATATTGAGTTAAAAATTTTATTTATTATATTGTGTCACAGATTGTGCATGAGCGGTGTACTTAAATTAAAACCTGTGAATATTTAAAGAATATCGAGTGCTATAAATAATACCTATATATTGAAATAACTACAAAACATTTTTCAAATAAACTCTATATACACAAATTAAGAAAATGCACTAAGTTTTCAGTAAAAACTTATCAAGCAAAATAAAAATTTAAAAAAAGATATAACAAAACTGTAGGCACTAATATTTTAAAAAAAAAAAAAAGTATAAAAATAAATACTATATTATCCTGCATCAAGGGGCTAGCTGGATAAGAAATATTGTAATAAGTTCACTTTGAGGTAGGACAAATATAGCCGTCTTCTTTTTACAAGTGATGCTCCATTGTTAAAAGTAAGGAAACAACACATTGCGCCTTCCAATTTCCCTAAAGGGGTGCAACGGACAACTAGTCAAATTTTCATTTTGTGACATAGCTAAGTTAAATTTAATATTTTCCTCATAAAGACTTCATCTTTCAGAATGTTCAAATTAATTTTGATGTGATGCACACATCTTAGTGTGAGACTAATTTTAATTAGAGGCCTTTTATTTCAAATAGTGCAGGAAGCTGAATGTGTATTGCAAATTTGTTGAATGTGAGAAGATTTAATAACACTGGGGAGTCTACTTTTTATTATTGTCCATCTGTTATACGAAGTTTAATTTCAAGGTATTTTGAAGAAAAGAAATAGGATACACATTTTATAATGAGCAACTTCAATGTGTTCATTATTGTATCTTTTTATTGCTTGTTTAGCGTCATTAATTGTTTTGTGTTTTTATATTGCTTTAGTTTTATAAAACTTGTAGCATATATATAACAAATCACGTTTAGCATTGTAAAATAGTAGTTCTTTTTATTATCTCAATATGCAATTTAACTGTGCATTAGACAATTACTTCTATAATACTAGAGTTTTAGCTTTGGCGTTTGTGCCAGTGCTCGAAAATACGCCCGTTCTCGGCGGTCAAAAATTCCCCGTGGACAACAAATTTCTCGAATCCGACGTCCGCACGGACGGCCATTTTCCCGTTAAAGTTCCTAACACATTTTCAATTTTTGTTATCTTACAAGAGTCTATCGCCTCACTTCTGTAATGACCCTCTAATCTAGAAATACAGCAACATACTGCGCTTGGTGGAATTGATGTTTTCTCTATTTGGGAGTAATGCAGCGGTTGAAAGCTTTTCAGTAATGAACTTACAAAAAAACACATTACGTACTGGTCTTAACAAGAAGCGTTAAACGCAATTATGAACATCTACCTAAATGGAAAACCCCTTTCAGATTTCTGAGCACAAACCTCTGTAAATCATTAGATAGATTGTGGAACTGGCAAACGTCATATTTGATTCATTTAAAAAACGCAGTACCCTCGGATAAATTGACATTCCAGATAATTTCACCTTTGTCATTTAAATTATTTCATATAAGAAATAAATTATTTCATAAAATAAATACTAGGTTACTATTAGTAACCTAGTATTTCTTTTATAACTGTATAATGTTATCCTAATATTTGGAATCTTAATAACTACTAATTCATTGTGCAATTTATATGATAAATGTTTGTAATAAATAAGAGAAAATTATATTTTTATTTATTTAGAAGCGACGGGTTAGTTTAAAAGGAGGACGGGTCCATTGTTGGACAAGCCGCCCTCGGGGACGGTTAAAATTTCCGAGTTTTTTCGAGCCCTGGTCAGTGCCCAGTATACCCTAGACTGATGTTTCGATTAAGGTTAAAGTACTCCTGCTTGGTACACATTTGCTTGGCATACCCATCACTGATGTTTTTTTAAGACTAAGTGCTACTGCCCAATATGCCCGTCTATTACTACTTCTACTGTGTCAGGTATTTCCAATAAAAAGTCATATAGTTAAAGATAGTTGCAGCATTTACAATCAGTCAAGCTTCTCAAGTGATAGGTCTGATGTATTTACTGTTTGTACATGGTCCTGGGTGGTGAGAATAGTTTGTAAAAACTAATAGCACTGAAATTAACGTCAGCCAAACAAATAGAACATTTAAAGTTTGTTTACAGTCAGTCAAAAAATTAAGAACTTAACAAATGTTTTGATAAATAATTTGGAAAGATTGGTAAGTGTAAATTTAAAGTTCATTACAACAAAATAGATTATTCAATACATAATTGTTAATAAAATTGTAGCACAATTTCAACCTCAGTGACTGGCACTTTACCTCGATAACCTTCAGGTGAATTAACAGAGCATCCCCAAAAGATAAAAGATGTATTCACAAAATTCACAACTTCAGGATTGGATAATACTGTACTGTAAAATAGAAAATACATTAAAGTTACTTAAGATTATCACTTTGAAAGTAGTATATAATAAGAAAAATTTATCAAATTAAGAAGGAATCGCCAAAATCAAAATCAGACACTGATGTCCAAAGCATGTTATTTAGTAGTAAACTAAGAATGAATTTGAAAATTGAACAAAAAAAATTCAGACAAATTTGAAATAGAAATAAAAATCAACTACAAAAATAAAATGTTATATTTATTTTAAGAAACACTGGTGTTAATTATTCTCAAGATTTACCACTTAAAATACAAACCGCAATTAATTTAGAAATAAACCATATCATGAAATTTTTAACTAGTAGTATTTTTTGCCTAAAAATATGAACAAATAAAAACAAGCGCATATTATTGAAAAGATCAAGAGTGAAACCATTCGCTTATCTAAATGAATATGAGAGTGTTGAACAAGGTTTATTTGTCAAACGTGGTAGAGGCTTAGAACCCAATAACTTTACTTGTCTATAATTCTGTTACAGTGTTGCTTTAATACTTAGTTTCCAGCCTATATGCACCTTTGGATATGCACGACAATCTAGTAGAAGGTACATATACTTAAATCAGCAAAGGCATTTTAAGATCACTCATTTTAATTCCCCAGCAAGTTTTAAAACGAAAAATGGATAACTCTAATAGGTATCAATACAACAGGTATTTCATCAGAATTAATTAAAGATATATCATTTCATTTATAAAAGTCAACACCATGGCATGATTTAACTTTCTAAAATCAGTAACATTCGCTATAAAATACTAGCAGCAAAACCAGATTTCATACTTGCATTTCTTAAAGTGATATCACGAGACATTTGCATTGTAAAGAATACAACAAAATTTTTACAGTTTGTAATATAAAATAACCACTGAATGGTTAATGTTAACATTTATACTGTTTTTGAAAATTCATTTATACTCGTATGGAAGATCAAATACTGTTTTACACTATTATATATATATATATATACGTTTCTTATTGTATCAATTGACGGTGGGAGGGTGATTGATACAAAAAGAAACACTTAGTTTTTGTTTGCTTTTATTTTTTACCGACTAAGAGGGGAAGTGTTTTCCCTTTTATTTAGAACAGGCTTCCTTTATATCAAAATTATGCACAAAATTCAAAGCATTTGACAAAGTACAAGATTCGCAATTGTTTGAATCAGGAATTATATTTTTATTTTATTAATTAATGCAGTTTTGGCTAAAAAAAAAACTATAATGTTACAGGAAGATCAAATGGATATTATTTTGGTATAGTGTGTTACAGTTCTGAAACACTGCACCACATCAAAAATAAGCATTTTTAGAAACTAAAACAATGTTTTGTGAAACTAAAACAATGCATTATTGTGATGAGTTTGCGCATTCTTACAAATCAATTTTTAAAAACATTCATTCATTTCTTAACTACTTAATCAGATCCTTATTTGATGTATATAAAAATCGATTAGTCGGATAATAGTCAGTTTACTTAGTTAATAGTCAGTTATAGGGCAAATACTTAGAAAATAGAAGATTCGTTTACAAAAACATTTTTACATTAAGAAAAAAATATTATTCACATAAGAGATAAAAATTATTCTTATCAGCTTATTACAAATTCAATTTTCTTACCTACAAAATTGATCAGTATCTTGATGGTCATCACCATGCAAATATATTAATAAAAACTTCAAATCTTGCTTTGCGTCATTAACAGCCTAAAAAATATCATAATTTGTTTCGATAAGTAACATAATGGCAATAATTGGACAACTAGTCATATTTTCATTTTGAGACTTAACAAAGTTAATGGTTAACGAAGCTTACAACTAAAACGTAAATATTTACAAAACTTAGTGACAAATCTAAACTAATACAGATTTTGAAGCCTTTTTATTATGTAAGAGAAACAGTTGAACCTCTCTTTTAGCTTCTAATATTAAAAATAAAAAAATTGAGGTTAATAGAGAAAAAGAAACAAACGGCTCCGTCCACCAATGTGTCATGCACTCAATAATAAATGAATACAGAATTTTTTTTTCTTTCTGGAAATTATTAAGTCTCTAAACTAAAAGAATAGTTGCAATATATTTGGTAATTAACTTAATATAAATTAAATTACAATATTTTACATTTTGGTTTACATTATAGAGTAAAAAAAAAATTTTTTTGAAATCACTCATTTCAAAATGCGACAATATAATCACATTGAGCATTATCTGTAAACCATATAATCTTTTTAACAAAATGTCTCAAAATGTCAGTTAGTAATTTTATTAAAATCAAATAATTTATTATTTTAATTTTATTCAAATCAAATAATTATATTGTAATTGAAACACTTAAATCATGTTTTACCTCTTTAACACAAGCAAAAAAATTTTTTACAATCGATGATATGAATATGTACCCTTGAAAATAATATTAAAAAAGACAGTTAAAGTAAACTTTACTCTTCTTAGTTTTGCATATTTATAAAATGACATACATATATCATATTGAGTTTAAAAAAAGTTAAAAATCCATGTTGCAATACTTAATTTTTATTGCAACATGGATTTTAGAAAACTTACTTGATAATAAGTTCCTCTGTAAAATATAGGATGCACTGTTCCATATTTTTCTTCATAATTTTGTATAAAAATTGATACATCTCTAAGAGGATCAGTTAAAACTAAAAGGAAAATAAAAATAATGCAGTAAACAATAACACAGGATCGTTATAATTTTTTTAACAAAAATAAATAAAGTATTAGCTTACATGCATAAAAAATATAATCTTTCAACACTTATTTTTCTAAAAGGCTAAGTTACTACACTTCTTTTAAAAGAGAAAAAAACTAGTGAATAAGTGTGTTTGGACCTGTAATCATTCATCTGAATTTTTTAATTTTAGTTTAAAACTGAAAAATTGGAGAATTTTTAGAGGCCATTACAAATAAGTAACTAAATTATAAGAAATAAATGTAGAAAAAGAAAATTAACCATGAACAACCGCATTTAAAGGATGAAAACTAAAACAATGCATTACAAAATGCTTGTAGCTTAAAAGAAAAACTTATTGAAATTTTTTTTTAGAAGTCTTGCATTGGCTAAACTTATATCCAGTAATCAACATAAAAATTACATAAATGTATGGCTTCTATGGTATAAAGGACAACTAGGGAAAATTTCACCATATTACTAATTTAAATAAGTCACACTGCACTAACTATACTCACACAAGCAAAAGGTAAAAAATAAAAATACATCATACAAATTACATACAGTTTAGTTTTAAATGCTTTAGCTTATACTATAAGAGTCAAAAGATTGTTTACCTGACTTAACACTAAATTTATAACATTAATTTTCATTAATTGAAATCTTTAACAAAAAAAATTCAGAAAACACATTTTTTAAAAATTCATTACAATATTTGACATTACTCACAAAACTAACTTTAAAGTTGCAACATAGAAACATAGTATTTACACGAAGAAGAGTCCATTTTAATTTTTCTTTATATTGGCTTAGTTAGACATTAAAAAAATTAATTAATAAAAAGAAAAATAATTGAAAAGATATATAAATAATAAAAGTTAACAATCCCACAAGAACCAGTTGTCTCCTGGCAGGGGAAGAGATTGCAATGCAATTTTGAAACCAACGTGATGGCAATGGAGTCAATACTGCAAAGCAAGCACTTTTGAACTTAAACCTAGCCTTTTACAGCTTAGTGCTTTAACCATTGACAGTGGTAAAGCACCTGGATAATCTGGACAGTGATTAAGTGGCTAACAAAATCACAGTATATAATAAAATATCACACAACTATCACAGCAAATAATAATATGCCAAAGACAGAGAAGAAAAAAATTACAAAGCTAACAGTATCATGTTTACTTGAAACAAGGTCATAACTAATTGAGGATTTAGATAATCATGACTTATATAATTTTAAGTGATAATTAATAGCATTAGAACTAAGTAAAAATTATAAAAGGAAATATGAATTGCTTTACTTACTTCTTCTAGGATCTGCTCTGATGAAACTCACTAAAATAAAATTGTTGAAGTAGTTTAATAAAAATTGCTATATAGAAAAAATATTAAAATGAACTAAACATAATGATACTTACATGCAAATCTTGCAAGTCTTATAAATGTAGAATACATAAATTGAAATGGAAATGAAATAAATAAGTATCCCCATCCTAAAATAGTAGAAGGCCGGTAAGGACTAATAGCTAGAAAAACCCTATAAAGTAATGAAAGATATTAAAAAATTACAAGGAATTTAAATATTTTATAAAAAATAAATGTATAAATATGATATGCAATCTATATAGATCTATACAATTTTATATCACAAACAATATAGATTTTAAAGGTCATTTATATTTTGAATAATGACAGCTAAAATTTCATTACTTATTATCCTGCAACATCATGGGTAAATTCTAAAATTCACCTGCACAGCATTTGGTAAAATAACTGTTTTCAAATGTTGCACTTGGTAGGATTGGTAAATTATAAAAAGCATGAATGTCTAATACTATGAGTATAATACTTAATAAATTTATCTGTACTACTAATGAAAGTATTTAAAATAAACAAATTCAAACTTAATTAGAGAAGATAAAGACTCATGAATATGAAAAACAGGCTGTTAATAAGGAAATATTTATCAGCTTAATATATATATATATATATATACACAGTCAGACTTCTGTTCTTTGGAAGTAAGACCTTCTCGACGTCGAAAAATGTAACTTTTTTTACCACACGTAATTATGTTTTTTTGCTAGTAAATAATTTTCAATATTTAATCAAATTGTATTTATGAAAAGTACACATTATTATTATTCAATAAAAATCAAATTTAATCAAAAATGTATATATATTTTATTTTTATGAATTTTTAAAGATAATGCATGTTTTGAGATTTTCTTTATAGTAGGATAAGTTTCGGTACGCTTAAAAAAAATTCTGCATGAAAAATCTATAACAACTTAGCCTAAATTTATAAAAATATGTTTGAAAAATTAAGTAAACTAATTTATATCACAATATAATCATAATTATTTACATAAAATGGAAATACATGAGAACATTTCAAAATTTTTTAAAAAAAGCAATAATTTTTTATACAAAATACCCCATAAAAAAAAATTATTTAGCCAAAAAAAATATTTTGACACTTCATTAAATGCACATGAGTTATATACACAAGCACAAAAAATTTCAAAGGTATTGATCAAGTAGTTTTTTGTACGAGCGTACCTAAATATTGAAAAAATGAAGTTTGAGAAAAACTCAAAAAACAAAAAAAAAGGCTACATTTTCATTTCTAAAAAATTTTCAGTACTTTCCAGGACCATAATCACAATCTAATTTCGATTCCAATGTCTCCCTCTTTCTTTTTTCTTGCCTTTTTAGAGATCTTGCATCTCTGTTCAATTTTTTAATCAGAAGTTCTGCTTTACGAATTCGCGTTTCGTCAATTTTTTTTGAAGCATCACACATGTTTTCCCCAAGTGTTATCCCCAATTCTTCCATAACTTGTGTTCGACTGAATACACCATCGTTAAAACATATAATGGCATCCATTACCCCTATTTCTAGGGTCTCCAACCCTACAAAAGTGTTTTTTGGGAGCCGTTCCCACACACAGTTATTGAAACTCTCGTTTGGATTCTGTGTGCCTCCATGCAAACACTTTCGTAGCAGATCTTTTGATGACAAGTCACGAAAAATTTTTTTAATTGCTAAAAGCACAGGCTCCGGTAAAGAATGTTCATGGGTATATTGTTCTCCTTTAGCAAAACTCTTGTTATATTTACACCAGCTATCCTCTCCGATAGGGCACAACGCATGCTGTGGGTTTTGGTCTGTCGAAAGTTTGTGAAAATAAATTGCCCAAATGGCTTTCGACATTTCTTCAACAGAGGTTTTGGCATTGCGACGAATCGCTAAGTCATAGTATTTTTGTAAAAGCAATATTTCGGCATCAGTGAGCCGACCACGTCCAGAAATAGATTTTCCATCTGAAAGTTTCTTCCCTTTATTTTCATTTTTTACTACTTTCAACCGTGCGCCCATTCTCTTCTGGACGTGGCCCACACACTCCAATTTTACAACTTCAGTATCGCCATATACTTTAGACTCCTTCACTTTCAAAAACCCCTTAGAGTCTCCATCTGCTAAATATTCAATGTAGCGCACATTTCTTGTTGACTCTGACCTCTTAAAAATGCGAAGTACGCCTTCCGTCTCCATCCCACCACTAGGTCCGTCGTAGTTCTTATGGCATGTTTCACAACTTTTTCCACTTTTTTTGCATTTAAAGCAATATTTCGTCAAACATTCATAGTCGACAACTTTCCCATTGTCCACAGAAATGGCTGTGACAACACCATTGAGAGAGGTATGGCCTCTTTTTTGCCAAGAGCCATCTAGTGATATAGATATATCACGAATGTTATTGTTCAATACAACAGCATTTTCCACACTTTTTCGTAACGATTTGCTGCATACTTCTGTCAATGCATTTTTTATAGGTATGATTAGTCTTTCAAACTTGTTGGGAAGAGGAGGTAAGTTCATTACAGAACAGAATGTTTGAGCAGCATTTCTTCCTTTACCAATACACCGCATTGCATAGGCCAAGCGAAGATTTATTTCATATCCAGCATTAGAAGAATGGGAAGTACATGATGTCACAGAATGTTGGCAATATTTGCAATGAATACTTATAAATGAGGCAAGTCCTCTACGGCTACTGTTTTCTTCATACACATCAAAACAATCTGACGATTTGCACTGCTTACAAACACAAATGTCATTTATCAAAGATTTTAGCAAATCTACACAAATAATAATATTACTATCCCAATTTGATTTACTGATATTATCTTTATCAATGAATGAGCTTTCCAGTTTTTTTTTAGATGCACTCGTACCTTCAAATACAACGTTTTCGCTTTGAACAACATGTAAAGGTGTGTGCTGATTTGCATGTTTTTTCTTTCGGCCAAAACTTTTTTTTTTCGAGGCATAATTAACAATAAAACTAACAACTAAATCTTTAACAGTATAATAGAATTAATAAAAATAAAAATTTAACACCAAATACAAAAATAAGTCAGTATTAAATCGAATAACTAATCAAAGCAAGCAGCAAAAAGAATGTTTACAATCATCTGCAACACAAATGAATTTCTCACACAGCTTGTAAATTTTGCTATTTTTAATGCAAATGCCAGATTCTAAAAATAAATAATAGAGTTTATGCAAAGAATCAATCAAACAATAAGTTTGAACACAATTGGTATTTTAATGGATGTATTTAAAACCGAAACTTATCATCAAGGGGGCGTGGCACGGTTTGTTTACATTTTATTTGTGCTAATTTAAGGCATTTAAATATTTCAAATATATAAGTGTTGTACATTTTTAGAATCAGAAAAGTGTATATTATTTAAAATAAATAAAATTGAAAAATCGATTTTTTTTAAAGTAAATAAGGTCTTACTTCCCTTAACGCACTTCCATTTTGCTAATTTCTCTATTTCGCAAATTTTTTCGAGGAACCGAGAACATTTTGGAAATTTCTTCGTAAAATAACTTCCAAATAGCGAAGTGAATTTTCCATTTAACGAGTTTTTCTTTAAGATCCACTTTCCCTATTTTCCAAAATATTTCAAACTTGTTAATGCATTTTATGGGGGAAATGAACTTGAATTAATTTTCGAAGTCACTGCTTTATGTAATGTTTCACAAAGCAGTAAAATTCCTTTCCCTTTTCGTTTGCATTTTAAATTAAACACTGTCCAAATTAACGGATTTTAGCAGTAGCAATTAATCTTAAGAACGCACCTGGTAATGCATGTTTAAAATTACTTTTATAATAAATGCAGCTATAATTTTATACATAAATTTAGCTTTTTTTTTTAGTTGAAAATGTATGTAGCATGATAGCGTAGCACTAGATAATGTTTTGCACTTTTCTTGCTTTCCATGCAGATTTCTTTTATGGCTAATATTTATAAAATAAATAGTCAATACTAGTTTACAAGATAAAGGTGCATCAATTGCTATTTTAATTATGCTCAGTGTTTATTAATTTAAAACCTGTTTCGTGTTGTTTAAGTATTTTAAAAGGTGATTTTCTATTTAGCGAATTTTCCTTATAAAGAACGTATTATCGGGATTTAGCGACTTCATTAAGTAGAGGTCCGACTGTGCGTCTGTATATATATATATATATAAAAAACTTGCTTAACATTTAATAAAAAAAAGAAATAAGTTTAACAGCGATATCAAGACCGGTGAGAGCTGCCTACACGCAGTGTTGCTGGAACCAGAATGACTGCTAAATTAGATTGTTCAATAGAAAAGATTAAGAGGTATTAATTTACTCAGGACTTTTCCCGCCTGGAACACCATGGCACTGTGGCTTTCCCTTCTGGCCTGGCTGGCGCCTTTCAACGAGGAAGTAGATTATGCAATTATCCTAAATATTACATTCTGACGGCAAAATGTCCTCATTTTCCATTAGAATCAGCTTAAGAAACAGTTACCTTGACTGAAGAGACTCTTAATATCGGTAATCCAATGTTTTGATGATTGATTGATTCAAGCCAGATGATTCAGGGTTGACTCAAGCCAGATGGATCGGATCTCGCTTCTCTTCTCAGGAAATTCAAGGATCTCACTGCTGCTCTTCTCCGCAAATTCAAGGATCTCACTGCTGCTTTTCTCGGAAAATTCAAGGATGACTGTTGACCTTCACATCAGATTCAAGACGGAATTTAAAACAGTTTTTTTTTTATATCAACATTCGCTCAAATGTTAATATAAATCTGCAGCTCCTGCTTGAGAGTAGAATTGCAATCTATTTCGCTTCACACAAACTCAGTTTGAATCCCCTTCACGGGATATCAAAAGTTATTTAGCTCCACAATTTTTGTTCATTATCTCCTTCCAGGATTTCAAAAATTATAGCTTGCTTGGTATTTTCACATCACGAACCAAGCCCCCATTATCTGTAGGAGTTTGTGGAGCAAGAGAGGTAAAAAAGACAATAGTTTAATAATGAAACTTAACATTCAATTAAAAAAAAAAAAAGAATAAGTTTAACAGCGATATCATGACCGGTGAGAGCTGCCTACATGCAGTGTTGCCGGAACCAGAATGAATGCTAAATTAGATTGTTCAATAGAAAAGAGTAAGAGGTATTAATTTATTTGGGACTTTTCCTGTCTGGACTCTATGGCACCGTGGATACCAGGGCTTTCTCTTCTGGCCTGGCTGGTGCCTTTCAACAAGGAAGTAGATGATGCAATTTGCCCAATTATTACATTCTGACACCATATATATATATTTATATATAGAGAGAAAGTTAACTTTTAGCTAAAGCACCAAAATAAAATAAATCATGTACCATGTTGTTTCTGCTACCTAGAAAAGATTTATTCCACACTATAAATATTCTCTTCTAATTTTAGCCTAATTAACTATTTTCCCAACAGTAATTTGACAAAAAAAAGAAGCATAAGATATTCAAATTTAAATTTGAAATTACAAAAGTCGATAATATCACGAAAGAGAAAGCTTAAAATTGCTATTTTCAAAACAAAATTGTGGTTAATATGAATTTTAAATAATTCTAAGTTCTTTACATTACCAAGGTTTTTATGTTAAGACAATTCCTAAGATTACAGATATATTTTTAAATTCAAATAGAGAATAACACAAATCTAATGGACATGTTCAATACCTGTAACTACTGGTAAATTAAATACCTTTGATCTGGTGGGCTAGCAACAACAGATGGAGGTGTTCTTGGAAGTGGTCTATAAACAGAAGGAGATCCTTCCCGCATATTCAATGTAACTTGAGTGGCAACCTGTGGCAAAAAGATTTATATAAATTAAAAATTTATCACATATTTCATAAAATTTTAAAAAAATTCATATTTACTTGAATTGTCAAAACAAATCTATCAATGAGTAACTAAACTATCTAAGTTTATAACAAGGAATCAGAGAAATTACAATGGAATAGGACAATTAAATTATCAAAACTGACAGTATAGCATATCAGAAAAAAGGGTAACAATTAACAACACTTTCAGGGGTCTATCCAGGCCAAATTTACTACCGTTTAGCGGTACCTTCACAAATTCAACTACAGGAAAAACGGTAGTTTCACAAAATACTTTCTTTTAAAATTTTATCTATATATCCCGTAAGAAACGATAAATTCATATTTTTGTGTTGATTTTTTAATGTAATTTATAATTTTCAAAAATTATGTCTAAATTTTCACAAAATAGGTACCTCTCAGAAAAAACTAGACAGACCCCTGGCTTTGCTGAAATATATCCATGAATTAATATAAATTTTAAAAAATTCTTGAAAAATAGATTCAACTAAGTAAATTAGATAGCAATATTGAAAAATTCTGTTTTTAAATGAGCAAATAAACTACCTGATTTAAAGATAAACATAGGATCAAGAATGTAAGTAACCAACAGACAAATGTGGAACTTTTTTATTATTAACCATTCGAAGGTTAGTTCCAGCTTTTTCTGATCTTAAAAGCTGCAGGCTCTTCTAGATCAAAAAACCTGTTTCCAATTGGCAAAAGGATTAACTTTTCTGAAACTAGCCTTATCACCAAAATGTTTTCTGCATTAAATTTACTTTTCTTTTGAATAGTTTTGGGCTCTTTATTTTAAAAAACAAAGATTTTAAAATTTATTATTGAACAAAACATATCTAATTAGATTAAATAGAACATTGTTTCAAAAGTTGATTAAATAACAGACTTATTTTTTTTTATAATTAAAGACAATTTATAAATCAATATTCCCCATTAGCATTAAATAGTATTAATCATAATAGCTTAAAAATCAAAGAACAATTTTTGGCATAGATAGCTATGGTTAATAGCTTTATTTGAATAATGAACTAACTTCAAGTTATAAAAAAAAAATAGTATTCTCTAACTGTTCGTATTTAAGTTATTTTCAGCTTATTCTGGCAAGTTGGTAAAAACCTAACTATCATTAAAAAACAGTTTTCATTTAACTACTAGACAAAAGGCTACACCAATTAAAGATTTTAATGTGCTTTTATTCTGGATGATGCCATTTTGGGTCAGTAAAAAGCTTCTTAAGGATGTTTCATAAGTGCACCTATTTGTGCTAACCACCAGCTGAAACCATTGAGGCCCAGTGAAACTACCCAAATGTTGTAACTGAAATATATTTTAAATATATAAACATAGGAGATTACTCCAGAGAATATTTCTATATCAAGATTTATGCCAAAGGAAATCACAGTCTTGGCAGCTTTAGGGAAAAAGAGAGAAACAAAAATCATGGATGACGAACTTGAAGGATATAACTCTTAGCCTCCCTGAGCAACCACTGCAGGTTTATTTAAAAAATAAATAAATTTTTAAAAAAACTTTGCAAGTTAAAAATTCATTTGCAATTTCAGGGTGCGTAGCCAAATTTTTCAACAAAAAATAAGCACTTTTCAAGCACTCAAAAAATATTTTTAAGCACTTTGAAAAATATCATAATTAGACAGGATTGGCAAGTTTTTGACAATTGATGGTTTTATCCGGCTTTATTTACAGTGACGAAGACGATGGCGCGCCACAAACGATGAAATTAACAAGAGAAATGAAATTTTCTATCACTAATCGAGAAAAAAAATTGACAATGTTGGTCTCTGTAATCAGCAAAAATTCGAGAAATTTTCGATTCTATTACAGAGGGTGGAAAATGAAGTCTGAAATTGAGAATCTCTTGCAAACTGCAGCAGGGTTGCACATGCAGAGCTCATTCTAGGCAGGGTAAACAGGGCGCAGCACCCTGATGCCCTTTTAGTCAAAAGAATCCACCCTGTTGCCCTTTTAGTCAAAAGAATTCACCCTGTTGCCCCTGAAGTAAATTAGTGCCCTGATATAATACTCTATACCCTTTTTGCCCTTTCTTTCCTCAACCCTTCTTTGTTTTTTCCCCAAACTCTACTATAGATTTCTTAAACTTTTGTTATTTTCAACTCTTTTTATTTAGTTAGTCATTGCATAGATTTATATGGGAAAGGAAAAATAGCCATCACACCCCCTTGTTACACTTGTCTTTGAAAGTTTGCAGTTACTTCCACTGTCATTAAATCATAATTATTAATAATTTTAATTATTAAATCATAACTACAGACACTTAGAAACATACATTTATTATTTTATTAATAAATGCATGTATTTTAAATAAATCACTAAGCTAATTAGCCCATTTACTCAATATATATGTTAATTTATTAATAAAAATTTGTAATTAATATGATTACTTTGCTATTTTTAGTTATTCTTTTACTAATTGACAATGTTCTTTAATAAAACGTATAAAGCCCATAGAAATTATTGCCTTTTTAGAATAATAATGCCCTTTTTTTAAACTTTTGCACCCTGCCCTTTTTTCTGCCTAGAATGAGCTCTGGCACATGAGAGTCAAAAATCCTTACCACTGAATCCAGCTCAGTATACGCAAGTGCGGACCTGCAAGTATTTCACCAAACATGAAAAACAAATGGCGCTTTCATACACTACAGACCGACGGTACGTCGAAATAGATTGGGATTGAATTAATTGTGAAAACGTTGAACAGGACAATGTCTTTTTGCATAACTTGTGGCGAAAATCAACATGGTAAAGTAAAATATCCCATTTCGGCAAAGGGAAAATTAGGCAATTTTCAAAAACAACCTTGGAAAGAAGCACCTCTAAGGGCTTTTAAAAATCGAAAATAAGCACCTTTAAGCACTTTTTAAAAATGCTATGCACCCTGTGGAGATTGTAGTTGATGCCACAAATCATGATACATAACCTTACTCAGGATTGGATACGTAATAACCTTTCAAGTAAGCCACATTTTAGGTTATTTTTCTCTCTCGTTTTTCATGAGTCAATGCAGGGTTGCATCAAAACTTTAAACGCAGGTAACTTCTAGTAAGAATTACAAACGCCTATCCTTTAAATATCCTAGATCACAGATAGTAAGTTACAAAATTTTTAGACACACTCTTAGATGAATTTTACCATTATCATTTGAAAAAAAATTACATTTAACAATAAAAAATTTGCATACCTAAATAAAAAATTAATACCGAACCCATTTTAACATATTTTGAAAGCAAATATATTCAAAGCGAATATTAATTTGTAATGTATTTTAACATATAGGGCTGTTCAATTAATCTACTGCTTTTATTTTCCTAAACCTTAGATCTAATTATTAAACAGAATAAATAAATTTACAAGAGATTATTACCTCTAAATCCCAATTGTGAGACTCGAGTATATTTCGACATCGTTCTATGTCTTCTATTCCTGTTAAATCCTGAAATCAAACAATAGAATTAAAATATTGGTTGACTAACAATATGTAATAAAAAAACTCGTCAGCAACTGCAGTAATAAAAGTTTTAATTGCAGAGTAATTAATGTTATACTATAGATAAAACATTACATCACTTTTAACATTTAATAATAGTATGAATACAAACATTCTTTTCAAAAATTAAATTGATTGATGAGGTAAATTAATTAAAATTGATTGAAAATTTAACCTGGAATTGTAATAATTTATCTGTCTGTAAAGATGAAAGCTGCACATCTTCCGCCATATTTATCTGTTTAGATTTGAGATTTTCTTTTTCAAACTTTTTCACGTACTTGCAAACTTCTCTTCTCTCATCTCGTGCAACTTTCTTCGATAGGGAAAAGGCATTATGAGTATGTAATTTTATTTTAATTTTTCATTGGCTACTACGTAACGGCAACCAATAATTGACTTCATTGTTCATTTAGGACTATTTTAGTAGCGTTAGTTCAACTTAACCCTCAGTTATATTTCTAATAAATTTCCAGAATTCAAATTAATATTTCAAGCTACTGAGCTGGGCAGAAAGAAAGAGCTATACACTCACCAAACCGACTAAAAGTAAACAATTATAGATAAGTTCAATGCACTTATTTTCATGAAAGTAGTAAAATTCTTTGCTTTTTTTTCTTTTTATTTTAAAACTTCTATCAATATGATTTTACGATGGTTTCGTTTTTTAAGATAAGAATTTTTAGTAGCATTAAAATCAATCCTTCATGATACAATTTGATTAAGAATTAAAAGAATCAGTCCTTAATATTGCATTTTTGAAAAATAAATTACTCAATATTTGTAAGCTTTAAAATATTTTATTGTTACATAATTTATTTAATATTTTATAATTATTCTTCCAATTTGATGGATTTCGAAGAAAAACGCATCACCTCAAGTTGTGATAAATGTGGATTGAAATTTGAACCCATTAGCAATTGTGTTTACAAAGAAGGAAGCCATTTGTGTGATTTTTGTTATTACCTCAATTCAATCAAGGTAGAACAAACTGTGAATGCTAAAAAGTTTGAATGTGAAATTTGCCATAAAAAGTTTTCACAAATAGGAGGTTTAAACCGTCACTATCTTACTCACAGTGATGAGAGAAAACATGTTTGTGATCATTGTTCAAAAAGTTTTAAAACTAAATGTTCTCTTAATCGACATTATCGTAAACATACAGGTGAGGTTAAGCCAGAGCTTATTTGTAAAGTATGCCAGAGGAGCTTTAACACTAAGCACCATTTAAATCGGCATTTTTCTACTCACACTGGCGAGAAACCACATACTTGTGAAATATGTGGCAAGGGTTTTATCACCAGCACTCAATTAAAGCAGCACTTTTTTAATCACACTGGAGGTAAATTTGAATGTCTTGTTTGCAACAAAAAATTTACTACTAACACTAGGTTGAATCTTCACTATCGGATGCACACTGGTGAAAAACCTTATGTATGTGAAGAATGTGGAAAAGCTTTTCCTCTAAAACCAAATCTTGACAAGCACCATCTTATCGTGCATATAAAACGAAAGCATTTTTGTGATGTCTGCAATAAAGGGTTTTGTTCAAAGCAATACTTAAATGAACATTATTATACACATACTGGTGAAAAGCCTCACAGTTGTGATGTGTGTAATAAGCAGTTTAGGTCAAAACGATATTTAAAACAACATTTATCAAACCATGCTGGAGTAAAACCGCATATCTGTGATATTTGTAATAAGTGTTTTGGCCGAAAAGACCATTTGTTATCGCATAAGTTTGTCCATACAAATGGAAAACCTTTTATATGTAATATTTGTAATAAAGGCTTTACAAGGAAAACAAGATACAATAAACATGTCCATTTACATTCCAATTTAAAATAAACTAAGTACACTTCTACTAAAAGCTTTTATCTGCTTGTCTTATATACTATATTTTTATATGGTTGTGCAAAAAACAAATCAATAAATCAAAATACGATTTCTGTAAATCCTCAATGATTTTTAAGGACTATATTAGACTTTGCCTTCTTGGGGCCTTTTAAAAATTATATTTTTCTAATGCCCAAAGGATAATTGATAACATCAAAATCCTGTTGTATTTTTTTTTCCTTGTCTGTTAAAACCCTTTTTTTTTTTCGATTACATGTGTAAAAAAAGAGCTTAAATGCTTTTTATATGAATAATTTTGATTTTATTTTCTAATTTTAAATTGTTTTTTAATTTTGTATTAGATATATTTGGTATATTTTGGTTTTTAAAATTTCTTCTAAAATAATTTTTAAAAATGCCTTATTATCTAGTTTAATGATCATAATGATGCCATTAATAGTCATGGCTATGCTTTAGATTATTCCATATAAAATGATTGAAATTAAAAACAAAGATTATTACATACATTTGTTTATTGATTAATATCTGTTTTTTTCCCCTATTGATATATGTGTAACTATAAAAAATAACCAACTGAATTTTTCTCTAAACTTAAAAGAAAAAAACGCACTATGCTTATCCTAAATTTTAAAGCTATTTCTTGAAAGGAAACTATTAGTCGTGCTAATTGTTAACAAGAAATTATGACTTTCCTATCATAAGGGAAATATATGCAATACCTACCCTTTTCAATTTTTGAAGGAAAAAAAAAATTGCCATATGTGATGAATATGTTTCACATTATGAATTGTCTGAATGAATGAATATTGTTTGGATCATAATACATTTATAATTATTCATTTTGTTAATCATTAATGTGTGAATAGTCTCATGTTATTTTAAAAATGCAAATTTTTCATTTGTAGAGTTTTGATTAGGTTTGAACAATTTTACAAAGTAGCTATATGCTGTTCCTCTTTCAAAACAATTCATCCCAATTAAAAGTCTAAGGTTGTCTGGTACTCTGGAAACTAGACTAAACTCATTTTAATGAGATAGAATAATTGAAAAATAATATAATTTTCTTAACCTAAACTAATATGTAACCTTGAACGTCACACCCATGTTAGAAGTAACCATAATAATTGTGAACGTGATGACCAGATGGTACCTATATTCTAATACGAATATATTAAGCTGCAGTATAGTAAACTAATAAAGATATAAATCCTTAAGGGAAATTTGAAACTTCTCTGTAGAATATTTCTCCCAAAAGTTAATTAATTAATCACATGTAAAGCCTAGAAATAAGTACTATTTTTATAAATAATATTTCAAATTCTGTTAGACATGAATAAAAGCTATTTATTATTGTAAAATTTAGTGTCACTCCAGAAAGTGTCCCAAGAAATCTGGGTCATATGGTAACTATGTACTCAGTCCCTGGAGTTTATGTAATAGGAAAAATACTATTTGTTCTATATGTTTTGCCTATACAATTTCTATTCAATAATATAAATTTGTTGACTGTTATAAGAATGTGATATTTGTTATGAAGCTATATTTGAAAAATTTATTTGTATATGCTAAAATTATTTATATTACTTCTGTAAAATCTATGTACATAACATGTACTTAAAAATCTATGTACCTAAAGGGGTTGGATAACAAATTTTGTAATAATAGTTTTGCATGATGAGCCGAGAAACATTTTTATGATTTTTCACTTTAGGCAGTCCAGTGAATGTTAAGTGCATTTTTACATGGAATGGGTTAAGAATAGAGTAGAGAGTATGTGTCAACTAAATACGGGTTATTATTATGAGTGCTTATGTAATCTATATTGTTATGCAACTAGAAAAGAATAAACACTTAAGAAGAGGAAACATGCACCTGCTACTTACATGAGTTAGCAGCCAGACTCTCGTGCAATGGGTTATACACAGTCGGCAAAAAACAATTGTATAAGAAAAGTTAAACTTGCAAATAAATTATTGAATTTCTACAGAATGTTGAAAATATGAAAGAACAAAATGGTGCTGTGCAATAAATATTGACACTTCCAAAATTTGATTACGTTATATTTTGACTCACAAGGAAGTTGTGTTTGAGAGACTTTTTTCCTATTGCTCTGCGACCACGGATAAAATCAAACTTTTATCTAACCCTTTGTAATTGATTAGCAACAGAAGGGATAAAAAATAATTGCCTAAAGTTTTTCTCTCAACATTTTATTGAACATTACAGAATTTCCTTATCAGTGTTCCTAAACCACTTGATTCAACAGACGGCAGGTCAGAAGTACTCCACAAAGCAATTTTTATAGGAGAGATAGGATGAATAAAATTCAAATGGGAGTTTAAATTGCATGAACTGACTTGAATTTTCTTTTTTAAAACATATGTCTAAATTAAACTTTTTAATTTCATACTGTATTGTAATAAATATTGCATTTCATTTGATTGCATGCATGCCTTGTATTGCATAAATTTTATCTTTCATATTTCAAAGTCTAAAATACTGTGAAATCAAAAGTATGTAAAGAGATTGCATTATTATCTTTGAAAAGATAACTTATAAACCCTCAATACTATTGTGAACAAATTGAAGATAATAGTTGCCTTATTGTGATATTTGTTATGAAAATGTTGCTCGCAATGTAACTAATCAGTTTCTATGGCATATGCATTTGACAATTGTTTGCAAAAATATGCAATTTTATATAAATATTTAGTAACATGTTATTGTTATTTAATTTTTTGTTTTTTTTGGGGGGGGTGTTAATAACTAAAACAATTTTTAAATTAGTATCAATATTCTTATTGAAATACATATCAGTTATGCAGCAATAAATATGAAGCATATTATGTATATATAATTGTACTGTGTGCCCAAAAAAAAAGAACGAACCACCTTAAATAATTTTTTGATCAGATCCTCATGCTTTAGGGCTCAATTTAATAGTTTGAGAGGTTGACCTCAAATATGTTAATTAAAACTAATTAGTGCAAACGATATTCTAAGTTACAAAATCAGACCCAAAAATGATCTCTGTAAAAACGTACATTTTTTCAATTTATTTGAATTTTTGACCCCTAAGATATAGGGGGTAGCCCCAATCTGGTAAATATGGTTCCCATAGTTTTTCAGGAGGGTGATTCAGGAGATTTTTTTTTAAGCGAATTCAAACATTTTTGTCCACAATTCTAAAATTTGTCTATCCAAAGATAATTACTTGCAAGAAAAATATTTTAGTAAATTCTTATTATTTTATTTAATAATAGTCGAAAAAAAATTTTGAATTGTAAGGTATAAAAAAATTTTGCTTCATTTTAAAGAAGGTAATTTTACATGGCAAAATGCAAACTTTAAGCAAAACCCGTCGATTTGTTACTGAGAAATCGAATTTTTAAAAAGTCAAATATCTAAAATTAGATTCCCAGAAATAATTTCACTGATATCGCTAAAAAAAATTATTTTGCGATGTAAAATTACGTACTTTAAAATGACATGAAAAAATTTTAAAAATTATTTACTAAAATTTATTTTTTGCACAAAATTATCTTTGGATGAAGGAATTTTAGAATTGTAGGTAAAAGTTTTCCATTCTCTTCAAAAAATTTCGAAATATACAAAAGTAAAATTAACATTATGGTTTCAAAATTTGGATCGCTCTCCTGAACAAACTATGGGAACAGAAATACCCAGATTGCGGCTACCCCCTATGTTTCGGGAGTCAGAAAGCCGAATCTGTTGAAATAAAAGGTATACAGAAAATTTTCGTTGTGGTAACTTAAAATATCTGCACTAATTAATTATCCATATTGAACCATGAAGATTGAGCCCTAAAACGTGAACATTAAATCAGAAATTATTCAGGGTGGTCCTTTTCCTTGACGCACTGTACATTCTATCATACCATTATTTGTATGAAGAACAAAGAAGTTCTTGTATTGGTATTGTCACCAAAGTGATATTTCTAAGAGATAATTTCAAAATAAAAACTTTTTTCGCACTGTCCAATCAAGCAAGAAATATCACTGTGATGAATGATTCATTGATATCACCATGTGATATTTCTTCACAAAATCATTCAATAATCACTTCTATCTTTAAGTGACATTATAACAATCCCAGTTTGCTTTGGGTTTCTTCATTTTTTATTTGTGTGTAAGGGAGATTTAAACAACCTCATTTGATAACACATAGAAAATAGTAAACTTGAACTTCAACTAGAATGTGATAAATAAAAAAAAATTTTACCTACAAAAAAAAATTTATTTGGCAAATGTATTTTCATATATTCTATGATATTACTAGTTGTTAAATTTGTTTAAGGGAAATATATTCCTGGTTATACAAATGTGTATTAAAATTTTTATATAAATATTTAAACAGTATATTGTTTATCTTTTTCTAATATTTTCAATATAAAATTTTTATAAACTTGTTATATTTTCAAATATGCTGTATTTGTTTGAAATAAATATATGAAACTTCGAATTTTGTTGGTAGTGTGTATTATTAAATGTTGAATACAATAATTGCAACTCATAGCTCTCTTTATATGCAAACAGAAAACTTTTATAGTAATGCTATTTTATATTATTAGTTATACTTTATCCTTAAAAAGTTTGGTATCTTCTCTTTGAAATCAAATTTTTTCAAATACTTTTAAAAAACAAATCTAAATTAAACCCTTGATAAATCCTATTAAAACCAGACAAGTCCTTTAGTAGAAGGTATATTTAATGAAATATTTCCCTGGTGTAATATTATAAATAAAATATTTCTCTGTATGATTCTGGTCACCATCTGAGCTATTTACATAGATGGCTTATTTATCTGACTCCTGGTACCATGGAAGAGCATTAAGTGTGTTTATTGCTATTTAATATATTATATATTAATAATATATAATTATATATATAATATATTAATATATATATATATTTAATAAATAATATATTAAGTTTAAAATTTTCATTAGACTCAAAAATCAACATAATGCTTTGATAAATATTCTGTTTATTTATTTTCTAATGTGAATTTTTTTTAAAAAAAAAGCACAACTTTATTATTAAAAAAGTTTTTTCCCATTTATGAATAGATATAAAATTTGTCATGCAAAGAAGTAAATTTAATTACTTTAAAAAAGCACTTTAATTGTTGAGAAAATTCAACATAAAAAATAATTATTACACTTTTAAGCTGTTTCCTATTTTAGGGGAACTGCTTTTTATACCTCTATACCCAATGTTAGGCAAAAAAAAATTTCTCGCTAATCACTTCTAGATTATTTTTATTGGTGCCACTTTGGTCACATGCCGAAATAAGTTTTAAATCGGATTAGTGCTTTAAAAAAGCCACTTTTATAAATAATTTTTAAATCATGCTCTTTTCTTTTATCTGTTCAGAGACTTTGAAAGTTTTTGTAAATAAATTTTAAAAATAAACTGATTATTAATATCTTTTCAGTTACAGATATCTGTAATAAGAAATGCACACTAATTGAAGTGATTACCATTAATGCAAATGAAATGTAGTTAAACTTTAAGAATGCATCATAATAATACAAAGTACTGCATATTTGTGAGGTTGGGAAAGTCTCGTCAATAGCAAAACAAAGGATTGACTTAAGCAAATTCCAAACAAATAAATATATTTTGTAAAATTTTGATATACTTTGATATGCATACCTAAATATTAAAAGTAGGATATCCTTTTTATGCTATATCATATTCTCCTACAGAAAAAAAAAAACAATGATAGTAGTACAATTAGATTTTATAACAATAAAGTTTATTACAAACTTCATATACAGATTCCTGAAAAAAATAAACACAGCCTTTTTTGTCATTTTATAAAAAAACAACTTAAAATAAATTTAAAAAAATTTGCAGACCAAACATTAATCAATAATTGAAATAATTTAAATTCATTAAAATCTTAAGTTCAAAAAACTTGAATAGAATGTTTAATATGTTAATAAAGTAGCAACATTAACAGACTATCACCTTATTACTAAATTTTCTTTCGAAGATAGGTGCATAAATAATTTCTTCATAAAAATAGACAGGAAAAAAAAAACTGATTCAGTGAAAAAGGATTTATTTAATAGGAACCTCTTCAATTCAAAATCAGCATCAATTAAAAGATTTCTGTTATTTTTCTTAATACAGTCAATGTATGTAGAAAAATTGCGAATAATTCAAAGTTATAATTCTAATTTGCAACAACTGTAATCACCAAAGCACCAATCTTAGTTCTTCTACTTGTAATTAATTTAAAAATATGTAATGGCTTGCCTGGATGTGGAGACAAGTTTGCTCTTTCATGTGTTACTGCCCTGTTTTCACCAAAATTCAATCAATTTAGGGCATGTACCAATCAATTTAGTTACCAATCAATTAGGCAGCAATCAATTTAGGGCAGGTACCAATTAGAGCATCTCTGATCAGATAAATTGATAATTATATAACTATTATAAGTTCAAATAATGTTGTTAGTATCTCTGTCTGAATATCCTTTAGAGCATTCATCAAATTCTTTTCATTTTAAGATGTTAGCATTATTACTTTACTAGACTTAAATTTATCTTCTTTAGAGTGAGTAAGCATATGAGATGTTAAATGAATTCTGTGTCCAAAACCTTTTTGACAAACATCACATACAAATGGCTTACTTCCAGAATGTGTGAGATAATGAGCATTAAGATATTGTTTAGAGTGAAAAGATTTGTTACATATATCACAAACATCTCTTAATCCTTGATGGACAACAAGGTGATGTTTTTTAAGATTATGTTTTACACTATAGCATTTATTACACACATCACATGAATAAGGTTTTTCTTTAGTATGTACCCTATAATGTATATTCAGCCTAGTTTGTGTGGCGAATTTTTTTTCACAAAATGAACAACCATACTTTAATCCAGTGTGAGTTTGTTGATGTTGTCTTAATTGGGTGACATCAATGTAGGATCTATCGCAATTACTACACTTGTAAGGTTTTTCTCCAGTGTGAGTTCGATGATGACGTTGCAAATGATGTTTTGATATGAAACATCTGCTACATACATCGCAAGAAAATTTAGATTTCTCCTCAGAATGCTTTAAATTATGTCTTTTTAAACTGGAGCATTTTTTATAGTGTTTATCACAAATGTAGCAAATATATACTTTCTTGGGCCTCATTTGTAATAGAAGCGTTTACAATAGACTAATATATTTATCAAATTATAAAGTTTATTTAGTTATTCTGAATCCATCAGAATCGTTACTTGTTTATGATGGTTAAGCTACTTCTTTATAAATTTTAACCAATATTGTGTGATTAGCTTATAGCTTTTATATATAAACAGTTCATAGATGGCGCTATCGCAAGAGATGTTGGATGGAGGGTAGGTACATTGCAATTTTTTTTAATATTGCATTCTAAATTCAGTTAGCAATGACTTGTACAAATTAGATACAAGTCTTACTTATCCATCACTTATTACGTCCTCTTCGTTATATATGCTTTGAGAAACACTGTTAGTTGTTAGAATAAGGTTTTTTTATTCTTTTTTTTATTGAATTTTTCTTTCCTTGGATAGATTAGGAAAAACATCAGTGTATGGAATGAAGACGTGTATGGAATTGACGTATTTATTATTATTAATAATTGGATTATTCGGAATCATAACAAGACAAGGATGTTCGTACCTTCGCTCGGTATAGCAGAAAAAGCTAATGGTCTAAAACCGTTTCTCGTTGATGTATAAGACGCCTTTGATCAAAAGAATCATGTAAAATTTTAATATCTTTATATATCACAGATCCGGCAATTTTTTACTATAATCTACATTAAACTAATGAAAGTTATAGCTGAATTTACCAGTAAGTTAATTTATCTCTTATTTAACAGAATTTTTATTCTTTACTACTACAGTTACAGAAATATTTAATATGCAATTATTGGAGTATGGTCAAGTTAAGCTTAAAAAAAGACAAAATCAGACATTCAAAATCTATAACAAACTGAGATTCGTTTAGGTGGGATTTCTGGAGATTTCACTTAATCCCCCAATAATCCATGACGTGTTTAAGCTGAAAAAGTAAAGACAGATAAAAAATATATATATATAAAAAAAGGGGTGGGGAGAAGTTGAAATACTGTAATTTAGACAAATGAGGTAATTTTTAAGATATAGTTTTTAACGCTAAATCAAATGAGACAAGCAACAGCGAGAGAGGACTAATAATTTTGAGTATATAATATTTTGTGTACAAAAAATAGAGATTCGTACTTTATCTATTCCTATTTACGCATCTGACTTTGTTTTTTAGACGAATAGGGTATTAATTCGCATGTTTATCGCAGCAAAACTTAGTACGGGGGTTGCTATTTATATTTCTGGCCTTGGCAACAGCAAGTGTTGCTATGCGACCGTAAACGATTTTAATCGAAAGTTTGATATTTTTAAACATAAATTCAGCAGACGATTTACCATTATAGCTTCATTTGTGTTGTTGACAGTAAATTGAAAAGTTCTTCTCTTTCAAAAAATGGAATTGAATCGTGAACATTTTCGTGCCATAAAAGCTGAAATAAATTTTCTAAGAGTAAAGTGTGTTAATAAAGGCAAAAGTACGTTTTATAAAGTTTCGATTTATTTTAAATATTTTCATTTCTTACCTTTTTTCTTGCTTTTAAATTTCCTTGTTTACTGCAGAGTATCTACTGCTACAAAAATATAATACCAATTCACTAGTATATAAGACATGTTAACTCGATTCTATGTTGGGGTACCTTTTCATAGATGAAGGTTGACATTGTCGATAGCTACCATCCCCACATTGGTGACCCGGACTTGATGTGAACACGCCTACCTTGAAAGAAACGCCCACTACGATTTGAACACGCCTACTTCGATGGATGGTTCACACTGGACAGTTGACTTGTGACTGCGACATTAGACATTATACACCGCCTCGCGCTGTTGCTACTCAGTTACGATCATACATAACGTACAACGTATACATTTGACTGCTAAAGGTAACACAGAAGCGACCACGACCGTGAATTTAATACAGCTCTCACGATTAGCACTCAAAAAGTAGGGTTATCTTAATACAGCTCTCTCGGCTTCTCACAAAACAACAATGAATCAACTAGTGGTATCCGTTCATCGAATTCTATCCCAGTTAAAATTCTGGTGGGGGAGTACTGTAGAGTATCTACAACTACAAAAATATAATACCTATTCACTAGTATATAAGACATGTTAACTCGATTCTATCTTGAGGTACCTTTTTCATAGATGAAGGTTGACATTGTCTATAGCTACCGTCCCCACATTTACTAAACACATATTTGAATAGATAAATGCGCAATTACTTCTTTTAAACCTGAGAATAAATTTCCGAAAAGCGTTATTAGTGTAGATTTTTCCTTTTCTCTGTTTATACTAGAATTTATTATATAATAGACTGAAGTAAACAAGCGTAAATAAAAATATGCCAGAAACATTTTTTTCGTAAAATAGATATAAGAAAACCGTTGGGCCCCCCAAGAGAAACTTTTACAAAAGCGTCATCATCAAGTCAGAGTAGTTGTTTTGAGTATTGGAGTTCGTGAATATTGCCCTATTAAGCTACTTTTTATTATAAACATATTAAATTGCTCTTTTACAATCAAGTTATTAATATACTTTAAAATTAATTTTATACAGTACTGAATTTAGTCAGCGGATGCAGTACAAATAACTTAATTAATAAAATTCTAAAGCAATATGAAGATTTAACTTTTCGCAATATTGTTAAATAATCTTTACAGCAAAAAATATTTCGAGAGTTTTTATTAGCTTAATTAAATTAAAAATAATTATTAAAAATTAAATAAGAGTTTCAAAAATAAGTTTGTAGATACAGTTGCAATAATTATAGAGCAAATTTCAGGTTTAAATTTTATCCCATTAAAACCAGATTTGGGAAAGCAAATGTGTGTTGAATAAAATATTTTGTCATCATTTAAATGGGTACTTGCAATCCCAGAAGAAACCATTTGATTATGCACAGACATGAGATTGCAACGGTCTTCTCGAGTTACAGGTACCAAATTGAATAATTTTTATTTTTTATTTATAAAACTGTCTATCATCAAGACAAAAGGATTTCGAGGTAATCATAGGTTGACGAAGCGGCAACGAGCAAGAAGTGAAACTCCTTAGTATTTAACTAAATATTAACAGACGCTATTAGATATTGTTTGGCAAGATTTATTTTTAAAAATAAAATACAGAAACAAGCATCCAGCTCTAAAACTCTTTGGTATCTAAAATCTATACATCAAATTTTCAACAGAAGATGTTCCATGGTCGAACACTGAAAAACACATGCATTGTACTATAGCCTCCACTTCTTTCATATTCGTCATACAAACATTTTGGCACAGGAATAGGAAGAAATCGCTGAAACATGAAAGATAAGCAATATAATTAGAAAATATCTTTTTTTTTTACCGCCACAGTAATTAACATAAGTTTGACATGGTAATTGTATGGAAATATACATTACCAAATTATTTTAGCCAATAACAAGCAGGGATTATAATAAACGCGCTTTTTTTTTTATCTGTTTGAAACAATACTATTTTAAAATTGATTGCCCATATAATGTTATAGTTAATATGTAAAAGAAAATTAATCTTTTTTATTTTTATAAAAATATTAAAATTATCCAACAAAGGAAAGGGTAATACTTTGTGCTATGTAGACTAAAGCAAAAGACTGGGATAAAGCAAAAATGAGAGCGCATAAAAAATGTACTTCATTCATTTGTGTTTTATTCCAGTTTTTTGCTTTATTATAAAAATGTTGGAATAATAGATTCAAGAGTGTGATAAATAATATGAAATTATAGCATATGTAATTTCAAATTCTATCAGTGTTCAATTCGTATCGTAAAAGGGGTGGAGAGTTTTAAGTGTTTAGGTTTAAATGTTTATATTTGCCTTATAAGTAAGGGGATCCCCGAAGTTAGGAAAAGGTTCGATTACGTAACAAGATCTGCTTTTGTATGTTTGATAAAAGAAAAATCTCTCGTACGCTTCAGAACCAGTTTTTGTTTATATTCAGACAAAGATAAGGCCTTTTTATGAGGAAATACTTACGTTTTGGCTTTAAGCTCGGTTAACAGTTTCTTAGATACGTCACAAAATAAAAATCTGACTAGTTGTCTCCATTCATAATTACTCTTAAGTTGGGATGTTGAGTAAATTATCGAAGGGAATTTAAGTGTATTTTCATTGAATTCAGTTTTGCAGTTGTTATATATGGGTGGTGGTTTTTTGAATAGAAGAAATACTAGTTTAGCTCTCACGTGGAATTTCCAGGATTGCAAGATAGTTTTGAAATCGCTTCTTATTGTGATATTTGTTTTCAGATTAAGGGAAGTCAGAGAGTGGGAATAGATGCATTCTACTCGTCTATTTATCAATATCTATCAACTAAACTTAATTACAAATTTGGAAACATATCCCAAATTTTGACCAACGAATATAGATTTGACTTTTCCTTGGTAGCTTGGTTTTGCCTGTAACAGTTGATTTTAATATGTGTACAGCACAGCTCTAGAAAAAAATTCTTTCGCAAAAAAATTGCTAGAAATGCGGTTATTAGACAGACTATAGGTTTCAGTATCATAATGTTTGCTGTTTTGCAATTTTACATACCGTTTGTTTCTTTAATATTATTGTATCACTGACTTCAACAGTCACGTGTGACAATCATCCAAAGGGTCAGTCTAAACAGCTTTAAAATACGGAACTTATTTATTGAATACCATTTCCTCAGCACCGTGGGAAAAAAACTCCTCCAGACATAAGACTCCCGGAGTGGTGGTTATTGTGGTTTCGAAGATATGTCACTTCAATTAGGGGAGTAAAAGTAGTAGTACTTAATTCACTTAAGTTGGCTATAGTTGGCTATACTACATAGTTGGCTATTGGCGACGGTTTTGGAACTGTGTTGGTCTAATAAGAGGTTATCTGTCATTTGATCCCCTGTCCGTAATGGACTTTCTATTTGTCAACGACCTTATGGAGTTATATCTGAGCACGTCCGATTTCAAGGATTGATAGTGATGCTTGACTTCGGTGATCTACTCGGAACCATATCTTGAGGTCAGATCAGTGTGGGACTCCACAGTAGTAGATATAATAAAGGAATGAGAGGTTAAGTTTTGCTCTGGTTTAGGTTGGATTAGTTATGCTCGCTTCAATTCTCTCCATAGGAAATAATCTTGTTTCCATAGCGACGGACAGCATAAGACCATTTGCTGGGAAAGGTTTTAATGAAAGCTGGATTGGCGATTGAAATGGGCTACATGTGCCGTAGAGCAGAACTCTCTACCTGTGGCAACACTTCACGTGCTTTCCCCATTAGCGTGTGGAGAGTAATAGAAGAAGTATGTACGTTAGTTTCTGTCTTGATTTTCAAATAGTTTAAAATCTTTCAAGTTAGGGAAGTATATGAAACTGAAAACTACTAGTTCTAAAAGAAAGCGCCAAAGAAATTTGAAAACATATTTTTAACAATTAAATACGAAAACTATTATGAAAAGGAAAAATATCGTAGTACATTCCTATACAACTGAAACGAGGAGAAGAGGGAAGGGCCATAGGTATGGAACCGGTCTTCTTCCTAGATGACGTATTCGAGTGTTGCGATCACCTATAGTACTTGTAAGTCAAGTCTAGTCTAAAAGAAGAAGGGGGAAAAACGCTGCTTTCAATCACTGAATTTGACACTTACAGAAAATGTGGATGAAGGCGGATGTTCGAATCTTCTTGAAAATTCATAATTTCCAAATGATGCGAAGGCAAAACTAGTCAATTTTCCTCGATTGTAAATGGCCGTGAATGGGAAGAAATCAGAACAAGTCATGTTTTCGTGAGTATTGTACCAATAATGAACACCTAAGGAAATAAGAAGAAATATTTTTAAATAATAATATCGTCTTAATAAATTCGTTTAATGAATAATTTCGTCCTTGGCATTCAAATTATTCTTTAAAATATATTGTTGTATATTAGGATAATAGGGAGCATTCACACTGCATGTAATTTACTAACACGCATGTGCGAATATTTAGAAACTTCATGCAAGATGAAATTCTAGCGTATGCGCGAATTGTATGGATGGTTGATTGTGTGAAGTGAAGCACAGATGGCGCTAGGGGTTAAAATTCATCGTAAGACTTCCGGGTAACCACTTTCGATTGATTTTTACACCTATGCTAGAGGAAGCATTCCGTCCAATTTATTATACTTGTAGTGTTTACAATATAACGCGTTGTTTAAATTTAGACGAAGCAAACAACAAATTAATTTGGAAGAGTTCGCAAGAATGCTATACGAAAAATAACGAACGGCGATTTTTTGCACTAATATAACCAATAAGGAATAACGCTCAAAACAAGGAAAACCTTACACTTTATTTGTGTTGTGATATTTTCTTAAATTTGTTTAGGCACACGATCTATTACAATGTATAAATTACAGAAAACTCTTATTAATGGTAAAATTACGCGTAAATTCAAACACACAAATCACTACAATGAGACTTCGTACAATATTAAGCCTGTTCAGACATTGCCTCGTAAGCATAATATAAGAGGAAGGATACATGGAAGTTTTTGAAATTTCTTACGGCTTTAGGAAGCTTGTTATAGTTTACATTCAGTCAACCATCCATTGCCTTCCTACCGCATGCCGTGAGAATGCTTTGCTCGAATATTCTCGCTGATACATAATTGGAAAATACTTATGCATAGACGCACTTAATATACCGTTTTAGAATCCTCTCTTAAAAGGAAGCCAAAAATTTTATACAGGAAGGGTCGGAAACAAAGAAAAACGCAATCTGACTTTGGTGACTTTGGCAACATGTTGAGAGACATAAATCTTTTCCACCTGCCCGAAGTTTCAAGCCACTAAATGCATTAAAAAGCGAAACGTTCAAGAATTCACTAGGAGTTACGGGATTTTTCTCCTACAAAATCACTAAGGTAGGTAGGTAATTTATTTACATCGCACTAGAGCTGCACAATTGGCTATAGGCGACGGTCTAAAAAGCATCCCTGAGGATGATGTAAAGATGTGCCCTCACAATATGTGAGGTCACTTCATCAAATTAGGCATAGATCTGATGGGGAAGGATATTTTCTTGTACTCATGGTTCTGCACAGCGATTGACCACAGGACTTCAGATTCCGCAGATTTTCCGAGCACGTATATCGCATGTACTTGGAGTCAAGAATCGAACACCGTCTCTTCCGATTGGAAGTCCGATTCCCTAACAACTGGGTTACTACGGCCTTCAAAATTACTAAATGATAGACCGTTTTGGTTTACAAATCAAGCATTTTTTGTTTATATAGAACCATTTAGTTTTATTTAAATGACAGGAAATAGTTCTGTTGTACAGTATAACTGAAGCTGTTTAAAAATGTGCACAGTTACACGTAAGTATTAGTTGAGAGATTTAGTAGGGTTTATCCTTCTTTAACTGCAACGTTAACCTTATTTTCTACTCCTTAGAAATACTGCGATTTATAGGGAAATTTTCTCTCATGCACTGTGATGCTTAAATAGCGCTAGAGGTAAACGAAACAGTAACGCTTTGCAAAATCTCTCATTTGTATAAAGGTCGTCTTATGTTAAACGTAACACTGACTTTATTTTCTACCCCTTTTCGATTCTGTAATTTGTAGGAAATTTTCGCCCATGCGCAGTTAAGCTCAAAAAACATTATTGTTAGCGGAAAACCATAACGTTATGCAAAATCTCTTTTTTTTTATGAGCGACATCTAGATCTTTAATTTTTTTAGAAGGCTTTAGTATGAATCTAGATAATATTTAAGTAATTATTTTTAAAATAAATTTGAAATTTAAAATATTCTCGTTTCAATATTAATTTTATCCGAAATCAACCATCGATGGGTTTGTGGATGAAGGTAGTAAGTTAAATACGATTACAATTAACGTTAATTAATTTTCACATATAAATTGATAATTGTCATTAATTTTAAGTGGCAGTATGTTCCGAATAGTTTAAAATACAAGGGATATAGCAAGCCATTTTTCACCATTTCGATGGTTTTTTCCGACCAAGTTACATAAATAAAATTTTAGCAGTCAGCATTTTCATAAGTTAGTTTGTTTTAAAATTTTCTATTTGGATTATCTTACACCAATGTAAATTACACGACGAAAATGAATATTACTTGAACATATCTTAAAAACTTGTGAACTCTGGAACTCGGAAACAGAACAATCGAAAAAAGTTTGAATTGTAATAAATACAAATTTTTACATCATTTTAATGAATCGTATAGCAAAATACAAAATTTGAAAGAAAACGGCCGAATTTTAAAGTTCCTTTAAAATTCGATTTCTCAGAAACTATTTGACCAATTTTGTTCAAATCTCATACTAATTTTTATTTAAAATTTGATTAAAATAATATAAAAGTTTATATACCTTATAGTTCAAACTTTATTTAGACTATTATTAAATAAATTAATAAAATAATTATTAAACTTTTTTGCTTGGAATCATCTTTGAATAAACGAATTTCATAACTGAGTGCATAAAATTTTCAATTCGCCTAAAAAATTCTCGAGATATGGCGTAATCCGCATAAAGTATTAAAGTCCAAACTTTAAACAGCACTCCTGATCAAACTAATGGAGCTATATTTTCCAGATTGCAACTCCCCTCTCATGTTTTAGGAGTCGAAATCGAAATCCGTTGGAGAAAAAAAAGGGCATGTTTATTCACAGAAAATATGTTTTAGGAGTCGAAATCGAAATCCGTTGAAAAAAAAAAGGCATGTTTATTCAGAGAAAATATGCTTTTGAGTCAGATTTCGTAACTTAAATTATCATCTGCATTTCCCCTTTGAACCATTGAGTTCCAGCAAGTGAAAATCCAATCATTCGATCAAAAGTTATTCAGGGTGTTCCTTTTTTTTAAAAGTACATTTTAAATACTTTAATAGCTTTCTTAAATAATTTAGCGCATACCTACCAAGTTGTACAGTCGTTAAAAAAGATCTGACAAATTAAGCTCGGAAGAATTTTCTAAAATAAATCTATTAAGACATCTATAAGCATGGCAACAAAAATATTTTATATACATATTTTTTTAAATTATTGATGGTAGTTGGCAGCTCTGTTAATACTATCCAAAATTACGTAATAAATCTTTTAGTACTTACCCATAGTTCTAAAGCATCCACCTTTTACCCAGTGAGTATCTTCCATGTCTTTTTCATACAAAGGCACTTCGAATGTGTTTTGAATTGGATTACTTCCATTTTGCAAATAGAGACCCGTTCCTACTCCTTGCTCATCGTATTGCTCCCTGGTTCGTCCGTCATTGCAAATTATATCTAGGGGAAAATCAATTCGTAGAGAAGATGTAAAGCACCATCCTTAAATAATATTTTTCGTATTATTGTCAATTTAGGGAGAAATTCATGGTCGAAACCACCCACAGGGATGCTAAAGATAACAAATGGCAATTTATAAATTCCTTGCCAGTCGCCACCCAAACACTTTTTAGTGTTAAGTGCTTTTTAGGGTTATTTTTTTTAATAAGTAAGAAAATTTTATAATATACTGAAAATAATTTTATTCCCAGCTGGTTAAAATTTTTAATTCCTTTTATAAATAAACCTCGTGATGTAATCAGGTTTTGAGAATTTCTTTAAAATTGCTATTATCAACAGGTATCGTTTAAATTTTTGAAAAAGTGGTTGCATGTTTTACAAATTTTCCTTTGAAACTGTTTTCCGACCAGTGGCGAAATCACATGATTTTGTCCTGTAGTTGTCAAGAATAAAGTTGAAGTTGAATAAAGTATGCAAACTGAGGGTCGCAAATTAGTATTCCATGCTGAGAAGAAATAAAAACGCTATCGGAAACTGTGTTAAAAAAGATTGGTATAAGAACATCTAACATAAGCAGACTAATAATCAATCTCTTTGCGTAAATATTAGTCCTATCGCTTTTTAACTAAGTTTCCAGAACTATCATTATGTCGCCAAAATGATCGTCAAGTGACCAAGTGGAATGTCGCCAAACCCAGACTTCCATAGCAAAATACATAAGGCGTTATTTTTCCCTAAATTACACGTCTTTCTTGCAAATTTTTCTAAATAAACTGTTTATTTAGGGTCTGCCTGAGATATTAAGCCTCATAAAAAAATATTTACAAATTCGTAACAATATCTTTCCAGTTCCTTAGCGAGAACATCGACTTAGCGATCCGAAGATCTGTTTTGATTATAATAATGCTTAGTTTTTAGTATTATAAAAGAAAATATATAAATCGAAAAAGGTTTTGAAATTTTTTTTAAAAAAGGAAGGAAAATTATAGAAACCTAAAACAAGCAGGCATTAAAATATTGAGTGGATATTCAAGGCGATTGGTTTGCTTACTTAATTAGTTCTTTTTATCGGCAAAAAAAATCTTAAAGTGGTAAAAGAATTTAAATTTGGAAAAAAAAATTCTTAAGAGTTGCTCATTTTTGGTTAAAGGAAACCCAAAACTACCCCCCGTATGTTTACTGTGATATTCGAACTTACTTGGATCCACAAAATAGGATGTGAGGAAATAAACTTCCTCTTCTCCGAGAACTTTATCCAGCTGATAGGCCGAAGATTTCTCAAAAGAAAATGTTGTGTTCACTCTGTCAACGTCACTTTTTGGAATCTAGAAAAGAATAGGAAGGATTTTTGGCATTTTTTTTTTTAACACAGAAACATTAATATAGTTGAAAACATGAGTTTTGTGTTTTGTAGCCACCGCTTTTAATCTAGATTTTTAGAATCCTCTAAAAAAAGTTTGCACGTAAATTAGTCGCAAAGTGATGTTTAAGCGATAACGAAAGAAAAACACAATCAAAATCCATCGAATCACTAAACTGGTTTTAAAGCAACGAAATCAATTTGATTGTTGAGGAAATTTACAGGTGAATCAAATAATCACCTGAGCCATACCACGACTCTAGATTATCCATTTAGATGAGTTCATCTCTGTAACTTCATTAATTATAAGTCTATTCAAATGAATATTTTGGAGCCAAACAGCGAATCAATATCGTCTGCCCAACTGGTGTTGTGGGTTTGTGCATTTGTCTACCTCGGCTGAAGCAGGAGTTCGATTCTCTGTGCTAAAATGTTTGGTTGGGTTGTACTTCCTTCGATCATGTCTTAATGATTTGGAATTCCATCTAATAGAATTCCCTCAAATGATTCTGCGCTGGAAAAGTACGCGCAGGCCACCACTTTCTTCTATCATCTTTGACATAAATTAAGGTAGTGTTAGTATAGTGTGCCTATACGCAAGTATTGGCTTCGGGTTATCAAGTTTGAATCCCTGACAGTCACCAGTACCTCAAAAGTGTAATTCTAATGCGATATTAACAACGAAACCAAGTTTAATCAAACCTGTATAAAACGTAAATGTTGCTCTGTTAGTTCTATTCAAAGCGTCTTCTCCTGATACATTATTTGATTGGTTTTGTTTTCGATGTTGTTCTAGTTCTACACTGTTCTAGTTTTGCACTACGGTTTCGGATTCACGAGTAATGATAATCCAAAGACAATATTGGAGCATGCGCTTTCTACACTTTCACAATTTAGATTGGAGAGCAGATAGTTATCACTCGATCTCCAGAACACACTCCCTAATCGCCCAACTCTAATTGAACTTTTTCAGCACGTTGAAACTGCTGGAGACATAGGATTGGATTCCAAAGCACTAAGTTAGGACCAGAGAAATTGCAATTCAATCATAAACACCTAGCATTTAGCAAAGGGAATCGAATTTTGGCCCAAGCTGTGGTTAGTTAAGATCAAACCCACCACATTCATTACATCCACTTGGGCTACACTAAACCACTAAAACAATAGGGAGATTTTGTACTTTTCCCAGTCTGGTTAACTAGGTTCATGCTGCGCAAGCGTGATATAAATACTAGGTCGTTGGAGATTGCGCAGTGGAGGTCTATTTCATCAGACTTTAAAAGTTAAACAGCCGATTGCATAACCTTCATTGATGAAATTAACTCAAAATCACCAATGTGAACGAGTACCAATCTAAAACTAGCGGTAAAGAGTTTTTCTCCTTACTTAATAATTAAATTTTGGATAAAAATAAAACTTTTGATTCAGCAAATGAGAATACAAATTTATACAGACGCATATTATGTATTTCCTAATAATTTATAGTACTTACTCCATGCTGTATTCCAGCAATGAAACCATTTTTATCATATATTAGTACTGCCGCTGTATCTAGTCCTTTCATGTATCGATGGCCGAGGAATTTTCCTTCTGAAATAAGTTTTCAATATTATATGTGTCTAAATATGTGTATAATTACGTGTAAAAATAATTTGTACGAATTTCTTTAATAAAATCTTGTGAAAAAAAACTTTAATATTTTGTAATATACACCTTTAAAAAAAGCCTTTACGTCTTACGTACGGAAAACTTCGATTAAACATCTTAAAAATATCAAGTTAGTCAAATGTAGAGTTCTAATAGCATGAGAGCTAGAACCGACTGCACTTCAGGAAATGAAAATGACATTAAATAGTTTAGAAGACAATTTGTTTGTGTGCTGTTATGTGAGATACTATGAAGTCTTATTTAAAAGGAAAAAAAATCGTAAAAAAATACGCATTTTATTCACTTTTTTTTTTAGGCACAAACCTTACATTTGTGTACCAAATGTATAACCTGTAAATTCAATTCTTTTTTCGTAAAATTGTAAGTTTTCTATAGAATGACCTCGTATATCCATGATTTTTTAAACAAAAATTAGTGAAACAAATATTGTACCTGCACATCCACCAGCTAGTTTAACAAACCCTTCACTTCTTGCTCTGCTTTCGGTTCTTGGCAATTTGGCAAAAACTCTTGAGCTTAATACATTTATTCCCCAAGTAACTAGAAATTTAAAAAAAAGGATATTATTTTCATAAATTGTCTTTTCAAATACTATAAAAAATTGTATTAGAGGTGGAACAAAGATAAAAATTTTAACAAGAACGATACGAGAAAGCTATCGAAATCTGCCAAATCACAACTAAGAAAGATGGGATGAAACATATAAGCCTGTTTAAATTTTCAGGTGAAATTTGGAAATGTTTCCGATAATCGCCTTTCAAATCCTCTCTTTTTCTTTTAGAAATTGAACAGGTTATGTTTCCAGTCCCTCTTTTCTTGATTTTCGTGATTCTTTAGATTTTGATAATGCTTTTATTTTACGTCCTTGATTTGTGACCTTTAATGCATGTTTTTTTCCCCCCAAAGGTTTAAAGTACAATGAAATAAGGTTTAAAGCCAACAGCTCACCTAAACTAAATTTTATTCGCCCCGGATGTATCTTCGTGCTATCTGCTCTGCTATATTTGTCTTGTATTGTCGTGGGTTTATGAGCCGTTACACTGTTTTGAATTTACAGGACCGTATATGCATGCATTAACAAATTATGCTTAGTAATTTACGCAGGTAACATAAAACGTTTAAGCTTATTTCAGGTGCTAATCATACTTAATAATAAAAGCAACAGAAATGAGTTTTATCAACGGTGATCATCCAGAACTACGTAGCTAATTACGAACTACCGTACTTAAATGGCACCAATATGGCTGGAAATAAGTACCTATTTTTTTTTTTTTTTTTAAGTCTGGTATATTGGTATATAGGCCATTTTTACCTGCTTTGTTACTATGTATACTTCCCACATTTTCTTAAATAACATAATGAAGAACATAAAACTGTCTCCAAACACTAAATTTTAGAATTGTGCATACTATAGATTCTATCAATTGTTTTGAATGTAATTTGCAAGTAGCATTGAAACACAAACAAATCGTAATATATATAAATTGAAATTTTAATAAACCAAATGTTACACAAAATATACAAGTTTCATATTTTTAGAATTTTTTTTTTTTTTAAAGAGTACCAACATACAAACGTTGGTAAATCAAATAAGTAACTAATGAGCGAGCGAAGATAGTTTTGCCGTCCCGAGGGTCTGAGAGCAGGGATTGGGTTTCCTAATTACAATGTATACTATCTGAATTAAATTTCGTCTAAATAATAACATTAAGACTCTTACCTCTGAAACTCTGCCACGTGGGCTCTGAAAACAAAGTGAGAAAATGTTTTAGTCATTAAGCAAAGATTTGGTAAAAAGAAAGAACACAAATACATACAAAATATGAGCATAATTTCTGAAGCAGATATACTATGTGTAATTATAGTAAAATTGAAATTATTGCACCTTATTATTGTAAAAAGTAATGAAATAAAATCAATAATTAATGTCATTTGAATTTTAAATTTTGCGGACCATATATTTATTTCCCCTTCGTACTTATTTTTAATAAATAAATAATTTGAATATTTTACCGCGCATTTCATCGCCTTTATTAAGGTGTTGTTAAATAGATCTGAGACTTTCAGGGAAAATGTTGCTCTTTTATATTAATTTTGTTCTTTTAATTAACCGATATTGAACTTGTGGTGGATATTCAACAGCGAAGCCTAAATATTTTCTGAGACTAGCAATGGAACAAATTTTCCTCTATGTTCGTACATTTTATTTCATTTTATAACCGGTGTTAAACAGCCTACCTAACTCTGAGTTTACGACTATCACTGTTCAACTCCCGTTACCTTGTAAATTTGAGCTCTGTTTCAGAAATCAAGGAAATTCCTTTATAAATCATTGGAGAAAACTAGCCTTTGTTGAGGACTTTTTGATGGAACTAAGCCACATTTGCATTACATTTACAGGAACACCACAAGATCATCCCATGGTTAGTCTGATGGCAATGGGATTCTAACCCACGATCGGTCAAGCCCAGACTAGGATTCGAACTTGGGCCATCTCATTGTGAGGTGAACGCTCTATCACCTGAGCCACCATGGTTCTATGTTCGTACATTGTGCACAGTGTTCACCCAACACCTCCTAGAAGAAAGAAGGCCTCAACACTGATCAATTTAGTACTCTGACGTAACGAAGACGCGCATTGGTGGTAAATACGAAAGATGTCATTGCGTTTGGACTACTAAAGAATCAAATTTCTTGTTTTTGGTAGCCCGTGCTGAGGCCTTCTCTTTTCTAGGAGGTATTGGCTCACCGCCCAAGTTTTTCGAACAATTGCCTTTCCTTATAGGACAAAAATACGAAAACTTGATACTGGCTATTATAACCACTCGTAGAAGGCTTAACACTTGCCACTTTTTCAAAAATTGAAAATTTTAACAAATTTAAATAAAAAAAATATTAAAAAAAAAAACAAATAAAAAAATAAAAAAAAAACACCTGGAGTATATTCCTGATGAAAAAAATGTTCCGGTAACTACTGGTAGACAACCTTTTCTAATTGCCATTCTATGCAATATTTCGTCACCTGGCGGCAATTGTTCATTTTACCCTCTTTTAAGTTTCTTTAATTAAATTTATTTTGGTGTTCTTAATCCAACCCAGCTTCATAAAGATTTGTCATACTTTGATGAAGTTTTTTTTTGTACCATTAAATTTCTTTCATCAAACTTTCTTCCCGAACTTACGATTCTTAATCGTATGCTTAGTAAATGCTTACGAAAATACAATGCTACTAAATTTATCCATTTTAATCCATATTTTTTTTTTTTTTACTTTAATTCAAAATAATTTTTTATTTAAAAGTTATTTTCACCTCTAGTGAAAATAAAAACTTACGATTCTTAATCGTACGCATTTTTCTTTCTTACTTTTTATTCTATTGAATTCAAAATCTATACAAGTTGAATTTTTAAACATTTACGAAGTTACAAAGGTGCTAAATATATCCATTGTAATCCATTTTTTACTTTAATTCAAAATGATTTTTTATTTAAAAGTTATTTTCACTTCTAGTAAAAATAAAAACTTCCGATTCTTAATCGTACGCATTTTTCTATCTTACTTTTATTCTATTGAATTCAAAATCTATACAAGTTGAATTTTTAAACGTTTGCGAAGTTACAAAGGTGCTAAATATATCCATTGTAATCCATTTTTACTTTAATTCAAAATAATTTTTTATTTAAAAGTTATTTTCACTTCTAGTAAAAATAAAAACTTACGATTCTTAATCGTACGCATTTTTCTTTCTTACCTTTGTTCTATTTGAATTCAAAATCTATACAAGTTGAATTTTTAAATATTTACGAAGTTACAAAGGTGCTAAATATATCCATTGTAATCCATTTTTTACTTTAATTCAAAATGATTTTTTATTTAAAAGTTATTTTCACTTCTAGTAAAAATAAAAACTTACGATTCTTAATCGTGCGTATTTTTCTTTCTTACTTTTATTCTATTGAATTCAAAATCTATACAAGTTGAATTTTTAAACGTTTACGAAGTTACAAAAGGTGCTAAATATATCCATTGTAATCCATTTTTTACTTTAATTCAAAATAATTCTTAATTCAAAAGTTATTTTCACTTCTAGTAAAAATGTATAAATAAATAACCACGGGAAAGAACAGGAAATATTAATATAACGTAAGAGACTGTGTGTTAACTTAGTTCTGTAAGTTAAGTAATAAAAGGGAAAAAAATGGAGGGCGCATAGAAAGTGTTGCAACTGAGTGACTCATAGAATATATAAAAAAATTTCTATATATATTGATTGCTTTTTTAATAATTACGTTACGATTTAGATAAGTTTTAACAATAAAGCGGAAAAGGTAATTTGCTATAAAAACAAAGTGCACCGATCCAGACTTTTGACCTACATAAAAATAAAAAAAAAAGAGAGAAAATCTATAAATCTTGTCTTAAGCTTAAAATGTGGGACGTTGACCCCAAGTGACCTTTCTTTCATGCATCAGTCTCACGTGCCTCCGAAGTCACGGTCATCAGGCCAACTCCCTCTTTAAAGTTATTTTCTTTTACACTTATTAAAGCATGATAAGAAATCTATTGTAAAGATGAATTCGAAATTTTCTTTGATTGTAGAGAACAGTAAAATACCTTAAATACACCTAAGTCATTCATTGTGATGCAGAATTGAATGTAGACGGTTATAAAATAAAATAAAATCTTAAAAGAGTTTAAGATTTTATTTTATTTTATAACCGTCGTTGAACAGCCGACACAAAATTTTGAGTTTACGACTACTAATGTTCAACTCCGAAGCCTTGTAATTTTGAACCCAATTCAGAAGATAAAAGCACATCTGGATCAAGTATTGGGAGATTTGCCTTCATGGAGGACTTATTGAGGGAACTAACCCGCATTTCTGTTACACGGAGAGGAAAACTACAAAAACCTCCGACGGTTAGCCTGATGGCAAGGGGACTCTACCCCATGATCCGTGAGCGCTGAGGTCGGTGTGAGCCGGGTGCAGAATTCGCTTTGATCAGCCATTACTGGGAATCGAACCCGAATCGCCTCATTGGGAGGCGAACGCTCTAAACCGGAGTTTAAGATTACAGTGTTACTTATTACTTAACCTCCTTCATTGCATGATTGTTTTGAAAACAAATAAATGATCAAAATAAAACCGGCTTAAGTCCGTTTTGCATCGCTAGCTTTAGGCCTTGTTGCGAAAAATTACCAGTTACGTATTATTTCTTGTTTTATTAATTAATTTATTAGTTACGGTTCAAGAGATTTTTTCAATGAAGCATGTTACCAATGATGGAAGTCTAATCCAGTGCAGTTCGCAAATGGTGTTCCGCGAAAAAGTTTGAGATTCCAAAAATGTCAAAACTTTTTTTTTTTTTTTTTTTTTTTTTTTTTTTTTTTTTGAAAATGGAATTATTTTTAGATCCAATCAATAATCCATTATTTACTAATTAGTTCAATTGCCTTTATGAAATTACATTTAAAGTAAAATACGAAGCAATATTAATTATATATATATATATATATATATATATATATATAATTATGAAAAATTATAATAAGGACATACATTTATAAAAAATAGTCATAGTATTTCACATTGCGCTTTTCAAAGCAAAATAAAATAGCTGATTTTTAATAAAAAAAATGTTTTCTAAATAATAATTTTAAACGTTAATAACAGGGGTTTTTTTTATACCAATATAAAAAAATTTTTTATTGAGTTTCTTTCACCTTCAAGACAGCGAATTCAACTGCCGAACATAAAACCCTAATTTACGATTATTAATGACAAAACAATAAAAAAATTATCTTATCTTGTAAATCAATAAAAAGTATCATCTTATAAATCATCGGAACTGCTGTTCTAATCATTCAAAAACAAGAGCACAAAACAATTCCCACAGTTTCTTTTTTCTTGAAAAAAATATGGGAATTAAAAATTTATGGTTTTTAAAGAATTTCCAATATAAATATGTATGTGTGAATAAGTTGGAGATTCTTGCTCTTGATTACCGTTCGAACAATTAAGCACTGATGAACCTTAAACATAAGTATATCTTAGTTCAGTTTTTGAGATTCTAGAATTATCATACGAAAGCTTGAGCAATTGCAACTAAATATTAATTTACGTGCTTGTTTTTAACCTAATTGGGAAAAAATATGGTAACATTGCAACTAAAATTGAAATCCTTCCTGCCTTCCTGAAATCAAATATAAATAACGTTTATAAAAGTTTATGACTGTGACCTTTAACTTAATTGAATGTGAATGACATACAGGAACAACACAGAGGGGAGTAATGAACATAACATAGTTTTTTTTTTCCTGCCTATATATATTATTATAGTCTTTCGTTAGAATTAATTATATGCCTCTTTCATTTAAATATTTATTTGTGCTTATTTTCATCTGAAGGCTACACTTTTAGAAAGAAATTGTTTCCTTGAACCTCTTGAGTGATGTTTACAAAAAGTACATCATCTGAGCTCTGAGCCTGTTAATTGTACTGAACTTGAAAAAGAAAATATAATGAACAACTCAGTTTATTCATCGCTTTTATTTATTAATTATTTTTTTATATATTTTTGTCAAAACAATTATTGTTTTACATTCTGCATTTATTTTTTCTATTTTGTTTTATTTAGAGTTCCTACAAATAACTGTGTTCAATATAATTAACAAACTAGCAAAGACATAGAAACTCTAGTTTTATTTAGCGAAAAAATAATGATTCCCTTCGCTCTTTTCAGACTGTTAGAATGTTTTTATTTATTTTATTTAATTTTATTTATTTATTGAATTTTATTTTATTTATTTATTTTATTTATTATTTTTGCTTGCAACTGGAACGTAAAGTAAGCAATTAACGTACATGTATGGCTTAACAAAGGAAGCTAGTTGACATTTGGGGAAAGTTTTTTATCTTCTTAAAACAATTACTACAGATTTCATTTTTATTTGAAGTTTTAGAGTACTTACAACTAACTGTAGTTCGATATAGTTAAATATATCTAGCAAAGTTCGATAGAAACTCAAGTTTCAATTAGCGAAAAAAATTCGTTATTAGTTCCGCACTTTTCAGACTCTCAGTGTGTTTTATTTATTATTTTCATTATTTTTCATTTATTTATTTTTGCTTGGTTTGTAAGGTTAAATTTTGTAATTAATGTATAAACGTATATGTATAGGCTATTAAGGGGGCAAGTTGACATTTAATAATTTTTTAAATATTTTAGACATTTTCTTATTTTTTATTATTATTATTTTTAATATCAAAACTGTTAAATAAATATTGGAAATCTTTTTCAGAAAGAATACTATTGTAAAAAAAAATAGGGGGAATGAATTAAGTTAATTTTTTTCCAGCCAAATTTATTGTAATTCACTATCTCTCTCAATCAGATCTTGCACAGTTTGACAGGATGACAGGAACACTAACGAGGCTGACTAGTGCGAAACAATAAAAAATAAAAATCAATCGTTATACGTAACTGTCGACTAATTGAATGAAAAATACTTAAAGTGAATTTTTTTAGACATACTGAGCACCTGTTTTTGAACACTTTAAATAGATCAATGTCATGAACCCAATACAGTTAAATTTAAAAAAAGTCAAAAGCAGGTGGGGATAGATCACACAGTTGCTTAAATCTCATATAACAATACTGCAGGTGTTCTACTGTTCTCCGATTTAATTGACACTCGCACCTGATTCTTAAATCTGATTCAAACAAATTTCCAAGAAACGAGATTCTGAAGTGATTGAATGAACTAATAATTGTTACATATGCTAACTTTTAATGTACTTATTTATATTATTGAAATTTCAAGTAAAAACATTTGTAGCTATGTAAATTTTGCACAGTGTTTGATTGTTGATTTGTTGTATATGCTTTAATATTTAGCTCAATATAACAAATGTTCACAAAACATCTCATATTTATCATACCAGAACACACTTAACACGAAATCACAGATCGGGTGCAGTAAATCTCCTGCGTTTTAATATTAAAGCAAATCAATTGTTGAACACAGAAAACACGAATTCACATATCAAGTGTATATTTCCAATCGCTTTTGAAAAAAAGAACAAATATCACAAATTTATTATTAAGAAGCATTAATGACTATGTCTTCCTTCTTTTAGTTATTAGAAATTCAGAAACAAGTTCTGTTGGAGAATATTAGATGATAGGTAAGTTGATAAAATGCGCAAATATATCCGGATATCCGTATAATTTACTGTTGTCCGCATAATTACCGAATAATCGCGTAATTTTTTTTCTTTTTTAGAAAAAAAAAGTAATTATCTTCCAGATAAACTTATCTTAACGTTTCCCACACACAACTTCACATTCTTTAATTCCATACGGGTAAGTTTTGTCAACTAGCATTAAATTTCATGGAGCTTGTTCGACAGTGGCGTAAATAACACCTCCATAACAACCGCGAGTGAGGGAAAACGCGAAATTTGAGGGTGTACTTTCTAGAAGTAATAACACTTGTGAGCTAAAACTTAAATTAACTTATATAATTGCTGCGATATTGAATAAGGATAAAGAGTAACTTAGTTAAAAGCTTAACTCTAATAATTGAAAACATTTTTTTTTTCTAGTCTGGGAAACATCCCTGAGGATGATCCGAAGACATGCCATCGCCATTTTGATCCTCTACAGAGGAGATGGCTCCCTTACTTTGGTTACCCAACGACCTGCGCGAAGTCGAGCACTTTCCGGTAGAGCAGTTTAACAAGAACCGATACCATGCACCCTTGGTCCCTGCGCAAGCTGATCAAAGTTTTAACCACCCCGCTTACTGATCGCAGCGAGTGATGTTCGACTTCGGTGTTCTACTAGGAACCCTGTCTTTTCGAACAGTCTACTGCGGGACATTAGATAATTAAACATTTTGTAGCTTAAATGCATTACTTTCAGGGAAGTCTACACACCATAATATTGATGATAACACAGGCCAACACACGATTTTCTACCTATGAATTTTTTTTTTTTTTTTTTCAGTCGATAAGTTCAGTTTTATTTTTCATCATAACTAAGGACTAATTTCAAAGGGGCAAAAAAAAAAAATTTCTATCAGCTCGTCTTTTAGAAATAAGCTCTAATTTTATAGATTTTTAATGGTAGATACGTTGTGGAATTAGCAATTATGCAATTTTCACGGTCCCTCATAAATGTTATTTTTGTTGCCCGAATTTAAAAATTCATTCTCGGTCGATATTTTCATGTGCGTATTTAAAATAATAATAGTAATGTCTCTCTTAGTTGGAAAATTCGTCGTGGCTCTAGAAAATTCAGTAATTATTGGAGTACTTTCAGCAATAAACTAAAACTCTAAAAACACTAAAACTCTAAAGTTAAAATGATTCAGCATACTACAGTGTTTGAAGGGACTTATCTTTTGGGTTGTGTTCAAAATTTTATGGATTAGCAATTCAGTGCCGAAGATAAAATAATAATATAAAATTTGGAACAATACCAGATATACCTGAACGACGTTTGTTCTTAAATACCTCTCCATAGCGCGCGGAAATTCATTTTATCCTGATTTTTCCCTCTCGGCCGCGGTGATTTTTTCTGTTCTGTTTTTTTCATCTTTGTTTTTGTTTCAGTCTTGACTACTGCTTTCATTTAAGTTTCTCATCTTAATTTTCCATTTCTCGTTGTCAGCGTTACATTTCATATTTCAAAACACTTTTTGTTTCTTCTCATTCACGTCTAACAGATCTTGAGAATGGGTGCCTAATTTTTAAGCCGGCTTCAATTTCCATCAGTATATTGTATATATTTAAAGCCAGTGAAGTTTTTTAAATTGACTTACAATATATAATATCTTACGGCTTCCGTTTCTTTGGATTACTTGTTCAATAGCTAAAATCTGTTTATAAAATATCGCTCAATCTTTTTTCTTTATTTTTAAACTACAAATTTTGCATATTTCGCAATTTAGATATGATGAATCTTCAAAAATATAGTTGATAAAACATTCTTTAGCGGAACTCAAATAGTCGTAATAAATTTGAAAATTTGAGAATTTAAATACAAACTATGTAATTGATACCCTCTATTTGCGGTGAAATTGTATTTAAATAACAATGCATCAGTCAGGGTTAATCATTTGTAGTGTGACTCATTGCATTATATTTTGTCTATGTGTTAAGTTTTGTTACGCATTTCTAAGTAATTTTTCCTTGTTGCTGTTGCATTAAAAGCGGTAGGCGTTTCGAATTTTTTTTTTAAAGCGCCACTCGGGTATCATATTTACAACACATTAATTAATTAATATTTCTTAAATTTTTGTTAAGACACTATAGAATATGTGAAATACTTTTAAAATTACATAGACTTGTTAAAACTATAAAAAAAAAAAAAAAAAAACTAAAACAGAGGGGAACTAATTATTTTTTAAAAACATGAATTTTTCATTTCCCTCCTTGCTTTAAATACAATTTTTCAATTATTACTGCAGAGAATTTAGTCAACTGAACTGTGTAGGGGTCAGGGAGCTGGCCTTGCATCAGAAAGGTCCTGGTTCGAATCCCGGACAAGGCATGGATGTTCTGTCATTCTATCTGTCCTTACTGTAGGAGCAACGTTACCCAACCTAATATGGTGCCCCTAAAAGAGTGGCCAACAAATCTAACATAAAACGCCTGAATTGACGAATGTCAACCCAGGTAGGCATTGCAAGAAAAAAAAAAAAAGAATTTAGCAAAGTTACCTTATATCCATATCTTAGTTTCTTTTTACTTCAAACATCATAGCCATTATTTATATTTAGAAAAGTACAGTGAAGATTGTTCGAAGCAACGCTTACTCCAGAACTATGTTTCTGGTTCGCAAAAATTAGGTTGTAATATAACATGATATAAATCTTTAATACTATGCATAATTAGGCAATACATAGAGTATTTGCTTTGCTTTATTTTGCTATTTGCTTTGCTTCATATTAAGTTTTCGAGACTAAAGAATCCGAGTAAATTCAAGTTACAAAATCCTTTAACATACTTTTTGTAAACAGCCTATTATAATTTATATAAATGAAATTTTTATTTAAACATACGATCATCATCAATATTTAAGTTGGCCACCTTTGGAGCTAAAAGAAAAAATACTTTCGAACAACTAGCATGAAATGCTTTTTGACAAAAATTTGGTCAGCAATTAGCTGCGTAAAATTGGTGAAGAAGCATAGGTAAAAAAACTGTGAAGACAATTTTAACTGGTAAATGAAGAAATTTTTTGGTAAAATAAAAATGTGGACAGCTATGCGGTCTTTGTGGATCTTCGTTTAATTTATAGGGCCCTAGTTATAGCACTAATATTTTTTTTTTTATTATTTTTTTTTTTTTATCGAATTTACCCTTAATCGGCGTATTGCTTCAGAAAAATGTTAATCCCACTACTGTCAGAGGTACAAGTGATTTTCCCCCACTCCTTTACATCACTTTCTTTTTCTCCCTTTTGGTTTTACTTCAAACATATAGTTTGTCTATCGAAAGAACTCCCCTCGACACGAAATCTAAAGCTGTCTGCTGCTATGGAAACAAGGAATAGCGCATTTCAAGGAAGGGAGCATTTTTTTTTCTCCTCTGATTCCCTTTCCCTCGCCTATCCGAGCCGAACCCTGCCTTAAATAATGACCCAACACCTACTTAAAATGGTCAAACCTCGTATCCATAGTCACCTCTACACCAAACTACTGGCTAGGGGAGTTTTTTACATAGACAAATTATAGTTTCCAACACTGTTTGGTTTTATTCGCTCAAGTTCACGTTCGTGGGATCTATGCGAGCTCTGGAGAGAGCTAAAGTTCTGTAGTAACTGCACAACACAGAATTTGCGTAAGTGAACATACGAGATGCAACATGAGAGAGCGAATTCTCTTAATTATTTACTTTGAGTTCGGCATATAGCACTTGTGCTAAATTAAGCTGCCGATTCAATCAAATTCAATTATATTAACGTTAAATAATGGCGTATTACATAAAAACAAATATGATTGTTTTCGTTTAATATTTATATTTGAAATTACTTAATCTTTTAGTTGCAAATTGTTTTCAATAAAAATTTTTGCTTTAAAAAAATCTAGAGATTCTAAAGCAGTTTAACATTTGTTTATCGCCTCGTAAGTCTGTTTCGATCGCAAGAACCCTACCAAATAATAGATTTAAGAAATTTTCATTTATGTAATCCTTAAATAGTAATTAAATTTTGAATCAAAGCATAATGATATATTTGTCTTTCTCCTTTAAATTTCTCATTTTACAAAAATATATAAAAACAATTTTGTTTAACGCTGTTTAATTTTGTAGCTTCCACTTTTCTTTCTGAAAATTTAATCGTTCTGCAAACTTAACACCACACTGATTATTTGCAATAATATTTCAAATTTATTTATTATTGAATTTTATTTATTGATAATTGTTTTTCGTTTCTCGTTCATAATAAATATTTTAAAGATCGCAAAACTAATTTAAAAGAAATTTCGAATATATTTTCTGTCTACGTTTCTAGGAAATACTGAAATAAATGTACAACGAGATTTTCTTTAATAGAAATTTAAGTACCGAATCAATAAAATTAATACTGCAGTAACAGGAATAACAACAGTTGAAAGTATTAAGAGTTCAAACTAGTTTTAAACAAACTGCAAACGATTTTTATACTCTTTGATCTGTCAATATTTCTAAGAAACAATGGAATAAATTTAAAAAAAGACATTCTTTTTCTCACATATAAAAGAAAGAATAAGGTTAACTTACCCGATTCAACAGAAACCAAAATTGTTGCAACAAGAATCCAGCTAAACGCGGAAATCCACATTTTGAAAAGTCCAACTATCGCGAACAGAACAAAACCGAGAAATGATAAAAAAGAAGTTACGGAATCGTCTGCTCTGTCAGCTGAGGCCTCTCTACTTCCGAAAACAGTCTCGGTCAGAATCTATTTTATCTTTCTCTTGTATGTCCGAGGACAGGATATTCCACGAGCATATTCAGTCATTCAAAGTTACTGCGTCATGATGATGAGGGGGAAGTTGGAAGTTACTGGAAAAATTAGCTTGTTAACTAATTCGAAATAAGGAAATGGTTCTTTTTTTCTTTCACTATGCCCTCGTGATCGAAGTGAGAAAGGTGACAAATTTATTTTAGTGGGTCAAACAGATTCTATTTGAAGAGAGGTGAAAGTGATTTTAATAAAAAGAAAAATTAACGAATATCCTTTTTTTCCGGGTTTGCGACTTTTATTCTTTTACGCTGATTGTTAAAAATTGACACATTGTTAATAGCTAAAAACAATTCAGGATAAGGAAATTCCGCAGTAAATGGATAAAAATAAACTCAAATAAAATAAATAAATAAATTCAGTCGCTCAATGTTTTTTAGACTGGTTCTCTACACACGTGCTCCATTTTTGATTAATATTTTTTTTTAATGAAATAAACTAACACTCAAACTATATTTAAAATAAAATTATAAAAATTAAGCAAATTTCAGTAAAGTTATAGATTTTATTTTATGTTTTTATTCTTAGCTAATAATGAGTGGGAATTTAAATAATTAATGACCAACTACGATTAAAAATATAGGTGTTTTGCACTGATCACTATTATTATATTTTTTGGAATCCTTGTCAAAACTGAATTCAAAAAGTACACATCTTGTATATAAATTATCTATAAATTATACATAAATTAATATTTAAGCGAGAAAAGTTAAATTTACTATCGAAATATGAATCGGGCAAATCACTTTTAATGAACTCTAGTGTAAAAACATCAAAACCTTTTTGATTGCCGGTCGAAAGCGTTACTAATAGCCGATATTTAACTCCTCTGCTTCTTTGCACAAACAAATTTTGACATTTTAAATATCTTCGTTTTTTATAGCAATTCTTTATTTTATCCTCATTAATTAATTTCTAAGAAATCAAATTCAAAAATTCTGATGATATTTTTAGAGATTTATTTCTCGAGAACTATTCGACCGATTCTGTTTAAATATTAAATTTCGTCATTCAAAATCTAATAGCTTAAATTGATGTGAAAAACTGTACACCTTAACAATCCAAAAAGTTTTGGCTAATTTTAAATTAAATATCTGCTTCCTATTAAAAATTAATTTTTCGTACATTTAATAAAATATTAATTCTTACATGCGTAGAAATCAAAGAATTAGGAATAGGGAATTGAACGAAAAATAATTGGTTTTAGTGAATTGGCAGTTTAGTCTGTTTAAACATTAAATTTTGTCATTAAAAATTAAAAGGTTAAATTGATGTAAAAAATTTTACACCTTACCACCAGTTTTGTATTTTGTCATTCAAAATTACTTCAAAATTAATTTAAAAAATTGAATAGTACTTAAAAAATTCAAAATTTTAACTATATTATTATTTTTAAATAAAATAATAATAAAATATTTTGCATGAAATTATCATCGAATTTTTTATATTGCGCAAAAACTTTTCAATTCACTTAAAAAGTTCTCGAAATAGGCGAAATACGTACTAAGTAAAATTACCATCAAGGGGCCCCAAACTTTGGAGCGTTTTACGGATCAAACTATTAGGACCATATTTCCCAGACTGCGGCTACTCCCTTTATTTATACTGCCTTTATTGGGGTTTAGAAATCCAGATCAGTTGAGAAAAAGTGTATTTATTCAAAGACAGTAGGTTCTTGTACCTGATTTCGTAACTTAAAATGTTGTGTGCACTAATTAATTAGCATATTTGAGGCCACACTCTTGAAGTTTCTTTTTTTCGCATTGTACACAAGTTATACAATAATATCGCAATGTAAATAAAATTAAATAAATAACATAAATAATATGATACGTACGTACATACAATGAGAGCATGCAAGCCGTGGTGTTTCAGGGGATAGAGCTTTCGCCTTCCAATGAGGTGAACCGGGTTTGAATCCCAAAGATACAAGGTGCGTAATTTGCGGAAAGGTGCGGAATTTGTTCAATACAAATTCCGCAAAAGCTTCATTGACTTCAGAAAATAGAATATGACAATGTAGTAGGCATGTTTGGAGCATAGAGCGTTGAAAAATTGAGGTCCGAAATCATTCTCGATTAGCGATAGTCTTGAGAACGGGGGCCTACTTTTGAGCGCTTGAAAAACGTTGACTTTTATTTCAATCTTCATATTTTTCTGAAACTAATGAAGTCCTTCTCATCAATTATACTGCGTTACGTTTGTTATTTTGATAATAATTTTATGCTCGTCGAAATTTTATGCTATTAATAAGTAAACTTTTTTGAGCTATCATAAAATATGGAATGAAAAACTTTCAGTTTTCATTTCGTTCTCTTTTTACTGTGTCAACTGCAATTTGGTTGCTTAGCAATGGAAAAAACTTGGAATTTGCTCTCTTGAATCAGTTAATTGTTATTTTAACTTACTCTATTTGCGGAAGCGAGATTTCGTTTCTGTTTTTCGGGACTGTCGCCAAAAACATATAGCTTCCCAGCCCCCAATTTAATATCCAATTTTTTCAAGATTTCGTCGACCCCCCAATTTTGAAAGTGAGGAATCCAAATATGTAACAAAAATATAGATGTTTATTCAGAGAAAGTACGCTATTGTGTTCTAATTTCTAGACTTAATTAATAGGTACCACTAATTAATTAGCATATTTAAAGTTACCCTCAGAAACCACTAAGATTGACACTTAGTTCGTAAAAATCCGATCATTACGAAAGTCATTTAGAGTGATACCTTTTTTCTTTTGCGCACGGCACGTAGAATATATTTATTAACGTACAGAGTGGTAAAAAAGAGCTGCTTGAATAACGTTTGATCAAATCTTCACATACTTGAGCTCCTTCCTTATGGTTACTTGCTGCCGCCAGAGTTTTATGGAGCATTCGCAGTGCGTACAATTTTTATATGCGATCCTACGTCAATTCGTGATCGTAAGAACAACGGATCCGTGTCTTGACCCTTCCATCAAAATGGGCTGCAGGTAGCGTAGAGCAGAACTCTCTACTCTACGTATTGGTGATCGAAATGGGCTGCAGGTGGCGTAGAGTAGAACTCTCAACCTATGGCAACACTTCGCATGCTTTCCCCATTAGCGTGTGTAGAGTCCAGGGACTAATATAGGGGATAAGGACATTTAACTTTTCCCGGGAGGTTTTTGAAAAGCAACACGCTTTTGACGCACAAAAAGTGGCGTTCGTGTCGTCCTAGGGATTATTTTCTGACATCCCCGCCGTACCTTAGCATTGCGCGTAATCAGTGTTGATCATTAAAAAGCAATTTAATTTAAATTCTAAATTTTTTTCATTTCTGTAAATCAGTATATAATTTTGTATATTGCTTAAAGATGTCTATTCATTACTCATAATTTAAATGTTTGTTTATTGAAGTTTTAAAACCAGAGATCATTCAGATTACTAGCAATTATATACTATACTTTCGGTTTTGTTTAGTTTCGGTTTTCAGAACTTGGGTTAATTAAAACCGAAGGAAGGATATTTGCTTATTCAACCATAGTTATTAGTTTGAAGCGTCTGGTTCTATTATAACTGAAGTATAGATGCTTATATTAGCATTTTTTTATATTTAAAAATTTTATTTAACAGAACGAGTTCAAAACTAAAACCCTTTAAATTTTGTAAGTTTACTATTATCGTTTTAAAATTTTTATAATTAAAAATGCACATTAATGACACATTTTTTAAAACAAAATATAAGCCATGCAACCGTACATTTGTTAAATTTTCCGATGATAATTAAAAATAAAAATCTTTTTCATGAAAATAATTATTCGTAGCATTTATTATGAATTCGATTGTATTATCTTTCACTTTCCGATCTTTATTAATGCCTTTGCACGAATAATTATTCAAATTATAATATATATATATATATCCGTATCAAAATCTCCCAATTCATATCTTAATGTCCGTGTAATTTTGGGCAATTAATTAGCAAGGTAGATAGTCATCTACCTTGCTAAATAATTGCCCAAAATCAAATGGTCTTCATTTTGTTTTGATTTAACAAGGAATAAAGATAAAATAACTCATAATTTATGTAAATATTTAAACATTGCTGCCTTTATGAATGTTTTTTTTAAAAGAAAACAATCATATTTTGCGTTACATGTAAAAGAAAACCACGAAAATATCATTCAGATTGCTTGACGTTTAATGAGTTCCAGCGAAATGCTCAGTAATCGCAATGAATTTTTTTTATATAATAAATCATTTTTTTAGCGTCTTTGACAGACAGTCAATTATTTCGGTGAATATAGCGAGTTGCTCTTCATATTTTTTGTAATTTTAAACTCATTCCAAAAATCAAAGTAACGTGCAATTTAAATATCGGCGTAAAACAATGTTTATAAAAGTTATAAAAATAACTTATTTTGACCAAGATTAAGTTGAAATTAAAATAATCAAATGTTGCGTTAAATACAAAGGAAAACCACGAAAAATTCTTTTAGATAACTGAACAATAATAAGATTACAGATAAATGTTCATTATCGCAATGAATTATTTTTTTAACCATTAATTTTTTTATCATTCTTGACAGAGAATTTGTCATCTTAGTGGATGTTGTGAAATACTTTTCTTATATTTTTAACTTTTAACACGACCTAGAAATCAAAGTAACTTGGAATTTAAATATCACTGTAAAATCATGTTTATAAAAGCTTTTGTAGTAACCTATATATTACTTAAAATTAAATTAAAATTTAGACAAATCAAATGTTGCGTTAAAGGCAAAGGAAAACCACGAAAAAGTATTTTTTATATAACTGAACAATACTAACGTTACAGCTAAATGTTCATTATCGCAATGAATTATTTTTTTAACCATTAATTTTTTTATCATCCTTGACAGACAATTTGTCATCTTAGTGGATGTCGTGAAATATTTTTCTTATATTTTTAACTTTTAACATGACCCAGAAATCAAAGTAACTTGCAATTTAAATATTGCAGTAAAATCATGTTTATAAAAGCTTTTGTAGTAACCTATATATTATTTAAAATTAAATTTAAATTTAGACAAATCAAATGTTGCGTTAAATGCAAAGGAAAACCGCGAAAAAGTCTTTTTTAGATAACTGAACAATAATAAGATTACAGCTAAATGTTCCTTATCGCAATGAATTATTTTTTTAACCATTAATTTTTTTATCATCTTTGACAGACAATTTCTCATCATAATAGATGTTGTGAAATACTTTTCTTACATTTTTAACACGACCCAGAAATCAAAGTAACTTGCAATTTAAATATCACAGTAAAATCATGTTTATAAAAGCTTTTGTAGTAACCTATATATTATTTAAAATTAAATTTAAATTTAGACAAATCAAATGGTGCGTTAAATGCAAAGGAAAACCACGAGGTTTGAAGATTTTTTGAATGAAAATAATTGGAATTTCCATTACACACAAATGAAAACCAAGAAAACGTTTTGCTAGCAAACTAATTGAATGCTAGCAGGCAATAATGAGACTATACAATTATTATCATTTTCCAATTTCTTGTGCTTTATATGAAATTTAATGTTTTGACTAGCTTGGAATGTATACTAAAATGTTCTTTATTTTATTTATTTTTTGTAAGTACATAAATTGTGTTTTATTTTATTTCAAATATTTGAATTTCAGAATGATATAAAGAATTAAATTTTAAAAATATTTTTATTTATTTTTTTTTTTTTTTTTTTGTTGAAATTTTAAAATTTGCAAATTATAAGTCTTTAAAAAAATCTGAAAAAAATGTATCACAAAATTTGCGAATTTCAGATTTTTCTGGCAAAGAGACTGAATGTTATCAATTATTATTAATCATTACAACTTATAAAAATCAAATAAAAAAAGAACAAATTATGCACAGCTGCAATAAACAAACACCGCAGTTCACCAGAGGGCGTGGATATAGAGTACAAACTAGTTCCTAGACCAGTGATGTCAACGTTCACCGTGACGTCCGTTTGGTCGAGTGATTGATCTTTCTGCCTTTATATCTATGGTAGAGTCATAGACCAAGGAAGTACGTTAGTTTCTCTCTTGATTTTCATATAGATTGAAATCCTTCAAGTTGGAAAACTATATGGAACTGAAAACTACATTAAGCATAGTTCTTCGAGCGTTGCGATCGCTAATAGTGCTTTCACTAAGAGAAGGAAGTATTTTAGTTCCTGATTGTAAAACGATATTTTTCGATTTTAATTGTCAAGAATATTTTTTACAATTTCCACGATGATTTCTTTTATTCCTTCTCCAATGACTTTCGAAGTGTTGCTCATGTGAAGTGCTGCCATAAGTAGAGAGTTCTGCTCTACGCCACCTTTAGCCCAATGCAATCGCCAAATGAGGACTCAAGCACTCACTTTAAGACTATTGTGGGCAGTGTGAATGGTCCCTTATATAGAAGATTGAATATCTCGGCTACGAAAGCTCCAAATTAATAATAACTTAACTGCAGCTTTTTACTTCACGCAGATGCAAGTTTTCACCTGCTCTGTCCTCAAATATTGCTTGTTATTCACGTTTTATTAATTAATTATTCTCAAACCATGGTGCTTGTTTGAAACTTTTAGTGACTTTTTTAATTGGTTATTAAATAAACGTTTGCATTGCAAATTGTGATTTACACTATAGTTCAATTTTAATAACCAGACGAGGCATTTGTTGCGAAGGTAAATTTAAAGTCCTTAATTAGTTGATCAAAACTTCTTTAATAAATAATTGAAATGTCCCAAATTATTTCGTCTCGAATTTTCTACCTTTTCCCGAACGTATTTGAAATATATTTACATTGAAACTTTTCTAAACTGTTCACTTACTCGTTAAATTTTTAGGAAGAAAAATTGTCATATTAGAGATTTCGGGAAAACTAGCTTATAAGAAAGTGTATATTACTAATTTAAAAGCTTCATTCGCTTTAAAAGTTCCCAATTTATAAGTAGGATATAACTATCAACATGTTTCAAGTTTTCAAAACAGGCGCCTATTTTCATGGTGATTTAAAAATAGTATTGAGAGCTTTAAGAATATGGAACTCATTTCGAGCAGTGAACATGTCAACTGTTATTTCCTATAAGCATATTCTTGAGGCGAATGAAGATTTTAATCTAATAATATCTTATAGTTTCCGTTTCTTTGGATTATATATGTAAGAAAGTGGATATAACACATAGTTTATTGGTTTAGATCTGTGAAAAACTATTTTATTTCATTTAATTGATCTTATACAAGTAGCTTTATACTAGCAATGTAGTTATGTTATATATTACAATTCCCTGAAAACTTGAAAATAGTCTCTTTTTCTTCCTAAAAATTCTCAATATATGTCTTGAAATATGTTTGAATTAATAAAATCATTGAATATATCAGTCAAAAAAATTTGAAGTTGTTTAAATTGTTTTAAAATTTCAATTAAGTTAAACTCAAAAAAGGAAAAAAAATAGAAATATTGAATTCTAATCAGTGAACTGTTATTACTCAAAACTCCATTTTACATCAAATCAAAATTTCATCGGGCTTCTACATTGAGTATGAATTTTTCATAAATTAAAAAGCCTATTTTATTTTTTGAAAAATTTTAGTTTTTTCAGACTTTAAACACATAGTATTTCATTCCCAACCCCTTTGTCAAAATAATTGCCAAATTTTGATGCTTTCCGTTCAGTGGCCTGTGAGAAACTAAACAGAAACTTCATGAAACTTCATTTGTCTGGTAGATTATATTAGCTGGATTTCTGCATTTTTTTTTATTACACTATTTGAAGTTTAAATCTTTTTGGGACCTTTGTTTGCACAGATAGGTACTGATATGAAAATATCCTCTTCAAACTCATCAATTGATCGAAATTTCAGTTTATTTTGTTTTTGATTTTTTAAAATCTGTTATGACAGCTCTATTAAACATGTCATGAAATAGGACATTGTTCACACTGATCTATTGTGAACTTGTTAGTCAACAATATCACAATTATGTACACATGCAAATTACATAAAAATTCTAGTTTTTTTTTTTTTTGTGCAAAATTTTTTGTTTGCATTAAATAAACTTCAGGTGCATCATAAGTTTGGCCCCTGTAATAAAATTATCAAATTTCTTAGTCTTTATTTATTTTCTGTTAGTCTATTCCTTGCCCTTGTTTTGATCCTTTCAAACAAAAGTTTTTTTTCTTCTTTTTAACTACTGCAGAGCTTACTGGAATTACGTGGGGTAGATTTCCATATCTTGATTTGTGGCAGAATAATCACCAAGTCTTGGAACTAGTGGCCCCCTTGAAGTTGCATCATTCAAGCATTGTTTTACTTTATCAAATGTAATTTTTTTTAAAGAGATGCCATCAATTTAAAAATTTGCAAAGCATTGTTATATCAGATTATATGTTTTAATTGATTTTCATAGTTTCAACATTTAACAACTTTCTGTTATAATATTTTAATTAGCAGAATTCACACTATTACTTAATTTGAATAATATTACACCACTTTTGAGATGAGGTATTAAAAATCTTATTTATTCAAATGTTATGGAATCCCAAAAAAAAAACAAATTTTGATATACTAGTGCAATTGTTTAATATTTTAATAAAAAGCAGTTGTTGAATATGGGTTTTTTTCTTTTTACAAAAAGATTGCTGTCTTTTTACAAAAGTCTTAAAGCATCTTCAAAGACATTTTTTAATATTAATACTCTAGAAGTATATTCAATTTTATAAGAAAGTTATTCTATGTAAATTACAAATTCTTTATTAATTCATTGTGATTTCTTGTAGTGTGATTTTTGTTTCATTGAATTGGTAAATTGAAGTACTATTATGTATTTATAAGCAGTAGTATTTTTATCAACCTGTCATTTAGGTTTAAAGCATGACATTTTTTTCATTTCTAAAGTTCTTTTTTAAAAGAAAAGGAAATCTTAGATTTATGCATATTTTTCAGTTAATAACATATTCAGGGCTGATTGTGCTCCGGAAAAATCCGGATTTCCGTATTTTTTGCTAATTGTGATCCGGAAGTTGCCGGAGATCGAAGGTGCAGATGTTTAAAAAAATCATTGATCACAAATGTTTCCGGAAATCAAAATTTCAAAGGTGGAACTTAAAAACACAGTTTATTTTATATGTAAGGGAGAGCCAGATACTTTATAAGCTTATGTTACAGATTAATATTCATTTTTTATCAGTAAGTAGTTATTATAATCATAAACTCAATAAAGAAAGACATATTTGTATATTTCAATTACTTCTCCAGGTCGACATAAGTATGTGTAAAATTTTAAATATATTTTAAGTAAACTAAAAAATACTGCAAAAAAGGAAAAAACCTTCTTGAAATTTTTTCCTTCTGATTTTTTGATCCATTAAACTTTTTTTACTCAAGAAATTTTCCGGAATTTTGACTTGGGCTCACAATCACCTCTGCATATTTTAAATTTTCTAAAATTTTGAGTCTTTCATTATATATTACTGTTAAACAATTTTTTATGCGCTAATATAGTTTTAAATGTATTATAAATAAATTTTCTATTTCAGTTGCAAATATTTTATGTAATTCAACCAATTGAAAAATAAATTGTTTCGAAGTATCTTTAAAAAATATAATTTAAAGTCAGATTTTATATTTTTTTAAATTAAAAAAAAATTATGAACCCTGCTTTCAAGTTTCTGCTCTAGTTTCTTATATAGAGGTGTAGATTTAGCATATACTTGTTAGGTAAGCTTTTTATTTTAGATATTGATGTAGGCTTTTTAGAAAATGGAAGTAGTGTTTTATTCTGTTTTATTCCAGTGTTCTCCCAAAGTGCTTTTAGAAGGGTGGTTTGCATTTTGATCCTCATCAATGTGCCCCCCTTGCCTTTTGTGTAAAAATAAGCTGTAATCCCTTATAATTTTTGAGGAAAAAATTGTTTTCTTAGCCATCTATTTAAATGAAAATTCCAATTTTGTTTTATTTAGTTACTGATAATTATTTAACTTTAATTTTTAAATTCATTCCTTGATTTTAGTAAGATTTTTTCTTAAGCTATCTAGTTACATGGATAAAATTCACATGATATTCACCCCTAGTCTTCTGTCTTTTATTTAGGGGTATATTAGCGAATCTTCAAGCGAATTTTAAGTGTTTACAATGATTTTTTTAAAAAAAAATCAAACTTTTATTTAAAAATGAAAATATTTAGTTTCTCATAATTTTCAATTTAAAATATAAAAAAAAGCTTTAAAGCTGTTCTTCAATTCTTTTCAATTAATTCAGGGACTTAGCTCCAATTATGGTGTTTGAAGAATTAGGCAAAATTTCTGGTTTAGTTTTTAAGAGCTCGGTTTATATTCAAATGCCGCATTTTGTTCTGTGTGCATTTTCTTCAATATATTTTTTTGCTTGGTCAATTTTTTTTTAAAAATTCACACTTTGAACTTTTTCTATTTTCTTAAACGCAGATTTCGCACCAGTTCTAAAATATAAAGGTAACAAAGATAAGGCAATTTTAAACTGCGTGAAAGTTTTACTACATAGAAGAAAAAAAAGTGTTAATTTTATCTGTTCTGTTCTGTTCACGATGATTAAATGGGAAAGGGCAATTGAAGGAAAAAGTACACTATTGCCAATATAGGTATTCCTCCAAATGCTATGAACTTATAGAAGATGCTAATTTTCTTGTTTCATATTCAAATAACACTTTCAAATCAGAGTTGGCGAGGTTTAGGACAGAATGAATTAATCCACGATTTAAACCGTCTTGTCCAAATCCAGTTTGTCCGAAACTGTCTAAAACTGTCAAACCCTTTTATTCAAATTATGTCATAATTGTTTAAAAATATTATGAAAAGAAAAAGGTTGTTAATTTTTAAACAAGAAATCAAATGAAGACAAGTTTTTGTTTTATTAAAAAGTTTATTATTTTAAATATTGCATTATTTATCCTTATGCAAAAACATAATTTATCAGTATTAAAAGCATATTTATACATATTTAAAGAATAAGGTATTCACTTTGGTTGTTCATTGAATTGTTGAGCTTCAAAAGTTATAAATCTTTTCCTATTTTATTATATTATTATAATTTAATAAGTTAAAGCAAATTGTATAAAAAATATCAAATATTTATTAATATATGTAATTATGTGTTCAATGTTTGCACATATAAAATGTTTACCTTTTATCAATGTTTAAGGGTTTGGACACTTAGTGACCGTTTTAGTCAGGTTAGGGCGGTTTAAGACAATAAAACCCACCTGCCCCTAAACCCCACCCCTGTTTCAGATATTTGAATATTGTCTAACTAAAAGTATTTTTGTACTGACTCGTATATGTATAATATACACGAAGGCTGTTCACAATAAACTTTCGGCCATCAAGGAAAATTTTTTAGCATTGTTTAAAAATTATAAAATTAACGATTCGTGTTTAAATGACTTAAAAATTGTGCTTTGAAATTCACATTTGCAGAATTTTGAAATCAAACTTCATTATTCGTATTTGTGTGATTTAAAAGTACAACTTCAGCTTCATATTTACACAATTTAAATAAATAGGAAAATCCTGCATTGATATTTTTATTAAAAAGTTCGAAACAGCCTGCGGATAAATACTTCCTACGCACTTTTTTTATCACACACATTTCGTGTATTTTTTTCAATTATTAAAAAAATTCCTTCACGCATAACATTTTTGGATTTCTATTTTTAGCTGTTTTAGTTTCTTACCAAACTCATTCATGGTGTTATAGTGTTTTATAAATATTAAACTTTTTTTGAAAAGAAGAAAAGTTTGAAGAATGATTTTCTAACAAATTTTGCAAAAATGAGATGGAAATGAAATGGTTGAAGTTAGTTACAAGAGTTAATGCAGATTGAGGTTTTGTGCTACCAGAAAATTTTAATTTTTTCTAATCATGCACCTGCTCACTTTTGGAATTGAAGTTACTGAATAATTTTTTTGATAATTCAGATCTAGTACCATGCAGGTTGCTACAATTTTGATACAATTGCGACATAACGAGTGCTTTTGTTTTGTCCTAGGATTTCTTGGGTACAATTGTGCTAATTTGCAACTGTGTAGATAAATTGTATGGTCAGTTCTGTGTCTTTCTATGTATCGTCCACCATGCATGAGATATGGTTAGTGAGTCAGTGACATATTGTTTAGCTTGTAAAAAGCATGTCGGCTACACACATTCACTGGCAGATTCGTGAAGTTTTGGACCATCCCTCCTAACAGCCCAGACCTTACGCTGAGTGATTTTAATCTTTTCCGATATTTCAAACATCATTTTGGCGGTAATCACTACAACCATGATTAATACGTGAGAATGGCTGTTTATGGAGGAGGTGGCATAGGTATTTGTTTGAAAAGGGTATTTTAAATCTAGTCGGTAAATAAATTAATCGTATTAGTTATCATTGACAGTTAAATATCAGTGGGTATGATAAGTGTTTAAACAAACTTGGCAACTATGCTAAAAAAAAACTTATGTAGAATCTGTAAATAAATTTCCTTCTTGAAAATTTTATTTTGTTTGAGTTTTTATTTTCAAACTGCCCTCACTTAAAAAACAAGCCTCGTGCATTGCACATTGTCATTGTAATCAGGGGTCTGTCCAGACATTTTGTGAAAGGTCCGGTTTTTGTGAAATTGTAAAAAAATTACTCACATTCTTTCAACCAGGGTCTTGCTTTTATGGATTTGTGTAAATATGGTCCAGTTATTGCAGGAGTTTTTAAATTGTAAATAGATACATGATTATGCTCAGCACTGTAAAATTATAAGGAGAAAGGAATTTAAATTTTCAAAAAAAAAACAGCAGTTGCTGAATTAGAGATGCAACATACAAATATTTGGTATTTAGTCTATACTGCCGTCTGCCGAAGACAAAACTTAATTTGTTTACATCCATATTTCTTGTTTTCTGCCCTAGGAAGGGTTTATTCAATTAACAAAACAATAATGAATATAAACAAATTTGTGAAGGGTCCGATTAAAAGAAACATCATTTTGTGAAGGGTTCGTTTTTAAGTTAAAATATTTTGTGAAGGGTTCGTTTTTATGAAAAGATTTTTTTAAGGGTCCGTTAATAGACCCAAATTTCTTCTAAACAGAACCCTGGTAATGTATTTAAATTTTTCTCTTCGTTAACTTAGAATATAATCAATTGGATAATACACACGTTTTAGTTTAAATTTACTTTTTTAGGGAATTTTTTTAAACAAAATGCTTTTGGTCTGTTTTAAATTTTCTATTTGATTGAACTCTTATATCTCTTTTTTTTAATTCTTGTAGTTGTGGAAAAATGACTTTATGTTACTTTTTCAGATGGCAAATAAATTGGTTACATGTCCTTATGATGAAGCCCATAAAGTTAAAGAAAGCAGATTTGCATTACACATTACCAAGTGTCGACAAGTGAGTAATTTAAAATCATAATGTAAATTTTTGATACTTATATGGCTGATTTGATTTCAAAGGTATAGGTTCTGTTTATTAACAAAGACTGACGAAAAGTATAGTAGGGAAAAATTCGAAGGAGCCAGCATTTATTTTTTTATTTAACACATCACAACTGCTACAAAAAAAATTTACTTTTCATACATTTCTCTCTTAAAATAAATAATATTTTTTTTAATTACTGTGATGCATGCTTTGTGATCTATCTCTCTTAGTAATATTACATGTTATAAAAAGTGTATAAAAATAATTTTATTTCAAATAGCTGCTTGTTAGTTATTTTCAAAGCATTGCATATGTATTTAAAACTCCAATATCATTGAATATAATAAATTTTTTATAATAGGATAAAAATTTTTTTTGCTTTCTAAGGAGACCCTCATAGATAATGTCTAGCTGCCGCTAGACAGTGAGGGGATTAGTCACACACACTTTTTTTTTTGCAGTTTTTTTTATTAACTTCGAATATTTTTCATTAACTTTTATTATTATTATTATTATTTTTTTTTTTTGAAAAACAAATGTAGCTGCTAATTCCATTGCTAATCTTTGTTGTTTAATGCTACCATGTTATTTGTTATGTTTTGTTGGTTTATTAAATATATATTTTAAGTTATCATGTTCCTTAATTGGAATATTTCGTCAAGGAAACTCATGGCACAACATTTCATGTGGCACTTTGATGTCACCAGAATGCAGAAATTAGTATTTACTTTTAGGGGTTTAGATTTAATATATTGAAGTTTAATTAAATATATAAATATTTATTTATGTTTTGTTATTTATAAAGTTTAGAATATAAAATATAGATAGTAAAAATACTAAATATTTTTTCTAGTGTTATTTCACTTTTATTATCTGTTTTAATTATTTTTTTCTAGAATCATTTAAATGCCGAAAAGTTCGTATGTGGTTTTAATGCTTCGCACGTTCTTCCACTTATAGAGAAGGTTCACCATTTACAAAATTGTCCTGACAATACTCTTCTTAGAGGAATGACTGCTAGTAAGTCTTTTTTTTTCTTTTTTTTTTGTAAAAAAGGAGTAAACTATAATTAGAATGATATAAAATAATGGGTTTGATAATCTTAGTCCAAAAAAAGTGTATTTGAATTTTTTTCTTCCCCATATATCACCTTCCTATTATATCTCCGGACTTTTCGTTATTTTCGACACTTCCAGATTTGGTCAAACTGTCAAAAAGGCTGTCAATGCGAAAATAGTTACATTTAAGGAAGAGATTTTTTCTCACCTTTTGGGGAAAATCTTTTATTTATTTTTTCAAATTTATAGTGAAGAATTTTCCCTTTTCAAAGAAAAATACTTTCTCAAGCTCTCTAAAAAAACTAGTTCTGTTGTAAAACTTTGTCCTTCTGCTAACTTAGTTAATGTGGATAGTCTTAGTCTACCATTGCTTGAGCCTGGGTTTGATTTCCTTTGATTCGGTAGTTTGATCAGACTCCATTTTCTCTAATCTTTTTCTAGCCTGAGCCTTCTTCTCAAAGTTACGTCAAAGTTGCTTCTTGTTCTTGCAGATCAATGTTTTAAAAAAAACTTGTTATTGCGCATGGTTTAGAGGTAAGGCAAAACAAATTACTTTCCTTTTAAGGAAGGAATAATTTTCTTGACGAGATTTTCAGAAAATTATCAGACTTAATTTAGATTAGCAGTACTTTGAGAAAATTTCAACAGAATATAAATTTTTGATTCACAAAAATATGCGCATCGACAATCTTGAGTTTCCCCATATTGGTGGAAGCAGCACACACCTGCATAAACAACAAACCTATTTGTTTTAAGACGCAAATTACTATGAAATTTTTTTTTTTCGTTTCAATTCAATATAATAAGTGCTCAAGAGAACTAAAAACCAGCACTGAATGCTCCATGCCTACGGAGAGAGGGAAGAGTTTTTCCCCTTCCAGTGAGTGTCTAATCAAGGTGAAAAGTTTTGGAGGATCACAAGCATTATCTCCTTCTGTGCACACGGAAAACTGTTTTTTTTTTTGTTTAAAAAAAAAAAAAAAAAAAAACAATTCTTTGCAAGACATTTGTTTCCCAAATGAAATGACCTTTTGACCAATTCAATGTTAGAAATGGTGCTTAAGAAGAAATTTTCGTTCTTATTTTTGAATCTTGAAATTTATGTTTTCGAAGTTTAATATCTTTTATATCTTTAGAAGTTTAATATCTTCGTTTAAGAAGATTAATATCTTTTATTTTGTGAGAAGATAAGTTGGTTTTAGAAAGCTTGTTTCTAATTAGGAATTAATGTAAAATATTATTGCTGCATTCCTCAATGTTTATTATAGTTTTTATTTTCAGAGGCTTTAGACCAGAACAATCCATTCAAAGGAAATAATTCTGTTCCTAGCTACACTGCATCCCTTCCTACTACCTGTGGCGAAGTTTGGGATGACGGTGCGTTTAACATTTTTATTTTTCTGAAATAGTAGTTATTAATTAGCATGATGTTCTTCCTCAAATCTGTAATTTATGTGTTAATCTATGCTATTCCTGACTTGCGAACTCTTTTCGAAATAATAAAAAGAAACTTACTCATAATGCTGTAAATATTTAAAGACTGGTCATGTTGCCAAAAAATTTAATATAAAATATTTTTAAGTCAAATATTTTGTGAAGAGTCTTTTATTTACAAAAAATATGTGTGAACTGTCCATTAACGAACTCAAACTTTTCCTAAAATCCACTAAGTAATGTGATATATCAGTTTTTGTGTTGGAAGTTTAAAAAACTTACTTCTGATTATTATATATCATCAAATGTGATACATTTCACCTCAGAGCATGACTGTTTTGATTTTTAGCTGCATACAAAATAATCTAGAGAGCTACTGCTTGTTATAGGCCTTAACTGTAGTTCAGAATCTTTTCTATCTTGACTCTATCCATTCAGATTTTTTTTAAATTTCCCTTCTTATGCCTGCACTAAATTTTTCTACTCAAAAACTTAAGTACACATTTGAAGACTAAAATATGTGAACTTGATTATAAATTAGTTTATTGCTTTTTCAAATATTAATTTAGTTTCTGCATTTTAGGACTGGAATCAATGGAGCCTGCTCCTGGATTTGTACCATCTAAACCGCCTCCTTGTGCAATAATTGAACCTCCTGCATTATCAAAACCAGCTGAAAGAAGGAAATTGTATCAGGAATTACATAAACGGCCTACTGAACATGAAAAGTAATGATTTACATTGTTATGGATGATCATTATAGAGTTAATAATATTCTTATTGCAAACATGTAAATTACAGAAATATTGTTTGCCGCTGTAACTGTATCAAATTAAGGATGTAAACTAAAAAATTTTAAAAAACATGTGTTAAAATTCCAAAATATTGGACAGACAAGTTTTATTAATAAAATGTTTCTGCACATGGTTACCTTTTTGGAAAAATCTAAAAATACCTTAAAAGATCAAATAAATTAACATAACTATTTTTAATCATTCAGTGTCTTATTTTAATCATTTTTAACATAAGTCGACTATTTCTTTTAAATCGGATCAATGTGCATAACGTTTGCCAACTCAGGTTGCCTAATAAGTTTGCTGAACAAGGTGTACAACTTTTTTATAGTTCTGTATTTTTCAGTAGTTAATGATTTAATAATTAATAAAATAATAACTAAGCTTAGATTAAGAATTTATTTTGTCAATATGTTAAATTCTGAGCGTGCCATTTTGATTTTTTAATTTAATTTTAGTTTTTTCAACAAAACTTTACTCTTGTCTCATTTGCTTTAACAGTTTTTGGATGACCACCTTTCATTTATGCACTTTTTTTTAAAACCTCCATTTCTTCATTTTTTCTATAAATTATTTTGTTTTTCAAATATTTAGATGCTTGAAGCTGTTACCAATTTTTTAAGAAAAAATGGCTTATTTTAAAAGTAGTAAAAAATATTGTTTTGCATTTTTGTTTCTTTATTGGATGGGGAAAAAAACATGATTTTTACCATTTTTAAACCATGATTTTGTGTTTACTATTAGAATGTGTTTGTACAAATATTTCTTTATTGATCATATGTGACCAAATGTCTCATTTTAAAATTTGTTAGTATTTAGATTTGTCTAATGTTCTGATTTTTGTAAAATATTTTGGTATTATTAATTAATATTTCTTTAAAAAGAAAATGAGTTAACTTAGTCTATAAAAGTAAGCAATTACTAATTGCATAGTTTTATAAATTCACTCTGATATATGTATAAATTACGCTTCATAAAAAAATATAAAAACTTAAAACTCTATGCTTAATGTTTCTTAATCTTGTTTAGAAGATCAAATTTGAGTAATTTTTTCCTAAAAATTTTTTTCATACTTTGGTGATTATCAAGAGTATATAGGAAAAAAAAAAGTTTTAAAACCATTTTCAATTTGTATTGAACCCATTGTTTCTTTGTTCGAATTACTTAATTTGAATTCTAATACATTTTGTAGAGAGAGTTATAGTATTAAATTAAAATCTCCAAATGATCATTAGATTGAAACTGCGCTTTTTTCAAGCTGATATTAAGTTCAATGTCTGGGGTACTATCAACATGCATTTTCAGATCAAAGTTTTGAATTTGTTCTTGTTTTTTGATTGGCTATAATATTACTAGTCTTTCGTCACCAGGATTTTTTACTTGCATGAATACGGAATAAATCATTAATCAACTAATAATAATTTTTTTTACATTAGCACTTGCTTTTTAACAAATCATGAGTTTTAGTTCTTGTGGTTGTGAATCTTATAAAGATATAATATTTCATAGTTAACCAAATGATTTTAATAGGAAAAGTACTATTATATTTTTATTATCGTTGTTGAGATTATCCTTATACAAAAACATTTTACTTTCTATAATTTTCTTATGTAAAAAAACCTTTTTTTAGTAGCAATTCCAATCCAACACCCGTAGCTGAGCCAAAATTTAATGTGCAAAAGTGCAGCAGGCAACCCAAAGGTCCTAGTGAGGTTTGTACATTTTGAATGTTTTTATATATGTTACTTAAAGTATTTCTTTAGGTTTTGACTATGGATTGTCTAGATGTGAAATTTAATTTTAGGGCCATCCGGATTTTCTATGACAATTATCTGTCCACATTATTTGCATTATCACTAACCAAATGTTGTCTGTTTTTGTTAATCATTTATTTGCTGCACTAATTTGATTAATTATGAATGATTAATTTTTATCATTTGGCTGTTGGTGATTGACTGTGATGAATTTTCAGCATTTGAACTGATTAGTGTCAAGTGAAAGTATCATGCATTAGACTTGATTGGCTTTATCAGACAAATTTTTCTTTTAACAGGAAATTAAAATAATTTGTTGTAGCAAAAGTTTTTTTCAACTTGGTCAATCATACTCAAATCATGAAGCGCCCTAGTTATTTTGTAAATTTTAATCAAAGAAATTTTAAGATGCATATAAAGTGAGGTTAGCTTGAGAATATTCTAGAACAATGTTTAATCATTATATTTAAGTGTTTTTTATTTTATTTTGGTTTTTAAATTATCAATAAATTTTCTGGAGTTAATTCATATTCTATCACTTTTTTACATTTAGGTTGAAAATAAAACTGCAAGTGAATTTCATCATCTTGGATTAGGCAGAGGTAATAGTCACTTTTTATCTTGATAATTGAAGTGTTATTACTATTTAGGATGATGCTTCATATACTATTATAATATGCACATTGACAAATAAATTAATAATACTATTAAAATTACATTATATTAGATTTAAGTAAATGTTTAGTTCTTTTAAATCTATATTAATATTACAAATATTATATATTCAAATATTTATTATTTTTGTGAATATTGTTATAGCTATAAGTATTTCTTATGCAAAACAGGTATAATATTATTTAGTTTAGGTTGCTACTTCAAATACTAATTTGATCATTGAAGGTTAGAAAAAAAAATTTTCTTGTCAATTTTTATCGGGTTTAACTGTTGGGCTGAGAAGTTCGTAGGCTGACATAGAAATTTTTTTTTTTTTTATATATATATAAAACTTTATTTTATTATTCAACTTAGTTTCCTTCAATTGCGATATAACAGTTATAGCGGTCATATAATTTTTCAATACCATTTTTATAGTACGATTTGTTTTTAGCCTCAAAATAGGCCTAAGTTTCGACGATTACTTCTTCATCGGCGCTAAATTTCTTTCCAGCGAGCATTCTCTTGAGGTTTGAGAACAGGAAGCACTTGGAAGCCCAATTTATATAATTTTTCCATCGTTTTCATTGACTTGTGACACGGTGCATTGTCTTGAAGAAACAGCACTTTCTTCTTCAAATGGGGGCGTTTTTCCGCAATTTCGCCCTTCAAACGCTCGAATAACACTATGTAATAGTCGCTGTTGATGATTTTTTCCTTTTCAAGATAGTTGATGAATATTATACCATGCACATTGCAAAATGCTGATTCCATAGCTGCCAGCTGACTGTTGCATTTTCCCACGCTTTGGGGTCGGTTCATCTCGTGCAGTCCACTCGGCTGACTGTCGATTGGACTCCGGTGGGAAACTATGGAGCCATGTTTCATCCATCGTCACATATCGATGCATAAATTCGGGTTTATTACAATTAAACAGCTTCAAACACAGCTCAGAATCATTTTTTGATGTTTTCGTCGGTAAGAGCCTCTTTAGGGTGTCCACTGCGTGCATCGTCGTTGGTGCTCATTTGACCTCGTTTTAACTTTGCAGACCACTTCTCAATGGGTGATTTTCCTGGTGCAGAGTCCGAATAATGTGTATCAGGCCAAGCCTTGGCTTCAACAGTTTTTATTTTCGCTAAAAAGTAATGCTTTATCAACACACGAAATGCCTTTTTACCCATTATTTTTAAACTAACAAAAGTTGCCTCACTAAAAATACCATATCTCACAAACTAATAGTCCGACAACTATCAAATTTAAACGCCTCTTTTGAAGGTTAGGACTAACTAAAAATCATATGGATTTAATAATAGTAGCGCCATCTATATGTCAGCCTACGAACTTTTCAGCCCAACTGTTATATATATGTGTGTATATATGTATGTATGTATATGTATATATATGTATGTATATATATATATTATATGTTAATTTTGTGTGTATATATATGTATATATATATATATATATTATATGGTAATTTTGTGTGTATTACTGCATATTATGGTTTTCCAAATGTTTTCTTGTAATTATAAAACCTTATGTGTAATTTAAGTGCAATCTTGTTTTCTTTAGGTGTTATTGAAAATAAAATAAAATTTTTTTAAACTTTATAATTTCTATATATATGCATTTATTTTTTTAAAGAAATATTAGTTTAAAAGTTTTGTTAAGAATAGATTAAGGAAAAAAAAAAGATTTTTAGAATTCTTAGAAAATTTAATGTTAAAAAATCAGCTGTGCTTTAACAGCTCTAGTATTATGATTAAGTGTAAAACAGTCTTGATTACATTTAGACTTAAACTTTTTATTATTTAGATACTTAAGTGACTTTCAAGTTGCCTTTCGGATTTAAATTTTACCGATGCTCAAGCATCAAGGTCTTGATATTCTTGAAATTAAAGGAAATATTTTATCATAATTGAAAGTGCTCAATATGTTTTACCATGTAGCTGTTACTTTTCAGAGAGTAATTAGTTTTAGACAGTATATTAAAATGAATGATTTAATAGAACCATCTTAAAATGTGCTCACATTTACAATATTGTAGATTAAGCTAACTAGAAAATTGAATGTTTAACAAAATTAATTGTTTTGTTTGCTACTATGCTATAAATGTATTAGAATGTACTCTCTTAGAGAGCAACTTTTTCTTTTCTCACATTTTTCAAAGATTTGTCAGATTTAAGCTAAGAAAAAAAAGAGACTAAAATGAAATAAAATGCTGGCTCTTCTTGGAACAAAATTTTTCAAAAGCATATAATATAAAAAAAACCATAATTTTAAATAATATCAGTGGAATGATTTCAAGTTCAAAGCAATAGTGTTGCACTTGTAAGACTTGTTAGTTTAAAGAAACAGTTTTAAACTTTGAAAGTATGAATAACAATAATTAATTTTAGATTACTTTGAATTATAACAATTGGTTTCATAACTTTAACAACTAAATATATTGTTATTATTTTGAACAATACAGTGTTGACTCATAAACGATTAGGTATACTTTTGAAAAATATTTATTCTGGAGCAATTTAAAAAATAGCTGGGGCGTTTTATAATGTGACTAATATGTTACTAGTGATTTTATGCTGATTTCCAAAGTAAATAGGGTGAATTTTGTCACTATAACTATTAATATTTTAGCTATTTATGTAATAAGTGTCATTAAAAAGAGTTGAAAAATATGCTTAACACATAGTAAATGGGTGACAATTTTTGAAATTTCTGCAATCCATACGAAATTTTTAAAAGTGGTAACAAAACTACTTTGTTTCCACTCTATTTTTCACAGAAATTATCCATTCATGATTAACACAAACGTATAAATGATTCAGTATATGCGTAATCAGTTCTACAATTGCTCATGATTTTTTTTCTTTTCTTAATTGAAGTTGTAGTTATAGAGACAAGTTTGCTCCAGCTTAGATGAAATCTTACCTATCACTTTTTTAATGTTCTTATCTCTGTAATACAGTTTTTCAAAAAGTTTCCCACATGTAATACTAATGTGTTAATACTAAAGTTGAACTTTCTGCTAAAAATTTAAACTAGTATAAATATTTTATGATGAGTTTACTGTTAATTTTAGAATCTCTACTGTGCTTATTAAAAATGATTTTACTAATTACTAATTTTCCTACTTGGTTTTTTTTTTCAAACTAATTAATTCATGGAAAAAATATTAATCTGAATACAGAAGTAGAAGGTTAGACTTGTACAACAAATATTTATATAATCTCTTAATACTTTAATAATTATAAAATGAATGGGTAATTTTTGTTTATGTCTTAGCTGTTTTGTATATTAAATACTATGAAAACTTCCAACCAATATATATATATATATATATATATTGTTTATTTATTCTTAACAGCTCATTACTGCCTTGTTATTTATTTTTTCGTGCATGATGTTTGTAAATTAAAAGTATCTTACCTTTTCTTAGAAACTTGCTTTTTATGCATCTGTTTAAAATGTCTGAAAGAAAAAATTTATCTATTAAAGAAAAAGTCAAAATTATGAAACTATCTTATATAAAGGAGAGAAAGTAATGCAATATCTCAGGGCTTGAAAAACCGCCCTACCTCGGCGGACAAAAATACCCCGTGGACAACAAATTTCTAGAGTCCGACTTCCGCGCAGATGGCCATTTTCCTGTTAATGTTCGTGATACATTTTCAATTTTCGTTATCTTACAAGAGTATAGCGCCTCACTTCTAAAATGACCCTCTAATCTAGAAATACAGCAACATACTGCGCATGGTGGAATTGATGTTTTCTCTGTCTGGGAGAACTGCAGCGGTTAAAAGAGGCTTTTCAGCAATATACTTACAAAAAAATTTTAAAAAAAAAACATTACGTACTGGTCTTAAACAAGAAGCTTTAAACGCAATTCTAAACATCTACCTAAATGGAAAAACCCTTTCAGATTTCTGTGCTGAAACCTCTGTAAATCATTGGCTTGATTGTGGAACTGGCAAATGTCATGTTGACATTCCAGATAACTTGACCTTTGTTATTTAAATTATTTCATGAAAGAAAGAAATTATTTCATAACAGAAATACTAAGTTTTACTATTAGTAACAGGTTGGCAAGGTTTAGGACAGAATGGATTAATCCACGGTTTAAACCCTGGTTTAAACCGTCCTGTCCAAAACTGTCTTAAACTGTTCAAAACCCTTTTACTTAAATTATGTCACAATTTTATCTGAACAATATTAAAAAGGTAAAATAAACATAGAACTAATAACATATTAATAATTAAATCTACTAGAAAATATTTGATTTTAAAAGTATAATGTTTTATTAATATTGTTTGACTCTTCAATTTAAACATTAAACAAAGGAAGATTAATCAGTAATCAAGTTCAATTGATCCTCTCATTCAATAGTACGACTTTGCTATACAGGCAAAGCTTTTAGGAACTAAGTGTTTAGTTAGTCATAAACAGGTTTATTTATCTATAGTACTATTCAAGAATACTTTTATTTCATTTGTGTTAAATTCTTTTAGCGTAGTAGTGATACATCGCCAGTGTCAGTAACTGAAACTGATGTTATGCCCTTCAAAAGTGTTAATACATTTCTCAGTTATTTTGTATTTCCAATTTAAACTAATATATTTATATTTAAAACAAATTTAGTATTTTTTTAAAATCATTATTATTATTTTTTAATATTGCATTATTTATCCTTATGCAAAAACATTATTTATCAGTATTAAAAGCATATTTATGTTTAAAGGATTAGGTGTTCACTTTTGTTGTTCAATGAATTGTGGAGCTTCAAAAATTATAAACATTTTCCTATTATATTGTATTATTTTCCATTAATAAGTTTAAGTAAATTGTGTAAAAAATATCAAATATTTATTGATACATGTAATTATTATGTGAGCAATGGTTACACCTATAGAATTTTTATCTTTCACCAAAGTTCAAGGTTTTGGACACTTTGAGACAGTTTTACCCAGTTTAGGACAGTAAAACCCAAGTGTCCTGTCCAAAACCCCAACCCTGATTAGTAACCTAGTATTTGTTATCCTAGTAACTACTAATTCATTGTGCAGTTTATATTAATGTTAGTAATAAATAAGAGAAAATTATATTTTTATTTATTTAGATGCTACAGGTTAGTTTCGAAGGAGGACTGCTACATTGTTGGAGAAGCTGTCCTCGGGGACGGGTAAAATTTCTGAGTTTTTTCGAGCCCTGCAATATCTAATCAAAATATGTAAAATGAAGTGATTAAAAAAATTTTTTATCGTGCTTTTTTTTTTTTTTTTTTTGTATTATTTAATTTGGATGTATATAGTGATAAGGTTTAATAAGTTAAATCTTAATGCATTGGCAATTAAATATTTCGTTTATGGAGTAGCTAATTTAACTTAAGTATCGATCATCATAGTGCTAATATTGTTAAAACAGAAGAAATAGTTTTATTGATTGTAAATGTATTAAGAAGTGTCTTTTATCAATAATTTGCTCATTCTCAAGTTCAGCAGGATTATGATTTTTTATTAAGATCTTATCTGATTTTTAACTATTCTTTTATACAGGCAAACCAGCTGTTGCACCTTCACGCATTGCTGCAAATATTTTCGCACCAGTTCCTGCCCCTCAATCTGCACCTACCAACACTATAAATTACAGTGCTGCTCTTTCTGGTATGAGCAAGTTGGGTTTTGGAAGGGGGTACTCTGCAACGCCTGGTAGGTTTATTTATCCAGTTTCGTTAAATTTTATTGGTATTTATAAAGTAATGAAATAATTTTAAAAAATATTTATTTGTAGCTTCTCAAATTTCAGAAGATGATTTCCCTGCACTTGGTTGTGGAAGAGGAGTATATCGAACCCCGAAAAATGGTAATATTTTTATATATATATACACCTATTTACTAATTTTTTGTGCAATATGTTGCAAAAAAGATAAATAAAATTTGCTCATTTTTTTTTCTTTTTTCATTTAGATATTAGGTACCCTGGCTCGAGAAGTTAAGAGATACAAAACCAGGTAATTCAAATTTTTCATTTTCATGTACAATGCACTAAAAAAGGAACGCTTTGGATAATTTTTGATTTAATGATTGATGCTTATTAATTCTATAAATAATTATTCAAAATTATTTTTTGGGTGAAATTTTCTTTGGATAAATGAATTTTATAACTGTGTGCATAAAGTTTTAAATTTGCCTTATAAATTCTTGAGATGTGGCGAAATGCACGAACAGTAAAATTACTATTAAGGGGCCCCAAACTTAAGACCACTTTTGGGACCATCTTTCCCAGATTGGTGCTACTATTGTCCAGATTGGCTATATTTTGAAGGTCAAAAATCCAAATACCCCGGAAAGTAGGTTTATGTGTTTGTTTTTGTGATTTAAATTATCATTTGCACTAATAATTTAACATATTTAAGGTTACCCCATGAAAAATTAGGATTGAATCATAGTACAACCTGAAATAAAAATTAAATTTTCAGAATCACTTTTATTGATAAAAAAATCATATCAATCAACCTTAAATTTCAAGGTTGTTAAGATTGGACTTTTTAAATTATTTCAAAATGATTTTGCAAGACAGTAACTTTTTAAATTTTTATTACAAGGTTCTTTTGAAGGACAGTATTCTTGGCTTTGGATATACTTAAATTTTGTCCTTTGCAAGATTTTTTATCACTGACTCTGCAGGTACTGTTGCTGTGCCACACATCGATAAAAATTTGATATTGAATGTATAGATAGAGCCGATTTCTATTAGGTTGTACTGGTTGACCTAGGGTGCATACTTTGTAGTCCTGGAGCGAAAGGATATATAATATTTTGATCGCTTTTAAAATAAATAAATAAAAAAAAATAAAAAAAAACTCTCACCAGTTGAATTACCCTTTCTCAAAACGCAGAATAAGTTTTTTTGGAGACTTAATATAAGGAGAGGAACATTAATTAAATATCAAATTATGTAAATAACAAAAATTTAACCGCTTGTGAAATTTTCATTATGACCATGACATAAATATCGCTATAGACTTAGATTGTTCTGCTTGAACTCGCACTACTGTAGGGGTTTGTAGTACGCATCTTTTTCCATGTGTCGCTCGTCTTTGGATGTTGTATCTTTTAAATTAGCAGTCCTCTGAAACCTGATAAATCATTTAAGCTAATCTTTCATTTTATGTAATTAATATCTAATTAAAGGATAAGGATTAATATCTAATTAAAATTTGTAGTTGAAGTGTCGTAAACTTTTGTTTATTTCGGAAATCTGTAAATATGAGAATGGCAAATAACCCCCGTATTCACTGTTGACTCTGACCTAACGTGTAAGTCCCAGTTCCGAAACCCCCGGTTTGGAAACTTCGACCGAGAATTCAAAAGAGATTTCACCATTATTTTTTTACTGTCTGTTTCTTAACTGCGGGCCACTTGACCGGCAGTTACAGGCATTTTCTTATTGGATTATAACTTGCATCCCGGTGGTAGATTTATAGCTGTATTAACAGTGTTTGTTTTCAATTTTCGTTGCTATTTTTTTAAAAAAGATTTCAATTAAAAGAAGAAAAAAGATTGCATTGAGTAATTAAATTTTAATCCCTCTTTTACTGGTCAAATAAAAAATATGTTTAGTTTAGTTTTCCTAACTGACTTGTATTGATGAGCAAGAGGGTCAGAGCTTTATTATTATGAATTTAGATATTCTATTATTATGAATATCATAAAGCCGCAAGCAACCATAGAAATGTAATTGAAATTCAATTAAAAATACTTTTGTTTCACACAATTATTTAATACTTTTATATTACACTATGCGATCATGTGGATTTTGCTAACTTCATTATCATCCTTATTTGCATATTTTTAATCTTTTTTTTTTTCCCCTTCGTAACATATTACCATTGAGAAGAATTTTTAATTTTTTTTATTTTAAATGAAATTGTGTAAAATAAACTTCTCAGTTCAGATAAGCATAAATCAACACATTCCTATTATTCAGAAGTTATAGATGACTATTATTGTGCTGCCATCTGTCGATGATAAGAGAGAATCGCCGTCGGTAATTTGGTGAATAAGATAAAAAAAATTTTAAAGGAAAATGTCATAATCTGAACAAATCTTCCGAAACTTTTAAAATTTAAAAAAAATCATGCCTTTACAAATTTAATTATTTAGATAATTATAAATGGAAATATATAATAGTTGTATAAATGCCCCATATGTCATAAAGTAGTCAGGCTATTAAAAATTATAACTAAAGACGAGCATTTTAATTTCATATAGTTTTAAGCAATAAATCTCTTCCAAATTATCTTATTTTTTCCAAATATTCAGCAGATTATTTTATGGTAATAAAATTCTAAATTTCCTGATTTGCAAAGATATTTGATGCAGATTATTGTGCAGTATAAATGCTACCTCGGATCAAAATTTGCATTGATTACATAATACTTATTTCAGCATAATTTCTAATATATATTTAAAATAATGTATATGTTTTTAATTTAATTAATAGCTTTATTTTATGGATTAAAAATTTTTTAAATTCTTTTCGTTACCTTCGTATCTAAATATTGCACATTATTTTGCCAGTTCATCTCTAAACTATTCTTATTTTTGGGCAAGATCTATCATCTCGATAGATATTATCAAAATATAAAAACATTTAATGAACTATCCTATTCTTTTTTAAATTTTATATTTCTTTCAAGTATCGATTTTTTTTTTTTCTTTGTAAAAAAATTTTTACAAAGTTAGTTAAATTATTTAGAATCTTCTTACTTACACTATTCATTTGAATTATTGAAGCCGCAATCTTTATTATCCACGATTTTTTCTAAGTTCGATTAAGCTTTGTAAGTAAGCTTTGTCACGATTTTTTCTTCTCGATTTTTTTCTAACGAAAAATTTCTTAAGTGCTGTAACGAGTTCTAATAATAATTTGAGAAATATATATAGTATCTTCTATAGAAGATATTAACTCAGGAAAATTTAATTTTCATTTTATTAATAAGCATTTATTTGATATAAATTAATTATAGTTAGGGGAGTGTCGGGTACCCCCGCCCACTGTCAATTTCATATGTATAGAATATTTTTTCAAGTCAATGGGCCATCGGACATTAATTGTTATATTAAAAAATGATTATTTTCAAAGTTTCAAGTTTTTATGCAGTTGGTAACATGGTAAACAATAGTTTTGAAAATATGTTGAAAACAGTAGTCAAATTTTTTAAATTTCTATTTTTTTAAGTTAAACTATTCTTTTTTTGGTTTATTCTTTTTGCATTATTTAATTAGATGATAAAGCGTAAAATAATTGATCTCATTGAACATAAAATAAGCAACCGAATATCAAAGGTGTTATTAAATTTTGACTTTATTAATAAGCACTTATTTGAAATAAATTAATTATAGTTACATCTAGTAAAAAAATTGATCTTATTAAACATAAAAAAGTGCAACCGAACATAAGAGGTGTTATTTAATTTTCATTTTATTAATAAGCACTAATTTGATATAAATTAATTATAGTTACATCTAGTAAAAACAATTGACCTCATTAAACATAGAAAAAAGCAACCGATCATCAAAAGTGTTATTTAATTTTCATTTTATTAATATATTTTCATTTTATTAATATTATGGTATGCTATATTTTTTTGAAGGCAAGGCAAAGATATAAATTAATTATAGTTGCATCAAGTGAAAAAAATTGACCTCATTGAACATAAGCAACCGAACATCAAAAGTGTTATTTTGAAAACATAAATAAATAAAAAATCTCCTTCGTATCCGCGGTTACTCAAAACGGGGAAATCTTCAGGTTAAAAATACAAAAAAAAGAAAGGAAAAAGAATCGAAATTCAAGACAATTAAAATTTTGAAAGAAAAAAGAGCAGAAATATAAAAAATACCGACGAAGAAAACGAAGTAAATAAACACTCGTTTACTGCGCATGCGCGCTTACTCTAACCGGGAATATCTTCAGGTTAAAGTTACTTAACTCTGGGTTAGAGTAACTCGCAGTTACGTACATGGTGAAATGAAATTTTGGACTCTAACCTAGAGTTTCCGTCGAAAAACCTGTTTTGAACTCTGACCGAGGGTCAATGGTGAATGCGGGCGTAAGTGAATGGAGAGAACCCTCCAATTTTCATCCAAAATATTAATGCTGAGGATTCATGGCAATTTACCAAAGAATGATGAATAAGAAGAGTCACAAAGCTGTGAATTCGTGTAGGCAGGCAGCTGGTAGCATGTAAAAAGTACAGTAAGACCTCGATTATCCGAGCTAATTGGGACCGCTAGTACCTCTGATATCGGAAATCTCGGTTAATAGAAACCATGTATAAGAACCATCCGTGCTTGCAAATTTAACTACTTTTGAAGTAAAAAACATTAGAACGTTTTTTAAATTATAAAAATAAACATATATGAACTTATGCTTCACAGCTAAAAAGATTTAAAAAGGAAATCAGCTCTAGTAGTAAATTTTAAAAAGTAAAATGGAATTTGTTTTTACTATATTTAGTTAAATATCGAAAGACTCATGCTCAAAATATTTTAGGGCAGTTGTCAGTGCTTGAACACCTTTACTGTGACTTATAGTCGTAGAATCCTCGTCTTCATTTTCAGTGTCATTAATGTCCGATGAAGGATTTACGGCTTATATGATTTCTTCGTCATTGAGAATTTCAAAATTTGGATGTTGATTTTCAACGTCCAGCCACTCGCAAATATCCTCTTCCAAAACTTCTTCACAACCTTCAAATCCATTTATGATCTCAAGAAATTCCCTGTCTGTCGGTGTGTTTTCCGACTGCTGGGATTCACCCTGTCTCCTCTTTTCAACAATTATTTTGTTGAATGAGTTATGAATTGTAGCTGGATTCACTAATTGCCATGGCTGGGCAACCATGCAGATAACATCTTTGACATTTATTTTTTTCAGTGCCTCATTTAGGTTTTCTTCGAATTCAAGAATATGAGTTATGAGTTTCTTTTTGTAGTGTCTCTTTGTTGTTTCAATTACCCCTTGATCCATTGGTTATTTTATCGATGTGACGTTTGGGGGAAGAGAAATGAAATTGCCCATATTTCTCCTGAAATGAGCATTTCTTCCGGATGACAAGGAGCATTGTCATCCGGAAGAAGGTGGAGATTTAGCTGTGCCAAATGTTCCTTTACATGCGACACAAAGTCATCATAGAACCACTTTTCAAAAATTTCGGAGTTAATCCAAGCAGACCTCTAATTTGTGTATTTCACAGGCAAAGAATTCACATTAATATTTTTAAATGATCTCGGCTTCTTTGATTTACCGATGAGAAGCAGGGGTAATTTATCAGTTCCACTTGCATTTGCACAAACTAGAAGGGACACTCAGTCTTTGCTCTTCTTGTTACCTGGGGGCACTGGTTTCTTCTTTAGATGCCCAAGTTTTTCATGGCATCATTCTGTAAAGCAGGCCAGTTCATCAGCGTTATAAATTTGATCTAATGTCAAATTTTTTTCCAATCATTTCTTCAAATCTTTCAATAAAGTCTTTAGCAGATTCTATATTGGCAGACAACTTTTCACCTGCAATCTCCAGTTGTCGAATTCCATGTCTCTTTTCAAATTTATCTAACCAACCTTGACTTGCAGAAAAACATTCATTTTCGTTTAATTTTTGGCTGAGAAGGAGGGCTTTCTCTTCTAGAATGTTCCCGGAAATAGGACTGCCCTGCGCACGTCGTTGCTTGAACCAAAGATAGACTGCTTCATCAAGTTTTTTTTGTTTTCTTTAATGTCGATCGTCCTTCTAAGACTTTTGACAAATCCATCTTTGAACAAAAAGCCTCTATTTAAGCTTTGTTACGTCTCCAATCGCTTACAGTGGTTTCACCAACTACAAATTCCAAAGTAATTTTTTTCAAACTCTCACCATTGATAATTCTTTTAATAGCCTCAAGCTTTTTACTGATCGAAACAACAACTCTTTCTTTTTTGGTTTGGCATTTTAAAAATGAACAACTTACTAGTGCGATGGTCAAATGTGAAGTGATTTAAGCAAAGGTTCACTACGAAATAGGGGATTCGCGGAAAAAAAAAGGCAAACAGAAGAATGTTATGAAACACAAATGCCTATTGTAAGAGTCGCCAATCCCCTCCCCCAACAGAGGGGGTGTAAGTGTCCGATAACATATTGCACCTGGTATTCAATAGGGTCACATGACCACTGTTAACAAAGCATTCATGGATGTTGTCTTCTCGTGGTGTAATATTTCTTGAAAGTTGAGTGCTTTTGTTGGGAAGAAGTGCCTGTAACACGGACAACGAACTAAAATGTGTATAATTTTTTCCAAGCTCATTTTGGAAAGGAGAAGGAAAAAAATTAGACTGCGTTATTGCCTCGGTTAATCGAGGTTCCACTGTATTTGGGCAAAATTAAATTTATATTTAATATGATATAATTAAAGAGGTTGAGGATATAATTGAAGTATAAATTATTCATAAATTAATTGTTTTTTTTTACTACAGGTAATACTTTTTAAACATTTTGAAAGTAATTTTATTAAAATTTTTCCAAGCTGATGTATAAGGTATAACTAAAATTTCATCTTATAATAAGTATAATTATTTATTGAAATGAGTTTTTCTTAAATTATTTTCAGGTATACTAATATGAGACAAAGTTTAATGATGAAAAAACTGTTAATCAAGATATTTTTATACTTTATTTTATGTAATGCTTGCTTATAGTAAGCTTTTAAAATTTTATACTATTTTAAAGACACTTGAAAGTTCCAGTATTTAATTGCTGTTTCTATTTTGTGTTACTGAACTTAACAGGTATAAGGTAATTCTGTATGTATTGCATTTGTGAAATTACATTTTAAAAAACAAGTTGTATATAAACATTGTCTGTGTTCGTATACATGAACACAGATGATGTTCACATCATTTTGATGGCAAAAACTTTCATCTCCCTGGTTAATTAATCCAAGGGTAGAGGTTATTAAGCTTTATATTGTGTATAATTAATTCATAATAATAATTCATAATTAATTCATTATAATATAATAATTAGTTGTGTATAATTAGTGCATTGCTCATTTTTTAGATATAAATTGTTTGCTAAAATAAAGTTGTTCAATAAGTGAATTTTATACAGGGTCATTCATAATTCCCTCTGTTTACTACAACCTTATTTTTACTACAACTGGCTTCAGTGGTACATGTTACTGCCCTCTACCGGCAACTGCTTAAATTGAAACTTGAATACTTTCGGAACAATTTCATATGTTCTTTTTTGCCATATTCATCTTCGTTTTTTTTTTACTATAACGCTTCGAAACCCTGGAGGGAATTATGAATAACCCTGTATATTGTTAGAGCAGTTCAAATAAAACAGCCCTGTTCAATTTTATGCATCTCAATTTATTCATTTTTCAAATTTTATTTTATTTAAATTAAGTCACGCTTCTTGAATTGTGTAAATTTTTTTAATGTTGACTAAGATTCTTAATTATTGCCTAGCTATTGTTCGCTTACTATTGTATTGACTGAAAATTCAAATTTGTAGTTATTTTTTTCAAATGAATTTTCTTTTCTGTTTCTTGTGATAAACAAGTGATTATTTGACTTTTTTAGAGATATTTTTCTAAATTACAATTGAGTATGGCTGAATAACTTCTACCCTTAATCTTCAATTCAACTATTTTTCTTGCATTAATATATTTTGTATTACTACTAAATTGTTTTCATGATTGAAAGTTATAAAATTTTCTGTTGAAAATTATATTGGGCATTAGGGAGGTAATTTATAATAATTCAGTTACAGTTAAGTTTATTCAAATAAAAATATCTGAGCTTCAACTTTTTTTTTTTTTTTCTGTCAAACTAGTCATTATCTTTTAAAGAATAGTACAAATATAAAGTATATAAAATAGTTTTTAATAAAAAAATTTTTTAAAAGGAGCCTCCCATAATTACCTATTTCTAAAAATGAAAAGTTAAGATATATATATTTTTTAATTATAAATGGCGTTTGTTGCATTTTGATAGTTGAAAAACAAAAATTTGTTGTAAATCAGGGGTGATTGTATTCCGGGTATGACAAAAAATTCTTACATTGAAATTCCAAAAAATTCTTTTTGTATCATTCTTCCAGGTCTAAAAACTAGGTACAGGACATGTGATTTTTCCCTAAAAATTGCTAACATCGCATTTCCAAGACCATTGGTTTGCAGACTTCCGCGAATCAAAAACATAATCCGACAAAACTTTGAAACTTTTGCTATATCCTGTTAACGAAATGTTTGCATACACGTCATTCTTCCGCCAATTTGATTCTTTTGATTTGGCATATTTTTGTCATTTTGAATATTTGAAACTGCTCCGTAATCTGCTAATATCAAGATTCTTATTCACACAATTTTAATATCAAATATCGATTTTAGTGTTAAGCAGATTAAAAAAATATGCGTTGTTATTTGTATTTTCTGAATTTAAAAGTCGTACATCGCTATTCCTATTCATGCGGTTTGTATTAATGCGTTTTCATAACCCAATATCACGATTCGTATTCACAAGAGCTTAAGATCCAATATTGCGATTCGTATACACGAAATTTTAAAATCCAATGTCGCTATTAGTGTCCTTGTTCTTAAATTCAGATTTTGTGTTTCATATTCACACACTTGCATTTTCAAACAGATTTTCGTAAATATATTAGATTTAAAGACTATGCATTGTGATAAGTATTAACGCGATCTAAAAATTCATCACAATTTGAAACAATATCTCGATTCATATTCACGCTATTTCAAAATCCAATATCGCGATTCATATTCTAGCGAATTTTAAAATACAATGTTTCGGTTCTTATAAGAAGGAAGTTTTTCTTGAATTGGTTACTTTAAAGGTGTGATATTTTTCACTAGTAGGTAATTGTTAGTTCAAAAGAATTATGTTAAACATGCATGGTATATAAATTACTTAGATATTGATTTTTTTGGTGTAAAATTTTCAGAGTTTTCACTTTGTGTTACAATCACCCCTGGTAAATAATTATTTTGCTTTTAATATTCAGTGGTAATTCTTAACCTGGTTATTTTTTCAAGTTGTCTGTTAAAGCCTGTGATATAAAGTTTTGAAATGGTTTGTCTAACCTGTGATGTTTATATCTTCAAACAACATTGTTTTGTTATTTGAGTAGTTATATTGTTCTTGTACAATATTTTGAGAAAGATTAGTTCATTATATAAAAACTTATAAACAAAATATTGTTCTGTCATTTAAATACTTTTATTGTTCTTGTATAATATTATTGCAAAGATTAAATTATCATTACATAAACAGTAAAATAAACTAAGATACTTGAATGTTTGTTGTTTTTATTTTCACAGTACACATTCTGATTGTGGGCATTAATAATTTTGTGAGATTGTCTTATCTCTATAAATAACAATCCAAATTTTAATATAAATTTTGAACTGCTTTGAGGCCTGTAATTCTTAAAATATTGGTTTGAGCAAATCTATCTTTAAATGATTAAATAGAAATAGACTCTTTGCTTGATGCATAATGGAATTTTTTATTGGTAATAAAAAGATCTGCTTAAAATTTGGAAAAAAGTCATAATATTTTGTAACATAAAATTGTTCAGTAGCATAATGAAGGGATAATTGAGAAATGTGACAAACAATTATAATTATTTTGATTATTAGTAGTACAATAGCACACTTGAGAGAGGAAAGAAACCACTGGATTGCACATCCAAAGACATGGACTTAGCTGAAAATTTGCTAATTTTTCTAGAATCAATAGGTATCTAAGAATAACAGAGCAGACATGTATAAGATACACAAACGTCGTTCGAAAAATTTGTCACAAATGTGGAATTTTTTTTACTATTACTAAAAAAATCTGCCTCTTCAAAGATTTTCTTTTTGGAATTCCTGAGAAACAAAAAAGATAAATTTTTACACTTTTTCCTACCAAGGCAAACTCAATTTAAAATCACACACCACAATTCTTTTTTATGTTATTTAAGATCACGTGTCTTGTTCTGTATTTTAACGATTTGATATCAAATATAGTGTTTTGTATTAATACGATTCAAAAGTCACTATTATGATTGATGTTCAAGTGACTTTTAAGTTAAACATTGGAATTCATATTCACGTGATTTTAAAATGAAACATGAAAATTCATATTCACGTGATTTTAAAATCAAACATTAAGTTTCTTATTCACAAGATTTTAAAGCTAAATGTTGTATACACGTTATTTAAAAATCATACATTGAGATTCATATTCACACAATTTAAATGAAATCTTGCATCAATAATTTTATTAAAACTTTGTTAACTGTGGATAAATGCTTTCTACATACTTTTTTCTTCCTCAAAGCTCACATTTTAAGTTTTTTTTTTTTTTTTTTAAATTTTTGCACTTAAAATTTTTGGATTTCTATTATCAGCTTTTTTATTTTTTACCATATTCATCTCTGTTATACATGATCCCACGGTCCTTGAATTCCCCCCCCCCCTAAATTTAGGTCCCTGAATTCATCCAATACTGCCGGCGGCCCTATTTATAAAACACCCACGGATCTTTCTGTTTTGTTCCCGAGCTCTCTCACATGGTTTTTGGCGCCACCGTTTCTAGCGGGGCCTAGCGCGGGAGCATGGCAGCCAATCAACGCGTCCTGGCCGGGACTCCACTTTATCTTCTGTCGCATAGGCTTAGATTCAAACTGCGTAGCTGCCAACCATTCCACATTTTTACTTATTTTAGATGTTTTCTCCGCTTTTGTGCACAGAAGATAAGATTTTCCTCATTTTTACCCACCTGCCCGATAGCTCGTATTTTCGTAATTCAGACGTCACTGCTTCAAACAAGCCTTTTAAAAATTCCAAGCCCAGGACAAACATTTTGATTATTATTCACGCACGCGATTTTAATAGCAAACATAGTTTTTCTTATTTACATGACAGGGGTCTGTTTAGAAGAAATTTGGGTCCGTTAACGAACCCTTCACAAAATATTTTAACTTAAAAACGGACCCTTCACAATTTTTTTTATCTTCATTATTGTTTTGTTAATTGAATAAACCCTTCCCAGGGCAGAAAACAAGAAAGATGGATGTAAACGAATTAAGTTTTGTCTTCGGCAGACGATTCTTCCATTATTCGTCCGAAATTAATATTCTGCGTTCAGCAGTATAGGCTAAATACCAATTATTTGTATGTTACATCTCTAATTTAGTAGCAGCAATTGCTGTTTATTTTTGAAAATTTAATTTTTTTAATTATAATTTTACAGTGCTGATCATAATCTATGGATCTTTAGGATGACAAAAGGCAAGAATTTAAAACTTTTTCATTATTTTGAGAAAAAATCACGACCTAAAATTAGTGAGGTGACAGCATCTAGTACCAATGTAAGTTTTTCTGTTGAACAGAAATGTGATCCTTCCGCTGAAGAAAACGTTTCTAGCATAGCAAAATCTGATGAATATGAAAGTGGCCCTCAAAGTGTTACTTCCCACCCGTATGACATTGGACTTTTTTCAGAAGATAGTACACGCGAGGATAAAAAAAACTGGATGTGATAAAAAATGTTTGAGAACCCAATCCAGCATTTGTTTCTCCTGAAAAAGAAAATTGAAATTTCATTTCAAATGGCTTTATCGCTGGAAATGGCTTTCATATTCAGAGGTTAAGGGTGGTGCTTTTTGCAAATTTTGCCTACTTTTCGCCCCAAGTGGTGCCGGTTCCAGCAAGCAACCTTTAGGCCAACTGTGCGCAATGTAAAATTTGACAACTGGAAAAAAGCAGTTGAGCGATTCTCTGAGCACGAGAAATGTCTTTATCAAGATGTTATAAAAGAACTAAAATTAATGCGTGAAAATGCCACTGAAATATTCAGCTCTTCTTCTCTTATGCAAACAAGCATTGCATAATCCCTAGAATAACGGGAAGACAGAAAAATCGCGCTAATTTTACCTCGTCGATACCCGAAACATGTTTCAGAGTTAGTGTATTTATTCCATTTATAGAAAATTTTACAACACAATTAGACTTCAGATTTGTATCGCATCGTGATATTTTGAAAAGATTTCAGTGCCTTCTTTCTGCCGATCCTTTCATTTGCCAACCTTCAAACATAAAGGCTTTTGAAGCACTAGTGGAATTCTACGCTCAAGATTTGGATACCTGTAAAGAAAGCCTTAAGTTTGAACTAAAACTCTGGTATAAAAGATTAAAAAGGATTAGTGAAGACGGAGGTAGTGTTCCAAAAACTGCGGCAGATGCTTTTAGAATGCGCAATAAAGATAAAACACCAAACATTTTCAAACTCTTAGAAATATTGGTCGCTCTACCTGTTTCAACGAGTGCAAACGAAAGATCTTTTCCGACTTTGCGCAGTTTAAAGACTTATTTACGCAATTCAACGGGTGATAATAGAATGAATGTATTGGCGCTGTTAAACATTCATAGAAAATTTACCCCTGCTGTAGAAGACATTTTAAACGAACTTGCAAAAAAAGCACGTCGCTTGGACATTACTGTATAAATCAATACATTTTTAGCGTGTTTGTATACTGGTTTAATTCTTTATTTTTTGGTAGGTTATTTTTTGGTCAAAATCTTTGATTTTCTGTAGAATATTCACATTTATACGGTTATTATTTAGGTAGCTGTTACATTATGAGTAGTTTTTTCTGGCTTGATTAATTACTACTTTTTAATAAAAATAAAATATTTTACCTCTTATTATTAAAAAAAAAAAAAAAAAGAAAGAAATATATGTTCTTAAACTTAAAAAATCAAATCAAAATTTAACTAAACAATGTTGTCGAAATAAAAAGTCAAAATTGTCTAGCTGTCTAAATTAGGGAAATAATAGTGCTTTATTACATACTCTAATTTCTTTTAGTAGTTTCAGAAAATTATGAACACCCCTCTTGAAAAAATTCTGCGTACGCCACTGCTGGACTAACCCCTGCATGATTTAAAAGTTACGCGTTGCGATTCTTATTTACATGATTCAAATATCTTGCATTGCAATTCTTATTTACGATATTTAAAAATCCAATATCACGATTTGTATTTACGCGTTTTTAAAAACCTATGTCTTGATTTTTTCATGCGGTTATAATATCACACATCGATCTTCGTATTTATACGTGATTTTAAAATAAGGCATTAGGATTCGCATTCACACGATCTAAAAATTATGAATCATGATTTTTATTTACGCGATTTCAAAATTCTATTACGCAGTTTGTATTTGCTCATTTTTAAAATTGAATATCGTGTTTAATATTCGTGTGATTTCAAAATCCATTATCGTGATTCATATTCACGTGATTTTAAAATTCAATAATGCTGTTTGTATTCACGCGATTTTTAAAATCAATTATAGCGATTCTTGTAAGAAGTAAGTTTTTTTCTTAGTATCACTCAGTATATAGTTTTTAGTTACTATAAAAGTAACTGTTTTTCTATCGACAACGTAAAATTTACTGGCGTGGAAATTCAGCTTTTTTGTCCTTGGGCCAATCTCATCCCTGACTATAAAAAGGGATGTCTATTTTCTCTTCAATTTTTATAACAATAATTATTTTCAAAATGCAAGGGGCAGAGTTTTTTTTTTTACATCAAATCATAGATTGTGCTGAAAATGATTTTGTGAATTAATATTTAAAACCAGTAGGGTTGTTTTTAAAAAAATATAAATGATAGTCCATAATACATATACTCTCTTCTCTATATATAGGCAAAGCATTTAGGTATTATATTTGAAATTAATTATTGCCATAACAAGCATTGTAGCTTCTAGTGCAGGAATGGGCAAACTACGGCCCGCGGGCCAAATGTGGCCCGCCGGAAGTTTTGATCCGGCCCGCGGATAGAATTTTAACTTACAGATCTGTGGCGAATATAAACTACATAAATTATACATCCATTCATTCTCTTGTCTACTTTGTTTAAAGCTATTTTTGCTCTTTCTTTTTTAACAAAGTACTAATGACTTTTTTTGTTCTAAAAAGCATAAATTGATGGAAATAGCTGCCACAGACAGAATTATGAAGATAGCTTAAAAAAACTCCATTTTGAGTTTGAACAAAGATTTCAAGATTTCAGTGACATTCAAACAGAATTAGATATTTTTACCAAGCCTTTCAACGTAACTTGTTAAATAGTGAGGTCGGATTTGCAGCTTGAATTAATTGAGTTCCAATCTAACAATCATCTGAAGAAGTTGTTTCTAAGTATGCCAAAGTTTGAGTTTTACAAATCATTACCAAAAGCTAGCCTCCAAAATTGAATATCTCATGCCCAGAAAATCCGTATTATATTTGCTTAATCTTATATATGTGAACAAATGTTTTTAACTATGAACCTTAGAAAAAATCCTTTTAGAAGTAGACTAACAGACAAGCATTTAGCCTCGTTCCTTAAAATAAGCACATCTCACTTCGAACCTCAATGTAAGGAACTTTCAAAAATGAAATCGCAATTTCATTCATCTTATTAAATATTTAAATTAAAACTTGAATCTAGTTTTTTATTAATTTTAGAAGTTTGTATTTGGCCCACCATACTTTTCCCCCCTTGATTTTTGGCCCTCAACCAAAAAAGTTTACCCATCCCTGTTCTAGTGAAATAGAAGAGAATAAATTTTAAGAAAATTTTGTTGAGGTGCTTGAAAAGTCCTTGAATTTCAATCTCATCATAAAGTGGGAATCCTGTTATACGAATCAATATAGATTACTATTAAAATAAAATATTTAAAAAAAAATCTGATTTTTAAATGAATTTTACCAAAATGAGGTGGCGAGAAACAAGTTGAAACCAGTTACAAGAGTTAATCAATGCATACAGAAAGTTTTTTGAGATTTTGTGTTCGCAAATAGTTTTTCATTTTATCTATGTCTGTAGCTGAGGATAAATTTAGAAAAAAAAAAAAAAAAAAAAAATACTTGGACGTTCTTTCAATTAGCACCAAAAAGAGTTGTAAAAAGTCATTTTCAAATATTTTCCAGATAATTTTGTACATAGTAATTTTTAATACTGATAATTTCTATTGACTCTGGTACAATTTATGAAGCAAATTACCTTTTTTCCTATAACCTCCTAATGAATGATTCAGATTCTAAAATAGAATAAAGTGTTCTCTCTAAGTGGTTTTAAAAGGGTGGTCTGCCTTCCCTGTCCTTTGATCCCTATAAATGTGCTTTCTTAGTAAAAATAATTTTCCATCCCTTAAAAACACTGCCTATTTATTCATATTTTTTTTTTAACAAAAAGTAATTAACTGCTAAAATAACTACGCACAAAAATTATCTTTGTTAATAAGTTTAATTCTGATTACTATTACAAATATTTGCTTTGAAAGTCTGGTTAAATTTTTATAGACTTCTCTTTTTTTTTTCATTTGAGTATATTAATGAATTTTTTAAGTGATTTTAAAATAAGTTTTTAAATTTTTTTTTAAAAATGCACTTTTAAAAGTTAATCAGTTTAAAGTTTCAGTATATATTACAGAAAAAATCTTTTATGCTCTTTATCAAAAAATAGTTTTCTTTTAATTAAATTTTTTTTTGTTGGAAAAAAAAATATGCACAGAGATTGTCTCTGCCTTTAATTATTATTTTGAAACTGCAAAATTTTCTCTTTAGATAATGAGTGAAAATTACTTTTTGAAATTTACACATAAAATAGTATAGGATGGTAACTTAAAAATTGTTGAGGATCAAAATCAGTTATTACATGATATTACACATTTTGATAAATTTTTAATATGTTAAAAGAGTGCCCTTTCAAAACTCAAAGTGCCTTTTACTATGAGCAAGCATCCTGCCCTTTTTTATTCCTAAGGAGAACTCTTCTAGAATAGATAGACAAAATCTGAAAAATTTGTTTTATTTCTAAGCTGCATTGACAATTAAATGTAACCATTGAAATGGATTTTCAGCAATTTTCCAAATTTGGCAATGTACTAGATTTGCAAATGCAAAGTTATTGGGCATAAGGAAATTTAAAGACTATTTTTTCTTTCCATTTAACGAAATTTTTTTAATTTGGCAATATATGGAAAAAAACCAGAATTTTCTCCAATCAATTTTTCTACTAATTGAAAACTTTCCAAAATTTTGTTACAACTGTAATTGTTTTTTTAAAACTCTCAAAATTTAAAAATAAATAATTTTATTTCTTAGAACTATTCAACTAATTCTGTACCTAAGCACATTAAAATATGCATTATAAACAAGATATAAACTATGGGCATTCTTTATAAAATGAAAAAAAAAAAAAAAAAAAACCAATTGCAGCATTTATTAACTAATCATAGAAAAAAAAATTATTTTTTAAGTTATCTTTGAATAAACAATTTAGTAATATTTCAAAACTATTCCAGTGGTTAAAATAATAGGTATCAATGTTAGAGTAAGGAAAAAAAAATATATATAACTCAATTTTTACTAATATTTATTTTATGCTAACTATGTAAAACACACAAGATTAAAATACTAATAAATATCTAAACATCATCAAATTTCTTTGTAGCCCCTTCACTTAACATAACACTATGCACAGCTTCGTTCATTTTTTGGGTGTATGAGCGTTTATTTGCCCAGTTATAACGACAGTAAGTCCAAAAACACAAGGTTGAAGCCACAAAAGAATAAACTGCTATGTCAGTCGACTTCTTGGCCTTGCTAGTGAACAGGAAATGCCCTAAACCAGCAGCTAGACCAGTATAGATTCCATAACTGAAAGATTTCTTGAAACATGGTATCTTTTGTAAATCAGTACCAAAAACTGTAAATTCTCGGTCGCTCATATTGAATGCGTATTATCGTGAAAAATTATATAATATATAAATTAAAATTCGTTTTACATTTGTCAAGTGTACAAAAACAATTTGCACGAACTCGACATTTGAAGTTACTGCATTGTTTTAGTAAAATTATTAAAACTGCAAATCGCTAACTTCTAAACTTTGTAAAAAGTAGTCAAATACTATTTACTGAATTTATTTGTAAGCAAGACTTGAATTTCTATTTCTAGCAAGTTTCCGGCTGTTTAGCTTTGCTGCGCTTAAATCCTATTATGAATTTTATTTTTTTAGAATTTCTAACTAATTGTTTTAATACAAAATTAATTCCCATTTTTAGGCTAATTTGAAAAAAAAATCTTTTTTATAGGATCTAAATCATTACTTTGATCAAATGTTTTTAATTTAAAATAAACAAATCTTTAGAGGGCGCAGTTTTCTGGCGATTTTCTGTTCCCCTTTCTTCCACCCCTCTCTCTTTCCATATCATAACAGCAGTATTTGTTGTGAAACAACTGAGCGTGTTTTAACAACTTTGTACATTTGAACTTCTTTGTTTACAAGTTTACGCTTAATTACTTATAAACTTATATGAATTTTTAATTAAGTATTAAATTATTTATTTTCTAATGGATTACTTTAGAATAAATAATTTACAGTTCAACCAGGACCATGGTCAGTTTTTAATTTAAATACAAGTTAATTTTTTTCTTGCTCTTTGTTCAATGCGTCATTGTCTTTGTTTCCTTACAAATAAACATTTTTTTTATTCCACGCATTTTTTAAAGTTTTTTTTTGTTACTTATAACAAAAAATGATAGCTTTAGTTATAAATATTTGTGGTTTTTTCTGGTCTAGAAATTTTGGCGTCACAGAGGTATTAGGTATACCCTGGTATCTGTAAATTTTTAAGATTGATATAGTGTGTAATAAAGTTATCTTTTTAATCCCTTTTTTATTTAAAATTTCTGATATAGTTATGCCATAGTTTTGGTTATAACAATAAATTATCCGTTTTCCTGTTTTTATTGTCTCTTAGAAAATTGACTTATGCTATCTGTGTTTAATATGAATATTTCTACAAGTAAGAACTGAGTTTCTTTTTTGTTTAAATTTTCTAAATTACGTATAATGATAGTACATAAGCTGTTTCAAAGTAACTTCATTTATTCCAAGAGTAAATAATTTTAAATTTATATTCATAATTATTTAGAATAGTTTTTAGCTTTATTGCTCTTGTTTATTATATTGTGGGGAGATTTTAATACTCGACTTTGTCAACTTTCATCTATATAAAGGTACCTCAAGATAGAATCAAGTTAACAAGTCTTATAAACTAGTTAATTGGTATTTAATATTTATAGTGGTAGTTACACCACATTACTCCCCTTCCTGAATTTTATCTGAGATAGAATTCGATGAATGATTACCACTAGTTGATTCATGCTATTTTTTTATATATTTTTTGCTCATTATATTTTTTCTTCATTTTTTTTTTTTTTTTTTTTTGTTAATAGCATTTTGCTCATTTTTTTCCTTCATTTTTTTTGTTTAGAGCACTTTGCTCATTTTTTTTTTAACCCCTTCATTTTTTTGTTTTTTTTTAGAGCATTTCACAAATTTTTTTTCCCTTCTCAATATTGTTTATTAACTGGGAGACTTTATTTACTTCACCGGATTTTTCTTTTCTTTGAGCAGTATATATTTTTTTATTTAAGCAAATCAACTGTTTTTAATGTGGACCATCCATCAATGTTGACGTGTTCATATCACGTCTGAAGGTCACCAATGTGGGGAGATTTTAATATTCGACTATGTCAACTTTCATCTATCAAAAGGTACCTCGAGATAGAATCAAGTTTGCATGTTTTATATACTAGTGAATTGGTATTTAATATATATAGTGGTAGTTACACTACAATATCATTATAGTTTGGTTTTGTGCTATATTTTTTTAAGTTAAATTTTTTTATTATTTTTCGGTTGTAATAACTTACTCATTTTGCAATCTAAACTTTGTACAAATTATAAATGCATATTAAATTTTGTTTTTGACAAATTTTGTTTCTCATACATGAAATTAATAAAAAATCTAGGTTGCTTTTCATGTTCTATGGATTCTGGAGCCAGGATTTACAACATGGAACCTCTTAGGGAGCTTGCACATTTAGGTAAGAATTAGACTCTGCTAAGAAACATAACTACCTGAAATTAATAAGCATAGCAGCTAATACAATGAAACCTCTCGGGAACGACCACCCTCTGTTCGACAGTAGAATGGTTGTTAATGAAGATTGGTTGTTCTTAGGGGTTACCTTCATTGACGTCAACATGTTGTGGAAGGTGCATGATTTTTTGCAAACGATTTTAATTTTACTCTACATAATTTTCTTGGTGCGGAAATGCCACTTGTGTTGACTTAACTGGATCGATGACTAAACATTAGTGTCAATAAAAATGACTTTTACTGATAGAATTAAGTGTAAAAACAAATTTACTGATTATGAATGATAGAATTGGGAGCATCGTCTGTAGTGCACTCTGACTGCAACATGGGATTGTTGATCTCTTTCAGAGATTGCTAATAAGACCTCTTTAAATAAGAGCCACTCACAGATATTTTGAATACATTTGAATCTACTTATTTTTGTGGATACTTTTTGCTTTGATATTTTTCGTGCTCCCTTATTTGGCCTGTTCGGCTTTTGGGGCAGAGGTTTGCCAGGTCACTTGTTCTGATGGTGTCTCATAAAGGTTTTCTTCAGCGCAAAGTCTATGAAAAAAAATGCTGTGCCTCCCAAAAGTAGTTTCAAATTAAGAGGAGGTCGCTATACAGAGGTGGTTCTTCCTTTAGGTTTCACTATATATTAAATAGGTATATAACGAATATTCGATCACTATTCAGTATCTGCCCTTTTCTGACTGTTTCGCCAAATATTCAGCCTAATGTTTAGGTCAAATATTAGACAAAGTTTTTTTCTTTTTTTTGTGGGGATTTAAAGCATAAACTTAAATTTATTATTATTTCTTTATTATACATTATTAGAAATAGTTTTTACTCATTTGATAAGTTCGGAAACTTAATAATTTATGTTCTGAAATATATATAGAACAATGAAATATATATTTTTATACTGAGCTTGCCCCATAAATTTTGTATTGTTGATTCTTTTTATAATACTATATCCAGGCTAGTCTATTTTGTCCTGTTTTGAACACTTTTTTTTTAAGAATTGATAACTTTTTTCGCTTTTACCGTTTTTCTGTTTGAATTAGCCAGGCATTTTAATGGAACGTTTCATGTAGACTTAATTTTTTATACTCACTATTTTCCTGTATGGTAAAGCAGATAGCAGATAATGTAGAAAAGTGTGATTCTTTATGTTAAAGTTACATTTCAGAGCTAAGAAATATTTTTCTGTTCTTCTGTTTTTTTAACTTTTTTACTGTAATTTTATTATGACTCAGCATTTTTTAAATAGCGTTTCTAATGAATGCTATTGTTTTGTGGTCACTTTTTTTCTAAAAATACATCAGAGTAAAAAAGTTAAATTGAAATGTTTCAATTTTTTTAAAAAGTTCAGGATTCTTATTTTGGTTTCCATCTATCATATTTTTTAAAAAACTTACGTTTTTATAAAAGTTTCTATTATGACGCAGCAATTAAGAGGGTTTCTATTACACTTTATTCTTCATTTTTTCTTGAAAATATGGTAAATCGGAAAACTGAGATTTAAAATTTTCTTTTTTAAATAAAGATTGGTTTTTATTTTCTAAGTTTTGCTGTTGTATATAATTTTTTTTATGGGCATTTTTATGATAGCAGTGCCTTTTTATAGGCATTTCTGACTAATTATGTCTTTTTTTTTTAAAAATGTTTTATGAATAAATTTTTTCTGGAAAATATTACTTCTAGCATTAAAATTTTGTTTTAAGAATTAAGAGGGTATTTTCTTCTTAGGAACTTTATTGCTTTAGTTATTTTATCTTTTAAAACTCTGCTACTCCCTTTTTTATTTATCCTAAATATTTCTTATATTACTGTCTTATTATCTTTATATTATAATTATTTTTCCTTTCCCTCCTCATACCAATTACATAGTTAAGTTTTGATTATTTTTCAATAGTGATTAAACTCTTTTATATATAATATTGGTATATATAATATTACTTCATATTATTATACTTTATTTTATTACATTTCAAAACTAGTTTTTTTGAACTGCTTTGGTCATTTTATTGTATTTTTTTATTTAAAACTGCTGATCCATAACTAATTGCAAAGATACAATAATTCAAGTTTAGGGACCGTCCACTAATAACTCATCGTTCAGACTTGAAATCTTGTGTAATAATTTAATCATCAAAGAGAAAGAAAACTCACATTTATGCTGTCAAAATTGCTTTTGTAATATGCTTGATTGCTAATTGGAAAATGATGTTGAAAATAAAGTTATTAACATTATTGAGTAGTGAATTTTTTTCTTATATATTTTATTTATTGCGGAGCCAAAAGTACATTTAAATGTATTGTTATTTTAAGTGATAAATTTCTTTTTTTATTTTATATTTTGATAAATTTATTTATAGATTATGATGCATTACCCTGTGTTATCATTTGTTTATTCAGAGTTCTCCTTAGAAATAAAAAAAAAGGCAGGGCGCTTCCTCTTTGAAAAGAGCGTTTTGAGTTTTAAAAGGGCACTCACTTAACATCATGAATATTTATCGAAATGTGTAATATTTTGTAATAATTAAATATTTTGCTCAACAATTTTTAAATTATCCTTTCATACTATGTTAAGAGTATATTTATATTGGTTTTTCTCACTCATAATAAAAAAAAAAGAAAAATTTGTAGTTAATAAAAATAATTAAATGCATGCTAAAAAGCAATCTCTGTGCATATTTTTTTTTTGTCAAAGAAAGTAAACTAGCAAAAAATGATTGATAAACAACTTGAAATCTTTTTTTTTTTTTTGTAGTTTAAACTGAAAATCAATATTTAACAATGCGTTTTTTATTTTTTGTAAAGGTATTTATTTAAATGAATAGTTTTGAAATCACTTAAATTTATTAATAGTCCACCCATCCCCCAAAAAAGAAAAATTTAACCAGTTGAAAATAATCCTAACTAAGCAAAGTAGAATCTGAATAAGAAGGTAGTGTTTTTAAGGGATGGTGGCTTATTTTTTGCAAAAAGTGCACATTTATTGGGATCACAAGCAAGCAGGGTGGACCGCCCTTAAAAATCGCTTAGATAGAACTCTGGTTCATTTTAGTATGCGTTTATACTTTATGTAGGTTATATATGATTTAGTTCATATGATTTAGTTTAGAAGTAATTTATTGCTGCATGAAAACAACTAAAGGGATAAATTTTCTTTTTAAATCTATTTCAATCAATTATCTTAATCTGGTTCAATTAATTCCAAAGTCAAGAAAATTCAGGTTCTGTACCATTTGTAATGCAGGCATGAAATAGCTTTAAAAAAAAATTTTTTTTTTCTGATCAACTTGTTTTATTTAATCTTATTATTTAAAATTGTTAAGTTTTGCCCACTTTCTTAAAATGTATTTTTTAAAAAATTTTTTGTGAAGAATTAATGAAATATGCTGCGTAAGACAAAATTTTCAAAACAGTGTGTTGCATTAAATTTTTCTTTAGCTTTCATTCCCCTTTCTTTGTCTAGTGTAAATTGTAATGCATCAAAAATGTCCTGATTTTTTAGTGAAATGTTGTCCTGATTTTTGTTTTTAACCATTACAAAACCTGCAATAAGCATTATAGTGACTTATAGTTTAGCTATTGTGTTTGTTCCCTATTGCCAAAATATATTGCTAATTTTCTTTTGAATTTATTTTATTAAATTTTTATTAAATTCACCATACTTAAATTTTGGTTTTACTTTAAACCATTCTTAAATTAATTGCATGCTTGAATAATATTTTTACAGTTGACATACCATTGATTTTTTTTGTTGAAATTATTTTATGTAGACTCTTCTACAGTAGGAAGTCTCACACTGTGTGAGATGCTATACCGTACTAATATTTTGGGTATGGTTGGAGGAGGTAACAAACAAAGGTTGGCTGAAAATACAGGTAAGTTACCAGTCAAAATTATACTTGTAGTTTAAATATTTTTACTATATTTATTTTATTACCAATTTATGCATGAAGCAAATGAGAAGAGTAGAAAGCAACCAATTAAAAAAAAGAAAGAAAAAGTGCTTTATTAAATTATGCAGTTGCTCGTAAATATCTCGCTTTACACCTCAAGTAAAGGTTAAGGCTTAAAAATTTTGTTACCAATGAAATGATTGTGACAATGTGGTTAGCATAGCACACAGGCTGCTTTTACTTCCCGGACAAGCTGGTATCCATCAATCTGAAGATGTGTGGGCTTCAAGCTGCAGTTGGGGATCAAACCCTAGTACTTCACAATGGCAGTTTAATGCTGTAATCACTGAGCCACATTGGCTCATGTTTGCAATATTTATAAATTTTGGTTTAACCTCTGTTTCCTTTCCAGTGTAGACAAAAAATTTTCTTTTAGTTTCAGAAAAGATTTGAGCGGGTATTATTAACGTTGTTAAAGTATACTGACTAAATAAGCCGATACATAAGGGAGAATGAATTTAAAAAAAATTTTTTTTTTAAAGTTTTGGAAATGTTTGAAAAAACCTAAAAAATATTTAGAATATTTTAAAATTATTTTTTCAATCATTTTTATTATTTGCGTTCACTTAAAAGTTTTTAAAACTGTCCCTTATTTTTATTTTAAAAACTTAACATTTAAATTTTTTGTTTGGAATGCTTGTTCAATTTCCATAATAATTCTTACACAAATTGCTTGTATCATTTCCTTTTTTTAAAAATTTTTTTTTCCTATGTTTTCAGTTCTTCTTTGGGATGACTTAGGACGAAAGTTTATATCAGAGTTTACATTTTCTTCTCCTGTCTTATCTATGAGAATTAGAAGAGATAGGTAACTAGTTTATTTATTTTAATGTTATAGTCTAATTTCATCTTTAAAAAAATTCATATTTTTATGTTTTAAGGTACATGTGGTTTAATCATAATATATTTATTATGTTTTAAGATACAAGTTGCTTAAGAGTAATATTTTTAATATGTTTTGAGATACGTGTGGATTTTAAAGCTGTTTGTGAGTGATAATTCTTGCAGTCAAAATTGTGACTTCTTTCCCACCAACTAGAGTGCTCAAATTTCAACCTGATCTAATTGCTGACTGACAATAAAAATTTCTCTCATGTCCTTTTGGTTACTAGCAGAATTTATTTCCAATTGTAATTTAAATCACTTTTGAAATAGCTAAAGAGCTCGCTTTGAATTTTGTGTTAGATGCTAGCAGAAATTTCAGTAATTTTGTGTCTGCTACAAGCAGAATTTATCACTATTCAAAATTTTGATTACTTTCAAATATAAACTAAAACACTAATTTAAACTGAATAATTAAATGCATTATACATAGCTGCCAACTCTACTGTATTTTCCAGTAGACTACTGGATTTTTTCAGTTTCTCCTGGTCTACTGGTTTAATTAAAATTCTTCTGGTTTTTGTATATTTTAGAAAAATCCCTAAAATTAAGTAAATTTTCTTAAAAAATCCCTATTAAAAATTGTTTTTTTATGGATTATTGCTTGCTTGTATGAATATTTAAATAAGTATTACTAATGCATAATGAAGCTAGCCTCATTTATTGAAATCAGTACTAAACTTCTTTTTTTCTAAAATGTTCAGTTTATTTTTATTCAGAGCTCCCTTTTTAAATTATTTAACAAAATCTTTTAACTATTTTTGATAAATTAAATGCCTTTTAATACACAAAATTATAAGTATACATAATTCATAACAGTTCAAATATGTTTCATGTCAATCATAACTGGAAAATATTGTAATTTTTCTATTTAGAGAACTATGAAAATCCCTAATATTCCCTATGTGTTGAATAGTTAGTACATTATGCAACAATTATCATGAAACTTATATTATTTCGTAAAATCTACTGGATTTTTTCTATCCATGTTGGCAGCTATGATTATAGCATCTGGAGTATTTTACTGTTTTTTCTTTGAAGTTCAACAGAAATTACAATATTACTACCAATTTTAAATAAGTATCTGTAAACTTCTTTCTTACTCTTTTCTGAAAAAAAAAATTTAGCTGTTAAAAACATCTTTTTTAGTGTAATTTAGCCCATTCTATTCATGTTTTTCTTTGAGTATCTGCGTCTTAAAACTTGTGATAAATAGTTATCCAATAAATGTGTATGTATTCTCATAAATTGAATAATAATTTCTATTATCAGATAGTTAATTTTATAATGTGATCATTAAATTGTTTTATCACATGTATGTTTAAAAGAAATATTTTTACGAAAAATTTATGTACTGTTTAGGTAATAATAAGATTTTTGGTACATTAAGTATATTTTATTCAAATTATTTCAATTATATGTTTTATACTTATAAAAAAAAAAAAAGAATTTTTTGATTTGTTTCAGTTTTTGATTACTGTATATTTCTGAATATAAGCAAGCCTATTCATTTATAAGTCAAGTACGCTTTTTTTTTTTTTTGTTTTTTTTTTTTGAAAATTTATTCAAAATTGAAATTGATATATGAGTAGATGCAAAATAAATGAGGTATGCTATACTTGTAGGTTAACTTTTTCTTTAGACTACCCTATTTGTTTTTGTTCAGAAATGAAAACCCATTGGAAGTCTCATGGATTCTTCCTTTTCTACTTTTGTTTACCCTATCTCCTTTTGTTGGCAAAAAGCCTAAGCTATTTAAAGCCTACACATTTAACTTTTTCTGCATGTTTATTATTTTTTTGAGAAAAGAATAGTAAAAAATAAAAAAATATTAAAATATATTTTTTTGTTCTGCTATCCTCATTTTTGTTTCTTTTTCCAATTGTTATTTTTCTGCAGTTTTCCCTCAACTGTTATATTATGTATTTATTTTTTGTACCATTCTTCCATATTAAGTAGTTTTTTGTTTATTACCAAATAAAAAAACTATTTTTGTTGGTAATGTTTGAGAAAAGTTATGCAAAGTTAAAGGATTTAATCATAAGCTTTAGTTTTCAAAGATTTCCAAAGAAATCTCTGCCTACGTTCAAAAGTATTTGGTACTGTTTTTTGCAGCTTTTTTCAAAAATGCTAGAGCTACTTTTTTTTTTCTAAATTGAGATTTTCACACAAATTTTTTAAACTTTTATTTTTATGCTATGCTATAGTTGCTGAAATAATTATATATTTTTGATTATGTAATCGTTCAATTTCATTTGTATGAATTTTACATATTTTTTATATGTTTTAGGATCTATGTAGCCGAAGCATTGCAGATTCATGTTTTTGCATTTCCTGATTTCACAAATAAGCTTTCTACCTTTGATACAGGAAAAAATCCAAAAGGTAATCTTGCACATTATCCTATAATTTTGTATCCTATAATTTGCAGTTATAAATCTCAATTTACTTCAGAGTAATGCTTGGCATGAAAGTAAAAAGTTGCAATGTTTCAATGCATTTGTAAATATAACATAAGTTGCAGTGCTTCATTGAAATTGTTTTCTGATTTTAATAAGTAAAACTTAAATTAGTAATATTAAAAGTAATTAATAGTTTACTGCTGACATTCTGTCATTTTACGGTTCTCAAGCTAATTGAAAATTTTTTAGGGCTTTGTGAAGTGAGTCCATTTCCTAGTTCTGAACGCCAGTTGCTAATATTTCCTGGACATTATAGAGGAAGTATACAAATAGTAGTAAGTTTCAGCCACTACGATATAAATGTTGGCATTTTTTTGCTCAAGTTTATATTTATGTTGCAAAATCATTTCAGGACTTAGCGGCAAAGAATCCTGGACAAACAGTTGCACCAATTATAATAAATGCTCATGACACAGAGATTGTATACATAGCAATGAACCAACAAGGTACATTAGTTGCTACAGCATCAATGAGGGTAATAGTTGAGTCTTATGAATATTTTAAATATTTTCATGTAAAATTTAACGTAATTGCTAAAATTATTAATTTTTAGGGTACACTGATACGAGTCTTTGACACATTCAAGAAAACTCGACTTATAGAGTTAAGGCGAGGATCTGATACTGCTACTCTTTATTGGTATGCTAATGATTTGCTTCATTTGTACAGTTATGATTAGACTTTTTAATTAAAAAACAATTCATAAGTTTGCATTCTTTCTTTTTATCTTGAAGAATTTCCTATTTCATGAATATTATTATGCTGTTTCAATTGATCAAATTTTTTTTTTTTTTGTAAATGTACTGAAAATTGTTGTTTATTAACCCTGATTTTGTGTTTGTTTCAGTATAAATTTCAGCAGTAATTCAGATTTACTATGTGCATCTAGTGATAAAGGAACTGTACATATATTTTCATTAAAGGAATCAGTGAAAAATAGAAAGTCCATGTAAGTATTTTTCTTTATTTATATACACGTTAATATAGATTGGGTAAAAGATTTCAGTGATATTGTTATAAGGCATATAAGGTTTTAAAATGCTTTGTACTAAAAATTTTTTTCTTCTTTATTTACTGGTACACAACGTATTGATTGTTTGAAAGATTGATTTAAACCATTTTTTCAACTAAATAAAACTTGTTTTCAAGAAACATAGTAAATTTATCTAATAGTTTTTGAATTATAAAATTAAGTTAGTTACTCTGTATTAATTCAATCTAATAAGTCCAAATAGATTTTTTCTGTTTGGGCCTTTGCTTTAATAATTACTGCTTTGTAATAATCTGTTTTGCTTCCCGAAACGATACCTCCCAGCATGTCCTTTTCTAAATTTTTCATGCAGACTAATAAAATACTTAGTTTTGAAAATGCAATAACGGTAAGAGTTTTTAAACTATGGAACCCAAACTGTGATTATATTATTGCAGGATTAATATGCTTGATTAAATTTGTAATATTATTGATGAAAAAATAATATTGTTTATTCTTGGATAAGATATTGAAATATTTTGTAATTTAATTGAAATTATAATGAATTTTATGGATTAATATTTTTTTTTAACAAAATAATGGACAGCAATTTTATATTTTCTTCATTTAATAATTAGTGGTTTCAATAATTATACTAGTTATAGTTAGTTATTTGTAGAGGTTCTTATTCTAACTCTAAAAAGTATCATAAAACATGCAATATATCCTTTAGTGGAATAGATTTTTATTTATTGAAATTTTTGTTATAGGTTTGAGTAAGTTGCAAGTTTGCAACAATTGATAAAACATTTATTTTGATCTAAATTAAATATTTTTTAAAATATTGGGCTATTTAAAAATGTCTGCATTAAAATGTCTTTGCCAAACGCTTTCACTAAAACTACCGAGGATACTCATAAATACCTTACTTTCGAAATTTTTTTGTATTACACATTTTTAGTTATAAGTCCACGTTTTTGAAAGACATAATTTATATAATATGTTTATATCTATTCTTCCGGAAATAAATGAGCATTGCAGATTGATAATAGTTTTATTGATTATTTGCATTTTTTAAAAAAATTATTGCCTTAAAAAAATAAGCTATTTATGGGCTATTAATTTCTTGCAATGTGAATAACTATTTTTCTTTTAAGCGACTGATGTATTTATGTGAATATCTATTAATTTTTTAACATTCTATTTTCATTTGAATAATAAGTAAGATCAAGGATATTAATATCGTTGATTCACTAGGCTAATTCAGGTTATGAAATGCTGCTTAATTTATAAATATTTGTTTATTTAATATTAAATAAAAATAATCTAAGGATTGATGCATTTAGCTATTTTGAATTATTAAATGTCACTAAGTTTATTGGTCCAACTATATATTTTTGAACACTTAATATTAAATGATCTAAGAAATAATGCACTGGACTATTTTAGGTTATCAAATGCCGCTAAATTTATTGGTCCAATTGGGGCATATGCAGCAACTTCCCAATGGTCTTTTGCTGCCTTCACTGTTACCCAAGAATGCAAGTGTATTTGTGCCTTTGGATCAAATTCATCAATATATGGTAAGCAAGATTAACAGATATGATATTTTTAAAGCTGTTTATTTTGCTTTTCAATGTCTTTAGGAGTTCTTAGCAGAATTTGACATTTTCTGAACAAGTTATGTGTTTAAAATATATGTACTGTCTCAATTTTTAATGGTAGCCTTATTTTTTTTTTTAGCTATTTGTGTTGATGGGACATTTCATAAATATATTTACACAGAAACAGGAAGTTGTAATAGGAAATCATATGATGTGTTTTTAGATTTATATGATGAAGAAGAATTTTAAGCATAGCAAGGACATTCACTCCAAGCATTAGTTTGAATTATTCTGAATGATATTTGTTGTATACATCATTCAAATTCAGTGCCTTGACATATTTTATTTAAAGAGTAAAATCAAAATTATGTATTTTTTTGTTGTTGTGTGAATGGCATGTGACAAATTAAATTAAAAGTAAAGCTTAGTATGCATGTATTGATTCATGCTTGTGTAAAATGATTGGTTTAATAGTGAATGCAATTTAATCTTCTATGCTGTGAGTAATTGTTTGTTATCATTACTATGTGAAGAGTTTTGAAAATTTTTTCGTGTGTTTATTGCGCGTCACATTAAAATGTTTGAATACATATATATGGTTTTGTGGGACATTTTGTTATTAAAATTCATAAATGTTCTACTTAAATTTTTCATATGTGGAAAGATTTTGAAATATATTAATTATTTAATTTTTTAGCTTTTGTTAACTCTGTATTATAATTATAACCAAATATAAATTATTTCTTTTTAAAAATCTGATTATTGGCTGTTTTCATCTTATTGATATTTTAATAATAAAGTTTTAAATATTAAACTTTTCCTCTAAATACTAATATGTATTTTCGAAAATTCATTTCCTAGAAATGTAACTTCTAAAAATATGCTACTTTCCATTACAGATTTTGAACTTCTGTTATGTTGAAGTAGAAAAATATAATTTTATTGCTTTAATTCAGTTCAGTTTTGATATTTTAATTTTGTTGATTCATGTGTAATAAAACTTTTACCTTTTTTTTTTTTTTTTTTTTTTACACATTTCACAGAAATTTAATATTTCTTTTGTGTATTTTTTAATTTAAATATTCAGTTTTGAAGAAATTGATTCATAAAAATATCTTTTCAAGTAATTGCATTAGTTGGCATGCTGGAATGTTGGTATTATCAGCATGTTTAAGAAATTTTGCAAATAAATGGAAAAATATTTATTATTATTTAGTATCTTACAATTTTTATATGGTTATGGTTGGTGTTAAATATTCTGATATCTAGAGCTAAAAAAAAAAAAAAAATCTTAATTATATCAGATCATGAAAACTCAATTTCGCCTAACAAAATTTTTTAATTTCAACTTATCATTGTTTCTATCAATACTTTGAAAAGACAAAATGAGACCATCAAAATCAGAACTTGCTTGATTTCTTTGCATGCTGATTAATGTTATGATGCTGTGTCTAAATTGAAATTATTACATTGAAGTTAAATAATGCAGTAATTTTGAACTATATAGTGTGCATATCTTTTGAGCTATGTGCACATTAGTGGAATCTTTCGAAAATGACTCCACAAATATGCACATAACTCAATCGATTTTCATGAAATATGACTAAATGTTAAATCTGTTAAATGATTTTCTGATCTTAGTATATACTTGGGGCCATTTAATACTGATATATTTTCTGATGTCTGTAGAAAAATTAGATATATTATTTTTCCTATGCTACTTAAATTATATTCAGTAAGCCATTCCTAAGCTTATTAAGAGATGGATATTTAAATATAAAATTTTATTTATTTTGCAAAACTGTATGAAGTGAATAAGTACAATTCTTGTTTGGAAATATACTCGGCTTTTATCATCTAATGCGCTTCAAGCGTTAAAAATAGAACATTTGTAAAATGTTATGGCGTGTAATTAATGACATTTCATTGTAAATTGCATTTGAAAAGAGATTTTACCTTTGTGTCTTACGGTACAATACTAAGCCAATGACTGTATGTGTTAAGTATGTCCTGCGTGAATTTTTCTCTATGTGTTTATTTATGGGAGTTGAAGCTTGTAAAGTTTTAAGTCTGATTTTGTTTACTAGAAAAGCTAATTTTTAATAATAGCCAATTTTGTTTGCTATAAGAGTTATAAATTTTATATATCTATGCTTCTAGATATATATTGGAATGATGTAAGTGTGAATAATTTTTCCTATCTTATTGTAATACATTTCAAACTTAGTGGGAAATATATTCCAAATCTCAGTTATATTTAATGGATTGTTGGTAATTTTATTTTAATAATTCAAAACTTCTATATGAAATTTTTACAGTTTGTAAAATAAAAAGGGTTATTTTACCTGTTCTCTTATAGCAAGTTTTTCTTTTTTTTAAAAAAATTATAAAACAGTTAAGATTTATTAAGCAGTTTCCTTTCATTAATAATTAATTTAAAAGTGCTAAAAAATTTAGTTCAGATACATTTATGTTCTTGCTTTCAGTTAAAAAATCATAATATAACTGTGTATTCATAATATTTCAATTTTTTTTTTCTTCAGTTTTATCTTTTTAAATTCCAGAAATTGATTAAATTTATTTCTTGATGTGGGTCTAAATTTATTTATATACATATTTATGAAATATAATGTCATGATAATATAAAATATTTAGACTCATAGGTGCTGAGATGTTTGTGTTGAAGTATATTTTCTGTGATTGTTGGTATAATTTATTAGTGATACTTCATTTTGTGATATGTTTCTGCAACCAATAGCTCATTGTATAGTATGTGCATAAGATCACACAAAACTGCCTCACTACAGAATGTACATAGTGTAATTAAATTATTTAAGTAATTAAAAGAGGTTGGTTGTCAACTCAAATGTGTGGCAGAGTTCCTTATTTTGTGGCAATAACAAAGGGATATTTGTTTTGAAGAAAATTATAAGGTGTTACTTTTGCAGGGTTGCCATTTTTAGGGAATTTTTCTCTGGAAAAATTTTAAAGACTAATTTGTGAGTAAAACTAGTCCCAGATATTTTTGTTTTGAAAGGAAACATCAAATTGTGTAAGTAATTAAATTGTGTTGATTGTGTGTGTTCGAATACAAACCCAGAATCTTACAAAAGGGAAATATTTTAAATTTAAAAAAAAAACAAACCTTTAATTGATAATTATTATTAATTCCTTAACTTAAATTTAATAACAGTGCAAGTTGGATTTGTTTTTAAAGACTTGTTAGTGAGATTTAATTAAATTATTGGACTAACTTTTGTCTCATTATAGTTGTAGTAACAATTATTGGAATAATTTAGCTTATCACTTTTGTTAATTATACACTAAAGACCTAAAAACTTAATAGGACAATTGTTTTTGTTTGTTATTGCTTTTATAGACAATTTCTTATGAATAATTTGCATTCTCATAGCAATTTATTCCTTTTCTTCTGAACATTTCTCCAATAATCAATATAATCAGCATTATCAACTCTTAAATAACCTATCTCCTTCTATCCTTCTCAAATTCTAGCTTTTTTTATGAATTAAATTTTATCTAAAAACTGTTCAGTTTTTTTTTAGTTCTTAGAATATTTGTGTGTAAGTTTAAAAATCATTTGTTAAATGTATAATTATATTTTAATTGCTTGAATTGCTAGTCTTTATTTTTAGTGTAAAGTTTTTAAGTGGGAACAATGGCAACCCTGTAGCCAGAGTTTTCTCATTTTTTGAGCTGGTTTTGTGTACCTTACTTAATGAACTATATTTGTAATTATTTTAAATGGTTATTACCATGTAAGTCAGTATGGTTCTAAGCACAAATGTTAGATTAAATCTGCCAAGAAAGTGTTTCATGTGTACTGTACAAGTTTATATATATATATTTTTAATAAAATACTTCATGTTACTTGTATCAATTTTTTGTTTCATATGAAACTAGGATGTTGTCTAAATAACGCTACGTATTGACGAAGGTTGAATATAAGTCTTAACAATTTTATAATTAGATGCCTATTTTAAATAGATTAAACACTAATATCTAAACAATTGATTAAATATTTTAATTTTATTAGATAGTAGTAAAAAGTAGAAATTAAAAGCTTCAGAATTGTAGTTTCAAAAGCTAATTTCTTATAGATTTAGCATTTTTTAACTGATTTTAAAAAAACAAAACAAAAACAAATTGAATTTAGATCATAAAAGGTTACACAATTTCAAATATTGTGATTGTATGTATACATTTGCCAGCCACAAACAAAATATAATCACATTAACTTAATTGTGTTAATAAATAAAGTAACTCAAATGCTATTAAATGCAGGGTTCCCACTGGTCAGGGAGAACAGGGAAAACCTGGAATTGTCAGGGAATTTTATTTCAACTCCAAAAATCAGGGAATAGTCAGGGAAAGTTGCAATTTTCTTACAAAAACCTGGAAAATCCCTTCATTATTCCTGGAAAAAACTTGTCTTAAAATTGTCAGTAACAATACTCAGTTATTGAGGTTCAAATTAAATAAATCTAACATCTATTACAATTATTTATTGTAAAAATTTTAAATTTTAGACATACTAAAATGCTTCCTTCCTTACATAATGATATTTATTTTACACAAAAAATCTTATTCTTGGCTTAACAAATGTAAGAATCCAAATTTTCCGATGAAAAATTTCGTAGTAAAGATAAAATATGGTATGGAATTTCATTGAAATTTACCTGGAATACCTGGAAAAGTCAGGGAATTTTTTTCTGAAATTGAGTGGGAACCCTGTAAATGGTTGGATATATTTAAGTGCTTATTGAACAAAAATATTAAGCAATGTTTAAAAACATGCTTTGTAATTCAAAAACCAGTGTGCTTAAATTCTTAATATACTTTTTAGAAGAAAAATCAGTTATTGAAATTTTTTTTTTTTTAGATATTTCTATAATTTTCAAAATTATATAGGGCTTTATGGTTTTAGCATTCATTGGAAAAAAATAATTTCATTTTCCGGTGTAAAATTTTCATTCTATGTCATTAATTGTTTAGCATAACTATGCCAGAAAGTAGTATGTTTTTATATATTTTTTTAAAATGAATAGTATTTGTATAGCTAACTTTTTATGTTTTGTCTTTTGAAATCTCTCGGTTGTCGATCAAGAGGCAAAATCTTGCCTTTTTTCAATATTATGATTTCGGCAGAATAGTTGAACATTTTCAAGGAAAATATTTCAGAAATTTAGACTGATCTGAAACTAAATTTCCAATTAGACTCAGAACCTTCTTATCTGAATTCTTCTGTTTATCAATTACTAACAAGATCCATATTTTTTAGGACCTTTAAAGTTTAGTGAAAAGTGAGACTTCGGCTTGGTGGACTCTCTTGGGGCCAAAACATTGTTTATGGGAATGTTACACTAATAACGAAAGCTGAGGTCATAAATTGCTTTTATAATTGTAACAATATAGAAATAATTAAACTATCTGTAATGACTTGCTATTTAAACTTTAAAAATTATAATATTTACTGAACGAAATGAATAGATGACAGGTAGGTACTTTATTTACGTCACACTATAGCTGCACAATGGGCTTTTGGCGACGGAAATATCCCTGAGGATGATCAGAGATGAATAAATGTAATTTGATATTATTAATCTAGTAGAAAAGAAAGATTTGATAGGTTTTAGTCCTAATTCACTTCCACGGTCAATTCCAATCAACATAGTTGCACCCCCACCAATTACAAGAAAATATTTCCTTAAAGAAAAACTTGGCAATACCTACCTCTAAGGTTCTATTCACAATTGATCATTTGTCAAGAGTCCGAATAAATGTTAATTTTATATGAACACCGAACACCTTCATGACTAGATTTGTTATCTTTTTTTTTTTTTTTTTAAACCTAACTGAGTTAGATAGAGGAATTGTGGTTGAGAAAAAAATTTTCGGTGGGGGAAGGGGAATTGACAGCATTTAATGCATCATTTCAACTTAAAGAGGATGTTTTCCAGATGAAAATATTTGTAAGAGTGTTCGTAACATAAAGTTTCATTGTAGATTGCTAGTATATTCAGCTGTGGAATGTTAAATCAGGAGAGTAAGCTACTCAGTATTTTGAAAGCTTTTCATAAAATCTTTTTCACTATCAAATAGTAAAAATCTTTTTACATGTACGAGAAATGTTTTTCTGATGTGGTTCATAGTCTTTGTATAATTAAATTATAAAACTGAAATTTTAATAAGTTTTCAATTAAAATCTTATACATAAGTAAATATCTTGAAGTGCCTGAGAGGTTTAGTACATTAATGTGTAGTATTTATATTGAACATAATATTATTAAGATATCAAGTTAAGCATTTATCATGTAAGTGGGAAAAGTAGAGATGGTTTATTTTAAAAATTGATACATTTCTTATTTTATATACAAAATCTGATCCCATTTGTTTTTAGTAGAGCATTATGGATCCTTAAGAGGGGGAAATGAAATTTAATGGACACTGCACTTTATAACTCTTTTCTATTAATGTATATTGCAAACTAGAATTTTGTGAAAATACTAATAATTGGTAAAAGTATACAAATTAATGAGGATTGAAAACAAATAATGGGAGTTTTATTAACTACAGATAGAATTTTTTTTAAAGATTTTATTTTCACAAATACTTATTTTACATTGGCACAAAAGCTGCACAACTTTAAATAGCTAAAAGAATGTTTTTGTATATATGTAAACATTCAACAATTTTTAAGCAGTACCACCTTCATTAAAAAGACATTAAAATTTTAGTATTCCAACGAACAATCAACATATACACAACAAATCTATTACAAACATACTCATGATTTTTTTCGTCAAGAAAGTAAAACTGATTGTCAATTACTATTCCTAATTGCAATAATAGACTGTGCTAGAATTACAGACGTCATGACAAAATATATACTTTTATCTTCACCAAATATACATCTGACTTGAATAAATATGTTTCCTCTTAACAAAGTTTTCAACTCCAATAAAATTTTTTTATCATTATAACAAAATAAGTACCTGCAGCTCAAACTTTTCAGATCATATGTTTTTAAAAATAAAATTTAAGAAAATGACTAGAAAGAAGTGTAATTGCACACTTGATGGCAGGTTTTTAGATTATATTTCGCAGGAAGAAAAAAATTGCATAATTCCCAAGATTTAGAAGCTAGTGCATTAAACTAAATAATTATATTTAAAACAGTATGCTTTTTTTTCTTAGCTGCAACTAAGATTAACCAATTTTTTCACAAAATACACATATATAAAAGATATATTTATAAGCATCATCTCTAAATGCATCTGTTTCAAAAATATTTTCTTTTGTATAAGTACAATTTAATTTTTAAAATTTTTTTTTTTGTAATTTTTAAATTTATATAAAATAGGAATTAATAGCCTCAAATTCAGTAACTTTTACTCAAATAAATTTATATCACATGACTTAGGTTATGAATATTGACAAGAGAGTAATAAAAACAATACATTTCTGAATATTTTTGGTTATAAAGTTATATGCAGTTTATAACATCATAACAGAAGGTTAAAATTCATTGAGCAAAAATGAATAAACATTATGAACTATTATTTTAAATAAAATCTATATGAGTTATCACATTAAATAAAAATTTGAGATCATTGAATACTGAGTTTTAAGAACAAAAGTATTTGATATGAAATTATATTATATGGTGTATTTAGATTAAAAACAAATGCACAATTAACACAAAGTCTTTAAATTTAAAATACAACGATGCAACAAAACAAAAAGCGTTTTGCTCATTCTTTTTTATTACAAAGACAAATCATTCACAAATTATCAATTTAAAAATGTTAATGGAAAAAAGTAAACTACTGGCTCCAAAATAAAAATTGCTAATTAATTAATCATGTTTACTAAATTAACAGGTTAACTAAATATAAATATTTAAATTTTTGTTAAACAGTTTTTTTAAAAATTTAAAACGTAAAATTAAAATTTTTGACGTTAAAAAATGCAATGTAAAAAAACAAAAACAATTATTCTTGTTTATCAAATATTTTCGTTGAGTATGTTAGATAGGAACTTTAAATTTTTTAGGTTTTAAATGAGAAATTAATTTTCCTTAAAACCGTTAGCAAAATAATTCTTGTAGGTTTGAAAAAATACACATTAAATATTAAAGTCACATTTATAAATTAAGCTCATTCTAGTGTAAACTCTGTGTAAACGACTAAAGAAATGTGGGATTTCTAAATACACTTTGAAAAGTATTCAAGATAGCACAAATTTAAATACATGAGCATTTTGGAAAATATATATATATATATCTTTCTTATTACAGGCAATTGTGGTTTGTTTAAAAAGAGCATGACAAAACATTTTTGAAGCTTAATAAGATTTATTCAACTTAACTTTAAAAAAAGCTAAGCTAAAATATTTATGTAATCAACTTAATGTAATTTTTCTAAATTGAATTTTATGCTACAAGTTTTCAACATAAATCTTAACATTAAAGCATATTTTATTCATCAAATGTTTTGAAAAAGGTTATATGATAAATAAGTGTTTGACATATGACCAAATTGAAAAAACAATTAAAAAAAGACAAGAAGATGAAGTATGGTTTGAGGTATTCTGCTCAAGTCATAGGCAATTTCAAAATTAGTCAACAGATGGCGCTCTAGCACAAACTGTTGACAACACAATCTATAAAATATTGTTTTCACAATAACCATTTTTAGCAGCAACACTGTGGAGCAATTTGAGGGCAACATGGGCCGACCACATAAATATTTCGATTGGAATGATTTGACACGTAACAAATTGTTTTATAGTGTTCTCAGTCAACCGCCTCATCTTAAAATTTTTAAACCTGTTAAGAGTAAACCAGTTTCACGTTTCTAATTCTATTTTCCTAAGTCTTTTGAGCAGAATGCAGCAAACCTAATATTTCTATTCCTTTCCTTAAATTTTAATTAGTTATTTTTATAAAACACCAGGCATAAAAAAAAAGCATAAATTAAATGGCATAACTTTTTTTTTTTTTTTTAAAGTAGACATTCTGTAAAATTTTGCAAACTTGGTCCCATACAACACAAAAATAAAAGTGCAAAGAAACAGAAAAAATGCTATACTTATTTTGCAGATAGATTTTAAAAGTTTAAATAATATAGGAACACTACTACACATCTCAACATAGATTACAATACTACAAATTGAAAAAACGAACACAAAATATAAATGCTTAACTCAACAAATGTGAGAAATTATTTTTCCTTATAAATTGAAACTGACTTTGTAAACATTCAAGCCAAAATTAATAGCTTCGGTAAAAAAAAAAAAAAAAAAAAAATACTGCCTTGCCAAGTAGCACTTTTTCAATGATATGGTTTCAAACAAGAGACCAGGTCATTCCTTTTTAGGTTTAGGAATAGCAGAAGGAATAACTTTAGAAACAACCTTCTGAACAACTGCTGTTCCTCCAACTGCAGACACAACACCAGTTCCGACAGAGTAAGTTGTTGAAGCAGCCCATTTTACACTTCCTACCCCAATTCCCACAGCACCAGAACCTATATTGTAAAGACCTGACGCTGTTCTCCACATTAAGCCTGCTTCTTGGACTTGTTTTTTAGAAGCTAAAATTATCAATATATTTCATTTTAGTATTGTACAAAAAAAAGTTTAATGTTTTACAATGATTATTTAGAAAGACAATAATTGTCATACATAAGATAACTACAGGTCTACTACAGATCTCAGTCATTATTTTTTTTTTTTAAACAGGAAAATAGATAATACAGTCGAACTCGTTTGTAACGAGCACAAAGGGACCGTAACGTACTCGTTAAATCCAAGTGCTCGTAATAAACGGGTCCTTAAGGCAGGCGTGCAACCAGAAGAGGGGGGGGGGGGACTTGGGAGGTCAGATGATTGAGTTTATAACTAACCCCCCCCACCAGCAAAAAATTTCTAGATGCGCTACAGAACAACCTTTTCACTCAACCATTTTGCAATGTCCGCTATGTTTGCGGACTTTGCTTCACCGCATATTTTCCAAAAGTTATGCCATGTCTAACTTTAAAACGATCCATCCATCCATTCAAACACACGAACTCAGAATATCCAAATTGTTCAGCAAATTTTTCCACTTGCACTTTTAGAATCGGTCCACTCACAGGTAAATCAGCACTACGTTGCACCTTCATCCATTTAAAAAATGCTTCGTCCAAATCCTCTTTCGAACACTTCTTCAGTCGTTTACAGTCTGTTTTATTTCGGTCGTATGCATCCATTAACTTGCCTTTGTTTTTAGCAGTGTGGAAACAGTAGATGATTTCGCGCATTTTTGATTTCGCACGTATTTCTTATCATTTGGAAAGAAAAAAAAAAAGACAGAAAGATGAGAAAAAAGATTGCAAGACAGAAAAATATTGTTCGCTAAAACCGGGTCTTGCTCGTTAAAAGCGACTTCTGGTCCATAGACTTGACATTGATCCAACCAAATATTCTCGTTTTCCTCGGTAAATCCAGGTTTTCCTTAAATCCGAGCTCGTTATAAACGAGTTCGACTGTATATACTAATTAATCAATTATAACATACATGCTTTGCTAAAGAGCGAGGACCCAGTGCCAAAACATTTTCAACATTCTGCTCCAGATAATAAGCTAAATCTCCAAGTATTTTAGTTTAAGATGACGTCATATCATGGGAGAAACTTTTTGTCGAAAACTCTCTGTCTCCTCTATAACTATTTTAAAATTTAAAAGAAAGAAAAAATGAGTTCAACCAAACCTAGAGTAAACCATAAATTTTCAATTGTAGAAAAAATGTAAAAATATCAAACTTATTTCAAAATTACTGGAAGAGAGCTTCTTCAATGCATAATCACAAATTATCTTCAATTTATAATAATTTTGATATTTTAAAAATTTCTTTTCAGTATTTGAAACTTTATGGCTTACTCTAAGTTTACCTGAACTAACTTTTTTTGTCCTTTAACCCCTTCCTTCTCGCTGCCGTGAAAATGACGGGGTGAGATTTCGCCCTCTATTTCTTGCTCCCGTGAAATTTCTGGGCTGGAGTGTTCAGTAGTAAGGTGCCAATAAGAATAAAACTAATTCATTTCTTTTGCCCGGAAAATATTTTATTTCTCATTTCACACACCAGATGGCAGTGTGAGGATATTCTTAAAGTAATTGTAGATAGTTAGTTTATTTTAAACTAAATGTCAGCACTAATCAAATACGTGTATTTTGCAAAATAGGCACTTTAACGACCGTTTTCTTGAAAATTAACCGATCGTTAAGGGGTTAAATTTGTTATAAAGGTGAAAGAGAACTTGCTACGAAAAGCGTGCTTTTTGTTTTTCAGATTTCAATTTGAAATTTTTATAATAAAAGGATCATAAAAAAATAATACTAAGATGATCACCAGCTCACAGAGAAAATACTTATTTAATTCAAAGTTGAGCTATTTGTTCAATCTTAAAAGAATTGAATCTAATAAACCCTTCATCACATTTGATCTTAAAATGATCATGTTTGATCAATAAATGTATTTTAATGTCAAGGATAGTATTTCTACAGCAACTTAGCTATCGGGCAATGGCATTACATTGCAACAGGTCTCTTTAATTTCTGTAGCACAGTATGAAATTGATAGAGCTGTGCAGCATAAGAAAATTTTGATCTCTAAGGAAAACACATTTTTTTCAAATTTTAAAATTACGAAAGTTCTAGTCTAATTAAGAAATTCTATAAGAAATTGTTTTGTCTCATTAGAATTCATTTATTTATAATTAATAAGACAAATTCAATTAAAGAAAAGTTATATAATTTTTATTTTAAAAACAGTTTATTATTACATAATTATATGTCACTAAACTTTTTAAAGAGAAAAAATTTTCTTTTTATAAATATTAATAAAAATATTATTTTATTATTTCACAACTGGCATAACCATATTTCAGACACACACTCTGTAAAGAAAAAATAAACTAAAAGCCTCTGAATTTGAAAATTTAATAGGGTGACCTGGTCAAAAAATGCAAACATCTATTTTGTGAAACAAGTACTCAAGATAGAATTTTAATAATTACTGGAAGTTTGAGGCTATATGAGATGAGTTCTATGCTACCTTCTTTTGTTTGAAAATCTAATTAGAATTTAAAAGATTTTAAATTTTTAGTGATCAGGAATTACCTCTTCTCTTGATCATTTCTGGGGTAATTCCTGATCACTTCTGGGGTAATTACTGATCACCAGTTTTTATAGTGAAGGGGCTGTTTAAAAATAATTATACAATGGTAATTAACAAATAAGACATCAAGATCAAACAAATAAACCAAAGAGATATGTTTAAGCAGCTAATAAAACGATTTATTTAAAAGCAAGAATAATGATTAACACTTTAAGTTTTCCAAAAATCTTTTGCATTGTGCCATGCATTTTAGGCAAGCAGCCCGGTACCGTCTTTACGCATGGGCACACCTGGGCAGTGCCGGGGGGCCCCAAGATCTCAAGAATCTTACTTTTTATAAATTGTGTTAAAAGAATAAACATTGCCTTATATATTTTTTAAAATAAATATATTCCATTATATGAAGTGTGCATTTTTTTCTTTACAAATTTTGATTGATTATCATGCAATCACCAATAATTTGAATAGTTTATTAACAAGAAAACTTAAAACAGGGAACCGAAATCTATTTTTCTACGTTCCAATGAAAATTTTAGGTACTTGGGCATTGAAAGATGTTTTAATAACTGTTCAGTTGGACAAAATAATTTATACCTTTTGAATTTATTTAAATTTTTTATACCTTTATGCTTATTTAATTTAATTTAATTATTTTAATTAACTTCCATGATTTTGAAAATTATTTTATTACTTGAGGATTAAAACTGGGTAGCATCTCCATTTTTATTTTAAAAAAATGATACATAGTTTAAAAATGCTTTTTTTTTTTTTTTTTTAGTTTTTGGGGTAATCAAAATGTGTTTAAATTTGTTAAAATCCTATCTTAAAAATGATTTATTTTATATATGTGAAGTTTTTTAGTTCGTTTTTAAATATTATAGCATGTTATAGGAGTCTAAAATATTTTTGTGCCCGGGGGCCCTGCTTGTTATTAAGACGGCCCTGAAGCAGCCAACTCATTCTCATGTTCTGCTGGAATATAAAAAAGAGTTACCACATAGGTTACTTTTGCTGGATTTTTTTAACTTCATTAAGTGAGAATGTAAAGTTAAGTTTAGTAAGGTATGTCAACAGCTCTGACAGCAGCTCTCACACTGAAATTTTCATTTTCAATCATTAAAAGAAATGCACTAATTTTGCTTTCTAGAAGCTTAGTATCCTTTTTAGGCTTATAATTTCTCACCATATTTATATTAGGCTGATTTATAAACTTACAAGTTCTAACAATGTACACACATAAAATTAAGATAGAAGCAAGGTAAGACAAACCAGATATGGTGCAAATCAGAACACATTTGTCTTGTATACAGTTAAAAACAAATTTTGTGATTATAGTTAAAATATATTTTATAGTTGTTCCACTTAATAAATATGAACTGTTATTTAAGAAAAGACAATTAGCTATTTTTTATACTATTTATAAGAAAAAATTACAATGATCAGGAATTACCCCAGTAGGGGTAATTCCTGATATAGTTTCTGATAATTAATATATTTTCCTATAGTTGATATAGTATAATTGTACAAGTTGATATAGTTTCCTATAATTAATTAGGTATAATGTTTACAGTAGATGTGAAACAATTAAACAAAAGCTTATGCTATTTTTATATCCAAGAAAAAGAAAGTAACTCAAAATTATTTATTATTAAGAGAAGGAGGGGGATCTTTGCAGAAATGTGCACATTTGGAAGCCCATCTTTGAAATGGAAAATACAGAAAGCAGTTTAGAAGATACTTATTTTATTAGATTAAACAAAAAACTATTATTAAGTAAATGTAGTTATACTTTAGTAAAATGTACAAGCATTCTTGTCCACGTCTCAAATTTAAAAAAATTTTTTTTTTTCAAAAATAAAACTTAGGTGATCATTATTTACCCCAGAAACAGAGTGATCGTGAATTACCCCGGCTCACCCTACTCAATAGACATGTAATTGAGAGCAATTTTTGTAATGCAGTTTTTATAACACTATTAATCTAAATTTACAATAAAATATTTACTTTTAAAAATGCATTTTATTTAACAAAAAAAAAAAAAAAAAAAAAATTAAGTTTTATGACTCAGAATATTTAGATTTTAAAACGATCAAAACATCAAGACTTTGCCTTTTTTCTCGAAAAACTACAAAGATATAAATTTTTTTTTAAAAAAAATTCGAAGACCTACACTATATTTTATGCACATAATGTTAAACACAGAAGACAAGAGGTTTAGCCTCAATGGCTCTTAGTATAACTTTTTTTTTAATGAAAATGTGATTAGCCTAATGGCAAGTCATTGACAGTGCATATTAGGAACATACATTTTTATTGATTTTCTATTTCAATAATAAATGTTTTAAAATATATCATGAAATATTATAAACTAAACATCTCACATTATAAACTAAGCATCTCACAAAAAAGAATTTAAATATTTTAGCTAAATTGTTTTTAATAAGTAGATATCTAAGGCATAAAATATAAAAGCAATCAGCAAATATCTGGGATTAACACACAGAGGGTTAAAGAGAATAAAAAATTATTTTTAAAAATTAGACTCATACCATCTTCAGATGGAGATGGTTTGTTTTCATCTTTAACATCTCCATTATTTTCATCCATGTCTTGTCCCTAGAAAGATACATCTCATGCAATTAGGCAATACTTATTGTTTGACTTCATTAATTTAGTAATTTCAATAGAAAGTAGACAGTAAGCATCTAGTCATTTCAACAACTAAATATTTGGCATTTTTAAAATTTTTCTTTTTAAAATTCTGAATTTTTGTAGAATGATCATAGAGTATAGACAAATATAGTAAAAATAGCAATTGTCAAAATAAACAATAAAACTCATACTTTAATGAAAGGAAAAACTAAGTTTTAATTTATAAAGAAATTTTTAACAAATGGTTGATTAAATCATTGTTTTGTTTGTGGTTTAGTATCACAAAGTTTTGACAAATTTCATGGGGATATTTGGTATCTGCTCAAGCTAACTAAAACTGAGAGGCACCAAAGAGATTTTAAACTTGCAGTTTTAAAAAAAATGATATGTAGAAGTTTGTCAAGGAGTGGTTATGAGTGGCTTCAAATTTCTCCCCTTCTGCGACTATAACCAAATGAATTCAAAAGTAGACATTTGTAATTTAGAGGCATTGAGACATCAAAATGTCTCAATGCCTCTAAATTACACATTCATGAATACCTAAAAGATAAAGTTTCAAGAACTTCTTGGAAATAAATAAAATAAAAAAAAAAAAAAAAAAAAAACATTTTTAAAATTTTTATTGAATACTAAATATAAATAGAAAATATTTAATTACTTAAAAACTCTTTTTGCTCCTTACATTTGTAGTAAAGTATTTTTTAGAAAAGAAAAAAAAAATACTTGAACAAATTTAAAACACTTTAATTATTTCTGAATTGTTGAAACAAACTATAACAATAACATAACAGAAAAAAATATATTGATCATAAAATTTAGTATTTTAGTAAGAAAAAATTATAATACAGTAAACCTAAACTATATCGTAAATAAAATTAATATTTTTAGACTGCACAACAGGAATTTACTCAGATGAAAAGTACCCCCAAGAACTATAATATTCTACTTCACTTTTTTTTAAGAAAAAAAAAAAATAATTTTCATAAAACATCTATTTTATAAAACATGTAATTCGCATTACAATAAAGTTTCCCTTTGCAATAAAAATGAATTTTTACCAAAGACATTTTAGTAATCTTATAAGTGTAATTGTATTGGTATAGATTTATGGCAAACATAATATAAAATTATGCTCTTCTTAATCTCAAATTTGCAAGAATAAAGAACAACAAAAACAAAGAACTGATAGTTTGGTTAAGTGTTACAGTTGAAGAAGCATTATAACGAGATTTAATAAATGAAAAAAATATTTTATAACAAAATTCTAGTTTATTGAGAAAATAAGTCAACATTTGTATGCAATATTTTCATTGAATTGCATTTAATAAAACAGATTGCGATTGAGATAGCTCAGAAGAATGTTTACTACGATGTAAGGTTTTGTAGGAACTCATTCAATAGCAAAACGTATGCATACTCACTTTTTTTAAACAAGCAGTAATGGGTTTCAAAACTCTTGCCATAGACAAGGATTTAAGAACTAAAGCTAAAGGTTTTACTGTAATAAAACTCAACTAAACGGCTGTCAAAATTAAAGCTGACACTGACACGTTTATGATATTTGATTAAAAGACGCACAGCATAAAATGTACAAAGTACGAACATGAGGTTTTTTTTCTTTTTATTATAATGAATTACATACGTGGAAACCGTATTGTTGCTAATGTAAACAACAGTATCACTGGTGAAAAAACGCGCCAAATAAATAGTAAAAATTGCAAAAATAATTGTATCTGAGTTTGAATTTGGTTCTAATATAAATATATATGTGTTCTTAAACTGTGTTAGTAATATTATCAGTTATTAAATGTTTCAATAGAATAAAATTACAGTTCAATTTAAAAAAATAAAATTAAAAACATATTTGTTCTTGCCAATTTAGGCAATTACGTTGCCAGATGATGTGGATAAGATTTTTACTTTTATATGGCAACCCTTAAAAAACGAAAACAAGTACTAAAAAACGTACATTTAAAATACTCGCAAAAATAAGAACGTTTGTGGAAGAACTGCTCCTTTGCAATAGATATTTAAAATAAAATATTGCTAATATAAATATTTTACTTTCTGAGTGCACCTTGTCTTAAAAATATTCTGGAGCTTTTTGACTCAAGACAATTGCGTATAGATTGGGTTTTTGCGTCGTGTGTGAATCAATAGGAATTACATTAATTGCATAAAGAAAATAAGAATGAGAAGAAAAATAATATTAATTGTATATAAAGAAACTATGTATTAATCATCAGTAAATGTCAATAATAGTTTTAGATAGAAAAGTGTTAGTTTCTGTTTACAGAAATCGTTCACAAAATATATCTGGCAACGAATCAGCTGTGTTGGTAAAATTTGTGATTGCATGTTGACGTCATTTATTTTTAGCCTTTAGAAATATAACAAAATGAAAATTAGCTTTTTTTTTCTGACTTTAGATATGCTTTAAAGAACTTACATTTACCCCGTCATCTTAAATCAAAAATTTAGTGAATGTATTTATGCGTTGAGCTAAATTATTAAAAATGGACATCGACAGAGATCTTGATGCTGGTTTATTGCAGCAATTCAGCTGCTTGGGAACAACAGATAGAGAAGTCCTCATTTCGCAGCTTCAAAAACTTTTAGGAGATCAATTGAATCCTGATGGATGTGCTTTCTTTCTGGACATGAATAATTGGTTTGTTTCAATGAATGCATCTCTTAACAAATTAAATTTGCGTAATTTCGTTCTCTTAAACAATTTCTTAAATTTTTGAGTGAAATTAAAAAATTATTTGTTTTGTGAATAGCCTTTTGCCTAAATAGTTTTTTAAAATTTCATTTATTTTTGCATTATAATTACTCTATTTTTACATATTTTTTAATTTTTGAATTATGTTTTTTTTTTCTTCTTTTAGGAATGAGTTGTACTGTGTACGACTCAAATGATAGTCTAATACCTATTTCTCATATTTTTAATCTTACATAAATTTTTAATTGATATTTCGAGAAAAATTGGCAATTGGGTGCCTCTCCAATTTTATCGATAATTTTTTTTTTATGTACATGCAGAAAAATGGACTAAAAAGTTAAAATTTTTTATTAAGAAATCAATGAAAATAATTGGAAAATGGAAGCTCTAAGGTGCAGTGCTCAATATAATTGGCACCCGATTCTATACTCTAATAGAAATCTCTTCCATTTTGATTATTTCTAGCAATATTTAACTCTTGCCAAGGTAAAAATAGTACCCTTATTGAAAGCCATATTTTCTTGTTATAGTAACAATTAGTTAAATACCTTAGTACGATATGAAAAAAAAAGAATCAGTCAACACTACCAAATCATGTAATCTAAAAGATTAATAAATAATGATACTGTTCCTGTGGCTTTACGTTATTAGATTAAATGAAACACTTATTTAGTAGTTCATCCCATTAGAAAACAAGAAAAATTACAGAGAAGTGGAATTTTCTAATAATAAGAAATTGACACAGAAATAATAGAAAAATGGAACATTTTGTGTACAGTTAATTCTGCAAAGTGCAGTGCACAATATAAGGGGTACTTAACTCTACATTCTTATTAAAAAAAATTTCATAATTTTTAGCAATATTTAATTGTTGCTGAGTAAAAATTTTATCTTTTTTAAAAATCATGTTTTCTTGTTATATTATCAACTATAATAAGAAAACCGAATACTCGACTGTTCTCTGTACCATATTTTTAACAGATTTTGAACTTTCATCACCACTGTCAAAATTTTATGGTGGAATTTGTATTTTCAGGTTTTAAAGCTGAATTCACTTGCTGTACTCATTAGCAAATATTTTTTGTACTTATTGTTATTGTTTATGATATAACTAAATTGTTATATATTAATTTCATCAGTACATTAATTTTTATTTAAAAAAAAAAAAAAAAATTGAGACATCACAGACCAATAATATATTTGAATTGTGAAAATTATTTTTATTTTAATCTGTTTTGTAACCATTGGCTGGTGGCTGGGTCGCGTGCAAGCGATTTTCGTTTTTTTAAAAAAATCCCTTTGCAAATTATTATTCCCTAGCAGGTGAGGTGATGTAATAGATGAAGAGGAGTGACGTAATGGTAGGAGAGCCTATCAGCGACTGCCAGAGGGCGCTGTTTTTTTCCCTCCTCTTTTTCGAATCGTGGGCGCAGAGCATGTTAGCCACTCTCTTAGTTTTTTTTTTCTCGAGCAGGTGACTTTTAGGTAGACGTCTTTGGGCTACGGGGCCCTGGATCCAGGGACCGGATGACCGATAAGTATCTTTTAAATTGGCATATTAAATAAGTAATTCATTTTATTTTTATTAATTACAAATCCGTCTTAAATTAACATTGTCGAAAATTGTTGTAATATCAGATTTAACTTAAAATAGATACTTAAATTATATCTAATTACTCCGCTAATTTTAAGCCACGCATGTGATGACATTTTTTTTTAACCCAGCCAAATTTTTATAAATTTGTTAAAATATGTGAATATGCTCATTAATATAATTTAAGTTGTTATTATAACATTTGAATTAATTTGAAGGTGCACCGAACTGTTAATTATTTAATGTATTCTTAACTGATTAATGAAGTCGCTATATTTGTATAAGTACGAATACATTGTAACCAAGATTATGTTTTAATACAAATTTGTTTTTAAACGTTAAATTGGTCTTGATTTCAATAATGCATCATGATATTTCTTATGGTAGTTCACGTGCAGTCTGGTGCCATAACTCTCGAAGATAGTTTAAATCCTTCTAAGTAACTAATTATTTCCTTAAATTATGTAAATTGATATACCTATTAATTAATTCTATTCTAAGTTGCTGGTTAGTTAATCAGATTAATCTTGCTAATTGATCTCATGCACGTGGCTGGCCTGCACGTGTACGTTAGTGAACGATAATAATCATTGATGTTATTTATTTTAAACACTAAAACCACATTGTAATTATTATGATAAGTTAGTTAAATTCTTAAAATTCCGATTTTAACTTACACAACGCATTAATCGTAATTAAGAAATTTTCTGAAATACTATACGATCACAAGTAAATCATCATTTATTTAAAGGATTAGTGTTGATAGATAAATTATAAACTACATTAAGGGTTGTTAAAAATGATCCCAGAATTCAAATTAATTTATAACTATAATTTTTAACATTATAACACCTGGTTAAATAAATGTTAAACTAAAATAAATTTAAAAAATATAACACCGAATTTGGTGAAATTTTAAATTATAACATAATGATGCTTAAACAAAAATAAAAATAATAATGCTTGTGTTTAAATTAAGAACTGCATCAATTCATAATAGCTTATTTAATTAAATATAAACATTAAATTTTGTTTACATTAAGATCTCTATTTTTACTTGTTAGCTTATTTAATTAAATATTTACATTTTGTGAAACTTTGTTCAAAAAATATTAAGCATAAATATTGTAACAAAAATATTTCTGAATAAAAGCACCATATTCATAATAATTACTAGATTCATTTTTACTGCTAACTTCTGTGGATATTTTGTTAACTCAGTCAATTAACGTGGCATACATTTAAAATAGGGGACTAATTCTGTAGCACAGATTTAGTGAAACACGTTTACAGCTTTTGAAACTTTTGCTGTTTACTTAAAGAATTGAGATTTTTCTTTTTTTAGTCAGCGATGAGATTTTTCCGCTTTTTTCAGTTTTGGCTCTCAAATTTCAGCCTTTTTATGGAAAACTCCGATTATCTAAAAGTTTCACTTTTTTTTCCTTCTAAATATTCCACTTTTTCAGAAAATTCAGCCTCTGAAATAAATTAATAATATTTATTTTCGATGTTTAAAGATAAACCAAAAATTCGAACTCCATAGCTGTCAACCATTCCGCATTGAAGCCCCAAGCCCGGAATCTGCTAATATTTAAATTCTTATTCACGCAATTTTAATATCAAGCATAGCTTTTCGTATTTATGAGATTTAAAAGCTGCGCTTTGCGAGTCTTATTCGCAGGATTTGAATGTCGAACATTGTAATTTTTATTTTTGAGATTTTAAAATCCAATATCACGATTTGTATTTACACGTTTTTAAAAACCTATGTAGCGATTCGTATTCATGCCAGTTTAAAATCCAGTGTCGTGATTTGTTCATGCAGTTATAATATCAGACATCGATTTTCGTATTTATACCTGATTTTAAAATAAGCATTTTGATTCTCATTCACACGATCTACAATTATTAGTATATATATGGGCATTACAACATCAGCGAAACTGGAAGAGAATATATTCAAAACTTACATTATGTGCCTGCAAAGAAGAATGTGACACAGGCAGGTAAAGAAAGAAGAAATAGGATTTGTCAAAATATGTTTGAAGATGGGCTAAGGACTAAGTTAATCACCACCCTCATTCACAAGCTTCATTACGAATAATCCCCATGGCAGAAACAGGGCGACACGGCGACATTGTCGCAGAAAGCGACAGAGTTCTTGCAGAAAGATTTTTTTTATTTGGGAAAAATTTTTTTTTTTGTTTGGCAGAAATAAAAGTTCTCACAAAAGATTCTGCAGAAACAGAAGCTGTTTTACAAAAAAATAATTTTTACAGAAACTTCTGCAGAAGCAATAATGGTTCTGCAAATTTTTTTTCTTACTGAATAGTTTTTAAATAATTATTTTTCTAACGTACCGCGGGAGGGGAAAGCGCTCGTGATCTTCCGTTAATCTCCAACACAAACAGTTACTGGATAAAAAGGGGAGAAATTTTTTCCCCTGTATTAAGCTATTTTTGGAAATTTACCGACTTCGGCCTCTATCGCTGGCGCAGTAATTTGCTTTGTGTTTTCTTTTTGCACTTATGTGGAAAATTTCATGCGTAAAAAGATTCTTTTATCTTTTTTTTTAAAAAAAATCATGTCTAGCGAAAAGGTTATTTGTTGCTCTTGTAAAGCAATAATAATTAAAAAAATTTGAAAACTCATTTTTCAAGACGGCATTCCGAAGAACAAATAAGATTTAAGTCGACAACATCTAGCGATGTCAGAGATATTTTTTCTGGAAAGCGACAGGAAAAAAGAAGAGAAGTTTCCCCCGCTACTAATATTAAAAAAAAAAAAAAAACGTTCTAGATTCGAACCAAATATTCTTACTAGTAGCGATGTCGATAGTAAAGATGAAACAGCATCTCCAACAAATCAAGAAATTTTAGAAGCAGTCAAAGGTAAAAAATAACTATATATATATTTTTTTTAAAGATAAAATGCCTATATCCTTTGAATTAAGTCGTCGATATAAAAATACACTCGCAATCTGACGATAAATGAAATAAAGCCTGATAGATATCTCACTATCTACGATTTTTTGGCATGCGAATGAAAACCAGATTGGTGGAAAATATTTACTGGCGAATCAAACAGGTTTCCTTACCGTTCGAAAAAAATCGTATCCAATGAGTATGGCTCTAATACCGATGTTTCAGTACTGATGAAGACTATTTCGTTTCGAAATGTTGAATAGACTTGAGCGTATTGAGTCGTAAACCGCGTCTGCGTACTTCGTGGGAAATCAATGCTATATATGTACACAATACAGTGCGACTTCTGTTACAAATCACAAGCGATGTGTATTTTTTTCGTTCTGAACTTAATCTGATCACGAAAAAAGTTTTATTTACCTCCTTTTTTTAAAAAAAAAAAGAATCTTTCAATAAGTCAGCACAATATTAATCGAATCTAATTAATCTGTAATTGTTTTCATATAGAAAAAATTGAAACAAAGATTACGTTAATTGTTTTGCTTTTAGAATTCGGATATAGTCAATCCTATTTTATTATTTTGATTACACAACTTCAATATTGATTTTTTTCACCTGATTTGTTTCTGTACCTGATATAACTACTATAATGAAACTGTTAAATCATACTGTTTTAAATTGATACTTCAAATTCAGTTATCTTGTTTTATAAATTTAATCTTTTTGTCCATTCTTAGCTATTTTTATAAGTTCCATCTTATTACAGGTTCTGGGTAATCTAAATTTATGCTCTAGTAAGCATTTTTGTCTGGAGATCTATACATTTATAATTTTTCTTTATTACCAAAGATTATGCAAATTTAAACTTAAATAATTTAAACTTATTAAGAAATTTAAACTTATATTATGAAATTAAGAAAATAAAATCTACACAGTTTTATTCTATGCATGTAGGCTTTTTTTATAAACACGAAGTGTATCTATTATTATAAATTCATTACACATATATTTATAACGATAAAAATATTTTGCAGAAAGATATATTTATAACTATCTTGCAGAAAGATATTGGTTCTAGTTAAGTTTGTCGCAGAAAGCCAGAAAAAATTCTGCCACAGGGCGAATAATTTGACCTTGTTAAAGCATTTTTTGCTGGTTTTGTGAAACATGAAGCATTTGCAGCAAATTAAACAAAAATAAAAAAAAGATTTAACAAACATAAAAGATATAGCAAACAAAAGCAATCACTTAAAAAGTGATTCAAATTTTTTTGAATGAGTTAATTAACTCAGCAACAAAATGTAAAAAAATTAAAAAATAATGCTGCTGTTATTTATGCTATAAAATGCTAAATTCTTATCAGATGAAAAATAATTATCGAAACATTTGCTGATTATCATGTAATTTTTCAAACTTAAATAGCAATTTTTGTATGTTAAAGAGTTACTATATGTTTCTACTTCACAGTTATTGATATGTTTCACAGGGCTCTTGTTAGATTAGATTATAAAATAAACATAGTGATTCTAATTGTAAAAGTTTCTTTTCTAAATAATTTAAAAAGTAATGTTACTGATATATTTGTTATAAATCACGTAACAGTATTTATTAAAAGAAAGGGAATGTTAATGTATGTTATCAGTAGTTTTAATTTGCTAAACTAGTTAGTTTCTCAAGTAATAATTGTCTCCTTTATGTGAACTGAAGAAAAATTGAATTTCTAGCTTATTTTTTCAATTGGTGATTTTACTTTTTACTAAATGTTAAGTAATCATTCATATATTAATAAATTAGTACACAATTTTATATCAACACATAGTTATTTATTATCTTAAATTGTCTGGAATTTATCATTAAACAATTGTATGCACGTAAAATTTACTTGTGTAGAAATTCAGCTTTTTTGCCTTTTGGCCAATCTCATCCCTGTTTAGTGGAAATGTCTTCCTTCGTTTTTTATGTAAACAAAGGATTCAGAGTTAATAAAATTTTTTAATAACAGTCTTTCATTTCTAATGTAAATTATAATAAACTAGCATTGTACTTATTGTATTTTATATTGTAATTACTTTCATTGAAATATTCATTGAAATGCATAGGTGAACTGAGAATCTGACTAGGGAAATTAATAATGATGTGGTCAAACTAGATTCTATAAGAATAAACATTTGAAAGTAATGAATGGTATATTATTAAATACACTTCATTTCTATACCTACTATTTGGGAGATATTTCAATCTTGGTATCTGTTTGTTCATAGTAAAATTTTGTTTCACTTGGACTATACAGGCTTGCCCAGAAGTCAGGATTGTTATGATTTTACCCAACCTAAAAAAAAAAAAAAAAAAACCTGAGTGAGTTTTTTCAATTGTTAATATTTTATAATAAATTAAAATAAAGCTACAAGCATTGGAATATTTATATTTTCATTACTTCTATATTCTGTGCTTTAAAATTTTTTTTAATTAATCTTATTAAAAACCCTAATTGGAAATTGCAAAAAATTCTCACAAAAATTTGAGATATTAATTCACAAAATAATTTAAGCTAATTTTATAACAAGATATAATGTTTAGAATCTCAATTCAATAAAATGGGAAAGTATTTTTTAAATAATATTTCCCCATCAATGATATTTTTAAAATAAGACACCTTGTACCTAGACACTAATTGGGGAAATACTTGTTTTGGGATTCTTGTTCTGATTTCGTGATGTGGAAATTCTAGAAATTATTCTAGAAGCCCTGTTTCAGTGTATGTAACGTAGGACACAATAACATGGTTGGAAAAGTAATCTAATGCACCATTGCATATATTTATGTATATTTCATGTATATTTCATGTTAAAAATTAATGTCTTTCATTTGAATTAAAATGAATAATTTATTTCTTCAGTTGAATATTTAGTAGTTTTTCATAATTCTACAATAATTAAAATCCTACAAATAATTAGACTCTATTACTAACGTTGAAATAATTAGTTCTAATTTATGAACATAATTAACATTTATAATAAAATGTGGTTATAGTTACGGTTATTAATGGCTTGATTATTAATCAAATTAATGGTATATATTAATGAAGTAAGATTTATCTAAAACAGTGGTTTCCAACTGGCAGCCCGGGGGCTGCATCTGACCTGCGAAGCCTTTTTTTGTGGCCCTCGAGCTAAAATATATTAGTTGTCATTTTTTTACGGGCAATTTTCATAAAAAATCTGTATGGATTTAAAATACTTTTCTCGTTAATAAAAACCTAATTTCTTCGCTTCTGTGAAATTTAACATACCAACGGTGGAAAATTTTTTTTTCCTCAGGTTTTGCATCCAAGAAATTATTTATTTAAATACAAAAATAATCGTGTATGTTGCTCTTTTTTATTATATTTTTTTTGTATTTTGTGAATATAATTTAGCATGTGTGTATCAGAAATTTTCTCGAAGAAATTCTCCGATTTAACTTTTTGGAACCACTCATTTTGGACGAAAATATTTACACACACATTTGTAAATTTTAAATTTAAAATATTTATTCTCTGGTGGTTGCAGCAGACAAACTTCAATTTTCTCATTGAACATTTTGTGTGCTACTATGCAAGTTTTAATACCAACCTTTTGAAAGTTTTATATCTTAACAATTAGATATCTGTTGTGCATTAAAGTTATTGTAGCCCGAATTTTTTAATATGCAATTCAATATTTTTAAAAATCTACTTCTTATTTTAATTTGTAATTCAATACTTTTGTTTTGTACAACTTGGTAAAAATCTGACAGTAATATTTAATGGTCCTTCAAACAAAAAAGAAACCTACATAAAATTTTAATAAAGTTGCGGCCCGCCATTCTATTTGTGTTTTTAATTGTGGCCCCCGGCCTCATGTAAGTTGGAAACCCCTGATCTAAAACTTTAAAGAATAAAAAAATGATGAAAAACTAATCATTATTTTTGATTACTCAAATCATGAAATGATGAAAAGCGTATTATCAGAAGAAAAAAAAATCCCAATTTAACCTTGAAGAAAGAAAAAAAAAAAAAAAAAAAACCAAAGAATCTCAGTGGGTTGGGTTTCTTCTGAAAAAAAACTAGGTTTTTTGCAACCATGTGTGCAATTTTAATTACCATGTTCATTTCTTTTAAAACAAATGTTTCATGCTCTCAAAAATAGGGATCCATTCTCAAGATTTGCCAGACATGAATGAGGAAAACAAAACCTAAAAAAAAAAACTGTATTTAAACAAAAATGAAAAATAAAGTTGAAAAATAAATTTAGAAAACCTTGGTAGCTGGCAATTAAACAGAGAATGAATATGTTGTCAATCCAACCTTGGCTACATCGGACAAAACAAACATACAGGCTTAAAAATTTTGACTAACTAAAGGAACATAGTGGATAAGTCCATTATCAAGAGTGTGGCAAATCATCTATTGTTGTGCATTTTTGGAATCTTAAGGGTTAAATTCAATATATTGTCGACTTCGGTTGCATCGGACGAAACAGACATTTAAAATTTTGACTAAGAGAATATAATAGATTATCCATTATCAAAATTGCAGTAAATTACTCTTTTTCTTAGCAATGGATTTCTTAGAACTGCGTGGTCGACAAATTTTTCTTGTTGATCACGTAGTTCATTTAAGTTTATCTTTAAGTTCTCTTCCTGCTACGGCGATATTATTGGACTATTTTTGGGGGATAATGCCAAATATATATAGCTTTCTAGCATCCAAATTTATTGCCCAATTTTTTCGAAACTTCGTCTACCCCTATATTTAAAGGATTAGGAATCCAAATTTGTAAAAAAAACTTATATAATTATTCAGAGAAAGTATATTTTTGTGTCTGATTTTGTAACTTAATTAATAGTTAGTACTAATTAATAAGTATATTGGAGGTCACTCCCTGGAACCATTAGAATTGACATTTAGTTTGTGAAAATCTGATCATTAAAAATAAAGTTATTACGAGTGATATATTTTTTAATTTTGCGCACTGTATGTGAAAAAAGCAAAGTTGAAAATTTTATAATAAAATATATGTCATGAATTCAAGGACTTGAGAATAAAAAAATCTGTCTAGAAAAGTCAAAATTTTTTCCCCTTTATTAAGGAACTGATGGTTTTGATTTTTCATTATAGTTTATTGGAAATCATTCACTAATTAATTTTTGAAACGTTTTTTAAATTTTTTTTTTTAATACACAACTAAGCTGAGGTTTCTATGTCCAGGGTTGCCACAGACTACTAAAATGCAACTATTTGCTTCTATTTTCGGCCTTAGTGATTTTTTTTGCTTGAAAAGGCTAAAAAAGCAACTATTTTCAGGAATAGGCGACTATTGGGAGACTTTTTTACTCTTAGCGAAGTTTTTTTTGCAAAAATGAACGTTAATTCTCAGTCCCTTCACTAACACGTACTTATTGCCGCCTACCATGTGCGTAGTGCAGTTAAAACAAATAATTTTTTTAAAAATTAAATAGAGAGTTTAGTAATGTTTTGACGCTTTTTAATAATTTAACATAAGTACTTAAAATATTTTTTTAATTTTATTATTAAAATTCTTTCAATACTTGTTTGTTTTATAATTTTTTAGATAGTCAGTTTAATTTTTAAACAAATAATTATTATTTATTTTCAAAAAAGAAAATAATAAAGTAAAAATATTTTTACATTTATTAAGTGCAGAATTTGACCATTAGTTAATTCTACTTTTTATTATTTTAAATAGTTAAATAAAAGAGGGTTTAAAGATGCTTCAAAAGCATGATTTTTTTTCAACAAATAATTAAAAAAAATTTTTTTTTTCTAAAGTGAAATTTTCTTTGGTTTGTTTTCTACTTTTTTTTCTTTTAATTTTTAATACATGTATGTAAAATATTTTGTTACAGTATTATTTTTAAACCAATAAATCTTAAATCATTTTTAATTTAAGAATAATGAAATAAAACTTGTGTTTACTTTTACTTTGACTTCTTTATTATTTTAATTGAAAATATTAAGCAATGAAGTTGATGTCATGGTGGAATATGTTTAGAATTAATATTTTCTTTTGTAATAGATTTATTTCTTTTTATTTATTTTTGATTGATTTAAAGATTTGTCATAGGTAATTTTTGAACATATGCTAAATTGTGACACATCACTATATCGCAATGTATCACGATTTAAAATTTCTGACATCACCCAGTCCTAATCATAGTATATGACAAATAAGCTATAATTTTAGTTATTTGGCTACTATTTTTGATAAATTTTTGTCCCTGTTCCGGCAACTATTTTTGTAGTTTTAGGCAACTATTTTCCTTCTTGAGGCTACTAAAAGCAACTATTTTTGTTCCTTTTTTGCTGTGGCAACCCTGTATGTCTAGTTTTGCTTCCTAAGTATTTCATATTTACATTGCTTAGTAATAGTTTTAAATTTATGCTGTGTTAGATGAAAGATTATCTTGTTAGATGAAAATTTGGTAACCAATAACATTCTAGTATAAAATAATTCGAACATTCGTAGAAGCAAGATGACCTTTTAATCTACTAGTAATAAAATATATCAGTTCTCTCATTGAAAGTTCAAAAAAGTGTTTGTAAATTTTTTTTAATAACAGGTTTCTTATGTCTGTCTTGTGTCACTCAGCAATAATAATAATTAAAAAAAAAAAAAAAATTCCCAATATTTATTTATTTTTATAATTTATTACTCTGAATTTGATACTTTTCTCTCTATGAGACGTCATTTTAATAAATATGTTAGTTAAAAAATTTCCTGGACCAAAATTAGGCTTTGTATAGGTAATTGTTTTTCAAGATATTTTATTTCTCTTGTTTTACTTGTTTTTTAATTTTTGCCTGTTATAAACACATTCTATGCAGTTACATTTAATGATTTAGTGTTTTTCTAGAAATTACTAACTATATTACTATAGAAATACTAACTATATTCCAGGAATTTACAAGCTGCCGTTTGTTCATATTTTGACTTTGATTCACCAAAGGATAAGTTACCCAGAATGGCATTTGTGAGAGATGTCACCATTGGTGAAGGAGAAGCTGTTCCACCTAATATGAAATTTGTAAAAACTTGGAAGATTCAAAATCCTAGTAAGTTAGTAGGTTTATGATTTGTTATGTATCTGCACCACTTTTTTTTCACGATCGTCGGTGAAAACGTGGGAAAACTAAAGTGGTGTTTGGATTATACTTGCGTGCTATAAGTATGATGTAATGATCAGGAGAGTGGGATGAACAAAGGTATCGACTAGATACCTGAAGGTTTAAGGAATTGCCCGGTTGTTTTGATTAGTAGTGGATTTTATGTTAACTTGTAAGTGATGTGCAAAGTCAATTAATTACACATTGTAATTTATGTTTAGTCGTATGAAATTTCAAACATTGTGATTCATATTTGAGTGACTTAAATATCTCTCATGGGATTTTTTTCAAATAATTTAAAAAATTAATGATTGCAGTTCGTATTATTTGCTAATTTTAATTTAAAATGCTTCAATTTTTCAGATATAACACACATTTGTTTTTTAGGTATGCATTTCAAGCATTATAAATTCACTTTGTTTATAAACTTTAACTGTTGTAATTAATTTTTTAAATTAATTCTTATTTCATAAAAATCTTATACTAATTAATATTCTAATGTATTAAAATTTTTTCTATAAAATATATCACTTTCCAGTTCCAGAAATACTTTGGAATAATTGCATGAAATCTGTTCATTAGATTAAGTATTACTTAGTTTTTTTCTTTCGTTTTTTCCTGTTGATTGTAAAAATTTTTTTCTTCATTCATTTAAAAAAATAAATAAATAAATATTTGTTAAAGGTGATGAGCGATGGCCCCCAGGATGCTGTTTACGCTTTACATCTGGTGATCAAATGGGTCTCACAGAGAGAGTTTTAGTTGAGGCATTAGGACCTCATGAACTGACAGATGTATCTGTTCAAATGACAAGTCCTCAAGCACCTGGAATGTATCAAGGGCAATGGAGAATGAGTACTGCTACAGGACAATTTTTTGGAGGCAAGTAATTTCTTCTACTTCCTTTAGTTTATAATATATTAATTAATTTATAATATATTAATTAATTAATTGATCTTTAATAAATCTTTAATTTGTAATATTTGAAAATTGAATTATTTTTTATAAATATCTTTCCTTTGTACTTTTCCAAGCTTATAGCATATATTTTTATCTGAATTTGTCATAAATATTTTGTCTAGCTTTCTAAATTATATTACATTTTCTCATTAAAATTCCTAAGTTTTCAGATACGTGATGCTCATTTTTTGAAATCAGAGATCCAAATGAGGTATTGCTAAGTTCCATTGTATGACACTTTATCTCTCTTCTGGATATGTACGATCCTATAAAGCAATCAATTTCAACAATATATGAAATTTGTCATAGAAAGTCATGATTTTCATTGAAAAAACTGGTGCAAAATCTTAAGTAACTGTCAGCTCATCCTGGATTTAGGATCAATAATCCTACTTTAGCTTGTTTTTTTTCCCTTCATAATTTAAGTACAAATTTTGTGTTAACATTGTTCCATTTGTTTTTCAATTTATTTCAATATAACAACTTTGGGTAAAGTTCTGTAAAATCTTATTCTGCTTATTTCTTTTCAAATAGTATTTGAAAGAAGTTGCAATTTATTTACCTTTTTATTTATTGATGTGAATTTGATTGATTCATGGAGGAGAAAATTGTATTCGTTTTTCAATTCATGTCACTTGAATTAGTTATTAATTGTTATTTTGTATATTGTTTTTATTTGCATGATTTCGATCAATTCAGCATTTTGAGAACTATTAGATAAACACTGTTGTGTTCCTTTTTCAATTCATTCCGATATAATGAATTGTCCATATCTTTGCCCACTTAATAAAAATATTGTTTTGTTATCTGTATTTAATATATATTTGTTGCAACATTTAGTTTATATGTTTTTTCTACCTCAAAATTTTATTTTAAATATTGTATTTGTATATATATGTATAAATTTTAAAGTGTTCATACTATTGTCATCTTTTCATTATCAAATGTATGTGAGGTAAAAAATTTATAACAATTTTTTTAAGTAAGCAGCCTTAATCAAGCAATTTTAATCATCAAGCTCATTTGTAGTGTTTTTGTACTTCATTAAGTGTATTTTTCATTATTAGCATTTCATTCATGTTCATAAAATATGTTGACCTTTCTGTTATTAGCATCCAATATTTTCAAGATTTTATCAAGATAGTTACAAATGTAGTAGTTATACGTTAGAAAGTTAGAAGTGTAAATACTGACTTTATTTATCAAATTTATTCTTTGATTTAATTAATTTATTTTTTCCTTTTACGTTATTAGTTCACTATCATCTAGTTAGTTCATTCTTCCCTTTGAATTTAAGCTTTTTTCTTGTTTTTTTTTATGTTCTGGACTTTGTTGGATTTTGATAAATTGTATTTTTTTTTTTAAAGAAAAGAAAGTAAAAGCTGGAATTGAAATTTCTTTTTTTTGAACTTTGATAGTTGTTTTTGAATTATTGCAACACTTTCAAGCATGTATATTTTCAGCAAAACTTAGATTCTTCCCCGGCAGGTAATTTCAGCTGGATACTGGATACCGAATATTTAAAGTATGGCAATTTACGAACAGCTTCAAATATATTAGGCTAAGTAATGAGTGATATATTTTCTCGTTATCCTTGATGTATATGTGCTCATTTCAACAAGCTTGAAAATGATTTAGATATTAGATAAAACCTTCTTAGCCTGACTCATTGCAAAGTGATAATAGTGGTCTTGCTAATAGTTGAATTGCAATTGGTTAATTAGCTTGGGGCATATACACATGAAACGAATACAAATTTTATAGGAAATGAATATGCTTATATAATTTAATTAGTAAAGTAAAAAATCAAAAACTTCTGTTGTAATAAAGGATGTCAGAATAATTTGTTTTTATATTGTTCAAATATAAAATAGTTCATTTAAATATCACAATTATACATAAATTGAAAATTTTTGTTTGTGTACATATTTTTCATTTTTTTTTTTTTTGTGCTGTTATGCTGATATATTATAATAAAAACTTTTATTTCCCACTTGCAGAAGTGATATGGGTTATTGTCACCGTGGCTGAAGGTGGCTTACTTAGTATAACTCAGCAGATGGATGCCTTTCATCATCTTGGATCTCCACCAAGGACATCAGTAGTGTCTCAAAATCCTTTTTCATCCCATGCAAAATTTGGAGGTAACATGTATATGAATGTTATTCAAATGTGTTTAGATTGTAAAGCTCCACAGTGAAAATATGTGACATTCTATTGAAACTGATAAAATTAAATTTGGAATGTATCGAAACATTAGAAGGCTGTTTGTAGATTTTTTTTCCAATGACAACAACCTTAATCCTGGCTATGGCAAAGTAGTTAAGATACTGAACTATTGTTGCGAAGGACTAGGGTTCTATCCTTAGTGGCAGCTTAAAGACCAGGACAATCCAGCTTCTGATTCACTCAACTTGTCTGAGAAGTAAAAGCCTCAAATGTGTAATGCTGACCTCTTTGCCATATTGCATCAAAGTTTTCGAAATTGTGTCTCTTTCCCAAGGTTTTTCAAATCAATTCCCATATATTTAATATGTTGGTACAACATGCAATTTTCGAATTTGATCTATCAATTTGTTGAAAGGTTCGATTTGTGACGATTCTATCGGCATTTCATATCGTTTAATGATAGTTTTTTTTAAAGTTATTTATACTTTTTTCAGCCCTTTTCACATGGTTTCACAAATCCCAAAATTATTAATACAATGTTGCTAAAAGTACGAATTTCGATTTTCTAACACGTTCCATTCATGACAGTTCATCCATTATTCCCCGTCATTTGCTGATATTTTTTCAAAAGTTATTTAGCATTTTTAGGCCCTTTTCACATCATTTTTCAAATTCTGATGTTTAAAATAGGGTGTTATTATGATGATTGAATTTGAGTTAGCACTCTTTGATGCATTCAATTCTTGGCAAATTCTTCATAATTTTGCATCGTTAGATGATAAATATTTTTTTATTTTGTGAAGGTGTTTTTTAAAGTTTGAATTTTCCTAAGGGGAGCATAAATTTTTGCTTTTAATGTCAAAATTCAAGTTCAGTGCAGATTATTATACTGAGAGTTTGATAACATTGCATATTTTATAATAGTATTAAGCAAGTCTTTGTCATAAGTAATGTTAAGTTATAAGGTAATAGTGGTGACTGTTTCAGTAAAATATTGTATTTTAAGAGAATGTCTTTATCATAGTGATTCATTTGTAAATTAACTATTTAATAAATATAATAAATTCCATGAATTTTCTGTGACGTTATTTTTCTTTTTTTTCTTTTAATTAAAACAGAAGCATCTTGAAATATATGCATAGTTTTTGTTTGCCAGCCAGCCTGTGTAGGTATATATGTAGTATTTATGCAGCAATAATATATGTAGCCTTATGAACAAATATATATGTAGCATTTTTAAATAAAAAAGTCTTTGAGGCTTTTCACATTTATTCTTTTTTCAAAAAAATTAAACCATTAAGTGGATAATTTTATTATTGTTCCTTTTAATAAATCCTTGAATTAAATTTCTTTGAATATGTATAGGTTAAAAATTATTTTATTGAAAAGTAAACAAGTAACTAAATGAAAATTAAAAATATAGATAAATCAAACCTTTAGACCTATATTTAACCTATCAACCTATATATTTAATATCAAACCTATATTTAATTAATTTCTTTAAATTTTGGAATCTTAATGTTAATTTTTTTTCTTCTAAGTCTGTTGAAACTAGTTGAAAAAACAGTTTTAAATTTCATATACTAGTTATGTAGTTCCTCTAAGTTTATTTTTGATTTAAAGGTTGTTAGAGATTAGAGGCTTATGTTAGAGATTATCTGAAACTTTTTACACTATAATGAATAATTTACTTTTTACTTAATTTAAATAAATATCAATTTTCAGAAGTACCTACATCTATGGAAGCACTTTCAGATTCTCAAGTTATGCCACATCTTTCATCTACGAATGGGGATAATTCATATACTCATCAAAATAGTATAGCATCACCATCCCTAAGGGCTGATCATCAGGTATAAATGTTCATTATCCAACAATTTTATTTAATGTATATATTTAAGTTCTAGATAAACTCCTCTATAAAATAATTTATCATTCATTCTGAGTCAAAAATAAATGGCCCTTCTCACACTTTGAAAGAGAAGATAATCTTTACTTAAACATAAAAAATTACACTTTTAATTACACATGCTTTTATTCTTTGCAAGTATGTCTTTAATTGAGTTCTAACTTTTTTATATTTTTGTAATTTTTATTTTTGATAAAAAAAAAATCACTTGGTGGAATCATTCTCAAGCAAAAAAGGTGCTGTTTATCCACCTTTTAATTACCAGGTTCTAATAAATTCAGCTTCTTAAAAAAGCAGAATCTTGTAAATTATGAATATTTAGGTAGCAGAGCAGGACAAATATTGCATTCTGTTGGGCTTGAAACATATTCTTATTATTTTTTTTAATGTTTATACTTAATTTTTATTCTCCACCTTGTGGACATTATTTAAAAAACCTTATTTTTTAATGTGATAGGGATAGTTTGCGTGAAGGGATTTCTTGGAATTGAAAGGTGAAACTTCTTAATCATTATTGAGTTTGATGCAGTTTTTTAGCCTATCTTTTAATAGTAATAGAATAAGTTATGATATCAAAATTAAGTAAATTAAGATTTGATAAAAAAAACAACAACTCTGGATTAAGACAAATGAAATAAGTTCAATTGAATGATATAGAATAAAAATCTAACAGAACTTGAGGATGTTATAAATAATATTTTATTATTTCTTTAGCTTAGGCAATAAATTAAATCTATCCAATCTTTTCAATTTTGGAAAATAAATACGCTATGTTGATAAAATCTTTTTCAATAAAATCCTAATTAAAGAATATCAATTTATTGATTATAATTTTATGGTAATTAAATTATAATTTAGAATGATATAAATAAAATTGTTCATTACTTGTGAATTTTTTTTTTAGGATCTTGCATGGTTCTACAAATAATTTGGCACAGCAATTTTTCCCAAATCACATAAAGTTTAAGAATTATATCCCAAAAATTATGTTTCATGTATTTTGGAGCTGAATGAAATCATTATTGTGAGATGTGATAAGTTTTTTAAAATGTTTTTAATAAACAGAAATTACATATTTTTAAATGCATTTAGTATTTTTAAAGTAAAAATAAAAATTTAAAGTATGAAATGGCCCAATTTTTTAAAAATAATTGTTAACATTTAAAAAAGGTGTTTATTAAAATGTGATTATGAATCTTTTAAAAATCTGTAATTTGTTGAATTTATAATATTATAATAAGTAAATATTTTATAATATATTTTATTATTATAGTTTTTAACCCTTTGGGGCCAGAGAAAAGTTTTGTTGGACAAATTTAATGTGTAGGTTAAATTGGTAAAAAAATAATTCTTTTTTTTTTTCTTGTGGAATACACTTGAAAACATTTATTTTGAATTATACTCATTTTCAAAGTCTATTGCATTGTTCAGTACCATGAGATAAGTATAGTTCTCTGCTGTGAAAACATGACTGAAATGATAATTTTCTAATGGCCAAAAAAGGACATACAACAGTTGAGGACTCAAGTTAAATATTGTGTTTGCAAATAAAATTAATTTCTAATTTTTCAAATGAATGTAATACAATTGAATCATTCAATTCAACAACGTGAGAATTCCAGGGTGCGTACAGACTCCTTATACTCCTTAGAAACTCCTTGGAAATAAAAAAGTCTCCAAGGAGTACTTGGAACTACTTAGATTTCTAAATTAGTCCTTAGAAACTCCTTAGATTATTGTGTTGCTCAGATGAACTTACTAAGTACGCTGATGAATTTGCTGTCCAAACAGGGAAACTAAATTATATGACTTAGCTGTCAAAATCTAATTGTTTAAGAAAAACTTTTAAAGAAAAAAAAATTGAATTGCGAGAGTTAGAAGAAAAAAGTAACAGCAAATAATTTTAATTTTACATGTTACAAGCAAACTTAATTAATAATTTACTGTTTTTTTTTTTTTTTTTTTTTTTTTTTTTTTTTTTTTTTGTATAAAGTGCCTTTGATTTTCTTATGTATTCAAATTTAAAAATATAAGATTGGTAGGTAACAAGATTTATTAAAATATTTGAAACTGGAAAATATATTTATGTGTAAAAGTCAAAATTTATTTCAAAAGGGCTAGAAAAAAATATGCAAACTATATATTTTTGCGAGTTCCTTATAATAACTGCTTTTAAATTTAAAAAAAACTGTCTAGTTATCTTTTACACAAAGTTTTTTAATTTTTAATGAGTCCTTGAAATTTTGGATTCCTTGGATTTCTTCTTCTGATCTCTGTATGAACCCTGGAATTCCATATAATTAATTGAAGAAGACTTGTTTTCATACTCATTGATTCAATTGAAATAAAAATAATAATTCACAGATTCAAATTAAAGATTGAAATAAAAATAATAATTCACAGATTCAAATTAAAGATTATAAATCTGTGATAATTTATGTTTTAAACAAGCCAGAAAACCTGGTACAAAGTCAAGCACTGTAGATAATTTCTTTGTCTGACCTAATCATCCTGACCTTGATTGATTGTAAAAACTATATTAAACTCACTTTCACAATATTTATCTTTTTTGGAAACTTTTCTAAAAACTCTTCGTTATTATTTCCTAATTTAAAAAAAGTTTTTTTATTTTTGTTAAAAAAATTTTTAAGACTATTTCTTGGTTTCATACCACCTTATTTTTAATTTTAGGAATCACCACAGCAGTTCCTTGGGTCTCCAAATGTTACCCAGAATTTTTTAAAGAATGAATCATCTAATGAAGAAATGATTTCTTAATTTGTTCATGTTGAATTGAAACATTTGTATTTTGTGTGTTTTTTTCTTTAATTTTCAGACTTATCTTGAAATTGACATAATGAATGTTATTTTAAAAGCATATCTCTTTTAATATTTTGTTGATTCTCTTACATTCTATTTATTGCAGTTCATCAAGTTAATATTAAACTTTGCAATCACTTTTAATTGAATTGGACTTTTTTATTTATGTTTTCTTATTGCATTGCATATTCACTTTTTAAAAAAAAATTTTATTTTAAGGGCCAAGTAGAACTTATCAGAGCAATATTTTCTAACATACTCTCTTTGTGTTACAGTCTTTTTCTTAGACATTTAAAGCATAGTACCTTAATTATTCAAAGTATAATTACTAACTTTATTAAATTTTCTAGTAGTCTGGTTGAATTTTCCATTTTTTTCTGGTTTAACCAAAAATCACCCCAGCTTTGGTGCATCTTATTATCTAAATTATTATCTTTATTATAATTGTCTTTATTTATAATTGTCTAAATAATTTTCTTAAGTTATTTAAATAATTTTCTAAATATTTAAATAAGTATTTCTACTAAATATTGTAGTTAATTTAATTTATAGTAATCAATTTGTTGCTATTTTTATTTTAACATTCCATTTTTTAAAAAATTCAGATTCTTTTTTTTTAAATGTAAGAATATTTTATGCCTCACAAAAGTATGCATTCAAAAATAATCCTAATAAAAAACGATGATGTTAATCACAAAAGTTATTTATTTAATAATAATAATCTAGTTAATGTTAAGAAAAAATTAAATAAAAATATTGCCGTCACATTTAGAGTTTTTTAGCATAATATAGTTTTTGTATTTTATTGATTTTAAAATCCCTAAAATTTCATGTGTCTTAAGTCTTTGAGACATTGTGCAATAGTTAGCAAGAAATTTATGTTTAATAAAATCTGCTGGATAATTTTTCTTCTTCTTTATGTTCGCAGCTCTATTCTAAGTTATTAGGACAGATCTACTTTGAAAAGTCTAAGTGGAGGTAACATAATTTTTCTATCTAATTTTAGTCACAAACTAAGAATTAAGATTTTATTAGCTTATGGAATCCTGCATCTTCTACATTTCAATCAAACCAATTTGTCACTTGTCCATGCTTTTCAGCTCGATACAACTAAGACCCTTTTGCTTATACAAGAATTTGTTTAGACATGAGTACATAAAGTGCAATACTCATGATGTTGTAAATAAAAATATAGAAGAAATATATTTTTGTTTAAGTGAATTATGATGGCATATTAATGAAAAAGAAGAAGTGAATGTTAAGTTTACCTGTATAAAAACTCTAGAAATGGCTTTGGTTAGGAAAAGTATTGAAATGAAAAGAGTTCATATAATCAAGGTGCTAGTTTATTTCATACTTAGTATGAACTTAACGTTTATGCTAATGATCATTTTAAAATTAATGATAATTTGTTTAGATTAAAAGGAAAAAAATTAATAATGAATTTTTGATTTTCTTAACTTTTTGCACCGGGCACTTAGCGTGCTACAGTATGCTATTCTGGTTTACTTGTTGTACCAGCTGTAAACAAAAGGTTGAAATAGATATATTTTTAGTGATGAGTATGCCAAGTCTCTGCATATTTATTCATATTACTGACTGTCACATCAGCAACCAATTTGATAACTATTTATTAGCAGTTTTACAATTCGAACTGTACTAAACATTATGTAAGGGTTTCCTTTAACATTTATTAAAATAAAGTTTATTTTTGAATATTGTATTTGATATATTAAAATCATGTATCATATTGTTTAATTTGTTGATATAAAATATAGTACGATTTATATTAAAAATTGTGTATATTAAAATGTACAGTAGTGAAGAGAATGCTTGAGTTTTTATTTGATATGGTCTTGGAATTCACGCAATGGGACATTGTTGATGTCCCTATCAGAAGGCCAACCATTGTTTGTTTGAAGCTATTGTGTATGAGTTACAAAGTTTGCTTACCTGTTAACTTTCATGTTGTAAGAACAAATTTTTTGTCAATTTTGTAATAGTCAAGAAAATATTTCCAGGCAATCTATTAATTCTTCAAAAAAGTTAAAGATTTAGATCGCCAACTTTAATTACGTTGTGCCAAAATGTGAAGCTATGATAAAATTATTCAAAATGCTAATGAATATAGGCTTTTGATTTAATTCATTTTTGGCCCGAGTGCTTTGATAAAGACTGTAAATAGAGTTTTAATAATTTGAGTTCTTGCATGGTTTTTAAGGAAAAATTTAGTTTAAAATATTTTGGGTTTAGTTAAAGGAGTTTTTTTTTCTATGTTGGTTATTAAAATAAAAATTTCAATATTCTAATTTAAAATTTAATAAAGCTATCAAATTATTCTAATAATGTTTTATGAAAATTTTTTTTAGCTTAATAATTATTGTATTTTTGCATTAAATAATAAATATTGGTGAATTTCGAACTTAGTTTGTGCTAAAGTATTTTAACATATGCTAAAAAATATTTAGATTCTATAGACTATTTTCAATTAAACCATATTTCTATTCTATATGAACTAAATAGTTTATTTTCTTAGATAAATTGCTTTTAATGCTTACTGGATAAACAGTTTTAAACCCTACTATTAAGCTCACTTTCATTAAATAATCTTTAAATTACTTGTAAATTTATTATTTTTTGTTAAACAATTTAATATGCTATAATTAAATGCTTATCATTTTTTATTCAGTATTTACAAAATTCTTTTTCTTTGTTTGAGTGTGTGTGTTTAAATGCTTTTAAAATTTCTTACCTAAAAAATTATAACTTCACAACTAAACTCTTTCAAATTTATAACAAAGTGATTTTTCTATATCTTGTAAATTAATTATTTTTCTTTTTAAATTTTAAAGTTCAGTTAGTCAATAATTAATATATCAAGCAAATTTTATGCCCATTACATCAAGTTCTCTTTTCTGAAAATTTGTTAGTTGTAATTTACCTTTTATATATGCATACAAGAGTTGTATGAATGGTTCATACATCATATTGTAAAAACCTAACCATCAGTGTTTCAGCTCGCATAAGTAGAGAGTGGTGACATCTGATGAAATTTAATTATATTTAGAGAATCCTTTGAATAGCGTGTGAGGTTTAAACTCTTTTTATTTTCCTCATGGAATTTTTATTTGTAGGCCTAGCTATTGACACACAAATGTATGGATTTGTCTTGCATAAATTTGTCTGGTCTTTGTTATCATTTCAGTATTTTTTATTATAGTCTTTGTCCTAGTTTTGTACTTACAATAATCTGCCAGAATGTTGAAAACTGTTTCTTTTGGTTTAGGTTGTTAAATGAATCAATGTCAATGTGGAATTTTTTGTTGCGTGTGTTTGTTAAAAAATTACATTTGTAAAAAATACTTTAAACTATACTTTATTTTATGTCATTTTCCCCTCTTTGTAAGCTATTCACTACTTTTAACATTTTTGTATATGGTAGTAATAAGTTATTTCTAAAGCAAAATTTTATTATATTTTTTGCACTTATGAAATTTAGCACTGTTTATTAATTAAAAAAAATATTATGAATTTTTTTTAAAAGTGCACCCAATTAGTCTGAAGGCTGTATTTTTGTTTTTTGATCTTTATACGTCTTCACTCTTTCAGTTTCAGGCATAAAATTTTTTTAAAACTTTGTCAATAGTAAAGTAGGAGGCCGATTTTCAAAGTTTATCGGGACTGAGGCTAAACAGGTTAGAAAAAAAAAAAAAAAAAAAAAATCAGGACAAATGAATTACTTAAAAAAAGTTATGATAATGTTTTTCAAGAAACTTCCCTTCACACTTTTTCCAAGCTTCGGCCCAGCCCTTGGATGAACTGCTACTCATCTTAATATTCAGATTTGATAAAATTTTTAAATTCTGAATTTTCACTTGATGAGGGCAGTTTACTTCAATTTCTCTTGATTGCAGGACACAGTTTGAAGTCCCTTAACCAATCTGAGCAGCTCATTTTGAGACATCTTCATTTAGATTGACCTTCATTAAAAATGCAGATCCTTTTTTGCTCTTCAGTGGATGGCCACACAACCGGGAAAAGACTGGAAATTGAATCGTTCTTAAAATATCAAGGAATTTAACATTTAGATACCCAAAATGGCAGGAAAAGTGAATTAATTTGAAATTGAGGTTTCTAAAAGTTTGATATTTTTTCCAAGGAAATTGCACTTGCAATATTTTTGTATTTTGACCTCTAATGGTAAGTATAAGTATTTCTTTTTTTAAAAATAAGCAATAAGGCATAACTGAATAAACCAGAATGAAACTTATGACACTGATTAAAAAAAGTTTCTGAGTGTTTGTGACCATCCTGACATTGAAACTAGGCAGAACCAGAACAAACCCTGAGCTGAGAAGAAAGATCCTTCCTTTTAAGTAAAAAAGAAAGTTTTCGACCCCTGTAAGAGAATATGAAAATAGTTGGTAACAAATTTTTTTTGGAAATGGCTATGATCCTTGATCAATTTGACTAATATGTGTTCTGATAAATGGCTTTCTACTGTATCATATTTCCAATAAAATTAAAAGATTTTCATTTAATCTCATTTTCATCCTGCATTATCAATTTGAAATTAAAATTTATTTCAATATAAATTTAGTATAAAAATAATTTGTAAAAATGTGAAATGCACAATGCACTGATAAGTAACCTCTCAAGTTCGCATATTAATAAAATGATGTTTTCAGGAACATAAAATTACCGAAAGTTTTTGATGAATTAATTAGTATAAAGCACTTGTCTACATATTTAATTGTTTTTAAATTATTGTTATTCATAATACTTGTTTAAAATTAATGAAATTCTTATCTCTGAACAGATTCATTTTTCTACAATATTGAATGTAAGTTTTTCACTATTTTTGATGCTGTTATAAAGAGGACAGTTGTATAACTAAGAATTTTTTCTGTGATAGCTATAAATATGAAATAAACTTATTTAAACTAATAGTAAGTGTATTGGTCTTTATATTTATATGTTTTTTAAAGGTTTGTTTTTAGTTTATTATTTGATATTAAATGTAAGTACTATATTTAAAAATTTTTGTGATTAAAGTAAATCCTTAAATTCTAAGTAAATTTTAGATATTTTAAAATAGTTGCTTATCAGATACGATTATTTAAAGTTTGATTGTCTTAATTTTATCTCTTTGAAATGTAATTTATTAAAGCTTTGTAAAATTGTGCACTACTTTTCTGAAAGAATTTAAAATAAAGTGTGAAAGAATGTTTCTTGCCTATTTGTTCCTAGTTTTCAAAAGATGCCATGGAATGAATCGACTAAGTCAAAACAAATTTTTAGCTATATGAAAGTTTTATTTTTCAAACCTTATTTATAAATGAAGTATCAATAATTTTATGTAATTTAAACGTAAACTAATAAGTCTTTGAATATATATTAAAATTTAAACAAGTCACTTATAAGTTTTTAATCCTTTAAATCTTAAAACATAAATTTTATCTATAATTTAAACGGAAATATTAAAGAGCTTGTGGGGTACAGATTAATTGTCTGAATAAATGAAATGACTTTCAAGTTTCTTATACAGTTTGTTAAAATAAGGCCCAGTACTGAGGATAGGAACTGCGTCATTTTTATGCCAGTTATGAACTAAACGAGTTGTAAGATTCAGAGAAATATTATAATTTACAATTTGATTAAAATGAAAATGTGCTAACTTAGTTTACTGAAGGTCAAGGCAGACAAATTATGCAATTATCAAAATTTGTATGATAGTAAATATATAAACAGTACTGTTTGTGCTAATAGTATTTTTGAATAGGTAATTTCAGTCCTGTTTATTTTAGTATAATACATTAGTTTTTATTTTGACTGCTAATTTAAAATTCCTTGTATATTGGAATCACATTTTTTAAACGTTAAAGCTGAAGCACTTATTTTGTTAAATTTTCTATCCAAGAATGTAGACTATAATTTCACAGCTTTCTATTTTTCAAATTTAATTCACAGTACTTTAAGGATATTACATTATAAAGTAGATACAATCAAGTGATGCCAATTAACATTTCAATAACTAATATCAACTGAAACGAACTAATTTTGATATTTTTACCCATGTTGAGTTTTTCTTCCATGTACATTATTTATTTTTTTTGCATTTTCGAGGTGTTTTTTTATATACCTATGCCTTTTCTTACTCCTTTTTTTTATAAAGTAGTTTTAAATTGCGGCTTTTTTACATACTTGAACACTACACTAGAAAAAAAAAAAGGAAAATCTAGACTACAGTTATGGATTCAGAACTTGTTGGTGTTAATTATATCTCTGTCTATAGTATTGTTCTATTTTTCTTATGTCCTCTTTTATTTGGCCATTCTTTTTATTCATTTTTTTTTTCTTTTTCGTTTGGCTTTTTCAAATTAACATGGTTCTCAAGATCTTTAAAATGTGTTCTAAATTAAATCTTTAATAAAACTTGCATTTTAACTTCAGAATTTTATTTCATCTTCAGGTTTAAGTTTCATGACAATTTTTGTAGTTTTGCGGGATGCTCAAACCTCCGTATTTCACGCTTCTGATATGGGCTTTAATTTCGTATCAACAGGTGAAGTATTTTGACCATCAAGAAACTGTGACCATAAAAATTTTTCTAATCGAATAATATCGACATTATAATCTTTTTTAGTTTTAAAATTTCGTTGCCTGGAATAAACTTCATCTTGAAAATTTACTTTCATTTCCTGCTGGTAGAGTTATGTCAACTACAGATATTGCGTTTTGATCATTAAGATCTTATGAATCTTATTCAGAGTTTGGATTGCCGCTGCTAGATTAATAACACTTGCATGAGATTTTTTTTTTTTAACGAATCTTGGATATTTCCACATTACTGATTTCAAATCTGCAATCGATATCTTTCTCCAAACTACATTTTTTTTTTTTTTTTGTTGAAAAATGAAAATTTTAATATATTTTTTATTGAAAATTACAAGTTTAAAAACAGGAGGACTTCTAGGGGAATTAGGGGCACATCACCAGGATTGAAATTGCATAGGAACCTATTGATATATTATGAACAGTTTTTTCGAGTACTTCTGAAGAAGCCGTAATAGGGAAGCTCCGCCTGCCCCATGCGACATTTCCGTGTATGGATTGCTATGCAATTTTAATCCTGATGATGTGTTCTAACTCCTTAGAAGTTTGTTCCAAAACTTTTACGCAACTTTTTGTTATATAAAATTTTTTTAAACCTGTTCATTTCGAAAAAAAATTGACTGTAAACGTAATTTTTAAAAGAAATCTAGCTTTAGGAGCAAAACTAATTTTAGATTTGAAATCGCCGCTCATGAATTAGGCAAAAAAAAAAAAAAAAAAATTCTTTCCCAGTTTAATCCTATCAAGTTTCCAGTTTTTTTGTATAAGAAATATCTGTAGCATATGCAATCTTATGTTTAAAAAAATTAAATAAACTTATTGACGTACGATGCAATTTTAATGGTTTAAGAAACTAACCAAAAGTATTTGCGCAGAGGATGTTTCAGATTATATGATCGAACACAAAAAAGTTATTTCTAGGTAAAAACTTGCCTTTCTTTTGTTGAAGTATTCGGATTTTTGAACCTCAAAATGAGAGGAGGGAAATAAAGCTGCAATATGAAAAACACTGCTAAAAATGTAAACATAATAGTTTAGTGAAGCTTTGTCAGCTTCAAATCGATGGACATGCATGTCCGAGAAATAAAGGCGGCCTGTGGGCAATGGCTGACCACATTACCACAATTATATCATTGGACACGAAATTGCGGAGCCTTAACCTCCATGGTTTTGTTGGATAAAAATGCCGTTGAAATTTTCAACCCCTCAATAACAATTTCATATTTTGCGTATTTTGTTATTACTCAGCAAATATTTATGCAAATTAATTATTTTTTTACTCTTATTTAAAAAATGCGTCTATTCACATGCAATTTTATACAAAATATAGCTACGAGGGTTGCTATTTATATTTCTGGCCTAATAATGAAAAAACAAATATGTAGGATCGAAATTGGTTTTATTGTTTTTCAAAATATTCTCCATGATGATCAATACACTTTTGCATGCGTTTGAACCAATTTTCAAAGCACTTTTTCTAGTCCGATTGAGGTAACTCCAAAACATGCGTTTTGAATGCATCAACCGCTTCTTCAGGGGTCGAAAATCGTTGTCCACGTAATTTATTTTTGATGTGTGGGAATAAGAAGAAGTCATTGGGTGTCAAATCAGGGCTGTACGGTGGATGACCCATCAGTTCGATCTTTCGCTCCGTCAGAAATGCCTTTGTTTGAGTCGATGTGTTGTCATGATGAGGAATGATTCGCCTGTTCTTCTGCTTTTTTCGAATTTCTCCGATGACTTCTGGCAAACAATTGGTCGTGTACCATTCAGAATTGACGGTCCTGCGTTGCTCTATCGCCACTGTTGCCACATGACCGTTAATGCCAAAGAAACAGGCAATCATTTGTTTCGATGTGCTTCTTCCTCGAACAACTTATGTTGGTTTTGCTTCGTCTTGGAAGACCCATACAGTTGATTGCTGTTTTGTTTCCGGCTCATATGCATAGATCCATGATTCGTCACCTGTGTAGATGTTATACACAGCCTTTGATGTACCTTGAACGTATTTTTCCAACATTTCCTTGCACCAATCGACACGAGCCTTTTTTTTGAGCGTTTGTCAGATTATGCGGGATCCAACGCGAACAAATTTTTTTTAACGCTCAAATGTTCATGCAATATTTTATTAATGCTAGTCATACTAATGTCCAAAGACGCCTCTATCTCACGGTATGTCACATGACGATATTGCTTTATCAGTTCACGCACAGCATCGATCTTTTCTGGCACAACAACGGATTTTGGACGACCTGCACGGGATTCGTCCTGGATCGAACATCGACCACGATTAAATTCGTTATACCAATTTTTTACAGTGCTGTAGGATGGCGCTTTATCGCTGAATAAAGAATGAAGTTCATCGAAGCACTCTTGTCTTGACAATCCACGTCGAAAGTTATGAAAAATAATGGCACGAAAATGTTCACGATTCAATTCCATTTTTTAAAAGAGAAGAACTTTTCAATTTACTGTCAACAACACAAATGAAGCCATAATGGTAAATCGTCTGCTGAATTTATGTTTAAAAATATCAAACTTTCGATTAAAATCGTCTGCGGTCGCCTAGCAACACTTACTTTTGCCAAGGTCAGAAATATAAATAGCAACCCTCGTATTAACATTTCAATTAATAATTGATTGGAAAAGTTTTTGAATTGCAAGAATTCGTCCCTAGCGAATTATGTAATTTTAAATGACAAAATTTCGCAATTCGAAGTAGTACATCACAAATTAATAAGTGAAAAAGAGTCCAAAACGCTATTAAAATCTATCGAATGAAGTAGCTAGATGTTGGTAGAGTTTTCCTTTCTTTTCCGCTTAAATATTAATTTACGACACCTAGTATGTAAACCTTTTTGGCTTTATTTGTGACAAGAATTCTAAAAAAATATATAAATAGTAGGCATTACAGAACACCCGAATGCTAATATTTAGGTCGAGATAGCCTGGTTGGTAGGGCACTTGGCCTATGTCCAAGCGGTCGTGGGTTCGATCCCTGCCTGCCGAAGACTCCCCTTGTAGTATTGGTGACTGATGCGCGTTAAATCTGTCGAGTCACAAAGTTCTCCATGTTCCCATAACAAATACCTTTGGGGGTACTGATCAAGGAGTTTTCTTGTCTTCTGGATTGGTTCAAAATTACTAGGCTACGGAGTTGAACATTAGAAATCGTAAACCCAAAATTGGTTCAGCCGTTCTAAGACGGTTATAAAATAAATTAAAAATAAAATGGTAGCATTTAATTTTGTAATTGGCTTTTAATTTTTTACTTATATTGGTAAGGCAAAACACTTGAACCTAATTATTTTTATTCCTTTTATATAATTTCTACTTTCATTAAAAATACAAAGAATATGATATTTAAATAAAATATTTAATTTTTTTCTATAATAAGAAATTGAACTAAATTCTCTATTTAATTTAGTTTACTTGAATTAAAATAAATTCACTATTCTAAAGTTGATAAGTGGAATTTCAATTAAAAAAAAAAAACACTCATTTAATCATTATCCTTATATAAGAACAAAAAACTGTTTTAATTAAATTTCAAATTGATTGGCTGAAGGGTATTTTGTTTTGCCCAACATAGCTTGGAATGTTTTAATCAAACTCTTCGAATATCTTCTATTCCAAAGAACTATTTTTAGGAAATTGTTTTTATTGGAAAGACATGAGGTTTGGCTAACTAAGTTCTGGTCATTATACCATCGTACGTTAGGAATAAGATAATTTTATCATTTATCAGTCTGTTTTCTTATCATTACCCTATGTTAAGAGTTGTTGCTTTTTATAGATTAGGTTCTTGTAAATGGATAAGACTTAAGTACATTCATGGTAGGTTTTTCTTAGTTAAATAAGATTTATAAGAAATACAAGGTCATTAGACAACGTTAATTTGATGAAGGTTAATTAATTTACTGACTTTTAGTTGTTTCTGTGACATTATTTTGTAGAATAAATATCTTTTTTACATTCTGTTTCTAACTACGTCTGTATTCTGTTTCTTTTTATATGGAATTGCTTTTTTTTTCAATGAAATTTATATTTTTAAATATACTATATTTAGGTATTTTCACCAATACTGAAAGATAATAGCAGTTTCGTATACACTTAATATATAGATCTGGAGTTAGCAAAAAGATATAATTATACAAGTAGTTCCCTATGTTCAAATAATATATGAAATTTTTAATGAAGTAATATCTTACCTCTTCAGTTTCTCGACATTATTTATTTAATTGTATATTTTCTATCATTGTTACAATTACGTTTATAGTTCAAAAATGAAAGAATATTTTTTTATCATTTGAATCAAAATAAGAATGCTTAAATTATGTAAAACCAATAATATGTTGCTGTTGTCGTTGACCATTAAGGAATAGGGGGTGCAATCTATGGCCAAGAATTAGACTTGAAATTAGGCAAGAATTAGACTAGAGAAGCCAGAATTGAAATTGAAACGACTTGTTATATTTAAATTAGAATAAAAGATCTGCGGTGGCTAAGGGAATAGAGCGTTCGCCTCCCAATGAGGCGACAAAGGTGTTAAGCAAAGCTGTAGCTGGTTGGTACGAATTCTACACCCGGCTCGATCTGAAATAAAAGTCACTGTGCTGTGCACTGTGACCACACTGTGCTGATATATCATATTCTCAGTGGTAGGCAGTGCATGGATTAGAATCCTCTTGCCATCGAGCTAACCATGAAAGGTTTTTGTTGCTTTCCTATGTTATCATAATGGACGAAGACCGTACCAAAAAAATAGTTTTCTATGCCCGACCAGTTGGCACACGAAAAAGAGGCAGGCCGAAATTTGAGATGGATATGTGGCCTAGAAAAGGACCTTTTGGTCTTAAAAACTAAAAACTGGAAAACACTAGCAGGAAAAAGGTAAGCCCGGAAAAAACTTCTTGAGAATGCCAAGGCCCACTCTCTGTTGTTGAGCCATTGATGCTGATGTATTGAAGTTAATAGTTTTGATAGCTGATAGTTAGCAGCCATGCGAATCGAGAGTGGATCACGAAGTGATACCGATAAATTCACCTTACGACTTAGAGGGTTTGGCGAGTAGGGAACGAAAGCTCTTGTAGTTTATTATTTTCAAAAGATAAATAAATTTGTAAGAAAATAATATTTAATTAACCACATTGTATTCATGTTTAATTTATGCAGAGTGGTTATGCACATACAAAAATGAATACCATAATCTATGACACTCAGCACTCATATAGAGACAATGTAGTATATATAGCCATACTCATAGCCCTCACTCATATAGCCGGAAGTAAAAGCATTGTTTTATCACTGAATTACTAAATCAAATATCAGAATCATATTTTCAGAATTTTATCAAAATAGAAATTTATCGAAAGAAATAGAGTTATATTTTCATTTAAACTTTAGAATTATCTAAGAAATTTTAAATTAAGCCCATATATTGTAACTATTGATCCTCTTCAGATTTCAACAGATCCAAAATCTCACATTTCAGCTATTTTTGTATTGTTTATTAGGAAGAAATTCATCTTACCTCTATTTCCACTGTTCTTACAAATATTAAAATTCAATGTAAATTATTGTTTTCTTTTCAATTTAGTCTAAAAATAAATCGTTTGTTTTATGATTTTGAATTATTGATAAAGAAATACACTTTTTTATATTTTAAGTTTTTTTTAGGTAAAAATATTTTCGTAGAAAAGAAATTTACTCAAATGTGTTTCGGCGTGATATTTTAAAGAATAAAATAACGAAATTATTTTTCTGAACATTATTATATTAAAAGCAAATGTTATCGTTTGCATAATATATATATATATATATATATATCCTGTAAATAACGTTCGTGAATTTTGAATTTGAGAGATAAGACGAACTTAAAATTGTGTTCGAACAAGTTTCGTTTTTACAACTATAACAAAGATGTTTACACATGAAAGTATTATCGTCAAGCATTTGAATATTGTTTGGTTATATGTAAGAATATGAACTAATAGATCTTTTAGGACAGTTAATCAAATGTTAATATCGATAAAGGATGATTTTTTTCTTTTTATACATGTAACAATTTTCTTACAGTCATTCATATTGTCCACTTTTAAACTTAAATATTGCTAAAAGAAAATCAAGTACTTTTTAAAGAATTCTGATATCTTGGTATACTTAATTGACATCGCATGAGGTAAGGTATCATAATCTATTTTATAATCTTTTTTAAAGAATTCTGATATCTTGGTATACTTAATTGACATCGCATGAGGTAAGGTATCATAATCTATTTTATAATCTTTTATCTTTTCATTTTTGTAATTTAGATAGATCCTTTGATTAAAAACAAACAGAACACATTTACATAGAATTTTTTTCTTTGACAAAGATGCCTAGTAACAAATTACCTCTGGCCGTCTTAGCACTAATATTCGAGAATTTTGGACAAATAAGGGTTGAAGAGGTCATTAATAACCAGTATTTTTCCCAAATATGGAATTTTCCGACTCACCTAATATTTTACAGCGATTACTGAGCATATACAAAGCTTATATAGATTTATCCTATTCAGTCTATATTATTCAGCTACTATTTAGCCTTGATATGGCCTACACCATGTGTTCCGACAAATTCAGAGAGGTGATAAATGACATTTAAGGGTGAAAACTTAACAAAGAATTGTGAGGTCACAAAACAACTTTGAAAGGGTGGAAATGGCGAAAAACATGCAGGTCCTGAATTTACAAAAATAAAAAGTGAAATGGATGATTTTTAACTCATGGATACGTGTCATCATCATTGCAGTAATAGACTCTATGTTTCGGTGTTGATAATATGGTCGTTATATAGTAGGCTAAAAATACCTTTTCGAACAAGCTTATTGTATTTTATATGCTATTTTACAATAAGTAATAATTGTTTTTTTTTTTTTTTCTCAAATGTGTATGAAATTTTTTTTTACCAATGAAAACTCATATATTTATTTATAAATCTGAAGAAATTTTTTTTTATTTCTATATATAAATGATTCCCTTTTAAACACTTTTTATAGCACTTTTTACTATTCAGCTTTGAAATTTATTTTAATAAATTTATTTTAAAACATAACTTATCTTATCTTGTACTGGTGCACACATGTGGCTTGTAATTTTACCGCAGTTAGCCCTTCATATCGATAGAAAACAGTTGAGAAAAAGTGAACTATAAGTAATTTATTAGACGATAACATTCTTTGGACGAAATTCAAAATGATAACATCTTTGGATTAACAATAACAATGGATAACTTATAAACAAATCTCTCAGACAAACAGCAGCTTTTCGATTTAGTTGGATAAATATCGAAGTAGCCACGTGATATGATACTACAATGTCAACAGATTCATTACAAAATCAAACAGATATATATAGTATATAAAAAAAGAAATTTTTTTTTTGTTCAAACGTCAAATGGCCTGAAGAGGCCATCCAATCCAAGAAAGACCGTGGCGTGACAAGATCTGGCCAAGGGGAAATTCTTGTCCCTTCGTTTATCGGCATGTGTCAGTTGCAGATAAAAGAAACTAATTGGTCCATGTTGCTTTGATTTCCCACATGTCCAATAAATACCACAAAAGGGGGCAAGGGAGAAATGTCTTTTGATTAACTAGGAATCCGCGAAGCAGTCTTTGTTTCTCCTCTGGGGTTATTGTTACTCCACAACATAGAATATTTCTTTATTTCTTTCATAAAAACATGTCAATAGTATAACATATAGCTTTCCATATAACATCTAATACGAGGATTGCGATAAAAGAAACTCTCTTTATAAGACTGATTCATCGATACATACTAGTTTAAATTTCCAAAACTGGCTTGATTTTTTAAATACTATTAGCATTTATAATTTTTTTTTTTTTTATGTTATCGAATGATTATTAATGAATAATGTTACTTTTCTAAATTATGAAAAAGCAAAGGTTTCGAGTTTTGTTAAACAAACAATAACGCATACTATTACTCATTTTATAAACTTGGTATGAAAAGTACAATATGTAAATAAAGTAATTTTAAAAAAAAGTTAAAATATTTATTTTTACTGTTTTTATACTAGAATGAAGTGGGTAGTACAAGGTCAGTCAGGGTTTTCTTTCAAACAAAAATCTAATCTTTCTCTGTATTTTTCGTTTCTTAGATCTGATACAGGAAAAAAATATTGTTTCTATTTTCTCTGTTTATGGTTAAAAAAATGCTAGTACAAATCTAGAAACAAAGGTGCGTCTTATATTAATCTGCATGACTTTGATATTTTGGAAGCTAAGTTAGTTCTTCCGATTGAGCTATCAAATTACCCATTTGTGGATCAAGAGTTACAATGCCATTGCTTTTATATTTTTAGTTTTTTTACTCAAAGTATAACGTTACTTTAAGTACACTCTGATTATATCTATTTAATATACCACAGCTGGACTTAGGTAAATGTGTAAGATATGTTAACTCGCTTCACAACTGGGCTCCGCTTTTTTAAGAAACTTTTAACCCTCCAAGCGTTAAGCCCTTTGCTTTTGAATTTTGAAAATGTTCTGTGGAAGTTCCAGTTCCTTTTCTGCTTTTTAAATATCTCCTGAAATTTTAATGCTACCCTATATTTTTCCACAGATAAACCGGATAAATATGTAATGGATAATGGGTAGATGCAAATGTAACATAGATAAACCGGATAATAAACATGAATAATAGGGATTAACCGGTTTCTTTGACGCAGGAACGCCTGCATCTGAAAGTTCGGCAAAAACAGGGAGAGCTCTTAAACTCAGAGGTTCCATAAAAATTCTGAAAAATAACCAAGACAGGTCTCGCTTACATTAATCTAGTCTTGGAAATGAAATTATGAAGAAAAATGTAGAGCTTCGCCATAAAAAAATTTTTTTTTTTGAAAAATAAAATAAAGGAGATGATATTTTGACAATGTTAATTTTTATTTCAAAATATTTTGTAAGTTATAAATTCAAACAAAATCCTCAAAATGCACTGAATTTTATTTTTCATATTTTTTTTTTCTGTGAGTGACAACTTAATTTATCTGCATCTCGATAATCATGCGAACTTAAGTTTACAATAAATGCGTGTCCATTGTCTTGGAGTTTGAAAATTTTTGCAGGAAAAACGAAGACAGAAATATAGAGTGAGGTATAATAAGTGCTGAGATTAAGGTTTGCACTAACCCCCGCAAAAGGTAAGACCGGCTCTGTGATGCCATAATAGGCATTACATATTTTCTAGCTTTTAAAATTTCTTTAATTTCATAAATTTAATATTTTAATCATTCTTAATCCAATTTTAATTAAATTAAATCAATTATTTAATTTTTATTACATTTTATAAAAAGCAGATATAAACTAATAATGGCTAATTTTTTAATTCAATACAAATGTATAACTCATTAATTTACTGTCGCGACTAAATCAAACATCAAAAATCTATTTTTAATTCTTTATTCATTTATCCACAAAAATGTGTCAGTTATTGGGTTATATAAATTTTCACAGTCTTTTCGGTGATTAAAAGATAGCCAAATTATTCAAAATTTAATATTAATGCGCGGGGTCGGCTTTGTTTTTGGCTATTTTATCTTTCGATAAATCGCCAGCTATGGATCTCTTCCCATGTTCTTAAGGGTCTGTTGAGAACAATTCAGACACTTTTACTTTAAATTCTGGACATAAAGACTGGGGCTTCTTGACCGTCAGTCCGACCGTTATTAACTTTAGAAAAAAAAAATCTTCAAATTAAAATAATAATACACCTTTTCTCGTCTTCCCTATAAAGGCAGCAGCCATTTTTTGGGGGGAAGGGGAAGGTGTTATCTACTGTATATGCCCAGAATGTATCTTCTAGAAATATTCTTAAATAAAGCAACAATTCTTTTTTTTTTAAATATTTTTTTCCAATTCTCTGGAATAAATCCCTCTTTAGTAAGAAGCACAAATGTACTACCAGAAATAATTATTGCTACGGCTAAAGCCTTTAAAAAAAACTGCAATGAAACTATCTAGACGATAAAAACTGGAATAAAAGTATCTCCACTATAAAATTCTTTCTTTCCTTCATAATCTCTATAAACTAACCACAAAGATATGTTATTTAAAATAATTATTCGTTGAATTAAAAAGGAATTAAATTGTTAATTATTTATTGTACTAAGGAGCCATTTCAATAATTTACTTTTCTTATTTAAACTGTTTTTCAAGTTTCACAATTATTTCCAGAATCACAATCGGACGCAAAACAGTTTGTAACATCGTCCTGTTTTGTTACATTACTTTTAATTGTTTTCGTTTTTCGTACAGGGTTTATTATAATGAAACGCTTCCACGAACCATTTCACGGAGACTGCTTAATTTCTACTCTGTATCACCCATTAAATCAACTTGTCAACTCCTGGTAAAATGCCTAATGTCCTAGAAAAGAGGACAAAAATCGATAGGTTAGTTTGCCGTCGTGAAATTTGAATTGTTCTTGTAACTGCACCCCTGAGCTTTAGGGGCATGGGAAAAGAAATTGAGCACGTAATTAGACGTAGGAACGACCAAGAAAACTTCAAGCTTTTCAGTTTTACTAATCACGTCAATTTATGCTGCTTAATTGGGTTCCCTGAAGTGAATTTACAGAATTCACTACTTGTACTACTACAGAATTCACTACTGTTTCACATGAAACCAAATAGAAATTATAAAATAACTTCATTTTTTTTAAATGAAGTATACAACAAGTAAATGTATACATAGTGCAATACCTTACAGAAATAGTCACTTATAATTGCTTATTTTAAAAGGCATTCAGAAGAATATGTCTAACTAGAAGGTGTTACATCCTGTTCGCTTCGCTCACCGACCTCCACGTTTTTATCGCAACCATTTCTGTTTCTTGACGATCACCATAGTGTAACATCAAAACAAAATACATGGGTATTGTTTATTTAAAAGATACCAAAATTTTTTATTCATTATCACAAATTCGGTAGACGATTTTATTGAGATAAAGTTCAAACCAAATCAGCTTGATCGGTTACCAATTCAATTTCACCCTCTTCATTGCAATCTGTATGCGAGTGCCCGAATGAAATTAAAGACTGATTTGAGGCGCCTTTCTATTTGTTGGCCTCCTGTTTTATCAGAACTGGTCAAAAGTATCGAAAGTCTTGTTGCCTTGCGGAATTTTGTTTTTAATGTAAATTTGTAAATTTTTTTTTGTTTTCTTTTTGTTTTCTACTTACTTCTGTAAGCCTCATGCTATACTTTGTGGTGCATGAGGAGTTTTTCAGTCGTTTAATAAAATAAAATAAAAAAAAAATAAAAAAAAAAAAAAAAAAGAAGAAGAAAAAAAAAAAAAAAGTCATTTTTAAGAAATTTTCTCTGGGAAGCCACTAGTATTTAAGCCCATGAACGTTTTGTTAATGCAAACGTTTTGATTGTCCATGAACGTTTTGTTCTGCCGTCCTTTAGGATTGCTTTTGAGGGACATCGGGAAGGAATATAGCAAAAATTCCCTTTAACTGTGAGTATGAAATACCCTCAGGTAAAGGGGAGTCCGGATAATTCCTCCCCGGTTAATTTTTTTGAAAAATAGTTGCAAAAGGGGGGCAATTTCAAACTTAATGAGACGTAATTTAAGCTTAGGAAAAAAAAAATAAGAGAACGAAAACTTTTTTAAATTAAACGCTTTTATACACTCTAAATTAGGCTTTAGTACGCTTTTATACTCGCACAGCATTGGTTGTAAGTTATTTAATTGCCCTATATGTCACCGTATATGGGTAATTCTTACAAAATATGAAAATTTACAGTCTCTTGCTCCAAGATCTAATACTGTACTACTAAAGGAACTTTTTTTTTAAAAATTTTAATAAATAGCATTGTTGTTAGCATTTTAAAATGACCTAACATCGACTGTTTTGTATATTTATAAAAATTTAATTGAATTTCAAAATGTCACGTTTTTGGTATCTATGTCACAAACAATATTTCCAATAATAACTAGCTTCAAAACTTCGCATAAATTTTTCAATGTCTAATTTTTTCTTATCTCAACCGGTGTAAGCATTTCTTGAATATACGCAGAGGGTATTATTTACAAAAACTTCGTTTAAAATAATTTTTTTCTGGCAATAATTTGTTTGTCACATGAAAATCTGTCATTTTTCTGGCTACTTTTATTTAGTGATTTATAACTAAAATAGATAGCGCCAGGAATCAATATCTTATGTTAATAGATTGATTAGATACCATCCTATCTGAACATGTCGTGTTGCATCAATAATGAACTAACTTTCTGGTTCAAAATCTATTTCAAAAATTTTTTCAAGGTGAGTAGGTTTTTATGTTGTCATTTTCCTGTCTTCTTGAAATTATTAATAACATAAACTACATAGATTTATCTGAGTTGTTTCGAGAAATCCTGTTGTTTTCTGCGGAATGTAAACGCCTTAGTCCAAAATGTTAAATTAAAGTAAAGTTAAATGATATAAAATGGCAAATTTGTCATTATCCTGGCTGTCATTTTCCTGGCTTATGAATGCCAGGGTATTGATGTGTTACCAGAAATTTTTTTAAACAGTATACTGTAAAAAGGAAAAGCAAATATAGACCTAATACCAAGTTTATGTATGATTGTAATATGCTTGAATGTAATCAAAGTCATTTATTTATTTAATGATTGATTATTATACACAATTTTATTCTGTACATATCAGCAACAAAAACATTTTTGATTCTTTCTACAGTGGATAAAAATAATTAATTTAAGCAATTTATGGTCCATCTAACAAAAAGGCTTAAGTTGAGTTGTTTACTATTAGCTTAAAATGACTGTTTTTTAAACTTCTAAGCTAATATGTCATTTTCCTGTCATTCAAGATTTGGTGAATTTCTATTTTTTTTTTCTTGAGCAAATGTCAATAAACTACACTACTGTCTCTAAGATATTAATACATGTAACTAAGTAAATATACAAAAAAAAAAATTAAATAAATAAAAAAAATAAATAAATAAAAAAAAAAAAAAATTAGATTATTTTGAAGACTTTAAATTTGAAGAAATTTTTGTTCCGAATTGTCATGTTTCCAAAGAATCGCCCATATAATGATTATCGAAAACATCTACTATTAGTACTTGTTCAGTACTTGTTCATTGGCAGTCATGTGAACTCAATGAATGCAAGCCTAACTAATTGAATCAAATGACTGGGAAATTCAGTTTTAGCCTTATAACAAGGATGACGTTGTTTATACTGAAATGCTACATACTGTTGGAGATCTAGAGAAAAAGAATCTCGGTAAAGGGTTTAAATCGACTATCTCTACAGACTGATGGTACCATGGACCGTGGTAATAACGATGTGAAATACGTTGCTGCAAATACTACATTTTATTTTTTATTTAATTTTATTTTATAACAGGTGTTGAACAGCCAACCCCATTTTGAGTTTACGACTATCAATGTTAAACTCTATAACTCTGTAATTGTGATCCCAACCCAGAAAACAAGGGAATTCCTGGATAAATCTTTAGGACAAATTAACCTTCGTGGAGGATTTTTTGATGGAACTAACCCACATTTGAGATATCATGGAGAGGAATACTACGAAAATCTTTTCGGTTAGTCTGGCGACAAGCGGATTTTAGTTCATGATCTGTCTACTACTGAAGATATTTTACATGACCACTGTGGTCGATGCTAATTGGGAGCATAATTCGTATCAAGCAGCCACTACTGGAATTCGAACCTGGGTCACCTCATGGGGAGGTGTACGCTCAATCCCCTAAGACCCCGCTGCTTAAAAAAATACTGTTTACCTACCAGGTTTTGAAACTGTGTTGCGAAGTATGTTACTGAAGGTGAACCAACTCTAATTAAATCCGTTTCATTGGAGTGAATAAACTAGAAACCAAACGGGGTTAAAAGATTATCTACCTCTGTATATGTTTAAAATCATATTTAAATTTAAAAAAAATTAATATATTAATTTTAATAAGCTAATTTATTCCATTTAATCAACTTAATTAATTAATCTCCTTTAATTAAATTATTTCACTGCATTTTTTAAGAACTCGCTTTCGTGTTATCCATCTTGCAATCGTAATTCTTGCATCCCTTTCCGACCAGCTAGAGCTCACAAATTTTAACTGGGTGACAATACAAGACAGCAATATCATAAAACTGCTCTTAATTTTTGAATGACGAAATGCTAAAAATATAATTGACATTGGCCGAATATTGATCGACCCCAATTTTCGTGGTGATGATAAGCCTTTCAGCTATTACAAATATATTATAAAGTATTCAGTTGCTCACAGATTACGAAAACTCGCTCCTGTTATGACTGGAATCTTGCAAAAGCTTATTATGATTCTATAGCCTCATTCTATTTAGAAAGCAATTTACCATTTTAATCAGCCTTAGTTCAGTTATATAGAGTGCTTATCTGATGAGACGATCAATTCCAAAATGGTCATTCAAAATTAAACAGGAACTGTACGCTACAACCCATGCCCAGCCGATGCCAAATTCTTCATGAAAAAAGAATGTACTACGTACTGAACTGCCTATTTTCTCCAATAGGGATTTCGTTAAAAAAAGTTCTTCAGGAAATTAAGCAAATTTGTAAACTTTTTATAGCATTTTATAGTTATGCTTAATTTATTTGCTCCATTTAAAACAACTACTACGTAAACTCCATTTATACATTTTAATAAATAAATTTTAATAAGTTATTAAATAAAAGTCTGTTATTTAATTTTCACTTCCCCGGTTAAATTCGACGTTTTTAGCATTGGTGTCAAACTTACATCACTGGGGGCAAAGAAAGGCAATTGCGGGGCATTTTACCCACAAACTTCATACTTAAAAATGGCCTGGCCTTTTTGAAGTTTCTTTTAGTTTTTAGTTACTAAAAAGCTCCTCAAAAGTTTTTTTCAAAGAGAATATTTAGCATTTTTTCTATATAACATAAACATGTAATGAAACAAAGCTATTTATCATTGTTGCCGGTTCATTCTTATTGGGTAAAAAACCACATGGGGTGATCCATCTTTTTTACATGAAGATTCAGACTTCTTTGGCTGTCAACACCAAAAAGCTAATTAAAATTATAAAAGCATTGTTTACATGTAAAATATTTATTTATCCCAAATTTAAAGGTATTTTTCCGTAAATTTAATATTTTATTTAACCCTTAATGGTCCGATAGTATTTTTAGCTTATTTCCCTCCAGTTATATTTATAACAATTAATTATAATATCAATTATGAATATATAAGTAATTATAGTTAATTTAATTTTTAATGTAACAAAAATATATGAGTGATAAATCTAATGAAATGATTTTTGTAGCAATGTTTCGCAGCATTGGAGCCAATTAGTAAACGTGCCATGCCGCTTATATAGCGACATTGGTCCGTTAAGGGTTAAATTGATATCTAGACTTATTAATTATTTTACAGTTATTTTTAATAGAAAATAAGCTTTGATTAAAATTGTGTCCAATCAACATGTGTAATTAAAATAATTATTTCAAAATTTTAAAAATAATAAATTATAAAAAAAAAAAAAAAAAAAAAACCGTAAGATTAATAGAAATTAATTTTTCTAAAAAATTCATAATAATAAGCAGTAATAGAAATAGCACACATTAGTTGAAGTTAATACCTATTACTAATTACTCTTTCTACAGTGAGTTTGCAGAAGATTAGATTCTCTAATGAATTCGCAGAAAAAGATCAAGGAACAAGCCAAAAACGAGGAATTTTATCTGAAGAATAGTCTTCAGATAAAATTCAATGATACCAACTAAACTCATTTAATAACTTAAATTCAGAATTGTTACTTTTCATCAGTAATTATTTGATATTTCTTTAGTCACAGCTTTTGCCTATAACATTTTTGAAGACATTTTATTATTACTGTAGACTACTAACAAAAATAACTAACGAAGTTATTATTATCGTTTTTTTAACTCCCGTCGATCACCCCACCCACACATTGGGTTAAAACACGTTTGATCATGTTTTTGCACTCTATAAAATATAGTTTAGAATTTAAGTAAAACATAATCAGTGAACGGAAGTAGCCGCCTACAAGTAGGGAAATTACTGAAGTCGCTACTTTTTTTGTAGTTTGTAGTGTAGTGTACTACGTTTTTTAAAAAAATGTAGTGTTGTGAGTGATGCCCGGTGGCTGAGTGGTAGCGCTTCGTGCTCCCGTGCTACAGGTCCTGGGTTCGATCCTCGGGACGGGCAAGGCTGACTCAGCCTTTCATCCCTTTAGTGGGTCGATAAATTGAGTACCAAGCTTGCTTGCGAACTAAACACGCCTGACCGGAACTCCTGCACCCCAGAGCCCAAGGTCAAGAAAACTGAGATGGGCACAGTAGGCCTTGGCCTTCTATGGGCTGTCGCGCCACTGAGTTTAGTTTAGTGTAGTGAGTAGGGCGATATATGGAAATAGTAGTTTATAATGATTTCTTACTTTTATCGTTAGTTTAGTAAAGAAACAATATACTTTTATTAGTTTCCTTTTTTTCTTTTCGTTTTTAAGTAATGTTTTTATAAATGATTCTGAAGAATACCGGTTAAAATGAAAATCAATCTAGTTACATATCATTTATTATAGTTATGAAGTTATAATAATACTCTGCATTTTGAGACTTTTTATTATAACCAGGGATTTACAAATTTCAGATTCCAAAAAGATCGCAGCTTACGTTTATTGTGTTAAGAAAATTTAGCCATTTTTTTATATGACTTGAAAATCTAAATATTTCTGAACTTAACATCTTTTTAAAAAGTTGCTACTTATTTTCTAACACCGACTAAAATGCATATTGTAATATTATGCTTATATCTGGTATGTATTGTGGTTTTAACCAGTATAATCGCGTACCAATTTGTATATCATACTTTTGAACATTTTTTTATAATTTTTAGATAGTGTTAAATTAAAAGTAATAATTGTTTTTTTTTTTTTTTGTAATTTCATAAAAGATTGTTTTTCTTCTTTCCGTAACATGCTGGATCCTGAAATATATCCTGGCTCTCAGAAAATTTAGAACTTGAAATAAATCGAAAATAATAAAATAAAATACTCATAAAAATGAATATAACTTATTCTAACCAATTTATTCTATACACTCTATGTAAATTTTTTAACTCGACAGCTTTATATTTATGAATTTTGTTTCTGTTTGCGAACTTTTCGTTTATGATTCTAATTGAATGAGAAAACAAAACTGTATCCATAAAAAAGAATGATTAATTAAAATAATTTATACCATAAAATATGTAATATTAAACTGAATTTATTCCGTACATCGAATTAATGTACGTCCACTCGCTTTTTAATTAACAATTATTATTATAAAACAGTTCCAGTCATTATAATAAGATTTCTTATCAACACTCCCTCACAATTAATATTCACAAATACAATATTTCTCAGAATCTGGCCTTGCCCACCAATAAATTAAACACTTAGTTTTATTAAACTAACTATATGAACTAAGATTATATACGATCAAACCTTATTTCGTGTTGGTATTTTGAACCAGTTTAATTAGAATTGCTAATTCCAACTTCTCGAACAACGGTTCTAAAGCTTATGAGTAATGATAACTTTGGGTGCGGTATCCAGATAAAATATAGAAACTCGATTTATTTATAGACTTTTAAGTTCCGAATTGAAGGTCAGTAAATGGGAATTGTATTTTTGAAGACAATAAAATCAAAGAATTTATTAATAGCCGAGCCCATTTTGATGATTGCTAGATTAAATGGGAAGATAGAATTAAGAACAAGTGTAAGGATTAATTTGCGGGTGTGTATTTGTTTTTCTAATGGTAAGGTGAACTGCAGCAGTTTGTTTGAAAATAAACTACAAGTTCTTAGGTTGTTGATAACTATAATCTGGTGATCAAAAGGTCAAGTGTTATATGTTGTGATATAAGAGTTCTAATTTATTTCTGTCAGAAATATAAAGAAAAATTAGTTTTAATGATAAATCATATTATTTAATGGCATAATTAAGTAAGTATGATGAACAACATTTCTCTACGATAGAGTTAAAATGTTTAAAAGTATTTCATTTTCGAATTAGGAAGTGCAAACGAAAAACAGCCGCCATATTAAAGCCAACAACTTTTTCGAACTTTTTAAGCGATTCGAATTTTTTTTTTGCTCTCGATTATAAAATTCATTTATCCGAAGATAATTTACATGCAAATATAATATTTTTTGACAAGTATTTATTATTTTTTATTTTTACATAATCAAATTACCATTATAAATAGCATTGTTGCACCAAGGGCGCCGCGAACGAACTTATATTTTTGGAAAATTGGAAATTCAAATTTTGCGAAAGAAATTCTTAATTTGGCCGAATCAAAACAGCATGCGCAATTGTTCTTTACATACAATAAAGAAGCATCAATAGCAGCTCTAAAGAAGTACAAATTATAAATTGTTCAAGAAAACAAGTTAAAATAAAATGTTCTTGCACATTTATCATAATTTCTAATTGACTTAAACATATATAAATTATCTGATAATGATTAATGTGGTTTTAGATAAATTTAAGAAATTTCTTCTTATAGTTAATAATGGAATTTTTATTTCATCAAAATTAGAAAAGAAATATTAAAGTGCAAGTGTTGGCAGTTAAGAAACAAGTATGATTTGTTTAACGTAGTAATCATCAAATAAGCATATTTTTGAAAGTCTAATCTGTAATAAAATCAAGTTTACTAACTGCTCAGGAAGTAAGATTTGCTATAACAAAAGGGAAATAACTTGTCTACATGAAAGTCAATAGATATTTAAACAATTTCATTTATTTATACTTCTAAAAATTAAAAACGTTACATTAAATTGAATATTTTAAAATACATTTATTTGTCAAATTCGTAAAAATAAGGTAAAAAACAGTAATATTTGTAGTTTTTTTTAAAATTTCTAATGGAAAGGCAATACAAAAGGAACAACAACAAAGTTAACAAGGTAAAAAAGTACAATGAAGTTAAACATAAAAGTTGACCGAAGTCATTGCCTCAGTAAAAGTTCTCTTGTTTGCCAATACATTGGCGTATCGCCATGGAGTGATGGGCAACAATGCAGGTGAACTCGATTCATTGGCTCTGCCACAAACGAAACAAAGTTTCGTTTGTGGTTCTTTCTTTCTGGTTTGTGGTTCCGTTTATAAAACCACCAACTGCGAGGAACTTTTTAAGCGAATAGAAAATATTTGCACTCGATTATAGAATTTGTTTATCCTTAGACGATTCCTCGTAAGAAATAATTTAAAAAATTATTTATTATATTTATTATTTCATTTCATCATGCCCAAAACAGTTTTTCTTTAATAAACAAAACAGGGATAATTAAATCATGAATATCCGAATAAATATATTTTCCTTCAGAATTATAAGGATTTTTTTAAAATTTTACTTATAATCTCATTAATTAAATACAGTAAACGCGTGAAAACATAAAAATGAAAATCGTTAATAAAATGTTTGAATTTTACCCGATATTCATAGATTAATTAATTCAGTAAACACTAAACATTCTCAACTTGATTTACGAAGTCGCAGATGTGGATAATTGTTCAAATATCGCTTTCAGATAAGGAGTGTATCTCCAAATTGTGGTTATAGTTAATGACTTTAGCTATAATGCGAACTAATTTTCTGCATTGAATTTAGGTTAGTTCTGATAACAGCACTAATGACATCTACTTTGACCAGTGCCTAAAATTGATAGAAGGGGGCTTGGTTTTAAACTATAACAAAATTTAATCCTAAGGATTGGATTGAAAACTTTCGACAATGTAATTTTAGTCTGAAAAATGATCGTGTTAATGACACAAGTTTGTAATTAGATTGTATTCTATTAAAGTTTGGTTACTGGACTAGTTTAACAAGAAATTTAATATTAATTGCCATTTTAATATATAAAAATTATTTTAACTTTTTTTTTCAAATTTAAAGTAGTAGTCCAAAGTGTAGTGTCATAAAAAATCCGGATATATTGACATTTTTTCATATTTTGTGTATGTAATTTTAAAATAATTTTAAATGGTGCAAAATAATTTTAAATGGTTGCAAATCAAGCACGATTGATAAAGAATTGGAACATTTCAGAAGAAAAAAAAAAAAACTATTCGCCCCCTCTTCACCGTATACAGTAAAGAATTCCGGATCAAATTACGGTAAAAAATACCGGCACTCAGGGTGCCGGTATTTTTTTACTGTAAAATCCATTTCTATCAAAAAATGCAGGACAAGAATCTAGTAATTTGTAATTTTTACAATAATAATTACCAAGGGCCGGGATAGCCTGGTCGGTAGGGCGCTGGGCCCATGTCTAAGAGGTCGTGGGTTCGATCCTCGCCGGCCGAAGACTCCCCGTGTAGTAAATGGTGACTGATGCACGTTAAATCTGTCGAGTCTCAAAGTCCTCCATGTTCCCATAACAAATCAATACCTCTGGGGGTACTGATCCAGGAGTTTCCTTGTCTTCTGGATTGGTTCAAAATTACAAGGATGCGGAGTTGAACATTAGCAGTCGTAAACCCATGAAATTGAGTCGGCTGTTCAACGACGGTTATAAAATAAAATAATAATTACCGTAAAATCACTGAACCACTTTAATTAAATAAATAATACTGCAAGAACTACAGTATAATATTTTACGGTAAAAATTGAATTTACTGATGATGCAACCAAGCGCCACCGAAGGTTTTTTTAATTTTTTTTTTTTTATTGTATTTAATGATTTCACTTAAGTAATCTTTTTCAAATGTATAAAAATCAAGATCAACATTTGAACTAAGGTATAGATATATTTATATACTATTTAAAATTTAATTTTGCACCAAATGCATTAAATATATTCGTTTAACTATAGTGGAACTATATATCTATTGCAAGTTAATTGATGCAAATAATTTTTTTTGTAAGCACATTAATAAAAATTCATTTTTTGGTTTTTTTTTACTCACGATAGTATATTTTTTTAAAAATTGTTTGGAAATTAAATTTGAGAAGTATATATATATATATATTTTAAAAATAAATTTTTTTGAAAATGAAAAGTTATAAATATATTTATATCACAAAAGGCTGTAGAATAGAGTTTAAATCCTTTTTTATTTTATGTGAGTCAATAAAAATTCCACATTTAATGTGTGACTATTTTATATTTGAGTTTAGATGCTTCACTATTTATAGTAGAGCTTGAAATACTTTCTTGACCCTATTCTAACTTTAAGCAATATTGCTTTGGCTTTTAAAAATAAATAGATATAGAAAGAATTTCAAACCTATTAAATTGAATAAAAATTCGGATTAAGTGTGATATTAAAATCTGATACAAACTTTTGTATAAAATATTATAACTTTAGAATAGAAATAAAAGTTAAACGAGTTTAAGTTTCGATAACTTTTTTAAAACTGTCTTTAGTCTAAATGAAAAAATATATTTTTCTTTAATAAGTAATGCTTGGTCAAAACTTTTATTCTAAAATTGCGGTAAAATAATCGACAACAAGCTGTCCATCAAATTAACCGTAAAGTTTACAGTTAGGAACATTTCTTTACCATTAAGGTAAACTGTTTGCAACTGGTGTGTTTAAAAGACTGTGAACACAAAATTACACCGTTTTTAACCATTTAATAGAATGGCTTCAAAACCGTAAAAATAAAATATAACTAGACATTGGATTTTTTTGATCCCATACTAACTTAAAGCGATATTGCTTTGGCTTTTAAAAAGTATAATATATAGAAGGAACTTTTTAAATTGAATGCATTAAATGTTATTAAAACCTGTTTCACACTTTGGTATAAAATTGCAGAAGTTTCAACTTTTTAATAGAAATAAAAGTTAAACGAGTTTAAGTTTTAATAGTTTTTGAAACCCACTTTGATTCTAAATGTAAATATATATTCCACTTTAATAAACGATACGCTGTTAGAAATTTCATTGTAAAATTACGGTAAAATAACCGGCAGCAGTCTGTCCATCCAAATAACCATAAATGTTACGGTTAGTACCATTTCCTTACGAATTTGCAGATGTTTACACCTAGTATGGTTAAAAAACCGTGAATACGAAACTATACGATTTTTTAAACCATTTACAGCTGGTATGGTTTCAAAGTCGTAAAAATAAAACGTAACTGAACGTTGGTGTTAGATTATGTTAGGCTTTTTGTTAGGTAATTAACGTTGGACTTCGGTTGACGAGTTAGAGGTATACATGCATTATTGAAGTCTGATCTACTTGAAATAAGTAGTTTTTAAACTTTTATTTTAATAAAAAAAACTCATATTTATCACTATCTATGAACATAAGTCAAAATGGCCACATTTGCAAAGAGTAAAAAATTATTTAAATTAAAATATAACATGACAAACGAGTCATAAATAATTGCTATGAAAACGAAAACAACCAAAGTTCATTATCTGGCTGTTATTGCATACATTAACAACTGTATCATTGTCATCTTTATTACATCATACGAAAAACGCTCTCCACCATTGCCTTCTTCCTTATCGAAATATAAATAATTGCATGTTCTGAATATATTCTTAATGATGAGTAAGAGAATATATTATTGAAAAAAACTGCCGCAGTTAGCTTTTCATTTATCAATAAGTGTATCATTTTCGCAAATTTCGCACTGTGAATGTCAATAATATTAGAGGGTACAAAAATATCATTAATTTTCATCTTCAAGTGTGTGTAGAGAATTCAATAATCCTTAGCCCCAAGGCATCAATACCAAAATAAGAAGAAATTTATAAATATTTATACTGAACTTACCTAAAAGCGGTCTGTCATGCAAAACAGCTTTTCGGTACTGTTTATGATGCTTGCTGACTATTTAGAATATTTTAATAATTTATTGATTTTAAACCTGTGTGTGTGTGTGTGTTTTTGATCAATTGTTTAATACTTGTAGTACGGGTAAACATGTAGTGTAGTGGTAGTTCAGGTCATATTTGTGCGTTTTATGAATCCTAATAATACTTTTTTTTACTTTGCACTTAACTGTTTTTAATCTTAAACTAAAGTCAATGACTAGACCCAAAAAAACTGCTTTGAATTTGAAAACGATTCGCGAATATTCAAAGAATATATATTCACGAGATATATTATATCATAAATGTTGTTATATTTTATTATTATTTATTAGGCAATTTATAAATATTAACGAGAAGCGGTTTTTCCAAGTTCTAAAATTAGTTAAATTAATTGCACTTACAAATGGCTAGTAATTACTAGGAGTCTAATTCCCGCTCGCTGCTAGTGCCGACCCCCGGAACTAAAAGTTTTCTTTATTGCTTCGCTATTTGATTTGATATTCTTTGGTTTGAGCTCCGTTAGCTTGCTAATTGCTCAATGGATACTTGAATCTTTTATTCCAGCTTTGTATGAATTTTATATCTTTTAAAAAGAAGTTTTTAAAAAAAAATACACAAAATATGCATATACATGTGATAATTTTTAAGAATTTTATTCAATTTATATACATTGCGATTTGATTTATATACATTTCAGCATTACTTAAATTTACAGTTGGAACAAATAAACCATAGAATTTTCCTTATATGCGAAATTCTAAATAATTTAAATGTTTAGAGACACATCAATTTTAAGTTCTTTAATTTATATAAGATTTGTAAAATGAACAGAAACCAAAGAAAAGGGTAAGAAAAATAGGCACACAGAAAAAAAAAACACGGTCAAAACTACCAGTATATGAAAAAAAAATTAACCCTTATTCTGGCTCTGTGCATGGGAAAACCAAAAAACCCCGGTAATTTTTACGGAAGCGCTATGGTAAAGTTTTTGGTATATTTAAAAAGAAAATATGATTTTATAATATATGATAAAATTTGGTAATTTTAACATGATACCTTGGAGTATGGTGTAAAACCCATTTATTTGATTAAATGTCCTTTTTAGTTTTGTATTTTTAACCAAATGTGAGATAATAAGAACTATAATTTTGAGAAAAAAAATTCCGGTAAACAGAGTCGCCTAGCATGGCGATATTCCAACCAAATTTACGGAGAAATTACCAAATGAACGGTCTAAATACCGTATATTCATGTTTTAATAATCAGAATTATGTTTTTTTATTTTTTAATTTTTTTAAAAAAATATTTTGCACGTTACTTCCTTCGCACCCATTGCACGTTTTTCTATTATTTGTTAAAAATATTGTTCAGATTCTACTAAATTTACAAGTTGTTGCTTATCATTTTTTTAAAAGTAAGTAAATTGATGTATCGTATTTTACATAAAAACATGAAATTTAAATCAAGAAAATGTTTCCAAATCAATGCGTGATTTTAAGAACAAGTTGTTTCCTGGCTCTGTTACGCAAATCTTTTTTCTACATTAACATTCAACTCGAATAAAACTATATGAAAGTAAAGAAAAATCGAAAGAGTTTAGTAACTGAAAAGTTCTGCACTAAAGAACGAAAAATATGATATAATATTGATTATAATATTTGAAAATAAAGAAAAATAAACCTCGAAAGAAAACACTATTTCAGATAAAGCCTATCATAATTGTCCAATCATTCCAACCGTATAAAAAGCCTTCAATAGTTACAACTTTATGGAAGATAATATTCTTGAAAATATTCTGCTCTTTTCTAGAAAACTGCTTACAAATAACTTTGCCTACGCAGAAAACAAATGAAACTGAAACTCTTATATTTTATGATAACGATCGCCATGTTAGGCTTAACGACAATAGCTGACTTTCTTTCAAAGTTTCAGCCTTAATAAAAATAACTCTTTCCCTGGAGTATTCACCATTAAGCTGCTGTAACAATATTTGTGACAGGGTTTTCTTTTACAAGTGAATGGATATGGAAAATAAGAAGTGAAGTTTAGAATAAATTCTGAATGCGTGATGCTGATATTTGTCAAACTTTTCCACTGAACTCCAAGATGGCTTCTCAAGTGTGAAAAATGACGGAGGCGGAATTTCTATTTCGGGAAAGAAATAAAATTAATGAAGAGAAAGATATATTGAAGAAATTTTTTTAAAACTGAATTTGTTTTTTAGTTTTTTTTTTGTTGCACTATTTATATCGGATGTTCAACTTTATAAAGTGTAAAAGATATGTGAAAAGAATTATTCAGAAATATTGGTATGTAATAGGAGCGGGCTATTTAAAAAAATTGTGTATGATGAAAACTGGAAATGTGTTACATAAATTTCAAAATTTCAAAAAAATAACTTTTTTTTAGAACTTTTTTTATACAACTGTACAACATGCCTAGAATATATTGGCCTAAGATTAGTGTCAATTGGAATAAAACTCTAGAAAGCAGAGACTATGAAAATTTTTTCCATTTGGTTCAACCAACAAGAGTAAACAGATAAAAAAAAAGTAAATTTTTCTCAAAACTCTATTTTTGAAGTCAGTTGACACGATTTTCCAAAAACGAATGCATTGATTAAAAAAAAAAAAAAAAAATGCTCTCCGTTTATACAAAATTAGGGTATTCAAATGGGCAAAAATTGGCAATTTCAAAGAAAACTTCGCTTTTTTTATTGATCAAATTTGAATTTTAGTTTATAAGCTTTCCAAAACTCTCGAAATTTTTAAACTCTTTGCTTTTAGAAATGAAGTTATATTTTTTTTTCGTTTGTTGGCAGATGAAACCGAAACTGGATATTAACTCTCGAAAACGAAACTAAAATTATTTTATTATGCTTTGAGTGTTTTCTTAATATGAATAAATTATATATTTAAGATAAATACAATTCATTTTCAGAAATAAATTTTTGAATTTCTTTTATGTCATAATTTTCTTGCATTTTAAATGCATTTTCAGAAGAAAGTTGATTTTGACAAAATTTCTTTACTGTAACACACATTACAGAAAAAATTTATTATAGAATTCTTTGAAATTTTGTATGTTGATTTTGTATAATGTTAGTGATGTTTTGAACTTAAATCTTAAGTAAAAGTGTGAATTTGTTATTTTTTATCAAGCTTTAAGTAAGAATATTAAAATTTTTTAATATTAAAAATTCAATATTAAGTAATATTGCTAGTTCTACTTCATTGTCTTTATCAAATTTTTTAAAGTTTTAGTTTAAAACATAGGTAATTACATTGCTGATCGAGAAAAAGGAAAACTATTTTGAAATTTCTGCATTACAATTTGTTTTAGAGGTGTTAGTGCGGCATAAAAAATTGCAGTTTCATGCTGAAATCTTCTCTTATTTTTGAAAAATATTTTTTAAAATTTTTAAACTTTACTTTAAATTTATAATTTTAGGACTCTTGCTTGCCAAACATAAAATTAAAATTTTAATTAAGTCTTTTTAAAAAATATGTAGAAATTAGTCGGATACCCTAATAAGATATTGAGCAAAGGAATTTTTTTTTCTTAGAGCATAATTTAAGTTACGGGGTAATGTCTACACGTTTATGGTCTAAATCTGACAAAAAGAGAATAAATATTTTCGTTGCATACAATGATTCCAAAACTTCCATTTCTTAATTTTTAAAAAAATTGTTGTTCGTTGTTTAGTTGAAACAAAAGAAGTGTGCAAAATTTATATTAAATCGGTGTTTCAGTTTTTGATAAATTCAGTCTACCGCGAAGAAATCTGCTCTGTAAATCAGGGACTAATATAGGGGACTAATATAGGGGACTTTTTCCCCTAAGAAATCTAGTACGATTTTCTAAAATTTCAATATATTAAATTTCAAATATTTAAATTTAATAAAATTTTCAATATATTTTAGATAGTATTTTTATAAAATATTGTTTTTACCAAATGTTGTATTTTACCAAATGCTTAAAGTTTGTATAAATCATATATTTTGTCAAAGACAGTTAACGAAAATATGTTTTAAACTGAATAGACTGTAGTCCTGGGAAATGGAATGAGTGAAGAGAAGAAATCGGAGGTTGATGATTTTCATGAAGGTAAACATGATTTATTGAGATCAATATCGATGAATATTTTTCTCTTTCACATTAAGTAATCACAAAAACTTTATCCCAAAAAAGCAAAATAACTGTTAGTTTTATACTTAAGTATGAAACAAAATTATAGATTGGCATGATGAGAATCGATTGGCATATTAAGAGCTTTATTCGCTCTTTGGTTTCCTAACAGTTAAAATACCCTATCATTCAAAGTGCTCTGTAAATCAGGGACTAATATAGGGGACTAATATATCTGCCTTTATATCTATGCTGTAAATACTACCCTCTAATTTTTTTTAAAATCATGCCATAAAAGATACACATTTGGGCTTGCAAAATAATATTAAAGCGGGGAAAAATAAAAACGCTATCGGAATCGGCCGCATCATGTGGGAGGATAAACACCAAAATCACTTTGATTGCTTAATGAAACATGATGGCGTGCCTAGTAATTACTTTTAAGTTCTTTTTCGGAATTCTTCCCGTAACTAAACAGGTTTAAAATTTCCTCCGTAGTGATTTGTTAGATTTCAATAGCCCTTTTTTTTTTTTTTACCTAGCTTAATGGTTAATTTGAGATTCTTAACGAGTTACATTTTTGATTTCTAGAATTAAAAAAAAATTGCATTAAAGAGCCTTCAGTATAAAATATACTACAGAGGTTAGACCTGTCTACAGCTATACTAAAAATCTATAAGTTTATTTTGTTTAATATTAACATTTCCTACATGAATATTATTGCATTATTAATTTATATTGATAATTTTCTTGTGCTGTTGTAATAAGCAACAGTTAAAAATGTGCAGCTAGATAAATGGTGTTTTTTGGTTCATAAACAATAAAACCTACAAAAATGTACATCATTCTATTTAATTAATCTAACGTTCCTTAGTTATTTCCTTTTTTTCCATTTTTTATTGTCTTTTTCTATTTTGGTCATTCTTTTTTCCAATTTAAAAAATATTTATGAGGTAACTATTAATTAACTATTTTAATGTTATGCCATGGGCCTGCATAGCCTGGTTGGTAGGGCGCTTGACTCAAATTCGTAAGAACGGGAGTTCGAAGCCAGCCGGCCGAGGACTTTCCTTGTAGTAAATGGCGACTGGCGCACGTTAAATCTGTCGGGTCAAAAAGTCCACCATGCTCCCTTAATAAATTACACCTTGGAGGTTCTGAATTGGAGACTGATTATTATCTGGTTCAGGTCAAAATTACGATCTGTGGATGAATAAATGGGTCCGACCTATAATCTGGTGTGACTTATGGGTGTGACAGAAGTCAAATTCTGGCCATAGATGGCGCCACTGGAAAACAAGAACAATCGCACCCCTTTGTCAAAATGGCCAACAATAACAACAACAACAATGTTATGCGATAATGGAAAATAATATCGTTTGAATCATAAGTTTGTTATAAAATGGATTTATTTCCCTTTAATTTTTTTAATAAATTTCTCAGATAGAGCTTTAAAACTACACTTTAAATTTATACCCTGGTCCCTCCAAGAACTCAGACTGAATATTCAAGAAATTACATTTCCTAGTCTGAAATACAAGCATTTCTCCTGGACCAACAAAATAAATTCGAAACAAGTATTTCTTTTAAGCGAATTTGTATATTCGAGCCATCCTTACCAGTGGTATAAATGTGCTCTAAACAATTCTCTTTTTGTCGGTTGCGTATTTTATTTTACGAACAGAAATGGTGAACCAAAAATGGAAACTTCACTTCTCGATGAAAAATGAGAAGGTTTTGTCCGCAAAAGCTTGTCTATTATCCTTCAGTAAGTCCATCGAGTCTTTGGAGGCTTTTATCATAAAAATAAGATTTTGAAAAATAGCGAAATAGGATGGTGTATATTATACTTCGGGGGAAATCTGTATATTGAGAAAATAAAGATTAGATTAGATTTAAGTAGTGATTTTATTTTTATAAATGTATACTCACATAAGTATTAAAAAAATAATATGAAATATATAATTCTTTTGTACGTTTTTTTCTTTTGCTCCAAAATAATAATAATGAATATAAACTGGGATATTTTTGATGTTTACGTGGTGTTCTCTTATCACCGCTCTTATTATATATTTTTAATATCCTTGACAAAAAGGAGGTCAAAAATATACACACGAGATCATAGATCAACACTGAAATAAAGGTAAAATCCTGGTTTATATTTGCAATGTTCTACTCTAATTTGTGCTATATGAACTTCAACTTGACTAGGGAATTTTTGCAATGAGCGTACAAGCCCTGCTTATGTATTCGTAACATTAAAAAATGCAAATGAATTTTGGTGTTAAGTTTAAAGGTTTCGTTTGTCTTGAAAAGAGGTTTTAGCTGTTCGTAAACCCATCTTAAAAGAGTCTCGTCTGTATTAATTAATTACAGCAAAGTGATGAATTTCTAGGTATTTCGTTATATATATTTTTAGGATCTAAGCGGGGGAAAAAGAAATCGATAACTGATCTATATATTTATCTAATTTTTCCATTTTGGGTCGCCTCCATGGCCACAGGATTTTCACCTTTCTCGAAACTCCCTACAGCACAAAAGGTAGTGAATTCGATTACTGCCATACAGCATTATCAAATAGCCTTATTTGGGACGTCTTTTTGACAACAGAGTCTTCACCTTTCACCAAACTCCATACAGCAAAGAAGGTAAAGAATTCGATTACTGCTATACTCTTGGGAGTTCTCTTCTGCCGTGCCTGTTGTAATGGGGTAATACCACGGATTCCAACAGAGAAGGTTGCAGATTCGGGACAGAAAGTCTCAGAAAAACATCTATGTTTACAAGCGAATACACAGCATGCAATAGTTGAACTGTTTTACTTGTAGTTAAGTAAATATTAGATGATTCCACTTCTTTATCAACTAATTGGTATCATACTTTCCTGTTTTACCTGGTTAATCTATCTATTCAGTAATACCGATTTCAAATACCGTTAGCTACTTTGCAAAGAGGCCAGAGAAAACTTTCATATACGTACTTATTAAATTAACATTATCCGGTACTGTTCTTTCTTTCGAATGTTCAAAATCTCTGCCACGTAAGAGATCGCGGGTTTCAATATTGCCAAAAACGTGTGAAATCGTTTTTGATCAGCTCTCTTTTTTATGCATTCTTGTTGCTAAGAGTGTGGTTTTATCTTTTCAAGTTGGTCTTGAATCAAGCATAAGTCAATAAGAGCTCCCCTGGTCGAGCGGCATTGCCCGCCGTAACCATGGATAAACGGTACGGTACTTTTTTTAAGTTACACTAGAGCTGTGTAATGGGCTATTGGCAATGGTCTTGGGATTAACCCTGAGGATGACTCGGAGACAGCATTCATACAACACAGCCTGTTGTAAAGGGAGGACACATTCACACACCATCCAACCGCAGATCATAATTTTGACCTGAGCACTATCAATCTCCGATATTATACCCCTAGAGGTATTGATTTGTTATGGAAACTAGGAGGACTTTGTATGGAAACTGGGAGGAAGAACAAATTTAGCTTGCACCAGTCACCATTTCGTAAACTAAGAGTCTTCGGTCGGTGGAGATCAAACTCACCTCTCGGACATGGGCACAACGCCCTACCAGTCAGGCTATTCCGGCCTCAACCCTGGATATATCTTAGTGCTGTCTTTCTCCAAATTGTGCTATCCGTTCTTCTACTTGACAAAGGCTTAGTTGTATTCATGTAATTGAGCACACAAGCCTGCATATGTATGTGTATCTATGAATAAATAAATCGATACATAAGTTTGAGCCTCCTTGGCTGAGTGGTGTAGGCCTCCAAGCGCTGCGTATAGTGTGGAGGAAGTGGGTTCGAATCTCGTTGTTACCAAGGAACTCATCTTCGTGCTGTCCTCTGTATTGTGCTATCTGTCCTTTTATTTGGCAAAGGTTTATAAGTCGTAATTGAGCACACAAGCCTGCAAATGTGTTGTACAAATAAACCAAACATTTAACAAGTTTAAAATATTTGTTTATTGAATGTGTAATATGATGCATTGTGTATCATTAAAAAATATATTTTTCGAATATTTGGGCTCCATATTGTTTACACTTTTTTTAGAGGTAAGGAAATATTATTGATAGTTTCTCTAATTTGCATACATTTTTTTTTTATTGTTTTCCTTGTTTATACTCTTTTACCCCAGAAAAACAGAGGCTATTTTGTAAAAAATATGCATAGTATTTTTTATAAACTCAAGTTGTTTACCATGAAAGGTTTCTTTCTCAAATCATATGAATTTAATTTAAAAATATGTCCTTTTAACTTAAAAAAAAAGGCAAAATAATTGAATATAGTTTTAAAACAGTGGTGTTTAAGTACAATTCACTTATGATTCTGGGTGATTGTATTAAAAAAATTATTAACCTTTTTAAATTTCAGAAGAATTTAAGATTACTACTTTTGCTGGTTAATTTTTATAGATTCAAGCTAAGAAGCATACACATCAAACTAAATAGCATGATCTAATCCCAATTACCTAAACAAAAGATGGATTATTTCTTCATTTTTAGTTGAACATACAGGTATTTGTTTTGATCAGTGAACATCTCTAACTTCTAGTCAAGGATGCGAGCTTATTTCGTAAGTTCAATATTAAATCCTAAAAAACATATTTAGAAGATCTGAACAAATTGCTTATGTTATACATGTTTCTATGATATTTCTCAGTTGATACATTAAACACATATATCTGTTCAGTTCAGTGTTTATTGACAGAAAGTTGCATATTTAATAAGTCATTGCTCAATCCAATATTAGCTCAGGTGTCAAACTGGAATATCGTTATTGTCATAGTGACTCTTGATAAATAGACAATCAAAATTACTTAAGTTGACAAACCAACACTTTGTTATGATAACCTAAATTCGTAAACTAACAATTCTAATTGAAATAAATTTAATAATAAGTGGATTTCTATGGGTTTGCTTTTTAAAAATTACTTAGTGACTTTTGAGACAGTTGGCGAACATTTTTAATATTTTTTTCTTTAGAAGCTGTCTAGCATTCTTTTACCCAACATTACTCACTTTACCCAATCACTGGCATTTTAATCACTTCACTCCTTCCATCCAAAAAGAGTTATTGCATAAACTATTCTTTACTATTATCTGCATGGTTTAACCATTTACATTCGGAAGTGACATTAAAAAGATAATGTATCACGGAGAACTCCTTTGGCAAAAAGAATTACTGTTTCCATAACCATTAATTTTGGTCTTTTGCCTTGACTTGTCTTGAGTAAGTCTTCTTATTGCTGCCCCGATATGGTGTGTCAAGCCACGGAATTGATGCGTTTCTTTTCAAAAGATAAAGCTGAGACGTTGACATGGTTAGAACTGTACCATTTAAATTGTATCTGCCTTTGTTTTTTTAGTCTTATTTGTGGGGTATATTGAGTTTTTATGGTGAGGGATATCTTAATGAAGATATTTGTTAAAGGAAATAAAGAAAAGACATTATAAATCACATTTTCAAACACTTTATACTAGCAACGATTTTGAGGTCTTCTTTTTTTTAAAGATCCCTAAAAGCTTTGTTTTTACAATATTTTGTTGATTGACTGTTTCCTCCATTTAATCAAGTTATAGGCTCTATGAGTGAGATGATATGATTATTGCTATTAAACATTAGTGAGATATGATTTATTGCTGAGTTTATCTATTTTGAATTATTTGCACATCACAGCAACGAAATGAGATTAAGAATCAGCAGAATTAAATACTTTGAGATTTGGTGAGATTTAATATCAAAATAACCTCATCCTCTGCTATCTGGGCTCCAATTGACCATACAGTTGGCTTTTGAGACATTTAGTTAGTAATAGAGCTTATATACGATAAAATCGCGCAGTTTTACATAGGCACTAGTGGCAGGAAATAAGACAAATTCGCAACTAACAAATGGTTGATTTTAAAGATAAATGTGGTTAGTTCAAATAAGAGGGAAAAATTAAACATAAAGATAGATTTCAATTCACACAGAAGCACGGACATGAGTAAGTTTGTTTTATGTCAACATAAGATTGAACAATAAAGAAGTATACATAGAAACTATAAGAATTTTAAACTCTTCTGCTTATGTATACTATTAAAAATTTTGGATTGTGTTGAGCCATAATATCATACAAATTTGCCTTAACCTTCATATGGTGCTAAGTTGAACCATAATATCATTTGATTTTATCACAGCTTTTATATGGTGCTATGATGAACTATAATATTATTTGAATTGGCCGCAATCTTCATATAGTGGTAACTTTAACGTTAACATAATTCAAATTTGCTGCAACCATAATTTGATGCAAAGATGAACCATAATTCGAATTTGCACAGCATTGATATGTTGCTAAATTGAACCATGATATCATTTGAATTTGCAGTAATCTTCATATGATGCTAAGTTGAATCGTATTATCATGCTTATTATACTCGATTGCTTGGCAGTATGTTTCTACTTGAATGGGAACACCGTTTAAGTTAACATGTCGTTAAGGTCACAGAAAGTTCGATTAGTATCGTTGTTCAAAGTACAGATATGGTGGTCCAACATTGAACCAATTTTTTCTAAAAGTGTAAAATGCGCAAAAAAAGAAGACAAAAAATAAAAACGGATTATTTTTGATCTGATGATCGGATCTTCACTTTCTAAGACTCAATCTTAATGGTTCGAAGGGGCAGGGGTGGATTACCCATTAGGCCAGACTAGGCCATGGCCTGGGGCCCCCTTAAAAATTTTTTTTAAAAAATAAATTTTAAGAAATTAAGAAAAAAAAAATACGATAATTTTTTTAGTTCTAATTTAACAAAATAAAGTAAAATTTAATTTATTATTATTTATTTTAATTTTAAATATGCTTTCTTAAATGAAAAGATAGATAAACAATTTTATATTTGAATAAATAAAAAATATACGAGAAAATTTTTTTATCTAAGGGCCCCAAAAATTTTAATGGCCTAGGGCCCCGCGTACGCTTAATCCGCCCCTGCGAAGGGGTGACCTCAAGTATGCTAATTAATTTGCGCAGACGAGATTTTAAGCTACGAAATCAAACACAAAAAACGTTCTTTCTCCAAATAAACATACCTTTTTTCTGTGAATTCGTATTTCTGATCCCCAGAATAAAGAGAATAGTCGCAATCTGGGAAATAGGGCCTAATAGTTTGGTCAGGAGAGCGTTCCAAAGTTTGGACCCCTTGATGTTAATTTTACATTTTGCGTATTTCGCTCTATTTCGAGAACTTCCTAACTGAATTGAAAATTTTTTGCACACAATTATAAAATTCGTTTATCCAAAGATAAATCCATGCAAAAAAAAAAAACTTTTTAAAAATATTAATTATTTGTTGCTATTTTATTTAAATAATGGTCGAAACAATTTTGATTTCCAAGGTATACAATTTTTTGAATCATTTTGAAGAATATAACAGTACAACGCAAAAATAAAATTTGAGCAAAAACGGTAAGATAGTTCATGAGAAAATTGAATTTTAAACATTTCAGATATTTAAAATTCGATTTCTCTGGGGCTATTTGACAGATTTGGCTCAAAATTTGTATTTTGTCTTGTAATATTATATTCTTAAAAATGATGCAAAAACTTGTGTACCAACTCCCTTTCGTGTGTATGAAGGGGGGTATCTTGCAATCAAAATTTCTACTACTTTCTGAAATATTATATAGAGCCCTCAAATCATTGCTGGGATAGCATATTTAATGGAAATACAAGTTTCTTTCCTTTTCTGACTGCTGCAAGAATTGATCACAATAATATTGCCCAAAGGCAATCGCTAATCGAAATTTTGACGCTTTTCAACAAGCGAGAGTGTTTAAATCTCAACTAGACCTTTGTTACTGTTTGATAATACAAGTTTCTTTTGTTTTCCGACCATAACAAGAAGAATTTATTCCGGTATTATCACAAAACAGAATTTATCATCAATCAAAATTTTGACCACTCGCAAACTAGCTTAAATTCCAGCTGGATGATAATAGACAATAATAAAACAAAAACTTTAAGAAAATTTTATTCAAAAATAGGAAGTAGTCTTATTTTCACACACTTAAAACAATAAACGTAAGGCGCATAACTTTCGTAATTAATTGCTATCATCACTGCAAATTCCATCCAAATTTCTTGAAAGAGGTGCATCTTAGGTTTTGTGCTTTCGATATGGAAAAAATATAACTATTTCCTTTTTTTTTACATCTGTCTAAAAACGTATTTTAAACTTTATTTAACAAATATTGATACAACGAATAGCAATAATAAAGCAACTGGAGACCATACTTTGAAAGAATTTAATCGAAAAAAAAATCAATTTCATGACTTAGCTCTAAAAGCGCTTTGGAGATTATCCTTGTTAGACACAATAGCAAACTTCCAAGAATACAACAATTGTATTCTTGCAATAGCAATACATATTTTCAACCACTTTCTCATTTTCTTTATTCAGAAGCTTTCAGTGGAAAAGTGTAATTTATCAATCTTTCTTTCGCGTTTTCAAAGAATTCAATGAACTGCTATTGCTCTTAAAAACCAAACTGTTTCTTCAAAAAAAAAAGTTCTAATCTAAAAGCCCTCTAGGCTAGAAAAAGAGGATAAAAAAAAAGCAAAGCTAAGTGATCTAATAGTAGCTTTATGTTTTTTTTTTTTTTCATCTTAAGCATTTTGAACCCTTTTTACATTAAATAAAGAAAAATATGGGGAACTTTATGACGGTGACTTCTTTTAAAGTGGATTTTATTCAATGAATTTCGCAATTTTTCGCTCTTATTTTATCCAGTTTTTCGTTCCATTACCGAATTTATTAGAAAAACGGAAAATGGCAGCATAGCTTTTTAGTGATATCTCCTCCTCAACATAAAAAGATCTATAAAAGCATTGGGTTCATATTTTTCCTGACAACCGACTTGGGATTAATTCATTCTGTAGTTTTATTTTATCGAATTTTGAAATAAAATAGAGGTTTTGATCGTATTTAAAAATATTTCGATTATTAATGTACAGAAAAATGAATACAAAAATAAAATCCCGCATCTTTTATTTTATCATAGATACTATTCCGGGTGTGTTTTTTAAAATGAATATGTTAAAAATACGTCAGTTGCTCTGATTTTTTTGAGTTTATTCGATTATTTATCGGTATATATTTTTGAACGATCAAGTAAGACGTTGGTTTAAATAGTTTTAAGCTATCTTACACCAAACTTTCATTTTTTTGCACCAAACGAAAATTACTTTCATTTCCAAAAAACACCTTTTCGGACTTTAAAAATCAAGAAACGCCAAGTAGAATATCACGAGTAATTTTGGTTATCTACTAATATTTCATCAACAAGAACAAAAATATGTATAAACTAATATGTATTAACAAATATGAATAAACTAATATGTATACACAAATATGTATAAACTTATATGTATAAACAAATATGTATAAACTAAAATATTAAATAAACGTATATGTTCTTGAATGTGTAATAAGGATAATTATATTTTAGTTTTTAAACCCCTGAGAAATGTATTAACTGATTTTATAATGTATAATTTCTATTCACTCATGCTCTGTTAAGCCTAGTTAGAATTCGCCTTAAGATGTTTGATTTGAAAACTAATTTTATTTTGAGAATTAGTGTGTATATGCAGTCTAATTGATGATTCTTAATATATATTTTATCATAATAATAACTTTCCTAAGTCTTACGTGTATCGTACTCTACTGTAATTATAAATTTTAATGTAATTTAATAACAAAACTGATTGTGGCTATTTTACATCAAGTAATGTAAAAAACATTGGTGATGTGAAACGATAGATCCAAGAGTTTTTTTATGACATTTCGCTTCACCACATTGATGTAAAGTAAGTTTCACCTTTTTTTTGGCGTTGAGACATAGTTTTTTTTTACAGTGTATTATTGCTATGAACTAGTTTTTTTTTAAATTTGGCTATTTTTTGGCGTTGAGACATAGTTTTTTTACAGTGTATGATTGCTATGAACTAGTTTTTTTCAAATTTGGCTATTTTCTTGGCGTTGAGACATAGTTTTTTTTACAGTGTATGATTGCTATGAACTAATTTTTTTTAATTTGGCTATTTTTTTGCGTTGAGACATAGTTTTTTTTTTACAGTGTATTATTGCGATGAACTAGCTTTTCTTAATTTGGCTATTTTTTTGGCGTTGAGACATAGTTTTTTTACGGTGTATGATTGCTATGAACTAGTTTTTTTTAAATTTGGCTATTTTTTTGGCGTTGAGACATAGTTTTTTTACAGTGTATGATTGCTATGAACTAGTTTTTTTTAAATTTGGCTATTTTTTGGCGTTGAGACATAGTTTTTTTTACAGTGTATGATTGCTATGAACTAGTTTTTTTAATTTGGCTATTTTTTGGCGTTGGGACATAGTTTTTTTTACAGTGTATTATTGCTATGAACTAATTTTTCTTAATTTGGCTATTTTTTTGGCGTTGAGACATAGTTTTTTTTACAGTGTATTATTGTTATGAACTAGTTTTTTTTAAAATTTGGCTATTTTTTTGGCGTTGAGACATAGTTTTTTACAGTGTATTATTGTTATGAACTAGTTTTTTTTAAAATTTGGCTATTTATTTGAAAAACTGGATCAACATTTTAACATATAAAAATTTTTAGGGTAAGGTTACTAAATTTGTAATGATTAACGAATTCTGATGATCACAGTTCTCTTTCTTTACTTAGTAAAGCAATAAAATAATTTTAAAAAAATTAAAAAAAAACTTTTCAATTGTTTTTCTTGAATTAAAAAAAGTATTTTGTAACTCATTACTGTAACTGACTTCTGTACTTACTTTTAATTTTTTTAAGCTTTGGTGTCAAAAAAGAAGGAAACGAAATAGTGCACTATTCACTGTCTATTAATTTTCAAATATTACGCTAATTTTTTTCTTACAGAATGTTTTAAAATCTGATGAAAATTCTGCGTTTTATTTTATTTTATGTTTCTACTGTTATGCAAAAACCACTGACATATAAGGGTAGATATAAGGAAATATAACACTGACATATAAGGAAAATATTGCATCTGTTTTCCCTATAAATTTTAAAAGAAATTCTTGCAACATATTTTAAGATGAAATTCATATAAAATGAACGAAATATCTAGAAAATTAACTGAAAAATATATCAACTCAATTCTTATAAGTTACATGCAATATTTTATTTCTTACTTTTTCATGCAGAAACATAGAATAGATTTAAAAATTATTAAGTTGTTATACTTTTTCATCTTAGGATTCATTATGTATTAAAAAAAAAAAAAACGCTTTATTTTTATCTTAATATTTTCCCCACCTTTGTTAATTTCGTATTGACAGTAAGCCTCTATTTAAGGTGTGATGTATTTGTATTGCGTATAAATAGAGAGAGAAAAACTTAAATATAAATCTATTTATCTAGTCTTATTTCAGTAGAGGTGTTGTCCCGCAGTGGATTGATCATTAAGACACGGTCCCAGCAGATCATCGAAGTCAAGCATCACTGGCTGCGGTCAGTGTGCGGGTGGGTGACCACTTGGATTAGCCTGCGTAGGGACCGAGGGTGTGCGGTATTGGTCCTCGTTAAACTGTTCTACCGTAAAGTGCTCGACTTCGCGTTCAGGTCGTTGGGCTACCGAAGCGGGGGTGCCATCCCCTCTGCAGAGAATCAAAATTGTGATGGCATGTCTTCGGTTCATCCTCAGGGATGTTTCCCAGACCGTCGCCAATAGCCCATTGTGCAGCTCTAGTGCGACGTAAATGAACTACAACAACAGTAGAGTTGTTAAAGTAGACACCTAAAGATAGATGAATTTTAGAATTATAATTGCAAATTATCGAATAAATCAAAATATCAGTACGTTACAAAAATGATGATATCGTAGCAATTAATACTTTCTTATGATTCGGTGGAAATTTTGATTGACCAGCTCTCATAGGCCCCCATGTAAACCTGTTCCGGAGGCAACGGTTACCTCCATGGAGGTGTGGAAGTATTGCTAGGAAAACAACCTAACAGAGGGTCCCTCCGTCCTTACCCCGTAAGCAACCCCATTCCTCTCCGCTGCCAACAAACACCTTTCTCCTTGTCTCTCTCCCCACTCATGTAAACAGCTAATGAAAAGTGACTGTCTGCTTTTGTTCGTTACAGACTTATGGTTTTGAAAAAGGTTCACTTATTAAACAAGGAAAATATTTACTTGTGACGAATTCATTAAAAAATAAATATAATTTATTATTTTAACATGGATGTATAATTTAAATAGATATCGGTCATTTAAAGATGTCACTTTAAACCAGGGATGGCGAACCAATGGCACGCGTGCCATTTATGGCACGCCACACAATATTTTAGGCACGCCACCGATCACAAAGTTCACTATGAAGCATAATAACAATTAAAATAAAATTCAAAAAAACAAACAAAAGAAAAACAATTATTAACAAGAAGATTAAGAATTAATGCACACACAAAAAAAAAAAAAAAACAATTAACTACCATAAAAACAAGCTAACAATAAATGACTAGCAAAAAAAAAATTAACAGTCCTGTTTAAACTAACATCTTACAAACTTATATAAGTTATTTGTCATCTAATCTGCAACAGCATAAATCACACTGATGTTACTTTAAGTTGAATTACGCGTATAACTGAGACATTGCAAAATGTGTTTTTTTCATAGTAAATAATGAGTTGTGGGTTGATACTATTTTGTATTATTATTTTCCCAATAATCACGAAGTTAAAATTATTTGACGGCACGTCTATGTCTTCATTAAACAATTTTTTTAGAAAAAATGGCACGTTGGTGCAAAAAGGTTCGCCACCCCTGCTTTAAACAGTCACTTTAAAGATGGCGAAAAATTTAAACAAGTTTACAGACGCTATGATGGATAAAAGATGTGAGCATGCGTCGGCTCAAAAACCTTTGGCGTCATACAGAGGGACCTTGCTGGCCCCTGCTGTGTATCGGAGAAGATAGACTTCTCACATTATATATTCTTTGGTACGGAGTTGTATTTGAATATTTTAACTACCGATAAAATAAATGCACAAAACTGAAAGGCATTCATCAACAAATTTAAAGCTAAAATATTTCTTTTTTATTTATTGCTCTTCCCGGTGGCTTTATGTTATTAGATTAAACAAAATATTTTTTTTTTCGAAGTTCATGTCATCAAACTAAAAATTAAACGCAATTCGAATAATTTGGTAGGATGTTGTTGCTCGAGGATAACTCGGGTGGTAGTCAAAATTTTCCACAATCAAGCATTTTTCTCCAATACATATCGTTTTCGATGCACAGTAAAAAACATTACCACAGGCATGAAGTAGTACCGATATTAATATATGTGGTACTTATTAAAATCAACATTAATTTCTGTTATAAGAGCAGTACTGATAACCAAAATTAAGCATTATTGGTGTCAATAATAGTATGGCAATTTTCTACGGTTCACCTAAACAAATCACTACCTTTTCCTCCCTTAACTTTGCTTTTTAGTCCATAATTTGTTTTTCTTGCATTCAATTACCGCTGAGTTTCAATTATATAGTTCCATCGAAATACGTTTCAAGAAAACAACTATAAAGAAAATGCAGTGACATAGAACTGATTTACATGCCATTCACTTACATCACTGAGCTTGTAGTTTACAATGAATGATCTTTTAATGAAATCTTAAACAGAATCGCTCGCAGTCTTATTTATTATAATGGCTAAAGTAAAACCAATTGAAAAAAAAATCATTTGTCAAGCATCTCTCTAGAACGGGCTAATTAATTTTTAAATGATTCTTAAGATTTGAGGCTAAAAATGTTCTTTGTAATCGATATCCGAATTTCAGAGCCCTAGAAAAAAAGGTTCGGGATTTATAAGGGATCTGACAAAGATTTCCGACTCAACAGGCAAAAATACTGAATAAACACAAAAGTTAAAAAGAAAAGATTCGAAAATCTGTGGCTTCTTTTTGGAATATCATCCATCTATAATGAACTAGACAAGTTCTAATCATATGCAAGCTTGTTTAAGAGTTTTAAATGCTTGATTTCGATTTCTAAACTAAGCCTTTTATAAAAAAAAGTCTCTCACGTCGATTTTTCGATTCCAGTGAATTTATATGAAGCAAGACAAAATAATTTAAAATATTCAAAATGGAATAAAGATTTATCCATGATATCAATATTTGTTAATTTAATTATACTAATAATTAAAATTAATGTTTGTAAATTATACTTCTTTAAATCGCAATGATATAATAATAAGAGATATCTTACGGAAACTAGCCATATCTTACATTTGTTTTAACTTAGTTATTTAATATAAAAAGTAGTTAAATAGTTTCTTCCGACAAAGTAATGTCGACTAAAATATAAATTGAAGAAATTTTAAATACAGCTAACCTGATACAACATACATCATCTTTCATTATTGAATTAATGGTTAATTATGCATCAGTACATAATTCATCTACGAATTCTATAATAATTCACTTTAACGTTACAATAAATGACATTTTAAGATCCATCATTTCTGTTAAGTGATCATTCATTACAAAAGGGAATTGACTGAGTGCACTAAATAGCTTGACAAATTCGATTTCATTTCATTAATATTCCTACTAATTCGTGGCAGCGCATTTCAATATTTGAAACGCACAAGAATGCTTCTATAGTTAGGAAGTCTAAAGCTGTTTGATAGGTTGTTTAAACCCAAAGAAGTTTTCACAAAAAGCTGAACTAACGTACAATGTGCAAAAAAAAAAAAAAAAAAACTTTTGTTCTAATAATTGGATTTTCACGTGCTAAGAGACAATCTTAATGTTTCAACGGCTGGCGTTAAATATGCTAAACTATTTGAAGTGATATTTTAAGTTGCGAAATCAGATCCAAAAATGTTCCTGCTCTAAATAAATATACCCTTTTTTGATAGAATTGAATTTTCATCAATTAAAATATTAGGGATAGCTGCGGTCTAAAATATATGGTTCTAATAGTTAGGGCAAAGGAGCAGTAGGCCTCTTATAATGTTAATTTTACTTTTTGCAAATTTCATCGTATAAACTATTAAATATAATGAAATAATTTAGTCAAACAATTATAAAACTCGCTTATTCAAAGATAATTCCAAATTAAAAATGTTATACTTTTTTTTTCATTATTTATTTTAACTATGATCACAACTTTTTGATTCCTTAAGTATGCAAACTTTTGCTCCACTTTCAACAGCTTATCTACAAATTTAACAAGCTTTAAATGACAAAATTCACAAGTTGAGAAATTGGTCAAATAAGTCTTGAGAAACAAAAATTGAGAAAGTGTGTTTTTATGCCTGATTTCATCACTTGAACTATTGTTTGTAGGACTATTTTGGCATATTTAAAGATAGCCTATACAACCATTTATATTGCATTTCAGCATGTGAAAATCCAATTATTAGATAAAAAGTTATTAAGGTGTTCTCTTTTCTATATCACACAATGTACTTAAGTCTATAAATAATATTTTTTCACCTTCAAATTTCATTTCCAAATAAACTGGTTTTAGGTCATTTTAATCCACCCATTATTTTTCCAGACCTAAAAAATAATGTGTCAAAACTTTTTTTTTTATAATTCAAATATTATATTTGTGAATCGAAAATTACAGCAATTATAATTCAAATATTAATTGCTGTAATTTTCGAATGTCCTAATAAGTTGATGACTTAAATAAACAAATTCTGTTTTTGCCATCATGTCTGTAAAATATATAATATTTTTCATAACTTTTACTTCAAATCATTTTTAATTTCGAAACTGACTCAAAATTAAAATCGAACAATGCACGATCCACGTTTTCAACATTGTTTCAAAGCGTAACATTGAATTTACACAGATCTTTATTGATTCAGTCTTATACAGCTTCCTTTACTTCTATAAACTATTGAATTTAATATTCAAGGCATTCAACAAATATTTGTCTCAGATATGTTTCACAAACATTTCATTATGGTCACGCATTTTGCCTGCATCCTGCCTTACTAATGGCACAAACATGGAGTCATTATTCACGTCTTTGAAAAAGAGAAGGGAAGATAAGGAAGGACATTAGTCCGGACAATATCTCTCCAAGTCCAGCTTATCTTTTGGAGGTCTGGTTGGAAGATTCTCTCCTTTGGGTCCGGCAAAGAATCAATCCGGACCGGAAATGAAATCCTCTACATCTGAGGTGGTGGAGGGCGTGCTATATCCGGCTTCTGTCTTCGGCCATAGGACTGGTCTGCAATGAGATTGCTTTTTTAGAGAGCAATTTTGGAACTTGTAATGTTCTATGGACATTCGTTGAATAGAAATATAAATTCCAAAATTCAAGCAAGAATTAATTTTAATGGAAAAAAAAGTTTTTATTTTCTAAGAAAAAAAAAATCGTGTTTTTTTATTGATTTATGCAGATTAAGCATGCAGCATGCAGATTAAGGAGCAGCAATCGGGTACTAGCAAGGGGTTGTGGTTTCACATATTCAATATTTGTTTTCGAACTTTCAATGCCTGTTTGCATAAATGTGGTTGAGTTTCGTTAATATTGAGTTAAGTTATGCTGTTAATTCAGATTAATTTACATGTTATTTTGAATTTCTTATAACATATGCGAACTCTAAAATCATATCTTGTAAGAAAATGAGTATATATACTAGGTTTATATTCCTTAAACTCTTCCTGTAGAATAATTTGTTGTCTAAAATGTGTCTCAAAATATGATGCATTGGTTAGAATCACTATTCTAACTAGTTATAAGTAATTGGTTATAATTAATTATTAAACAATATTGGTTATATTTATACAAATTGGTTATAAGCACTATTGGTTTCTAACTATGTCATTTATAATTGGGAATTATAATAGACAGTACGATCTCGGCTCCAATATATTGTCTACATATTGTTGCTTTAATGATTTGTTATTATTCAGAGTATTATGTGTTCAATGTTAAGTATTTTTTTTTTGTTTGCACACTGAGAAAAACTTCTATCAAGAAAACAATATATACTGAATTTTTATATGGTAGGAACATTTCAGCTAAAAAAAAAAAAAAAATAAGAAACAAGAATTCTGACCAAACACAAGCATATAACTAACTTCAAGTTATTTTTTTCGCTTCTCTCGTTATTGTAAGAAAAAGTTTGATTCCTTTAAAGGTTTCATAAATAAGTACCCTCATTTTCAAAAGAAGTGCACAAATAAACTTTTTGAAATGGTGGTCGGTAGCTTTATGCTGTATTTAACAGAACGAAAATGATTAATCATAACTGATATGCCTTGGGGGCGCAACGGTAAAAAGCATGAATACCTAGGTAAAGAGGCCATGACTAGTAGACATAATAATTGATAATAAATTAATTGAATTTACTGTCCAGTTGAGTAGTTTTTGAATTTACGTAAATTTGCTAACAAGTGGTAAAACCATATTTTATTTGTAATTTTACCATTAGTCGTAACCAAAGTTCTATGTCAAAAATTACTGTACTTTTTTATGCTTCCATAGAGTAAAAAAAAACACGGTAAATTTTACCACATTCTGGTAGTTATAACTTTACTTTTTTTCGCAGTGCATGAATACTATGTTCAATGAAATTATACTGTTCACGTGAGGGCAAATTAAATATATTTTGGATATATTTGGATATATTTCAATTGGATATATTTCTTGTAATTCTATTATTCAATTATTTAAACATGTTTCTCCGAATTCTTTTACTTAGTATTTCAACAAATATTTGTTAATAAATGCTCTTTTATCTTAAAGAAAAATTCTCGAACCACAGGACTAGGGAAAGTCAAACTGCCAGATGGCATATTCGTAGAATAGCACAAAATTAATTTTGTCTTTTAAGGATCTTATTATTTTTGATAATCCCTGGGGCATGTACCACATACCTCGTCAGTGGGACCTTGGCTGCATTGGAAAATATATTTAAAATTTAAACTTAAGGAATATGATAGGTATGGCCGGTATCAAGAATGCGAGTAATTATCAATTGCTGCACATTGTTGGAATCTTAGACATAAACACAATTTTGTCAAGGCCAAAATTAATTTCTATTCCAGTCTCATCAGCTCATTTTAATTACCTGAAACCTTGTTTTTATCATATGAATGCTGGTTTAACGACATTAGTTTCTCACCATCTCTCCATACTGCGTGGAAATGCCTTTCACCCTGAAATGCCTCTCTCAGCTATTGCGATTTTTCAATTTTTTTTGTCTCACATTTATTTTTTCCTTTTTAACTTTACGTTTTATATTTCAAATTACTTTTGTTTCTTTTCATTCACGTCGTGCAAATCTTGAAAATAGGAACCTATTTTTGCGCGCTAAAACATGTCTATTATTTATTTTCAATTTTTATGTTTTTGACGCTTTATGAAGTTTTTAACCAAGTAAAATCTTAAAATTTGTTTCTAATAAAAATTAAAAGACTGAAGTGAGAGAACACCGCTAAGAACAAAAAGCAAATAATTTTTTTCTGTCACTAGATTATAGGCTTGACTGTACAGAAATTTATTCAATTTTTTTTTAGTACCATTGTTTCAAATTCATCTTAAATTTGAACACCATAAAGCTTTTGGATATGATTTTTGAGGATCTCATATTTGCAAATTTATTGCATGCTGATAAAGCGCAATTTTCGGAATAATAGTCTGTGTCTGACTGTGTTGAGATCGCAGACAAATCTGGAATTATGAATCTAGTACTGCAGATTCACTCCGTAAATTCTGCGAACGGGGTCAGAACTAAAAGTTTGAATCTGTATTACACTCCCAACTTTGTCCCTCTAAAAACGTTCTCCTAAGAGATTTGAAAAATGTGGCTTATTAATGTACTGCACCCTTCAAATCCCTATATTTCTTTTAACAAAAGGGTTAAACACCATGTAAATATGATTAATATTTTATAGCCTCGTAAAATAAATTTATATAGCTCTCTATCTTTTCCGTAATTCCCTCAAGAATTATTCACCACTCATAGTTTAATAACCCGTAAATAATTTGAAGTAATGAAACAAGTTTAGCGTCATCGGCAGGCATCAGAATCGTTCAAAATAAATGACCTTACAAAAAAAAAAAAAAAAAAAAAAAAAAAAAAGGAAACGCTCTTTCTGTAATGTGTCTCGGTATGAATTAATTTTTCTTTCTTTTTCCAGTTTTCAAAACTTCTTATAGTTAAGAATTGATAGTTTATGAGGGAGATGCTTTTGACATTCACGTAAACTTTTTTTTTCCGTCATCACTTTTCAGAACTTGGCGTATATATTTCAAAAACCGTGAAAAGTAATATATGACTCTGATGGCATCAGATATTTTTCAAATATTTTTAAGATTTATTTTTTATTTATTCTTTTTTTCCACCGTGTTGGAAAAAGTTTTAACGACTTTTTGAAAACGTAGAAGTGCTAAATACTTTTCACAATTTAAAAACTTTTTGGTTCTATTTTTTATACAATAAGTCGATTTCTCTGTTTTATAGTTTTAGCGATGTAATTATCATTTTTTTAGAGAATTGTAAAGGCAATAGTCCAACGTATTTAGAAGTAAGTTTACTCATTTTTTTACTACATGTATATTTTTTTTAAAATTTAGTTCTATGTACTACGTAAGGTAAAGAGTTTTCACAAAAAATTAAAAAACAGTGTGGAATCACATTACAGTAAGTTTCCGTGTTTTTCTTCTCCATGTAACGCAAATGTGGGTTAGTTCCATCAAAAAGTACACCATGAAGGCTAGTTTGTTTCAATGCTTGATCCAGGAGTACCCTTGTCTTCTGGTTCATAAGTATAAGGATACGGAGTAGTAGTTGAAAACTCATATTGGTGATTATATTGATATTTGTGAACTCAAAATTAGGTCGACTGTTCAAAGCCGGTTATTAAAAAAATAAAATAAAATACCCCTTCAATTTCTTCAAGTGCAGGAATAACTGGCTAAAAACACCACTGACCTTCCTTATGTGACAAATTACAAGTAATGGAAATGAAAAATTAAATTTGCTATCAGGGGATAAAACATAAACACCAATTTTCAAGGAATTGAAGAAAATCTGATAGTTTAAGGCAGTGTTTCCCAAACTTATGACCTTTGTGTACCCTTTCTAAATTTTTCGTAACGCTGTGTACCACTAATAAAACTAAATGAATGTATTATTTACTATAAAAAATTGCACAAAAGTTAAAAATCACAATTGGCTGTTGACACCACTAATTATTAACTGTTAACTCTGCAAAAAAATAGCCAATTGAAAAATACGTAGTCGTAAATTTTCATGGCTAGCTTGGTTTTTAAATAAAAATTTTTTGAAATTTTCGTTTGTTGCAAGATATTTCGAATAAGAACGCGTACCCCCGCTAAACTGTTCCCGTACCCCTAGGGGTACGCGTACCACATTTTGGGAAACACTGGTTTAAGGATTTACGCCTATACATATTAGCTAAGAAGAGTTTTAAAGCTGGGAACGGCTATACTCTACTAGACTATTTTTTCCTAATGATTCGAAGTATGAGGACATTTTCTAACTAGTCTAACTTTTTGATACTCCATACCGATTGAGTGACTGATTCACGTTAAATCTGTCGAGTCGCAGAGTCCTCCATGTTCCCATAATAAATCAAAACCTCTGGGGGTACTGATCCAGGAGTTTCCTTGTCTTCTGGATTGGGTTCAAAATTACAAGGTTACGGAGTTGAGCATTAGTAGTCGTAAACCCAAAATTGGGTCGACTGTTCAAAGACGGATGAAATAAAATAAAATACCGATTGAGTGCTTTCAGTGGCCAAGCTCTATTTCATTGTTTTAAGTGTTAACAGTATGGAACAACATATAAATTTTTCATCAGTGATTCTGGGTGTATACAGTATGCTGGTGCATATTTCTCGTATTTTTGTACCAAACCACTTGGCCTGGTAATGAAGTTGCGGACAGATTGACTGGGCTGCAAGAGCGTTTTGACCACTTATTTCTTTCTCACTTTTCAAGAAATATACATCAATGAAAAATTAAAGCTTACTTAATTGAGGTACATATCACCTTTGCACCACTGGTACACTATTGAGCACTAAATGTAATTTAGCTACGTAGGTTTTTAAGTAGTATCTTTAGCGCCTCGATTTCAAGGACGGTAAAAAGAATAATAATTTGTAAAAAAGTCCTGTACCTATTCTGGTTCAAAAGGTGATTTGTCATCTGATCCCCTGATTGTAAAGGACTTTTTATATGTTAACGACCTTATGGAGTATATCTGGCTACCTATCAACATTTCGAGGATTAGCCACACACACAACTTGACTTACCTCCCTTATGAGAAAACTGAAACGCTAAATATACTGTGTGCCGCTAAAGAAAACTTCACTAAGTTCGGTTACTCCTAGACAGAAGGAGTCATTTCCAAGAAATGTATCACCAAACCCTCTTCTTAAGCTTGTAAAAGTGTTACATGACTGCGTCATTATTTTCTTTGACGTTATAAATTTATGAACAGATTAGCACAAATAATAAACGTCTATTTTATATACATTTGAAATATTTTAAGAAAATACCAAGAAACTGAAATGAGTTATTTGATATTTCAGGCTCAAAGGTAAAAGATGCACATTCAATTTGTTTAAGTATTTAACAAGGTATATCAGTTTGAATTTCTTCCGAGATTTTATTGTAATTCTTCTGACCGAGAAAACTTTTTTTATTAATTTTACGTAAAAAGAGGAAATTTTTTTCCAAGTGCGTGGTAACTTTCTTTTTTCCCATCATTTTATTGGATAGATAGAGTGCTTTGAAGATCTTCCTCTTGGTGTTCTTCTCATAACTTTGTAGTTTGAAACTGACGTGTGTAATATTTTCTGGTTGTCATTTTCTTGTAAATATGCACGTTTTTAAAATATTTAATTTCCTGAACAATTTTTTTATTCTATTAGGATTTTTAAAATATACTATTATGAGTAATTAAGTGATGAAAATATTAGATAAATCATCTTAACCCTAAACTTTACTTTAGACCTGACGTAAGAAAAATTTCCCATTCTTGTTTCTAATGACACTTGGACAAGCCAAGATCGCCAGAAGTTGGCCTTGTGAACAAGTCAGGTATTTTGGCCATTCGTTTAACAAGAGCGCACCACAAGGATGAAAGTACGCCTTGGCTCAAAACCCCACGGATAGATGGCAGCATCACTCACTCTTGAGGCCTGTTCCTTCTTTTAGACATAGATCTAAAGTGAAAGAAAATTTTCTTCGGATCCATGGCACTGCTAAGCTACTGATTGCGATTCCACAGATTTTATGAGCATGAGTATCACATGTATTCGCTGGGTCTTAACGGAGTCCAGGATCGGATCTTGGCCCCCTGAACCAAAGACAGACTCGCTAATCACTGGGTTACCACCGCCAAATCACACTCCTAGCACTTATCTGAACCAGCAGAACATGCAAAAAACTTAATATAGTGAAAGCGAATTATCTTTATCTTATTCTCATTAATTAAAATTTTTTTAAAAAGATTTTTCAGAGCATTTTTTCGTTAGAGTTCGAGATTTAAAAATGTCAAGTTTATTGATACGAACGTTAAGAGATTTAGTTAAACCGAATTTCTTACGAATTTAATCAAATTCCATTGGAAACATAAATGTCAAACTCTTAATACGGGCCATGTTCTTATCTTACTTTTTTATCATAAAAAAACTTTCACCAGGGTCCTACAATAGCACCATCAGCCTGTGTTTTTTATACCAATAAATAAAGTGACAAATAAAAAATATCACCTTCCTTATGGGCCGCAAAGGCGACGGGGAGCCGCATAAACTGAAGTTTTTATCGGATACTGTCTTTCCTTTTTATTTTTCCTGTTTTCCGGGACGCATTTTTCTCGTATCCTGAGAAGTGACGTCTGTGCTTCGGCATTGACTAATCGGTTTTGGGTAAACGAGAGAAAAATTAACCGTTGCAGTCCGAGTCTAGAGTCTGTATTATATTTCCGAGAATATTTCGGAGAAAATTTGCAATTCAAAGTATTTTAAGGATATTCATCCTGAAAAACTAGACAAGAATTTTTTTTCTCCTTATGAAACGTAGGATAATATTTTGGATAAAGAATAGCTGTATATTCGATAAAGTTTATTATGATTTTATACTGAATTATAAATATTTTTTTGCCTTGACAGAAGGAAATGATAAAAGAAGATTATACTTGCTTGCAAATATTTTTTCGTCATAAATATTATTAAACGCTGAATTGCTTAAATTTGTTTGCTTGAAAGAGTTTTCTTATTACGCATAGAGTTTTCTTAAAATTTATAATAAATTGATGAAAACAATTTAAATTAATTCGTTCCGGTAGACTGGAGTACTATCGTGCAATTGAAAAATCAAAGTAAGAGACAAAAATTTCAAAATTGAGATTTTTATATATTTGTCATCTTCGTAAGGGAAGCTACATAATGCAATTTTTTTTTTCAAAAATAAGTTTTGTTTTATCTGTCTTTTGAAATTTTATTTTAGCGATAGAAGGAAAAAAGTTGTCAAGCCACTTTTTTTCGGAATCAATCTTAAAGTACATAAGTTGTGTTTTTAATTGCACGGCAGTGTAGTTATGCAACCCTCAATCCTCATGATGTGCCTTATCTATCCTCCAAATTAATTTTCACTGGGCTGAATGAAGTTCTTAAACCTTTCTTATCAACATAGAATGTCAGTAAGGAAAGTTTTCACAATCTAATGTGTTAATCGAGATAGTATCCCGGCCCTGGTTGGTAGGGCACTGGATCCATGTCCTAGAGGTCGTGTGTTCGATCCCCTCCAGACGAAGACTCCCCGTGTAATAAATGGTGACTGATGCACGCTAAATCTGTTTAGTCACAAAGTCTTCCATGTTTTCATAACAAGTCATACCTCTGGGGTATTAATCCAAGAGTTTCCTTGTCTTCTGAATTGGTTCAAAATTACAAGGCTACGGAGTTGAACATTAGTAGTCTTAAACCCAAAATTGGGTCGGCTGTTCAACGACGGTTATAAAAAAAATAGTATTGAGATAGTATCTGCCTTGATGCACTTACTAATCATTGAAGTTCAAAACCAAAATGGTGACGAAAGAGGGATAGAAAAAGGTAAGCGATTAATATAATATATTATGTTCATTGGTAAAGTACGTGTGCACTTCTATTTGAATGGTCTCCGTTTGATTTCACATATTTGTCAAATCTATCAGCCATATCAAGGGTTCGAACCTAGACTTCCTGTTTCAAGAAAGATACCTACTCCACTCATAATCATTACGGTATTAAAAATTGTTTTTCTTTCCAACAATTTTATTGTTTTCAGACTAAAAGCAAATATAATTTACTTTTAAGTGTGTTTTCAACAGCCGTGGGTAAAATGCACCAACATCAAAACGAGTTCGTTGCTGTAATAAATAACACTTTTATATGAATCGGGAATAGGCGATAGAGTACTGATAAAAACATTTTCCATAATTATATTTGAAAAACAATTATTTAATTTGTATTAGAAATGTCCGAAAAAAATTTTAATGTATTCTCTTTATGTTGCTAAACAAACAAATGCTGATAAAGACAGCGAATAGATTGCAATTCTAGCTTCTTCGCTGGATTTCGCTCATCTATCAAATATAGCAAGTTATTAGGAATCCTCCTGGCTCTCTGTACGCCTCTAATTTGGACACAATTCGCAATGCATTTCTCAATTCTCAATCCATATGTTGTGTCCTACCTACAAGCTGTAACCGCTGTGCCTTACAACCCTGTATAAGCATTCTCATCAGTACAGAAGGTCAGTATTCTGACGGTCATAACAAAGGTTTAAACCTAGGCATCCTGCTCTAAGAAAGATGCCTATTACATTCATAGTCGTACTGGCACTATTTCCTCCCATTTTTAATATTCTCATTGTTTTCCAACTAATAAAAATAATTTAATTCCATGGGTATTTAGTTTCAACAGCCGTAAATAAAAGACACCAACTTGCGCGAAAACGAGTTCTTTGCTGTAATACGTAACACTTTTATCCACAGGGAATCATAAATTGCAATTCTCCTTTCTTCTTCGTTGGATTTTGCACATTTCTCAATTAGGAATCATCCTTGTCCTCTGCACTCCTCTAATTTTGTGATAATTTTCCACGGGTTGCAATTTCCCAATTCTCAATCCATATGGTGTGCCCTACCTACAAGCTGTAACCGCTGTGCCTTACAACACTGTATAAGCATTCTTATCAGTACAGAAGGTCAGTATTCTGACGGTCATATCAAGGGTTTAAACCTAGGCATCCTGCTCTAAGAAAGATGTCTATTACATTCATAGTCGTACTAGCACTAATATTATCATTGTTTTCAAACTAATACCCATGGAATTAAATTGTTTTTAACAGCCGCAAATGAAAGACATTAAACTGGTTCTTTGCTGTAATACATAACACTATTATCCACTGGGAATCAGAGATTGCGTGACTCTAAAAATACGTTCCTTATAATTACATTTGAAAAACAATTAATTATTTAATTTACATTAGAAAAGTCCGTCTAGACAAATACGATCTATTCACCTTACCCTATGCCGAAACAAACAAATGCTGATACTGACAGCAAATAAATTGCAATTCTCGCTTCTTCCTTGGATTTCGCGCATTTGTCAAATACAGCAGGTCATTAGGAATCATCCTGGTTCTCTGCAAGCCTCTAATTTGGTGACACTTTTTTTTTTATTCGATCTGGTTAGCGACCCTACCCAAAAAAGAATGAATAGAAAGCTAAAGAACAACCTTATCAGGGGGAAAAAAATGGCGATAAAAGAACATAACCCTCTGTCATTTTTAATGAAACTTGATTACCAGCTATAGATGTTTCTAAGCCAGTTTTTGTCTCGAATAACTGTCAAGGGATAACTTGCAAATGGGGGTTTAAATATTCATTTAACCTTTAATAATAGCTTTCAACCTTATCTATATTACAAAGCGATACTTTTTATGTTGGAAATTCCTTTGGATATTTGTGCTGATGTACAAGGTGATGAAGACTATATTTAATGATAGTTTGAACATAAATAATGGTGACGATGGTAATTTATAGTTGAAATTTGATTTGGTTTTATTATTAATTGATTTGTTTTGATAAAATTATCTATCAGAATAAGGTAACGAATGCTTTCAAAGCGGCAGAAATTGTCAATAGCCGTTTAGTATGTTTTTAATTTATCACTGAACGTAGTTAAGCCTTTCACATAGATATTTTTATCTCCTTAAAAAGGTATAATTTTTTTTTATTTAACACTATTTTTTTATTTATTTAACAACTCTGAAAAAGATTATTTGTGAGAATAAAGCGAGATTAATCACCTTTGCATAATACAAAATTACAAGCTGTTCGTAAAATATTTTAACGAGTAACCAGTAAGTTTAGCCCTTCGACGAAAAAGTTTTGTTAAACACATTTTTCCTATTTTTATCATTATTAAGTCAATTAAGTGAAAAATATTTAGGCCAAAATAAGTGAAAAATAGTATCTTTATAATTTTAATAATTTTTGGTTGTGAAATACAGCATGAAATGCCGGTGACTTTTTCTGCGTTAGAGAAAAATCATCTAAACACGGCTCACTTCCAAACAATAATTTTCCCGATTTGCACTTACTTGCAGTTATGTAAATCTAACGGAAACAGTTATTCATCATTGAAATTTCCTTAATTTACAAAATGTGTTTTTGATGAATTTTTGAATATGAAGAAAATAAATTCTCAAACTACTTTTTTTGGATTTTATATTTTAGTACAAATATAATTTTGATAATCTAACAGGTTTTTTTTAGTATGTAATAGACAATTTTTTTTAATTAAAAAGTACGAAAAACTATTTATTTTAATTGTAATTTGATCATTATAAAAAAAATGTATATAAGGGATGCTGTTATTCCATCTGCGTCAAAGAGTTAATAATTAGTACGCATGTAATTAAGAAAAAATAGCATCATTAGATAAGATTTGGGAGATGGAGTTGCAAATTAAAACAATATAGCATTCTTAATTAATTTATGCGAGAAATTTAAAAATACATTTAATAAGACTACTATCCATGCTTTCATTTTAATAAAAAATTATTTAAAAAAAATCATACCAATTACATATTTGTTGATTCATTTATTCATAAATGATATCTTTTTTGCATTACGAAAAAGAGTAATATCATGTTACTAAAGGAAGGGGGAATTTCCCCCAGTTTATTTAATTTCGTTAAATTTTAAATAACTAATTCTGTAATACCTTTCTCAGTAAAAATAATTTAGATTTTTAGGTATGTAGATACAGATGAAAAAATATGAAATTGAAAAAAGTTGATATTCTTTCGTTATATAATCCTAAAACACTCACATAAAAACCGAAAAATTGCTTGATCCAAAAATGATTTTCTTTTTGTTTCAAAAACTGTCAAACCTAAATAATTAATTCTCCAGTAATAAAATTTGTTAACGCGAGTTATATACAGTCTTATTAAATTAAAAATAAAATATTTTAACGATTTCGGTCAGAGTTTTAATTTTTTAGTTCGCGTAAATTCAAGAAAATAAGATTATAAATGAACGAAATAAAACTGAAGTATGCCATAAAATAATTTTCGAATGATTTGATAATTTTCATTAATTTTATAATTGTATTTTTCTTTAAATACACTGGTTATCATAAATTAAGGAAAAATCACAAAAATAGCGATAACTCTTTCAAAAGTCAGATCAATGGAGGCCTGTTCTCTTTACGGATGAGTCCAGGTTTAGTCTAGAAAGTGACAGTAGACGTTATTTGATATGGAGAGAACCTGGGACCCGTTATCATCCATCAAACATCCGTGAAAGAGATGCATACGGAAGAGGCAGTGTCTGTGTTTGGGGAGGCATATCCTTAGGAGGGCGCACATACCTCCATGTCTTTCCAAGGGGAACCGTGAATGCTCAGGTTTATCGAGACAACATCCTTGATGCTTATGTGCGCCCATATGCCGGGGCAATTGGTGATTGCTTCCTGTTACAGGACGATAATGCAAGACCACACAGAGCTCGCATTGTTGATGATTATCTTCAACAGGAAACAATTACTCGCATGGAGTGGCCAGCTCGATCCCCGGACTTGAATCCTATCGAGCACGTTTGGGATGCTCTAGGGAGGCGTGTATCTGCCATCAATCCGCCCCCTCAGACCCTTGCCACGCTTGCAACTGCTTTACAAGAGCAATGGCTCTCACTTCCTATTGAACTGATAGACCGCATAATTGAAAGCATCACACATCGCTGTTTGTGCTGTATTGCTTCTAGAGGCAATCATATTCCATATTAAAGGTACTTTTTCTATTGCAAACCGATACTTCCAATTTGTTTATTTTATACATGTGCTAATTTCTATACTACTATTAATGTCTGATAATTTCTTTTTATGTTGTTTAATACCTTACTATGTGTTGTATATTGTGGGTAAGTTTCATAAAATTCCATGTGTAATTTCTTGAGTTATCGCGATTTTTGTGAATTTTCCTTAATTTATGATAACCAGTGTATATAAAGCTCTACTCAAAGGACCATCTGCTATAGGAATAATTCAACAACTACAACCTTACAACAAGTAAATCTTTCATTAAAATTTAAAAAAAATTTTTAACTTTTTATCATTAAGAAATTTTAAACTCTCGTGAATTCTAGAAAATAAGATTATAAACAAACTGAATAAATCTAAAGTAAGCCATAAAATATTTTTTAACCCGTTGACGTAGGATTTTTAATAAATATATATTTCATACGTTTTCATTATTTTGTACAAATTTAGGTAAAAATAAGTGAAAAATATTATATTTAGGATTTTAATAATTTATGATCAATATAGCATAGAGTACTGGACTCCAGTATTCTATGCTATATTATTCCAGTATTTTTCTGCGTTGAAGATAAAATCTTCCAAACACGGCTCACTTCTAAACAAAAATTTTTCTAATTTTTGTAAATTGCTAAATTTTTGTAGAATAAAAAAAATTTTCAAACTACTTCTTTTTTTAATTTTATGTTTTAGCACAAATATAATTCCAATAATCTAACAGATTTAATAATTAGATTGTTTTTAATGATTAAAAAAATACCAACAAATATTTTTACTAGTAATTAGAGCGTTAGAAAAAAAATGTATAAAACGTACAGGTGTTTCATCTGCGTCAAAAGGTTAATTAATCCGATTAATTTAAATTTTTTTTTAAATTTTTATTCTTCTTTAAATATATGTGACCATCTTTAATATAAAGCACCATTCAAATGGAATTTTTCACCGAGGCGAAGTTAAACCAAAGAATTCTTAAGAAATTCGAACCCTGGACACGTTGACACCCGCAGTTTATCAACCGATGACGTCATAACGAAGTGAGATGAATTCCGACCCACGCTCTGCCATCAACAGAGAAGAAGATCCGATGCTTCAAGTCCTGAGTGGAGATTTATTCCATAATCTTCTTCTGACTCTTGGGGTAAAATCTTTTCCAACGCATCCACGGATTATTCAATCCCTCAAGAGGTCACTGAAGGGAAAAATTGACATTCTTTAGAACATTCGTTTTCTTTTATTTGATGTTTTCCCTAGTTGTTTTAGTATCTTTAATAATTTTTGATTTAATGTTAAAAGTTACAATGAATTACTGTCTTTTTTCCATTGGATCTTTTTTTGAAGGCTTTGAGTTTTGCAAAAAATTAAATTTTTTAACTATTTTTTGCTATTAACTATGTTAACTATTATTTACATCAACTCTAAGCTCCGATTTAACTATCACTATTTAACTATCGATAGTTTTTGATAACAGAGTGGTTTTGTGCAAATTAAGTTTTTTTTTATATTTTATTTATAAAGGTACAAATTTCTGCTAAAATTATTAAAAAAAAAAAAAAATTAATGAGAACTCGAATGCAAATATTTGCTGTTCTTAAATGTAGAGTTATAATATATCAGCCTATATATATCAGGAAAATAATATCAGCCTATTTTTCTTCTTCTTTTTTTGGTAAAAAAATCTCAATGCATTTTATTTTGCCGAAATTTAATTTATAATCTGTAGTTATTACCTATTACTGTCAAAATGCGAACTAATAAAACAAAAATCTGGAGAGAATATTTACCTGCTTTTTTTGCAACAAAAGATATATAGACATTTTTAAAAGCAAGAAGTGAGGAAAATTTTTCAAAAAAATTACTTAAAAATGAAATAATTAACGAAGAAATTCAAATTTCGAAAAATAAAGTTTAGAAATAAAAATGACCCTTTCAGATTATCCCATTTTATCTTCTTAGTAGTATTTCTGTGGGCTGCAGAGCGACCCGGGTGTTATTTTTGTTATAAGATAATACATTATAACATACATTAGATAAATATATTACATAATTATCTAATGTTAAAACTTTTTATTCCACTGTACTCTTAAATGATTTTTCCGTATACTTTTTATTTTCAAATTTATATTATTAATATTTTATTTAATATTTTTGCGCAGCACAGAAAAACCTTAACGTGAAGTTAAACAACCTAAACAGTTAAGGCGGATCTTACGGTTTTTTATTATAAAGAGATTAAAAGATTAGGATGTTTTGTTAAAAAGGGTTCAGATTGGGAACTGAGTAGTTTTTAATACTTTTTTAAGAACTGCAATGTATTTAAACAAGCGCATCAAAGTGATAAAATAGGCAATTTATCTTTTTCTTTATTCGTCAATTTTGTTTCTAAATTTTTTTGCCTGAACACTTTTTCTTTTTTCTAAATTTTACCGTAGATTACCTTCTAAATAATGTGGTACCATGAACTGTCAAACATATTTTACCATTCCTTAATGTTGAACTATATTTAATTTAATGTTTGTAGCTTACTAACTGCAATTATTTGGGTATTCGTAAATATTGTTACAAATTTCTAAAAGAGTATACCGCCAACATGTAATTAAAAGTAGTAGCGTTTAAATCTAAACAATTTTCGGCGTTTAAATGTTTTACATGCGGGTCTGATTATCAGGTGAATTCGGAAGAAAACTCGTTATATGTCAAATGTATTTTTTAGTTTATTAATGGATGTAGATAAGAAAAATAGTTATTTTTTACTTACAAAACAGGTTTAGATGATGATTTTGTGAAGAAGTAAATGCATTACAAAATGGTCAGATTCCAGTATAAATAATTCAGTCTCATGAGATTATTTTAATCCAAAAGTTTCTCTAAATAATGTATTTCTTTAGTTGATTAAAAACGGATGCAGGCTAGAAAAATACTTGTTTTTACTTACAAAACAGCTTCAGATGAGGATTTTTAGTAGAAGTAAATACATTACAAAGTGGTCAAATTCAAGTATAAAGAAAAGAATACAGTCTCGTGAGATTTTTTAATCTAAAAGTTTCTTTACATAAAATAGTCAAAAAGAAAATTTTTTGATCTATGTGATTACCACCAAACTTATATTTAAAACTATTGAGCAAAAATCAGCTAGAGGAATAACTTAAAACATTTTCTATTAATATTTTAAAGCAAAAGAATGTTTTATATATAATTAAATTTTGCGTTATAGGAATTAACAATTAAAAAGAACTGGAAATTTTTTTTCCCATCACATAAGAAAATTTAAAAAAGTAAAGTTTCATCAATTTGGGTTAACAGAAAAATTTTCTAGTAATTTAAGTGAGAGAGAGAGAGACTTACTGAGTAAAATATTAGAATAACATCTTCAGAGGATGTTGTTCCATTATTCTACTATAATTTTGTATTATGTGTTTCAAATTACAACTGCGCATAAATTTTCCAAGAAGTTATTACAAATTATTTAAGAAAATAAAAAAGAATAATTTATCGAATAAAGCACAACGATTTTGATTTTGTTGAATAAGACAGGTTTCTCAATAAAAATATGTAACTTAGCTTATTTTTTAAAACTGTTTAAGAAACAGTTTGAGAAGATAATTATGTGGACATTAAGTTAAACAGTAGACAGTTAAAAAAGCAGAATTATAACTTTTCGAAAGGATGAACTCTTTTAAGTTTAAATTTGTGCATCACATATCCTTTAAAAAATTCTAACTAGTATTGAAGTTTCAAGATTTTTTATTTTAACTGTTTTTGATGGTTTTTTCATTTTTTTTTTGTTGAATTCACTGGTGTAAGAAATTAAGAGAATGTGCACAGACTTTCTCTATTATCTCTAGAACTACAGGACTGATTTTAATCCAATTTGATATGTACATTCATTGATACAATACAAAACCAATAACCATTCAACACTCATAATCGTGCGTAACACTCGTTGGATTCGGAAGGTATGAAATTGCCCCAGGACAATTCAGGCCAATTTTCCACAGGAAATGATGAACTGTCTTATTCCAAGTATGAAATCATGCTGCAAGGCCTGTATATCTGTAAGAAGGGACCATACCCCCTATTCCGACATACCTTCCGACTGCAACGAGTGTTACGCACAATCATGCGTGTGCATTACAATTGTTGAATGGTTATTTGTTTTGTATTGTATTAATGTATGTACACATCAAATTTCCTTAAAATCGGTCCAGTAGTTCTGGAGATAATAGACCAAGACTGCAAATTCTCTCAATTTCTTACGCCAGTGTATTATCTTGATAAAAATATAATCTAAAACATATTCTCAAAACAAATATTCATGTAAAATAATATAGAGAGATCTATTATTTTTCGACCAAAGGATCTTCCTTTCTAAACTTTTCTCAATGTGACTCCAGTCTTGAGGCGGAATTTCATTTTATTCCTCCCAATGTATTTTCTTCGACATTTCCCTCTACTTAAATAAATTCTTAAATTTTAAAATGCATAAGATATTTTACACATTGATATTTTGTTCAATGTACCCCAAATTATTGGCTGATTTTACAATAAATTTTATTGATTTAAAATTCAAACCACATCAATAAATGAGCCGTTATTTTTTAAATTTGTTTTCAATTGCTGTTGCCTTTTGATGTTTTCTTCAAATTATAGTCTTTAAAACGTCCCCCAATTTGACTAACCTCTGCCAGTATTTTTAAATTCAACCATACACCAAATTTTAAAAATCTCGGACTTATACCCCTCTCCAAATGAACTTATTCCCCTTTCAAAAGCAACGGTGCAAATATTATCTGTTAAATTTTTATAGAATTCTAATTTGAACATTTTAAATTTGCCGAGCGTAAATCCGTTTTATTATCTGGGTATATTGCTGTTTATCAGTATTCAGTTCCATTGTGGGTCTAGAGGTAAAATGAGCGGGAGAAGCAATGTGAGTTGGGATGGTGGATCTATCACAAGCAACTCCGGGGGCGCGGGTAACTGACAGCGAGCAGGGGGTGGAGTTACCTAAAGTAATTGGAGAATTACTGAATAAATAAGAATTTTTATAATTAATATTATTATTTATTTTTACTCATTATTATATATTAATACATGTAATATTTTTTATGTTATTAAATAAGATTAAATCTAAATGTGTAAGAGCAGCGATCTGTGTGATCTAGGTATTGATAGGGTTAAGCTAATTTTCGAAAGAAAAAAAAATCATCCGTTATTTATGTCTTAAATTTTTTTTAAAAAAAGAAAATATTTAAGCTGTCATTTCTGCGTTATCAAACATTATTCTAAGTTTCTTTACCAGATATTTATCAGCAAGCCGATGACCTTAAAATAATTATATTTAATCAAAAGTATTACTCTAGTTTTGTGTATTCATATCCCATGAGGAAATAATTCCAATCCAGACGATTCTATAAATGCAGAATAAAGCGAAAATAAGTATAATTACTGAATAAAACCAAAAACCGTTTAGAGAAGTTATTGTAATTATATGACTTGTTCTTCCAGGTAGGGCAGTTTGTAATGTTCGTCTGCTAGGAACTATACATGTATCTTGTGTTATTAAAGCATATACCTGAACTGCTTAAAAGTAAATAGAAATTGAGGAAGTAAAGTCAATGCATCAATTTTTTTTTTACGTTTCTACGATTTGTTTCTATTATTACTATAAGATAGTCAAGGCAGATATAAAATTAAACTAGGTCGCAGAAAAAAAAACTTCGAGTTATTATATTCTTATTGAGGATAAATAATATTGTTGATGGACTTTTAGACAGCATAAAGTAAAAAATGCATATTGTTTATAATACAAGTTAAAGAAACTGAATATTGCCTAATATGCTTATTGATATGCAGCTTTGAAAAAATGGACACATGCTTGTTTAGGAAGAAGGGTCATAGCACAAAATGCGCGATGAAACTGGTCATATCCAGGACGAGCAAAATGCGACAAAGAACGCACAAAATGCGTTCTTTTTTAAAATTAAACAATGAACAAATCTTAAAAGTTTTCAAATAAGTTACAATTTGTTTTTTTTTTTTTTTTTTTAAAGAAAAGTACTTGTTTGTCGATTAAACAATTCTTTAAAGTTAGATTTAAAACTTTTAAGAAATGGTTTTGTACTCTTAAAAACAATACCCCTTAAAGTTCTTTTTTTTTTGATAAACACTGGTCTCACAGATCCGAACGACTTTTTTTTAAAATTATTCATCGCCAAACTTAGTCCATATTCCGATACTAGGTATTACGTTGACTGTAATATATCGTTTGAACTGGATGCAATAAGGCAAATTTCGACTTTCGTGACAAATAACTCTTTATTTACTCCGTTTTTGTGAAAATATGTATGAGTTTATTTCACTTCGGCTATGAAAATGCAGATTTTTAAAAACTTAATCTTTTATGAAATTGCCATAAAACATAAGACTAAATTCGTTCCAACTTATAGAAACAAAATGAGTTTTGCGATTTTTCTGATACTATGCTGGGGTTTTGCCCCGCAGTTACTGACAACATCTATGACAGATGCTGGCATGCAAGCAGCAGTTGCAGGCACTGTTAACTGACTGATTTTCTGTTTATATTTCCATTGTTGGTATTATATTTAATATTTCTTTGTTCTAACTGTTTTTGTATTTCGAATGTTTTAATGTTTTTAAATTTTTTTATTATTATTTGTTATTATTCCTTATGGGTGGAGTGTTTTTACACTACAGCGAATGATGTACACATCAAGTGCTGCTGCTAAAAAAAATTATTTCTTCCGATACTGTTTATAAATTCAAACCAAGACGAACAATGCGGAAACTAAGAAAGCGGACACCCTGAATAACTTTATATATAATGATTAGATTAATATCCCTTTAATAACTCTTCCTTTAAAAAAGCATCTTTTGTTTCACGAATTCGGGTTATTGACCTTTAAAATATAGGGGAAGGGTAGTCGCAATCCCGCAGATGTGATCGATAGTTTGGACTCCTTAAAGTAAATTCATAATTATTTATTTATTTTTTGCGTATTTTGCATTTTATGGAGTTTGGAACTTTTTACTGAACTGTTAGAATCGTATTTTTCAGAATGCGGCTATCCCTTCCACATAATTTGAAAGTCAAGAATCCCAATTCTGTCGACATTCATTTTTGTGTCTTATTTCGTAACTTAAAATATCGTCTGAACTAATTAACTAACAAATTTGAGTTTAGGTTTTTCAAACTACTAAGATTGCGGCTTAGTATGTGAAAATTAGAACATTAGATCGAAAGTTGTTCCGGGTGGACCCTTTTTTTAATTTGCACACTCTACTTATCATTACATCTCGAATAATTTTATCCATGATAAACACAAAACAGAAAATTAAAATTCGAGAATTGAGAGTTATCATCACTAAATTAATCTCCTCTTGCAGTAGTTTGCTTTAAAATAAACGACTAATATACGCTAAGCACATACGTTTCAATGAATTTTTTAGATTGGATGTTGGATATGGTTGATTTGTTTTTAGTAAAAAATGTAATAAAGTGCTCTACTTTAGGTAAAAATTGCGTAACATTGTGATGAAAAAAAAAATGGTAGCGTCGTAATAGCTGGTAAAGGAGGGGAAAAAAAAACAGTAGCGTATTTCCTTTAAAACAATGACGCCACTGCGTACTTTTTTTTTAGTTATTTGAATGCTTAAGTTTCGTTCATTCTCTTTACCGTTTCACTGTTCGTTAGAGGTGATAGGTTATTCTTCAGTCCATCAGTTTAACAAGCTGGAGTGTATATACAAACAGATTTGAACCACTGAAACAGAACTATTTATTTGCAGTTTGATGTTATTTCTTCATTTCTTTTGTTCGTTCAAGAGTGCTGGTCAATAGTGCGAAACCGGTTAATAGGAAAGGAAGATGAGTTTAATATCTTCAAATAAGCTTTGTAAAGAGAACATCAAGAGGTTTCCGCTGCAGCGGTTAATGTCCCTCATTATGGTCTATTTTCTCATAAATGTTTTCTCGTTAAGAGAATAAAAAGATTTGTTTGTTTTGTTTTTCGTTTAATTTGTTGTAGTTTCATTGTTATTTTAATTGAAAAAGTTGCAGATTTGGCTTTTAGCTTCCTAGCCCTTTTTTTCAAAATTTCTCCGCTTATTGCTCTTTTTTGTTTTATGCTTTATATATTTTTTTACGAAAATTATAATAAAAGTAATGTGTTTTAGTATTTTATTCAAATGAATTAATCATAGAGATTTATAATTTAAAGACATGCTAAAATGGAAGTATAATGTTACCATAAAAATCCTCAGTGAGGAAGTCGATGACTCATAATTAGAAATGAATTCATATGTCTGAGAATAAAGTATGGTAAAAGCTACTAAAATTGGTAGGAATGGAAATGACCGAGCTTCGAGAACTCGATAAGATTAAAAACTAAATATTGTGTCGTGTATGTGATAAAATTTGGTAAATGGGGTAAAATTTGATAATTTTATTATGATACCTTAGAGCATGGCATTACAACTATTCATTCGGTTAAATTTTCTTGTCAGTTTTGTATTTTTTAATAAATGTGTGTTAATAAGAACTATAACTTTAAAAGTCAATTTCCGGTAAATCATTACTGTACGAACGGAAAAAGTATCAAATTAATGGCTTAAATACCATATAATTTGGTTTCAATAACCAGACTGTTTTTTGTCAGAAATGTCCGTACAGTACGGTATGTCCATAACGTACGGTAATTTTCTCAATTTTTATTTTTATTTTATTAGTGTTCGCTTATTTTAAAACTACTAATGTTTCTTCCAAATGTTCGAATGTTTCTTCAGGTTCGAATAGCAGTTAATATATTTGACTAACTGCTAACCGTATTTTTGATCAGTTTACAAAAAAAAAAAAAAAAAAAAAAAAAGGAAAAAAAAAAAAAGAGAATGATAATAATAATTTTTAAAATTTCTTTCTTTGATACAATTTTAGACAACTTAATTTTTTTTCTCTAAAATTTATCTTAAATTTCGTTCTTTTTTAATTTTTGTTGCAAATAATTTTTATTTATGAATCATATTTCCGAATTTGCTAATTTTATTGGTTCTATTAAAATGAGTGTCGAAGAATTAGTTTGCTTCAATTATTTCAAGTTTCATTTGAAAAAATAGTATATTTAAGCATATTTTTAAAAACTATAATTTAGTAATTATTACTTCGCATTACTTAAAAAAAAATGTATATTGTGATAGGGAAAAAAAAACGAATTCTATTCTTAAAATGCTATTCTTCGCCTAAAATGTTATTCCAAGACTTTATATCTTAAACGCCTTTTTAGCATATCCAATTTTGGGTACACGCTTTTCCTTAATGAGCTCATATATCAAGATAATGTATATTTTGGTATATCAAGAATTTTACTTTGATGATTATTATTTAAAACATACTAGGATTTTATATGTTATGTCTTTACAAAAAAAGAAATGATAAATAAATTAAAAAATTTTAGTTACTAAATACGTCAAAAAATACCGTAAAGTGTCTTTTGTAAAAACTGTGGTGCAATAATTTAAATTTAATGTTGAAAAAATCTAAAGATTTTGAAAATATTTCAAGCTAATACCGAATCGCGCATTTCTACAAATTAAAGAGTGTAGTTAATTATATGAAAACCTATAAATGAGAAACAAAGAGTAGATGCATTTACTCCATTCATGAATTACTTCCGCCAATTTTGGTGCCCATTTGGAAGACAACTGACAACATTGAATATTTACAATACGAGGTCCAGGAAGTTTGTTTCCAACTCGCACGATGCTGAACACTCCACAAAAACAGAATTAAATTGTTATGAAAGTAATTTATGTTTTTAGTTGTATAATAAAGTTATTCTCGCGAGAAAATTAAAGTAAATCTGTTAATCGTATTAAATAAGTTTAGAATTTTTCTATAATTTTTAAATTTTTTAATAATATAATTTTTATCCACTTCTATTTTGTTAAGCCTAATTTAAATTCATATAAATATTCCCTCTGGAGCTGTGAGTATGCTTGATAGATAAATCTTCCACCACACTAAATAACTTTTTATCTAATGATCGTCGCGTTGTAGGACTTAATCTTGATGGTTCGAGGGGGTGATCTCAAATATGCTAATTAATTAGTGCAGACGATATTTTAAGTCACAAAATCTGACACAAAAACGTACTTTCTTTGCATAAACATACCTTTTTTTCAACGGAATCGGATTTCTGACCAAACCTTAGGTCGCTCTCCTGACTAAACCATGGAGGCCATATTCCTAAATTGTGACTGCCTCTTAATATATGGGAGGTAGTCGCAATCTGGGAATATGGTCCCCATACTTTACGCAGGTGAACGACCTAAGGTTTGGATCCCTTAATGTTAATTTCACTCTTTGCATATTTCAACATATTTCGAGAACTTTGTAAGCGAAACATTTTGCACACAATAACAAAATTCGTTTATCCAATGATATTTCCACGCGAAAAATAAATTTTAGTAAATATTTATTATTTTTTATTATTTAATTTAATAATAGTCGAGAAAATTTTGAACTGTGAGGTATAGAATTTTTTACACAATTTTAAAGCATGTAATTTTAGATGGCAAAATACAAAATTTGAGCGAAATCGGTTGAATAGTTCCTGAGAAATCGATTTTTAAATATACGATTTTTTAAAATTTGACTTGATTAGTGTAAAGTATTTTGTACCACCATTTTTGGTTTTGAGATTCACTTAAAAGTTTTACAGCGCAGACTCATTAGAGAATAATAAGAAAGTGTATACTGGAATCAGAAAAAACAAAATTTTACAAATCGGAAGTTTTGTAAAATTTCGTTACATTTATACATTCTTTCATGCTAACATTCTACAACATTCTTTCTTTTACTTTTTAACTGCTTGTATTTGCTCAAAGGAAGCAAAAATATATAATTTTAAGTAAAATAAATAAATAAAATGAAATTTTTTTCTTCATAACTTACACCTCTTTCTCAATAGAAATAATGAAGATTGAATTTTCGAAAATAAAAAAAAATTTCTACAATCCATACAAAATAATAATTTGCAGTTATCTTAAGTATATATATCATATTGTATTTATATGTTTATTATACTATATTTATTATTTATTATTATTACAAATTATATTCTTAACTCTACCTCGATTCAAAAAAATACAGGTACATGAATTATTATGCCGACATTCTATGACAAGATTCAGATAATTTATTTTTTCAGAGTCATCAATGATACAACTTATAATTTTCAATTGCGAGAAAAATTTATCTTTTTCCAGAAATTAATCGAAGTCAAATGCCGACCTTTTTATTTAATAAATTGTAGAATTTATTTTTAATTCTTTTCAAATGTATTTCAAATCACTCAATTAATCTTGAATCTTTCAAGACTAATAATGGAATTCCAAATTCCAACTTCACATTCCAATCTCGATACTTCTTGTAATAATAATAATAATAATAATAAAAAACGAATTCCTATTGTTAGAATTTTCAAGAAGTATTTCTAGCTCGCAGATGCAATAAAAACAGAATCTAAACATAAAACGAAAAAAATAAAATGTCATTGGTATGCAATGAACGATGGGAGAAGAACACGCAATTGATGGGTTTAATTAAACTCTTACGTCCAAGACATCAAAACATGTCAACGAATTATTTATAAGAAAAATATGTTGTTTATGGTTGACACTTGAATTACATTTATTAACATTTAATATGTTTTGTTGATAAACACTTTTTAATAATTTCATGGTTTGGTGACATTTTTATCTGAGAGCAGTAAGGAAATTTCAATTATATCTTTGTTAATCATAGATCATAATGTGTATTTTTGTAAGCATATAACTTCATTTTCTTCTTACGAGTGTCCAAAAGAGACTGATTTAGTAAATTAATTATAAATTGATGAAAGGAGATAAATATGTGCGTTTTATTGTGTCCTGTTTAAGAAACAAGTGAATTTTACCAACCAAATTTCAATATTTAACCGAAGTTATCCAATAGATGGCGCCATTGATTGCAAAAATTATTATTATTATTTTTTTTTCTTGGTGCATATTAGATCATTCCAAATTGTAACAATTGAAATCTGTTTTTTAATTATGAAAACAATGATTTAAAGTTGTTTAAGGTATAACTACCACCTTTTAACACAATTTGAGACTAATTTAGGAACTTAAAAAAATATGTACGTTTTTTTCTCAGTAGAAAGTAGCAAACATTACTAATTTTTTCATTCCTACAGTTATTTCTATTACTTTTTCATTAAATGATTTTTTCAATCGTCTGTCATTTTTAAACATCCAGTTAAAATATTTACTTAAATGATACATCATTTACTTCAAAATGATACATCAGAAATGATACATCAGAAATGATACATCAGAAATGATACATCAGAAATGATACATCAGAAATGATACATCATTACTAAATTACGTTCTGGATCAGGAATCTGTATGGATATCGTTAGGCGTAAATTATTATTTTAACTTAATTTTTGTTTTTAAAAATCCTTACGTACTAAAACTTGAGACAAATATAGCTCTGTTACATCCATGAGCACAGTTATTGAGTTAAAAAGTCCATGAGCTACAAAATGTAGTTTTTTTTTCTTAGCTATTACGTTAGATCAGTATGAAAACTTTAGGGTCATCTCAGTTAGTGCAAAAAGAAGGTAACTGAAAATTTTCTGAAAAATTTTAGGATAAAAAGAGATTTTTCAAAATTAAACTTTTTTTTACTCCCTAGCTATGTTTAATTTATTAAAGATTTTTACTTTTCTGACAAAAAATTATTCTTATTGAATTTTGGTATTTCTACTCAAGTGAAAATTCATAATTCTCTTAGTAACAGAATTCTGCAGTAACACGAGTCTGTCTCATTATTAGTAATCACATAACAGACTGTATGGCATGAACAAAGTATGCCAAAGAAAATTTATATGCACTTACGTTAGATAACTTTAATTTTGAAAATTAATTAATTTTGAAAATTTTTAATTTTGAGTCATATCTATTGGAAGGGTTCTATATTAATCTTGGCTCTATAATCATTGAAAAAATAATTTCTGAAGAAACTAATTTGATTCCAGGAGGAATTATTTATTATTTTTTTAAAAAAAAGCTCGTTACTAACGAAACTAAATTGAAAACTTATAAAACAGTATTCTGACCTTCAGTTCCTTATGGTAGTGAAACTTCTACTTTGAAGCATAAAGTTGAAAATAACTCATTGTATTTTTTTAAAAAAAATAATGAAATGTTTTGATCTCATTCAATTAAACTATCCGCAGTGGAGGATTAGACATAATAGTGAACTTGACCATTTTATAAAATAGAAAAAATTTAAAAACTTAAGATTAGTTAGATAAAGTAAGCAAACGATCTAACCGTAATAAATTTTTTTTTCTGGAAATCCAAGTCTCAAAATAGAATGGTTAGGAATAACTTTAATTAACAAGTCAAGGCCTACTTGAAGCTGTAACGCTATAAAAGATACTTTTCGATGGGAATTCATTACATATTTGTTGCCAAGGATTAATGAAACTTAGGTGTTGGAAATGTTAACATAATCACAAAAGAAAAGTCAGCAAATTTATTATAATAAAACTAAAGTTGTCCTATGTTTCAAGTTCTTTCTTAAAACTTTCGAGCAAAATAATTTCTGAAGAAAATAATTTGATTCCGGAAAGAAAAATCTTTATTATTAAAAAAAGAAACTCTTTGCTAAAGAAACTAAATTGAAAACTTATAAAACAGTTATCTGGCCTTCAATTACTTATGGTAGTTAAACTTCTACTTTTAAGCATAAAGATGAAATTAAAAAAATTAGTTCAATATTTTGATCTCATTCAATTAAACCATCCGCAGTGGAGGATTATATGTAATAGTGAATTGGACCATTTTATAAAATAGAAAATATTTGATTTATAAAATTGAAACGCTATGTATGAAGAATGAACGGAGAGTTTATGAAAAATTTTAATTCGGAAATCAATCAACTCAAGATGTAAAGGAAAATCCAGAAAGAGATAATTAGATTAGGTAGCAAATGATCTAACCGTAATGAAATTTTTGTTACTGAAATCCAAGTCTAAAAATAGAAAGGTTAGGAATAATTTAAATAAGCAAATCAAGTCCTACTTAAGATTGTAACTCTATAAAATATGCATTTCGACGGGAATTAATTTAACATTTGTTGTTAAGGAGTAAACACAGGTGTTGGAAATGTTAACATAACTATTAAAGAAAAGTTAGCAAGTTTGTTAGAATAAAAGTAAAGTTGTCCTAAGTTTCAAGTTCTTTTTTAAAACCTTCCTGAAAAACAAAAACCATTCTTATTGAATTATTCTTATTTTTATCTCCAGTGGCATTATTTAGTGGACGGAATACAAATGGTACGCTGTATCTCTTAGAAGACAAAGTGGTGGCACAATATCTTACGCCCAAAATCGTACAATCAGCACCCTTTTCCCATAAAAAAGTTCTGCGACATCCTCCGGGATTTATTTTCTTCTCAAAACATTTTTAAAAGAAACGTGAGGGAAAAAACAACAATAAGATCCCCATCTAATATATTTCAGGAAAAATTCAGTAGTATACAACAAGAAGTCAAGCATGATAGGGCGTTGTGAGGGATCGCCGCCCCTACTACCATAAATATAGACTCCTCACATTAGCTGTCAGTTGATAAGAAGAAACCTCTTGTCTTAGGGTACTGAAACTTCAAATGATGTAGGGGCGCAGTCTGAACAAAGGGGCGCATGGCCTTTTATCTAGAGAAACCGCATTTCCAGATCTTTGCACTTGGATAGTTGTTCTTAATGATATTGAGGAATTGTTGTGCTAGGGGCGTTGCCTGTTGAAGTGGGTATTGTATGTAAGATATGTTTTTCTGTCTTGAAGAGAAAGTTGCGGAAAGAGCGGTTCAGGAATGTAATTTAATCGAATAGTTCAGAATCGATGTTTGAGTCAAGGGTATTTTTTGTATTGATATTAATATTTGGTTCACAGTAGGTTGATATTTTTTGTATAGTTCCGTAGCTGTGTATTTTTCGGTAATTTGTAGGTTAACGTAACATTGAATTTATCTACATACATGCTCCAAAATAAGATGAACTTGAAATGTAAGGTCTAATTTAATTACAACTGTAAAAACGAAATTGAAGTGAAAAATGCGATTTAATTAACAACTGCGGAAACCAACTTGAAATGGAAGACTTAGTTTAATTACATTGAAATCAATCACGCATTTTAATTTAAATAACAGCTGTGAAAATGAACTTGAATTGAAACACGTAAAATAAACGTAAAATGGAAGACTTAATTTAATTACAACTGTAAAAATGAAATTGAATTGAAATATGCAATTTAATTACAATTATAAAAACCAAATTGGACGTAATTTAATTACAACTGCAAAAATAAATTTTAAATGAAAGTTGTAATTTAAATTAGAGCTGTAAAAATGATCATGATATGAAAGAAAGGCATAATTTAAATTACAACTGTAAAAATTAAATTGAAGGGAAAGAGGTGATTTAATTAAAAAGTGTAAAACCGAACTTTAAATTGAAGACGTAATTTAACTACAACTGTCTAAATAAACGTGTAATCAAAGACGTATTTTAAACTACATTTTTAAAAACGAAATTGAATTGAAATATTTAATTTAATTAACAATTATAGAAACAAACTTGAAATGGAAGACGTAATCTAGTTACAACTGTAAAAATGAACCTGAAATGAAAGAATGACGTAATTTAGATTACAACTGTAAAAATGAACTTGAAATGAAAGAATGACGTAATTTAGATTACAACTGTAAAAATGAACCTGAAATGCAAAAATGACGTAATTTAGATTACAACTGTAAAAATGAACTTGAAATGAAAGAATGACGTAATTTAGATTACAACTGTAAAAATGAACTTGAAATGAAAGAATGACGTAATTTAGATTACAACTGTAAAAATGAACTTGAAATGAAAGAATGACGTAATTTAGATTACAACTATAAAAATGAACTTGAAATGAAAGAATGACGTAATTAAGTTACAACTGTAAAAATGAACTTGAAATGAAAGAATGACGTAATTTAGTACTGTACTGTAAAAATGAACTTGAAATGAAAGAATGGCGTAATTTAGTTACAACTGTAAAAATGAACTTGAAATGAAAGAATGGCGTAATTTAGTTACAACTGTAAAAATGAACTTGAAATGAAAGAATGACGTAATTTAGATTACAACTGTAAAAATGAACTTGAAATGAAAGAATGACGTAATTTAGATTACAACTATAAAAATGAACTTGAAATGAAAGAATGACGTAATTAAGTTACAACTGTAAAAATGAACTTGAAATGAAAGAATGACGTAATTTAGTACTGTACTGTAAAAATGAACTTGAAATGAAAGAATGGCGTAACTTAGTTACAACTGTAAAAATGAACTTGAAATGAAAGAATGACGTAATTTAGATTACAACTGTAAAATTTAACATTAAATATATTTAAATATTAAATGCATTTAATGTTAACTTTTAATATTAAGCTTTAAAAAGATGTAAAAACCATTTACAATTTTCTTGTTAAAATAATTTTTTTTTTACAATGAGTAGGCAATGTCTTCAGAGCAGGCTTTCACCAAACTGATTTTTCATATTCTACAATTTTAATATAAAGAGAATGAAATCTGTTTACGGATGACAACTTTTTTGACTGGCTTTTAAAATATCTTGAAATAAATAAATAAAAACTCAGAACAGAGATTTAATCGAAGAAAACATTATCACTTTTTGTCAAAAGTAAATTTTTGTGCTAATTATTGTAATAAAGCCATTATTTTTGGCACCGAATCATAAAATTATTTTAAGAAAAAAATTAAAGCACAATACGCTAAACTCAAATAATAAGTTATTTATATGCAATAAAACTGTCCAAAAAGTCATTGGTATAAAATTAACTTTCTTATAATATTTTATTGTAATTAAATTCGATTTCAAAAACTGCGGTTAATTATATTTTCGTATAGATCAATCGCTTTGTAAAGACTTATAAACAGAAAAAAAAAAAGAAAATATAATTCTTTTAATAAATTTTGTCCAATATATTGAACGCTGGGTCTCAGGAGGTTTGACGAAGTTATAAATTATTTTTTATACTTTATTATAAAGCATATTTCATATATATTTTCATGAACACGTTTTTTCATGTTTTATGAAATAATCCATTGCTATCATGTTTTTATTAATCATACAAAATATGATTATTTTCAAAAATATTTTAAGATTTATTTTTCCGTACCTAAAAAAACTATTTCTCAAAAATGTGATATTTTTATGCCAAATAAGATTTTATAACTAAGCATTTTTACTAAATAACAGATTATTTTTTATATTTTATCATAAAGTATATTTCATATACATTTTCAGAAAGCATGTTTTTTCATGTTCTATGAAATAAAGCATTGCCATCATGTCTTCATTAATCACATAAAATATGATTATTTTCAAAATATTTTTTAAAATTTAGTTTTCAAGCCTAAGAAAAATTATTCATCAAAAGTTCAATTTTTATGCGAAATAAGATTGTGAATCATTTCAAACTCCTTTAAATTTGTTTCTTTTAACGGTAGTTTATTTTTGGAATAACAAATAACTTTATTATAGTAAACTGAAATTAAACTAATTTGCGAGATCGTTACTCAGTGCTGTCAAACACATTATTACACATAAAAAGTAAACCCGTTAAGATTACAAGTTTAGAGAACGGTTCAATCTAACATAAAACAAAAAATTCTCTGCATAAAATTTTGTATGTAATTATAAGCATTTTTTTCTTTCCAATGAAACTGTTATAAGCATCTGTTCTGTTGCTGCCTTTTTACAAAATAAAGCGTTCGTATAAACTGAAGATGAAGTATGTAGTCAAATTTTTTAAATTATAAGTGGTAAAAATACTTTAACTAACTAGTAAAATTTAAAAATACTTGATTATGAAATAGACTCATAATTTGTTTTATATCTGTTTTGTCTATATATATATATATATATATATATATATATATATATATATATATATATATATATATATATATATATATATATATATATATATTTATTCTTTTTGAAATCACCTAATGTTTATTGCTTTTTCCAGTCTAATTTATTGGTTTCAATATTTACCGTTTTAGCTGCGGTGGTTCAGAGGATAAACCACTCGTCTCTCAATGAGGAGTCACAGGTTCAAATCCCCGCTTTGGCAAGTCAATACAAATTCAGCTCTCGACTCACACCGAACATAGTGCTGACACAAAATATCCTAAGCGGTAGACGAATCAAGGGTTAGAATTCCCTTTCTATCGGGCTAACCATGGGATGTTTTCGCGGTTTTCTTCTCCATGTGAAACAAATGTGGGTTTGTTTTATCAAAAGTCCTCCACGAAGGCAAATTTCTTCCAATTATTGACTCAAAATAGCGTCGGCTGTTCAATGAAAGTTATAAAATTACATGTTTTATTACTGTTCGTTAGCGAATTGAAATAAATTAATCTCCTAATTTGCTCTTTTTTTTCTTTATTTTATTTAATATTTAAGATCTTTGTTTAGTAGAGTAATTATAAAGCATAGCTTAAAAAAAGATTATGCTTTGCAGTACAAAGTGATAAAAAATAAAACAAGTTTTTCAGTAAGGAAAAAATTCCAGTTTCTAACTTTTTTAAAAGTGACATGCAAACGACAAATTTTAATTTCATTTTTGAGACACTTTTTTTCTCTCTATCATTCTATCATTCATATATTCAGCCCCCTTATACATGTTTAAATCGTTGAAAAGTTTTATATTTTGGAAAGGTGATTAAAGCTGGCCAGTGACATAATATCTATTCTTTTGAGTAGTTCAGCATCTTCAAGTAAATTTTGTTGTCATTCACAAATCAAATTGGATTTTTTTCTCTACAGCTGATTTTTTTGTAGTTGGAAAATCATTTTTACATACACTTTTTGGTGTACTTCGCTTTGTTTGTCGAGTTATTGAAAACAAAAGCTTCTCGGAAAAAAATGTGTAAAAATTAGTGGATAACGAATGCAGTTGGAAGATTTAGTTTTACGAAACATAAAAGATAAAAAAAAAAAAAAAATCGAGCAATTCCTCCTCAGATTCTGATAAATATAAATTGTTATCCGTGAAAAAATAAATAAACTGCATTAGCGATGGATTACATTATTCAAAACATATATTATTCAATACTGTGGAGTAAAGTAATGGACTTGAGCTATGAAATATATTATACAAAAATTAGAATTCGTATTCGGATTTTTAAATTTAATTTTTTAACTTTAGCAATTTAAAACACGAAGTTGAGGTCAAAGAAACATTTCTTTGTTAGGACAACTGTTCTCAGCTAACTGTGTACTCTTCGACTGCGGGAAGAATTGAAGTCTTGGTGACGTAAAATTTTAATCCACGATATTAAGTTTAAATATTAAAAAATATAAGAACAATTTTCAAAATTTTGTTTTATTTATATGTTAGATAATAGTGAGATTATTTGCTGTAAAAAGGAGTCATCAGTTTTTCTACAAAGAAAATGAGAAGCGAGATAAAAGTTAAAATATTTACCTTAGGGGACTGAAACGTCCCCTAAGGTAAAATATTTTGTACTTGATTACTTGTACACTTTGTACTTGGTTGAAACTACGATTTATTATTTTTTTACTTAAATTATCTTGTAAAAAAACTTTTTATAGGCGCTATCAAGTTAATAAAGTTTTAAATTATAATATGAAACTGTCTACATGAGAAAGTAATTTAAATGGACAGGCACAACTAAAATCAAGATTCTCGAGTATAAAACAATTTTCTTCAAACACTAGTTTTAAGCATTGAAATAAAAGCATACTTTAAGTGTTTTTTTAACAAATAAATTATCAATCCAAGCTGGCACCACTCTCTTCTAATATATTTGATGAAATTCAAATGATTGAAGGACTGTCAGAACATTCTAAAGATCCATCCGTTAATTAAACTGACTTTGATATTTTCAATCCCACTTTCTCCAATAACAATTTTTTTAGATTTTGATAAGATGTTTCTTTTTAATTTGTTTAAATATTAATTTTGATACCTTAATGTTTTTTTTTTTTGTCTTTATCTCATTTTTGATAAAAGTGATAAATAAATTTTCAAAAGTGACAGAAAACTTGGCATTTAACGCATTTTCTAAAACATTTGAAAAACATGCTTATTCAAAATATGCAAAACATTTGTCTCTACCCCCCAATTTTTAGATATAACTCTTCAATCATTTATATTTCACTAGATCTCTTTACTGTTGCATGGAATAATCATGAATATGGCTTTAGCTATACTTTGTTTAACGCCCGGTGGCTGAGTGGTAGCGCTTCGCGCTCCCATGCCGCAGGTCCTGGATTCGATCCTCGGGCCGGGCGAGGTTGACTCAGCCTTTCATCCCTTCAGTGGGTCGATAAATGAGTACCAAGCATGCTTGGGAACTAAACACTGGAGGTTCCACGTTCGGCTGACCACCTGACCGGAGCATTTGATCCTGCACCCCAGATTCCAAGGTCAAGAAAACTGAGAATGGCACAAAAGGCCTTGGCCCTCTATGGGCTGTTGCGCCACTGAGTTTAGTTTAGTTTAGTTTATACTTTGTTTGCATAGCTCCAGTCAAGTATGCTGAACGTTGTTTTTTCGAAGCTCTGTTGCCAAGGAAAATAAAAAAAGATACAGTTTAAATATTTTACAATTGAAGCAATGATTTTGAGCAATGATATATCATCTTGGAGTAAAGAATTATCTGAGCTTTAGAAAGGACAAAGTCAATTTAAAAGTTATTAAACTGTTTTTAAAAACCGTCAATTTAGCTACATTTTCCTACCTGGATGAAAGTTATTAAACTCACTGCCTTATTCTCATTTTTTTAAAATTTCTATGAGCCCAGGTAATGCAGCACTGGAGTAAGTTTCTAAATATTAAAAAAATAGATCACAAAACGCTTTTCATTTTCACAAACATTGAGTTTTTCCCATATTGAGGTTTTGCACCATTTTCAAAATAAGCATAGACAGTGCTGGCTTTAGATAAGTCAAACTTGATCCAACAGTCATGAGTAGCTATTGCAAACTCACAGCAGTTTTAAAAACAACATATTATTCGCAAAAAAAATGTGTAGCAGTGGCATGATAACTTTGTTACGGTCATACATTGGCACACGAAGGTCATTCTTATTTTTTAACCGCATTTTTGCTGTCGATTGGACAATTTTTTCATTCAGTGAAGCTTTTTATATCTACTGTCCCAGTCCCAGATAAAACACCAGTATTTGGCGTTCGCTGCAAGTATTTCCTTGAGAATGGTGATAACTTATGAAACCACTACAAATACACCATTTATAGTCTCGATAGCCGTTACTTTCTGGAAGGTAGAACTTACAACCGGTACTGATGCATATTTGTTTTTATTGTATATCAATGCTGTTTCCAGACTTGCTATGGATGTGTCAATGAACTATCACCATGTTTCTTTGTTGTATTTTACTCAGAAATTTGACTTTAAACATTATGTGCCATACAACAGCAATTGATGATACTCATTGAAAAGAATTTCAGACATTATTTGTGTCTGGGGCAAAAATAGGAAGTTGCTGCACATGGTGGAAGTAAATTAAATTGTTTAAAACGTGAACCGAGTGAACTAACAAGACATTTTGTTATTGCCAGGTCCCATATCAGGTCACAAAGATCAACCTTGTTTATTACATGAATACCTTCAACCGAATGGTAGTTAGGGTTTGATACGTTGCTGGAAGATGAAAGAGAGCTTTTTTCTTGCACTTCTTCATTAACTGTCAATACTGTAAGTGCTATTGGTATTGGGTTGTCGTTGTTGTAGTTTATTTACGTCACATTAGAGCTAAACAATGGGCTATTGGCGACGGTCTTTGAAACATCTCTGAGGATGTTCCGAAAACATACAATCACAATTTTGATCCTCTTCAGAGGGGATGGCACCCCCGCTTCGGTAGCCAGACGACCTGCGCTCGGCCTCAAGCACTTTACAGTAGAACAGTTTTATTAGGACCAATACCGCACACCCTCGGTCCCTTTATAGACAGATCCTAGGGGTTACCCACCCCCACACTGAACGCATCCAGTGATGCTTGACTTCGGTGCTTCACTGGGAGCCGTGTCTTAACGATCAGTCTACTGCGGGACCTATTGGTATTGAGACAAGCAATGAGATTATGTGGAATTGGTTAAGAAATTATAGGAATGTCTGAACAATTTAATTATGCGGCATTGCATGAGAAATTAATATCTTTTTGGTAAGAAAAAATAAATTGTGCTCCATGAAAATTATTTTTTCAAATTATCTTCAAAACCTGACATGATAGAGCAAAACTGTTATAAGATTTGAAATCAGCAGAACAAAAATAGTCGAAGAAACAGATATCTATAGCTTGTTTATCAGTGATATTAATGGTTGTGATTACTGCTTTTGAATTCAGTATCTCAAAACAAAAAGAAAAAGTTCGTTAACAAAATTCTATACTGCACTTGTTCTTTTCTTTTTAAGCTTTAAATCTTTTATATGTTTTCTGTTTTTACTTCATTTTTGATGAATATACTAAAAATATATAACAAAAGTGGTGTTTATAAGGTATTAGAATTCAGCATCTCTAAATGAAAAAATCCGTTTACTATCAATATTTTATGCAGTATTTGGTGTCCCTTCCTTTTTGGTTTCAATTTCATTATATGTTTTTACTTATGTTTTTTCGTAAAACGACAAATGTACAAAATATTTTTGCAAAATGATTTATTGACACATGTACTAAAAATATATGGGTGATTCTCGCGAAATATGACAATTCACTGTCCCTTGCTCCAAGATCTAATACTATTATACCAAAAGATTTGATCTTTTTTGATTCTTTCTACAGTGGATAAAAAAATTAGTTTAGGCAACTCATGGTCCATCTAACATAAAGGATTTAGTTGAGTTACGTATTTTTAACTTAAAATGACTGTTTTTTTTCAAATTTATAAGCTAATATGTCATTTTCCTGGCATTCAAGATTTGGTGAATTTCTATTTTATTTTTTTTTCTCGAGCAAATGTCAATAAACTACTCTGCTGTCTCTAAGGTATTAATAAGTGTAAGTAAAGAAGCATAAAAAAATTTTTAGATTATTTTGAAGACTTTAATTTGAAGAAATTTTTTGGTCCAAATTGTCATGTTTCGTGAGAATCACCCATATATTAAAAGAGGAAATTATGGTATTAAAATTCAGAATCTCAAAATATGTAGGAAAAGCCCGGTTAGTATCAAGATTTTATACAATACTTGGTGTCCTTTTTTTTTAAGCTTCAGATCTTTAATTTCCTTCTCGATTTTACTTCATTTTTGATAAATATACTAAAAATCTACATTAAGGTCGGAGATATATGGAACACATTTATATTAAACATCTTAAAAGCTAAAGAAAGAGTTCTTTTAACTTACAAGTTTTATAACCACAATTGGTATCGTTTTTTGTAAGTTTTAAATTTAAAAGGTATTTTATATTTATATGTACAAGAGCCATAGAGATTGTTTTAGCTGAATTGTTTACAAAGCTGTTATGTCTATAAAAGCTATCATATCTGAAGAAAGAAACAATAATAACATGTTCCCAAAAGATCCTCGGGGTTTGTTTGTTTTTTAACATCGCATTTATATAAAAAAACAAGGGAGATTGTTTATTATGAAATCCGTAGAGTTACACTACTTATAAGCTAAAGCAACTTTCTTCAGACTCATAAAACCAGTAAGTCGTAAAGTTATCACACAAACAGTTACAGTTTGTTTTTGCCACTTGCTAGATTTCACTTGTTTTTGTTAAATTTTTTTCGAAGTCAAGTTATTTTGGGGAATATTTCTTTTTCTAGAGCTTCCAAAGCTTTTTCTTTCCCGATCTTTTTTAAGTTTCGATGTACTATCTTTTTCTTTTTGCTTGTAGCATTGTGATCTTTGTGGTTTATTTGCTTTTTCTTTTCTTTTGCAAGCTAAAAAGAGAAAACATTCTGCTTTAGCTGTTTGAAACACGTAGTTCGGTTGCATAAAATAGTGAAATTATATAAATACTTAAATTACCTTTGCGTTATTTCGTTAAATTAATACGACATGATAAATTTATGAAAATAAGTTTAAATGTGTGAAATATATAGGTTTTATATCATCATTGGTAATAAGCAGCAGATCGTAAGACATTACCATTAAAAAATGTCTATTAGTAAATCATTAATTTCATGAAATACATAAAGACGATAATTAATCATTACGCCATTTGTAGCATTTAAAACTGCACAGAGTATCTCTTTTGTATTACAGAAAGTTTTATTTGTGTAAAAAATCTAACTGAAAGATTTTGTGATGTTGTTACGTTTTAGGAAATAAAAATGTTTGTGTAGCATTTTGAAAGTTTTTTAAGTATTAGAACTGTTAAGTACTTTATACCTACAATTTTAATGCTCCCTGTGATTATTGCAGTGGAGAAGATTGAACTAATGGTAGAAATTTCGAAAGATGTTTTTTATTTATTTTTGTTGTGTTACATTGACTACAATGAATACCGAAAAAAGCGTAGAACATAAATATAAATTTTTTAATGACAAACCAAAAAAAAAAAAAAAAAAAAAAACAAATGAAAGAAAAAAAAAAAATAATTTTTAAATCCACTGCCTGTGATCATTCATTAATAAGCCTTTCAATCATTTTTACTAATCAATCAGTTGTCAATTTAATATCAACAATTATTATTTATATATCAATTATTTTGCTTCATTCAATGAAGCAAAAAGAAATTTTTAATTAACGTAAAAATAATCTAAAATGTATACTTTTAATATCTGAATGATTTGAATTTTTTTCATTCGTTCATTAAATAAAAATTTAAAATTGCAAAAAATGTTATAAAATATCTTCAAATTCGATAATAAAGGCTATATTATTACTAAAAACTAACAATTAACGGAGATGATTCCGTAAAATAAAAAAAAAATTTAAATTATTTTATATACTATAGATAGCAAATACTGTGTTTTTTTATAGATTCAAGAATTTCAGCATAAACTACACATAGAGTACACTGGTTACAAAATCACATTTTGTACCAAGATATACTGTTATATTTAAATGTTTTTTTAATGTTAGAATAAAAGGCTTTTGTGATGCATGTTAAAGTTGCGAAAAAAAGTTTATTCAACGAAATAAAGTGCTCCTCCAGCTTGCTTTTCCTCTGTATCGGAACTGTTTGTAATGCTTTGTTGAAAGGAAACATCTTGAAATGACTGAGTATTCAGTATTAATTAATGTTGAAAGTTTTTCAAAACTTCAGAGAATAACGTGAACTACATTGTTTTTTAAACAATCTATTTCAAGACAAAGCTAAACTTCTTACGAAACTTTGAAGTACTTTGTTTTTCGGATTGCATACAGAAAAAAATACAATTTTATTTATTCATCATTTATCATAATCTTTTGTCAGTTAAGTGTCATTATAGCTTTTAACACTCTAGCTCTTTCTTAATGATTTTAAAATACACAAGGAGAGCTTACTTTCTAGAATGAAACACATTTTTTTATAAAGGGAAAGTTTTTCAATTAAAAATTAAAATATTTTTGTAGCACTAGGAGAAAATCTTCAGTAAGACTGAATGTTGGTTTTTAGAAAATAAAATACTATTTCGATAACTGATGAGCTTTTAACAGTTATTTATGTGTGTTTGTTTAAATTTTGTGCCTCTTTGTCATTCAATAATGAAAATGGCGCAATGTCAATACAGAGAAAATTGCAATTTTGTTTTTTTATGGAATTTATTTATTGATTTTAGTGAAATTTATTTAAGTGGAAAAATGTCACTAACTTGAAATTTTTTTTGTAAAGTTTAGTATCTTTGTAAGAGCCGTGTTGTTCACTTTCCTCCCAATGAAGTGACTCAGGTTCGAATCCCAGCAATGGCTTCGTCGATACGAATTCTGCACCAGACTCTCACCAAACACACAGTGTTGATGTAAAACCACGTATTAGACGGTTCATGGGTTAGAGTTTTCTTGCCGTTAGACTAATCGATGGAAGGTTTCCCTGGTTTTCCTTCTTAAGTAACACAAATGCGAGTTGGTTTCATAAAAAAAGTCTTCCACGAAAGCGAATTTCTCCCAATACTTGATCCAGGAGTTTCCTTGTCTTTTGGATTGGGTTTAAAATTATAAGAATATATATATAAATTTACAAGAATATCTAAATATATAAAAATGTCTGTGTGTGCATGTCCTTTATAGATTCCTAAACCATCCAAACAAAATCAATAAAATTTAGCACACAAATAATTTGAAGCACGAGAAAGGTCACTGTCGACATTAGAACGTTCAACAACGAACAAAAACAAAGAGTTGTAGCACTTAAAACGAAGAGAATGAGGATGTTTTATAAGTATTTTTGAAAGTTAATTCATTTTGCTTTATGTACGCTTCAAATGCTTTATGTAATGTAAAACTTTAAATGCTTTATGAAGAGTTCAATAGAACATTTCTAAAACATCTTGTTCTACTTTAAATACTATTATAATTTAATATTAGAATGACTTTGCATTAGAACTATAAATTTTAGCTACGTTTCTCTACAAAGAACTGGATATTTTAATGATATTTTCGAAAAAAAAGTTAATGCCCAAACGCAAACTGTAGATAACTATTTTAATGACTGATACTTGTAAATATTTATATCTCAAAAGTATAGATTTTGTAATGGAAATTTTAAAAATGAAACTGCAAAGTGTCTTATGCTTCGTAAAATATTTACTCACGTTTCTCTAGAGGCAATTCGACACTTGACTATCATTTTCGGAAAAGTAACCATTCAAATGCAAAGTATATGGCACCATTTTAACTTTTGACCCAAATAGATAAAATTTACATCTTAATGTAATAGTAAATAACCAAAGTAACCTTTCTTATCAGAAAATTATGCTTTGTTTCTAATTAGAAAATTATGCTATATTTCTAATAATTCTATAAAAAAATGTACGGTTTGAGTGTAAGCTATATAAAATAATTTTGATATTTACACTCGCAGATTATATTATGGGGACTGGAAAGTAATGTCATTTCGGCGCATTAAATATTCGTTAGTCTTAAAAACCAATTCATTTTATTCGATTTATTTTCGATCCGACATTGAATTATTGTTGCTAGCGAGGGTGAATACATTATTGATTAAAAATAAAACTTTTATAACAAATATCAAATGCACTGAAACGACATTAATTCCCGGTCCCCTTAATATTTATATCCTATTAATATATAATGCACGGAGAAAATATTAAAAAAAGTATGTCTTAAGTATTCTTTGTTGTTACATTGGTCCCTTTAGTATCTTTGGTTTCACATCTTGCCTTTAATCTCTCATTTAGTTACATTTTTCTATATAAAACTGGATATTCGACGCTTTTTTAAAAAAAATAAATTTATGCTCACTCACTCGTAGATACTATTATTTAATCCACTCGTATATACGTTTTTTAAAATAAATTTATGCTAACTCACTCACTCGTAGATACTATTATTTGGTCCGCTGGTAGATAATTTTTTAAAATAAATTTATGCCTACTTACTCACTCGTAGATACTATTGTTTAATCCACTCATAGATACTTTTTTTAAAATAAATTCGTCCTTACTCACTCACTCACTCGTAAATAATATTATTCAGTCCACTCGTAGATACTTTTCTTCATAAATTTATGCTTACTCACTCGTAAATACCGTTATTTAGTCCACTCGTAGATACTTTTTTCTAATAAATTTATGCTTACTCACTCGTAGATACTATTATTTAGTCCACTCGTAGATACTTTTTTTCTTATCTTAGAAATTTAGCTGGAAATTTTTGCTGAAAATTTGAGAAATCGTTGTGTATTAGATTTATCTGATCTTATTGTTTTATTCTTAATTTTGCTATGTTTCTTTATCTGGAACAGGATATTTGATTGTCTTTTTTGAAAAGATTTACTGCTCAAATGCGTCATGTATGGAATAGATTTTGAGATTCACAGTCTAAGAATAATATTTTTGTTCTAAAATATTAGTTTTGTAAAGGAAATTTAAAACATGAATTTCTAAAATTTCTTTTGCCTCTTAAAAAATTTAAACTTGTTCTCCTGCAACTTTCCAATAATAAAAAATTAAGTTATCTAGCCATAAAATCTTAAACGATGCATAGAATTGAAGTTTAAATCTTGAATTAAGTTACAATTGAATGCTGAGAACATTTTGAAATAGTATCAACTAGAAAGATACCTTCAACAAACAATTAACTTATGTGCCAACTAAATACTGATAGTATTTATATCCTAAATATACTAGAAGTTGAAAACAATGAACGGTTTTATAAATAATATCAAGAAATTTAAGCGGTAAGCTATTAATTGATTTAAAAGCTTCATTGACCTCAAAAACAGGAAGATGGAAACAAAATTTGACTTTTTTCAAAAGCTAAAAAATAAGCCTCAATTCTTAAACTAAACAAAAAAAAAAGGGATTTGAAATATTAAATGTAAAGTTGCCAACAAATAATCGAAAATAAGGTGAAAAACAAAATTAGAAAAACTGTTGTAGCCGAGAGTGAAGCAAAAGATTATTATATATATATATATATATATATATATATATATATATATATATATATATATATATATATATATATATATATATATATATATATATATATATATATATATATATATATATATATACGTTGTGGCCTAAAGGGGTGAAACAGGGTAAAATGCATTGGTTTTCTTCATCTATTTTTTTCTCTTTATTATTATTTCATTCTCTGCTACTGCGGTTTTTCTAATTTTGCTTCTCACCTTTATTTTCTATTTTTTGTTGACAACTTTATATTTTGTATTTGTATTCAATTTTGTTTCTTCTTATTCACGTCTAGCAAGTCTTGAGAAGGGACACCTATTTTTGAGCGCTCTAAATATGTCTATTTTTATCTTCATCTGTGCATATTTTTGAAGTCAATGACGTTTTTAAATCAATTAATAAAAAGTTAGTTATAGAACCTAGTAATTATGAAAAGCGAAATCTTGGTAGAGATTCCCACATTTATGATTTATCCGCCTCTGCTAAAATTAGCCTAAGAGTCGTAAAGAGATATTTTTTCCTGCTGTCACACTCAATCATATTTTTACATACCGCAACCACCGGAAGCAAATAGTCTTAGAATCTGCGTGACATTCCTTATTAATCATTATGACAGATGACAACAATGTCATTTTGGTGACGCTCATCTAATGAATATATCGTGTTACATTTGTCTTAAACATTTCTTATATGCGACATGCATCCCAACAAGACTGAATAAAATCAGTTCCTCATTAAAAAAAATTATCTTTTGTCCGGAATACTTATTTATTATTGGTTTATATCAGTACAATACGAACTCATTCCATAAAAACGATTTGCTCCGCATCCCATCAGGTTGTAAATGGAATAGATTTTTAATTAATGATTTCAGGAAGGACTTATAGTTTTTTAATGTTTGCATGAAAGATGTCAGGAAAATTACATCAATACGAGTTAGTGTTATCTTTGTTTTTCTATCGGTAAAAAAAATTACGACTGTTCGGAGATACGATTTCTATTCGTTTTGAATCGATGTTTTAGTAATGAAGATTAATCGAAATTGAATAAGTTGTAGAACATAAACTCTTCAAATAATGCTATAAATTCCCGAATGTCATTGATTCGATTTAAAGATGTTGTTCATTTTGTGGGGCAGCTTAGAAAAAAAAAAAAAACATTGTGCACTTTGTGATAATTGTTTTTAATTATTGTTCGCATCTGATATGACCATGATTTTAGGATATTACAGCACTTAATATTCCATCTCCAAGTGTTATACAGGAGAAGGGGATGACTTAAAAAAAGATAGACTAAAATATTGTTTTTTACACAAAAGAGGTTTTGTTACCGTTGTATTTCGGTCTGAAATTTTTTTAAAAATTACTATTTGTATATGATATGACCATGATTTTACGGAATTGTAGCACTTAATATTCCATCTAAAGGTTATATTGGGGATGGAGAGGGGTTAAAAAAAGAATAGACAAAAAAATTGCTATCTACGCAAAAGAGTAGGTTTTGTTTCCGTTGTAGTTCTGTTTGTATAAATAAATAAATAAAATTATAACTATTTGTCCTATTTGATATGAGCTTGATTTTAAGATACTAGTGCACAAAATATTCCATCTATAAAGGTTATATTGGGGATGGACATGTGTTAAAGAGAGGATGGACAAAAATATTGCTATCTACACTAAAAAGGTTTTGTTACCGTTGTATTTCGGTCTGAAATTTTTTTAAAAATTATTATTTGTATTTGATATGACCATGATTTTACGGAATTATAACACTTAATATTCCATCTAAAGGTTATATTGGGGATGGGGAGGGGTTAAAAAAAGAATAGACAAAAAAATTGCTATCTACGCAAAAGAGTAGGGTTTGTTTCCGTTGTAGTTCTGTTTGTATAAATAAATAAATAAAATTATAACTATTTGTCCTATTTGATATGAGCTTGATTTTAAGATACTAGTGCACAAAATATTCCATCTATAAAGGTTATATTGGGGATGGACATGTGTTAAAGAGAGGATGGACAAAAATATTGCTATCTACACTAAAAAGGTTTTGTTACCGTTGTATTTCGGTCTGAAATTTTTTTAAAAATTATTATTTGTATTTGATATGACCATGATTTTACAGAATTGTAACACTTAATATTCCATCTAAAGGTTATATTGAAGATGGGGAGGGGTTAAAAAAAGAATAGACAAAAAAATTGCTATCTACGCAAAAGAGTAGGTTTTGTTTCCGTTGTAGTTCTGTTTGTATAAATAAATAAATAAAATTATAACTATTTGTCCTATTTGATATGAGCTTGATTTTAAGATACTAGTGCACAAAATATTCCATCTATAAAGGTTATATTGGGGATGGACATGTGTTAAAGAGAGGATGGACAAAAATATTGCTATCTACACTAAAAAGGTTTTGTTACCGTTGTATTTCGGTCTGAAATTTTTTTAAAAATTATTATTTGTATTTGATATGACCATGATTTTACGGAATTGTAACACTTAATATTCCATCTAAAGGTTATATTGGGGATGGGGAGGGGTTAAAAAAAGAATAGACAAAAAAATTGCTATCTACGCAAAAGAGTAGGTTTTGTTTCCGTTGTAGTTCTGCTGGTATAAATAAATAAATAAATAAATAAAATTATAACTATTTGTCCTATTTGATATGAGCTTGATTTTAAGATACTAGTGCACAAAATATTCCATCTATAAAGGTTATATTGGGGATGGACATGTGTTAAAGAGAGGATGGACAAAATTATTGCTATCTACACTAAAAAGGTTTTGTTTCCGTTGTATTTCCACCTGGAAAAAAAGGATTTTTTTAAAAGAATCTAATATGAGCATGATTTTAAGTTATTGGAAAACGTATCATTCAATCTCGAAGTTAAAATTTTTATTTTACCATTAAAATTTAACCATTTTTATACTTAAGTCCAGTTTTAGGTTCGATTCCTATCTATTTATCTGATAGACAAATGAGGCATTGTTCTTTGTGTGCAGAGCGCACAAAAAAAAAAAAAAAAAAAAAAACGCAACACTCTGATTTAACGAACTTTGATCTGATGATCGGATTTCACGTTCTAGGACTCAATCTTAATGGCTGGAGGGGGTGCTAATATGCTAATTAATTAGTGCAGACAGTATTTTAAGTTACGAAGTTAGAGACGAAAATGTACTTTCTCTAAATTAACATACCTTTTTTTACGACGGAATCGAATTTTAAATATGTGACTTTTTTAAAATTCAGTTTTTCAGGAACATTTCAACTCATTTTGCACAAGTTTTATCATGCAAAATTAAATTCTTTGAAATGATGCAAGAAATTGTGTACCTTACGATTCAAAGTTTTTTGACCATTACTAAATAAATATTTACTAAAAGTTATTCTTTTTGCATTGAATTATCGTTGGATAAAGGAATTTTATAATTGTGTGCAAAAATTTTTCAATCCGCTTAAAAAGTTTTCGAGATATAGTGAAATGCGCAAAAAGTAAAATAAACATTTAGGAGTTAAAACTAATTAAACTATTGGAACCATATTTCTAAGAATGCTACGTCTTATATTTTGGGGGTAAGAAATCAGAATACGTAGAAGAAAATGTATGTTTGTTCAGAGAAAGTACGTTTTTGTGTGATATTTCGTAGCATATTTGAAGTCAACCCCTCGAGCCATTAAGATTGAATCTTATAACGCGAACATCCGATCATTAGATCAAAACTTGTTCAGGGTGGTTCGCTTTTTTTTTTTGTGTGCACTATACATATAATGAAATCAAAATTAAGTCGATAGAACTAATAGTTTCGAAGTTGTAAAGTTGTTTTGAATTAAAAACTTGTAAAACTTTATAACTCTTTTTAATTTGACGATTAAAAAAATGTTTTGCACGTAATTACGGTTATTTATTATTTTTATTTATTTAATTTATTAATGGTCAAAACATTTTTAAGGTATAAAAATTTTTCATAATTTTTAAACGTGCATTTCTAAGCAACAAATTTCAACATTTGAACGAAATCCGTCCATTAATTTTTGAGAAATAAAATTTTAAAAAGTCGTAAATTTCAATTTTTATTTTTAACGAACTAAACGATGGATTCTGTTTAAAATTGGATGTTTTTTTTTAAATTAGATGATTGAAAATTATACAAAAGTTTGTGTGACTTGAAACTGAATAATTTTTAATTATTATTATATAAGATAATAATTAGTCTTCATCCTCTTTAATGCATTCAATTTTATGTGCTACTTTGTACCATATTTGAGAAAAGAAAAAAACTAACAAGCATGATTAATATATTAATTCTATATAAACTCAATTATTTCTAAATTCTGGAAAACATCATAAGGATTCTAAAATACAAACTGTATGTCTTTGATTAAACTTGGATACTAGCTTTATCGTAAAGTTAAAAGAATATATGATGATATATATTTAAAAGATTTTCATATTTCAATGAATAATTTTTACTCTAAAAGGAGTTATCTCATCTGAGTATGAATTACTTTAATGAATTACTTTGGCAAAAGCAAACTATATCGTATTTCTAATTTCATTATTTCTTCTGTTAGTTTGTAGCTTTAACAGGCAATCAAAAACATTGAACACTCTAAATATTTCGTTATTTATGGAGTTAAAAATCAAAATTAATTGACTCTATTAGGCAACAATGTCTCTTTAATATAATCTTTAGATTCTAGAAAGCTAATTATGATTAGCATATTGACCCTCAAATTATCTTGAACCAAAGTACCATAAATTAGGATTTCAAAATAGTAAAATAAAAACTGTGTTTAGTAAACTGCATTTGCGATTAAATTTCCTTTAATTTAAAAAATTAATGTTTATTACTAGAAATTATTCATGTTATTTTTTTTATTACACGTAGAATTCTAAAAAGAACAAAGCTTTCAAATTTAAAATCTCAAAATATATGCGGAATAAAAAAACATATTTAGCGAAAGCAAACGATAAGGGTTTTTTCAATTTCATTGCTTCTTTTGTTGTTTTGTAGCTATAACAGGCAGTCTAAAACTTCGATAACTTTAAATTAAGTTAAAAAATAAAAAATAATTAACTCCTGCAAATGACAATGTCTGTCTCTTTTTTATAATCTTCAAGTTCTGAAAAAAGCTAATAATTATGTTAAGCATATTAATACTCAAATCCTACTTAAATTAACTTATTCCCAAGTACCAAATATTTGAATTTCAGAATGGTAAAATACTAACTGTATTTATCTAACTGCTTTTTACATTCTATTTTCTTTTACATAAAGTTTATTATCGCTTACTAAAAATTATCCAAGTTATTACACGCAGAATTTTCAAAAGAACGAATCTTTCAAATTAAAGTTCTATTTATTTCAGAATACATCTGGCACCGAAAAATTCATTTACCAAAAGAAGACGATATCTTATTTCTATTTCATTGCTCCTTGGTTAGAAGATTTGATAGACATTCGAAAACTTAGATAAATCTATTTATGCTGTTATTGAATTAAGCTAAAAAAATATAACTTCATTAGATAACAATGTCTCTTTAGATTCTCCAGGTTCGAAAAAAGTTTAGAATTATGACTAGCATATTGATCTTCAATTGTTACACAAATTAACTTGTGACAAAATTTAATAAATAATAATTCTGAACTTTTTCTCTTTTTCTTTTATACGTAGATTAATTTTCCTGATCCATGCAAAATTATTATAGCTAATTGAAAGTTTTTCATGTTTTACAATGTTAAGCCAACTAGAAAAAGAACAATTGTTCCTACTTAAAATGCAACAATGATAATATCTTTAAATATGTCTCGCATGGAAGAATTCATTTAGCAAAGGCAGACGATATCGTATTTCTAATTTCATTATTTCTTCTGCTGCTCTGTAGCTTTAACAGACAATTAACAGACACTAATCTCTTTCTTCATACAATAACATCGAAAAGATAACTCTAGTAGATAATGGTGACAAAGACAAGAGGTAATAAATTAGAAAAGAGGGGAATTATTTCGTCTCGCAGTCTGTGGCGCGTGCTGTCGAGAAATAATGGTGGCGTTGAGATAGGAGGTTATTCCGGAAACTGGCGGGAGATTCTCTAGCTGCATTCTCAGCGCATTTCTCTGAATTCTACGAATGTAACATTTTATAACACATCGAAATGTTACAATTATTCAAATTGCGTCGTAACTCCGTGTGTTTTTACGACTTACTAGTTTGGTTTGATGGTAAACTCCATTATTCTGGCATACGAAAATCTCTGATAATGTAATTACAAGTGCTGAGTTGCTAATTTTTGGGTTTTGGACAAATTATTAGTTTGTGTATCACTGACATCACATACAATTTTAATAAGAATAAAATAAGGTTTCAATAGCATTTTCTTTACTGTGATAAATTTATTGAATTTAATGTAGAATTAAATACAAACTTATGAATCAAATTTAGATGGCGGGATGTACTCAATCTAAGCAATAAAGCCCTTAAACATACTTTAACACCCATATGCACGGATCGTTTTCTGCTTTAACACCACGATAACTACTTTCGTGAGATAGCACCATACAGTCCTAGACACTCAGAATAAACCAGATCTCGATAAAAATAAGGACATAGAAATCATGCTCTAAACTGAAAGGCATAGACCGACACAATTAAGGAGCATGTTGGAAGAACCAGGTAAGTGATATTTTTAGAGATAATAATGAAACAGAGAAAATAACATAAAGAGGTTGCATCAATATGGGTAAGTTTTATGTTACAGAACTGTTTTTGCCTTCACTCACGGTTAATGTCACTTGCCTGGTTCTTCCACTAAGTTTTTCAATTAATATAGCTAAAATAATTTTAATTTTTTATTTAAAATTATTGCTCTTGCTTAATGTTATTGAAGTAAGTAAAATTCGTTTTTGTAGTTCATCCCATTAGAATAAAGATAAAATTTATTTAGCATTATTTTGCATGATTATTCTTCGTGATCGACTCATGATGTGCAAAATCTACCCCTATCAAGTAATTTTCTCCGGTACATATCACTTTCGAGGGGACATAAAACACTTGTTTCAGAAGTATCGGTATTAAAATTGCTTATAATTGGTACAGTTTTAATAATCACCAAATATATCTATATAATATTTTACACCTATATTAGTTCACTTGGTACTTATTGTATAACCATTCAACTTTTAAGTTTTAAGCGAAATACATTGGTCAGTGGCAACCAACTAAAGCCGAATTTTTTTTTTAAAAAAAGTGGAATTCTTACTAGAACTTGATAAGGATTTTTAAGCATGACCATTTATCTACCTGACCTTTAATTTACTCTTAAAATATTTATAAGTAGTGGTGAAAAAGTTCTTTTGATTCTAATTCATTGAAATATTAATGCACTATCTTTACAACCAGGGGAAAGAATATATTTTGTGAAACTAAGAAAAACCCGTTGGGGGTAATTCTTATGAAAACTGCACTAATTACCATAATACGAGCAGTACATATTGCCATCAGTAGTGCATATTTAAGCGTCACCTGGGAATGGCGATTTTCGACGGTTTTTCTGAGCGAATTTCTCATTAGCTTTTTCTTCATTAACTTTGCTATATAGTACATAAGTTGCTCTTTTATTTCAATTAATACTTATTACTAAGGCCCGGATTTTGATGACATTTGCATTTTTTGCATTTTTGGACATTTTTTGTCCTTTAGAGCATTTTTTTAGATTTATAGGTCATTTTTTTTCAAATTTTGGGGTGTACTTTGCATTTTTAAGCATTTTTAAAGTTTTTTGTTAATTTTTTCCAATTTTTATTATTTTTTGGGGCATTTTTATTACATGAAATGCAAGATTTTTTCTTATAATTTGTCTTGATTCAGAAGATGCTGCATGAATTAAGATAGCGCAAAACGTGTTGGCCTCTGATAAAATCGAAGGAAACTTATCATTTATCAAGTCTAACTTTGCTATTGTATCCTCGACAATTGCAAGCTTGGAGAAACAAGAATTGGAACTTTGCGATGCAATAAATTATATTGAAGTAGTGAGTCAAGTGTTGCAAAAAGCAAGGGGAAAGACAGCACAAAGTGTAGCAGCTAAATTGAACAAAGTTTTGGAGAAGAACACTGGCTTCCAAACAATGAAGAAAATCTCTAGGATATAAACAGGTGAAGCAACATCTTTTCAAATTGAAAAATTGTCAGTAAGTGAGACCGTCTTTTTCAAGTACGCACCAATAACATCAGTAGACGTTGTGAGAAGCTTTTCCAGGTATAAAAATTTACTTTCAGACAAGAGATGCTCGTTTACACTTCAAAATATCAAAAATCATTTAATAATCCAATGTAATTCTGATATTTAATAATATTATGAGATGGAAGTTGTTATATTCATTAAAGTTTCTATACAAAATGAAAATGTTTTGGAGTCAATACATTTTCCTTTTTTTGTTATTTTTAGGATATAAAACATATTTTTCAAACTTTAATGAACGTAGAACACGGATTGCATTGCTTTATATTTTTTTAAATATCTCATAATAATTTTTAAGAGTAAAACATTTACTTAATATATAAGTCATGTCATAAGGCATTTTTAGCGCAATTTTTGCATTTTTATAGCATTTTTAAGGGCATTTTTTGCACTTTTTAGGGGCATTTTTTGCACTTTTTAAGGACATTTTTTACACTTTTTAAGGGCATTAGTTGAGATTTTTTAGGGCATCAAAATCCGGGCTCTACGTATTACCAATATTAATTAACGAATGATGGTTAAATAGTATGGCGATTTCTTACGGTTCTTCTAGACAAATTAATACCTTTACTACATTATTTTTGCATTCTAGTACATAGATCATTTATTTTATATCAATATGCATATATTATCCAAATTGATTTAGCATCATTTGGTGTCATTAATAATATGGCGATTTTTTACGTTTCTCCTAAACGAATTGGTACTACTTTTCCATTAATTTTGCCTTAGAATACATAAATACTTTTTCTATTCAATTACTGTTGGTTTTAAATAATTACTCTTTTAGAAACATGTTTTGAAAGAAATATTCGCGATCGCAACACTCGATACGCCATCTAGCGGGAGACTGTAAATATCGGCCATTAGTTCCCACATAACCATTGGCAATGACGGACGTCATTTTCTTAGCAGCAAATAGGAAGCAAAATTTCCCTAAAGAAAAGGTAAAACTTCTTGAAAAAACTAATCAGAACATGCCAAACATTGAAGCAGAACATGCCAAGCATTTGAAGAACAACTTCTCAATAATTTTTACCTTTCTATTACCAACAACATAACATGATTTCATGATCACTTGCTGTTACAGATGTGTGTATTGCGGTAAAAGAATTTTTCTGTCTTCATTTCATTACAAGTTAAAATGAAGTCAACAATGCTTTCGTCATTCCAATGAATAAATGTGTTCCAATGAATTCCATACAGAACTGTAATAGTTATAGAATATTCTTCTTCTTCATAGAAATGTATGTATTTCTGTATCTACATAATTCAGAAAACAACAATAAAGAATAAACCGAATTACTTGAAAAAGTATCTTTTGTGCTGATTATAAATAAATTTTTTATCGTTTTCTTGGTAAGTGGTTTTTTAGTTTTGAAAGAATTTCAACTAGAATTCAGCTATTCTGTTTTTAAGCTACATATTAAAATTCATATCGAGACCTTACAATTATAAAATTTTGATGTGTGGTATGTTACCTAAAAGTAATGAAGGGATAAACTATGTATATGTTATTTGAGAATAAAGTTTTCAAACAAAGAACATATTATTTTGGAATTCTCCGGACTTATAAATCAGGTAAGTGTTATGATTTTTATAATAAAAAATTTGCTTGTAAATGATTTTTTTTCTTACTTGATGATCGTTCTCTACAAAATGTTTTTTTTACGTCTGATTAAATACTATAAGAATTAAAAAAAAAAACAATACGAAAGTTTTTATTGAAAAATGAGGAATTTTTAAAATCGTTTTTATCCTAAGAATTCTTTATTTTAAGCTTTTTAGTTTATAATTTTTTGATAAAATTGTTGTCAAAATACTTTTTTTGAAAAATTAAATGGTATTAAATTATGTGTTTATGTATACTTCTTGCATATTCTAATATTTGAAGTAATATGATTCAGAAAAGTATGGAAGAAAAATTCGGTACTTAACGTATTAACCACAGCTACAGATTTGGCAGATTTTTAGTGCCGCCAATCTACACTTAAAATTTTTGGAAAAAATCTTAAAATGAAACACTTTGTTTAAAATCAAAGTAGTCAATCGGATTTCGGTGGAAAATGGGCCGATATAGAGTTTAGCATAGATTCAAAACAAACTTTTCTCTCACCTGATTCTATAGCCATTATGAACTCCAATAAATAAGATTCAAAATGAAATAACATTTCCGAAACGGACGTTTACTAAGATAAAGTTTTATGTTATGGACTTTGGTACATTTTCGTTATATTTCACTCCATAAAATATCTCGCTCCTAAAAAAATAAAATTGCATCTTGTTTTGTTTTTGGCAAGTCCCAAAGACGCATTTTCGTAACACTAAAAAATGGCGACAAAAAAAGAATGGTTCTTTCTTTTGTTTTTTGTTTCGTAAGCATTCTTTATTTTATGTTAAAATTTAAATGGGCCTTTCATGTTATACCATTAAATTTAGTAAAACTATTTCTCAGGCATTAGGTTTGAACTCTTATAAGAATATACCTATTTTTTTCTCTTTATTTACAAATATTTTTCCGATGTGTTCTGGATGTTCCTTCTCTAAAAAAAAAAGTGATACCATTTTGTTTTCGTTTGCATAAGAAAGAAAACAAACATTTTTCTTTTTTAAATTTAATCTGCCACAATAAAGATGGAACGTTACAATGCTACATGCTACATTAAAGACGTCTCCAGTGTAACTGAATGACTGTTCATATGGAAATCGCAGGGATTCGGCACATACAACAACGCCCCCTATAGTTTGCGATCGCGAATTATAAATAAATAAATAAAATAAAAAAGCACGCGGTATCAAATCATTAAAAAGTGTAAATTTGGTGACGTAGACCATGTGTGCTACCACGTGACTTTGTTCTTTGAATTTATCTGACATAAAAAATAATTAAATGTTTAAATACGTGAGATAAACTATTTATTGATCAAATATAGCTATAAGCTAGCAATTGTAACTTATTTATTTTTAAAATATTTAGATAGAATCGTCGATAGTTAAAATTTAAAACAATGGCTAACCTTAACCAATCAGAAAACTCCATATCGTTTTTCGCTCATCTAACTGATGTAACACTATGTCCAGCATCAAACACAGATTATGTTACCCGAACAGAGTTAACACTTTCTAACGGACTATCAAAATCAGTATTATTTTATATTGGAGAGATAATTGTATTTCTTAGCTCTAATGTTAAGTTTAAATAATTAAAGGAAAAATTTTTTTTCTTGAAATTATCTATTGAATTCACCATGTAGTACTTAAAGCTATTTTGTAAATAAATAAAAATAATAAACTAGCAACAGTATTTAGCAAAATATTCTACTTTTCTTTGTTTTACAATACTATAACTACTCGTTTTGGTAAGCGTTACAATATGTAATGCATCAAACACAGATTACGTTACAGCCAATAGTCAAATAAAGGTGACATTTTCACTGAATATCGAAACCTGTATGTTTTTATATTTGAGACATAATGGATTTTCTTTGCTCTAGTACTCTAGTAATAAACTTAAATAATTAAAGCGAATGAAACTTTTCTAGAAATGTTCTTTTGAATTCCCCAAGATGTACTTAAAGCGATTTCATAAATAAAAGGAAATGAATAAACTAGCAACAATACTTTGCAAAACATTCTCATTTTCCTCGTTTTACAACTCCCCCGTTTTTGTACGCGTAACAATTTATCACGCGTCAGACACAGATTGTGACACAACCACCACTCAATAGAGGTAACACTTTCAAACGGAACGAAGAATAAAACTAAGAGAAGAAAAGAAAAAAATTCTGTAGAAAGAGAAAATGAGAAATAATTCAATTTTTCTGTTGGCCAGGAACAGAAGGGAAGGAATAGCAATGGGGAGGGCAGGCATCGACAAGCACAAAAATGTGACCACCACAGCTGACAACTCAACTTCCGAAGAAATATTGAACATTCTAAGAAAAATAAAATTCTACTCGACGAATAAAGAATCAAGAGTACCGAAGCTGGATAGAATAATGAAAAAGAAAGAAAAACCTTCTTCCATTGATGTAACGGAAGCAACATTTTTCAAATATTGACGTTTTTTTCCCTCTCCATTGCCATTGCTTGAGGAGTAGTAAAGCATTTTGAAACTGGTGTCTTGCTTATATTTACTCTTTTGGCGTGTCCTTTTCTTAAGTTGCAAAAGCTCTTTTTGAGGTTAGGAGGATTTTGACAGATATATTTTGAAAAAATTGATTCCAAATTTATAAATAGGTTTTATTTTTTTCTCCCCTCGTCAAACAAAAAGAGAAATAAACAGCTTCTGACATAAATGTTAAAAAATAGATTTCTATATATATGAACTGTAATGTTAAAAGATGAATGAATGAATATTTTAACTGACAATTTAGTGAATTTGGGAAAATTTGACAGTAAGAAATAAAAGTTTTTTGTCTTTAAGTTCACAGTTAGATAAAAATAAATCCTTAGATTTCAATTAAACGGTTTCCGTCATAGCATTTGCACTCTTGGCGTTTAATTGCTGCCAAACGAAAGGCTTTTTTAAAATTACTTGCAACATCAAATGCAGTTGAAACTTTCTTCCACTTGTAAAACACTCAAATATTGTTACTTGTAAATTCTTACATTGAGAATCACAGAATTTAAAGACATAGCAAAATAGCATCTGACTAAGCTACGACCTTTCACCGAAAAAAAATCACATTCTCAAGACATACCTTTTAATATATCTGTTAAAAATCTGGACAACAAATAAGTAGAATATGTTTTTAAAAACTGTATGAAAGATCTTGTTTTATTATGGGTTAAAAATTGGTAATTTGTGCAAAACATTTCATTTTTCTTATTTACATATTTAAACTTTAGTTCATTAGTTTTCAAAAACTCTTTAAATTTTTGAACTCTGAGTTTTGGAAATTAAGTATAAGTTGTTTTTTCGTATGCTGATAGGCGAAACCGGAAGTATACTCTGGCAACACAATTAAAATGATTTTTGTTATTCCTGAGTATTTTGTTGCAGAGCTGATAAAAAAAAAATTACAGTTTTTAAGTTCTAATCTGCCCTTATTTTAGAACATTTTTTATAAATTTTTAAACTTTACTTTCAATTTATAATTTTAGGACCAATGCTTGCGAAACATTAAATAGAAAGCTTTATTGAGCCTTAAAAAAAATTGTGTCAAAATGAGTCGGATTTCTTAACTCTTGTAATATATTTTTGCCCATAAGTTATGTGCTGTAACTGTCTTTTCTGGTACAAAAATTTTTTGGAAATGCAATTTTCTTGGTTCCGCGTTGTTTCCTGTTATTGACTGTTATTCGTTCTTCCTGTTCCACTGTCCTTATGGTAATTGCATGGTGAACTGAAAACGTTAACTACTTAGGATTTCTTATGAAATTATAAAACATTTTATTAGCTTCTATTGCTGAATTCAATATTAAATATTGGGCAAATGCTACACTCGTTATTAAATACATTGCATACTCGTCAAACGCATCGTTATTAAAATGGTTGTGTTTTATAAACTTTTTTTTATTATATCGGGTAAAGGCGTTTATTGAGTGGTTTTTAATTAAAATATTCTTCAATACATATTATAGCCTAAGAAAGAGGAGTAAAGTTAATGTTCAACCTTACGAAATTACGCATTTCATGCCCCACTTTATGAATTAATATCGAAATACGTTTTAATTTTGCACTGTAAAAAATACGGATGTTCAAAATTAACGCAATTTTCTTCGTTTTTTTGACAAAATGGTTACTTAGAAATTGTCCTGCTCCGAAATTTTAACAAATTAGGGAAATTTCTATTCTTTCACTTGTTTTGGGATACGAATTTCTTCAAAAGTTTTAAGGTTATCAGTTGATGCAAGTGATTAGGAAATACAACATAAAATAAAAGAAATATAAGCAAATGACTGTTTAGCCATCTCCAAGATTTGAACATGAGCTATTTGACAGAATAACGAGTGCGCCAATTCTTAGATCATCCCTTTATGTAGGGCAAACGGTTTTAAAATCATATAAAAATGTAGCAGAAATATGCGAATGTACTTAAAAGACACATAAAAAATAAAAAGTTTCTTGAAATATTTGAACATTCACGCTTTGTTAAAAATCACGTGATTTTGAGATGAAATGATTATAGAAAGTAACGAGATATAGCTCAAAATTGACAGTTTTATTTCGGTGAGGTTACAGAAAGAATCAACATCTGTTGTCGCCATATTTCTTGAGCATCAAGAAATCATTTTTAATGTGCGGAACTCTTTTTGCTTTGTCAGCGAAGAAATATCTGAGGATTTCAAAGAAAATTGAAACTGCATTGAGATGACAGATGATTAAGGAGGCAGTTTCTTCAAATATTTGATAGTTCACATTTCGTAAAAAATCACGTGATTTCGTGATTGTCAAAAATAACGAAATAGAGCTATGCAGAATCATTGAAATGGACAGTGATAGTTCTGCAAACGTACAAAGAGAATCAACATATGTTGTCTCCATATTTCTTGAGCAACAAGAAATCATTTTTAATGCAAGGAAAGCTTTTTGCTTTGTCAGAAAAGAAATATTTGAGCATCCATGGAGCTTAATGCTGACTTGCGCATCAATGGATCCCCCAAAGTCAAAGGACACGTACAGCCCAATGGTGCTAGAAACACTTAAGCAATGGGGCAAAATAGATGGCCTTTAAATCTGCTCTGGAGAGTAATGGTAACATTTCTAGGGTGGGGTCTTCTATCTGATTGAGCAGTTACACGATCCAAGCAGAATAATTCGATTCTCTTTCACCCCTGGATAAAAAGGAAGGACACTTTTGAGTGACATGAGAGGGAGCTACGAAGTATCAAAAGAAGAGGGGGAGATCTTTATTGCCTTCTGAAAGCATTTTCGGTATCTAAGATCGATATCTAAGAAGACATCGCCAACAAATCTTCTCCACATTCCCCCGATTATGTATCCTTGATACAATCAAACAGGAAAGTATGACCATATAGATGTAACATGCATCTGGGTAGCCATTTATTTAGATGTATATCCATATGACCATATATTTCATATCTTTGAAGTGTCATATGATATCTTTATATTTGGCTTGTTGTGGGTGCGGAGTAAATGCAATGCGGTATATCAAAGTTGTTTGTGAATGGTTAGGAATCCCTACAGTGTTTGAGAATAAAACAGTGTAAAACTTTTTAAAAAATATTATTGATTTTAAGTGCATATTTTTGCCGTATGTCAAAGTATAAATAAACTTTGCAGTGTGCAATTCAATGCAATATGGTAAAATTAAATTTTTAAATTTCGTTGAATTATATGGAATTTTTACTGCAAGTATCCAAAAAACGTTTTAGAGAAACTTGTTGAAAGAAACTTGTTTGCTAAAGTTTTTTTTTTTTTTTTTTTTTTTTAAATTGATTAATTTTTTATGCATATCTTTTCAGATTTTGAATTTTTGGAGTAAAATAAGACTTTTGAGTAATAAGTTATTACGCTGTAGAGCATTGCAAATATTTTATATATATATATATATATATATATATATATATATATATATTTATATATATATATTTATATATATATATATATTTATATATATATATATTTATATATATATATATTTATATATATATATATATATTTATATATATATATATATATTTATATATATATATATATATTTATATATATATATATATATTTATATATATATATATATATTTATATATATATATATATATATTTATATATATATATATATATATTTATATATATATATATATATATTTATATATATATATATATATATTTATATATATATATATATATATATATATATATATATATATATATATATATATATATATTTATATATATTTATATATATATTTATATATATATATATATATATGTGACATTGAGTCACAATTTTCAATTTAATTTCATGTTTTTTTACATCCAAATCGTGATGTTTGCTAATTTTTGATACAAATCCTTAGTTCTTCACCCGTTTCCTCTCTCCCCTTATTGATTCAGGCAATTGTGACACTCTCCCCATAAAATTCCTTTTCCTTTCTTTTGACCCCTCCCTTTCCCTAGAATTTTCCAACACCTGCTTATCGGCCCGTTTGATGTACATGCGGCTGCAAAGTAATCTGCATCTTGTTTCTTCACTTTCAATTGAGAACCCTTTTTTTAAACGTTGAGTGTAACTCCTCAACTCAGTAATTGTAGGAAATTCAACTTTAACTTACAATTTTTAAGTAATTTAACTTCAACTCTTTCCAGAGAGTATAAATATCGGGCGCTAAAATAGATCGCTAGCATTTTCAAGCATTTCGAGCATTCGAGTTCCAGATTGTCTCCTTCAACTTTTTCTCCGCTTAACGGAGATTTTATATTTTCTCCCTCCTCACCCGGAGGTCACAACATGGTGTACGCCATGGCTGGTTGTCGTCCCGGCACATCTTTTAATTAAATCAACACTTTTGATTTCTCATCATCCAACATTTCTTATCTCATCACCGACTCATGGCTAGTAAGAGTAACGTCGTCACAACCTACTTTCAATGGAAGAACCTTGTATAGTGTTCTCAGTTTTCTTGATGTCTTGATTCTCCGTTTGTTATCCCTACAAATAATTCCTGCCATAATCTAGTCTGCCAAATCTCAACAGCTCTTTTTCCTGTGATACTCATCGCAAATCTTTGATGTCTCCCACTTGTCAAATGGATGTTGTGTCCTGAATCCTGCAAAATCTCCACAAAAAAAAATAATAAAGAGTGTTCACGTTCAACATAATAGTTTTCGTTACTTTGACTACACCTGAATCTCTATATTGTGCACAAAAGATAATGTTGTAAGTCCACCACAACTTCCTCGTCATTGTCATTTCATAGAGGTATGTTTTTTTATTAATTTTGTTACGTGATTACTGACCAGTCCTGGACTACCACTAGTTTCGTATCATGAGCCATAATTACTTCCTCTTAATAAGAAGAATGCAAGTTGTAAATTTTTAGTATTTCACCTAAATTGAAGTTCATTTTAATAGACCTCTTTTTAGTATTTTTTCCAATACCCAGCAGTTACCGGTACATATCTGGTGCCGTGACCAGTCGAAATTTTTTTGGGTTGCTAGTGTATTTTTTTTGAATGAATGTTTTTATTTGTAATAAATGATATAAAAATTTATTTAATATGCAACAATAATAGTTAATGAATTATTATTTTTAACTTCTACAACTTGAGAACGTGGCCACATATCTGGTGCCGTTTCTTTGTGAGGTACTGCTGATGTTGGCTATAATTTAAAAGTATTGATCAGGAATTTTTTTTTTTTCTAGGTTATAAATTTCTTTGATATGATAAACAAATATAATAATTTTTTTCAAGATACAATAAGATTTTAATCAATTTTTCTTGGATTAAGTAATAGACAATTTTTTTCAATAATTTTTTTAATGCAATAATCAAGTAAACAATAAAATTATGCAATGTAATCAGTTTTAATAAATTTTAATTGGTTAATTAATATTTTGTGTTGGTTATTTAATAATTTGTTTAATATGTTAACCAAATTAGAAAATTTTTGTAAGTTGAGTAAATAATAATTGAGTTTTTTTTCTAATTTTTTTGCAATTGTTTAATACTGTTTGGTAATTTCGATTTTTTTTCAAGGTGGATATCTAATTTTTCTGCATATAATGATACAATAGTTTTTTTATTCTTGAAAGTTAATTGTGTTCAAATCTCATACTTTTGTTCTGAATTCAAGAGTTATTTGTTGAATAAGTTCAATATTCCGTGGTTTTAGCATTTTTAAATTATAAATTTTTTTGGAATAATAGTCTTCTAGGTTATTGATTTTTAATGTGTATACTATTCTTTTTTATTGCTAAATGATATTGAGAATTAATGATTGATTTTTTTACAATTTGTGGTGTTTATTTACATTTTGAAATAATAGCAATGTTTTAAGCAATGTTTAAGCATTGAAATAATAGCATTTTGAAATAATAGCAATGTTTAAGTTATATTGTTCTATAATCATACTAATTATTAAGTCATTGAACTCAGAGTAATAATTTTTTTAATTGTGTTTCTTGATATTACAAGTTTCTTAGGTTTCAATATTTACATTTTTCGTAATGTTAGTAAAATGTTGTAAATTAATAAGGTATTATTATTAATGGTTTAATTTGATACTATACTTTTATTTCAAATGTTGTACTGTCTAGGTAAAAAGCAATGTTTTTAACAGTAATCATTGAGTTCAATATTCTATTTGTAAGCAATTTTGTTAGATGACCCCTATTCTCACCCGAATTAGAACTAATAGTGTAATTACTAAAATGACTAATAATTGTAGTGATATAGATGCTTGTAGGCAAGCCCCAAAATTTAAGTTCTCTATATCTGAATTTTCAGATAACTCCCAAAACATAAGTTTGTTTCTCAACCAGATTAAAGATCTAATAAATTTACATCAATTTGAAAATCATGCATCGTTATAATTTTTGGCAAAATTTGCTTTTCATCCCTCTTTGGATACCTCCCCTATTGTAAGTGATTGTGATATCACTCTCCCTAAGGCTTGTCCTTATAAATTTAAGAAACGAATAATTTTTCTGGCATGAATTTTTGAAATTTAACATTGATATGTATGATGAATGCTTTATGGGTAACGTTGTGTGTAATGCTGGTCATTACATAATCGCGGAACAGTGGGATCCTGTAGTACTTGTCAGACAATACCAGTGTTTTTTTTAAAAGTTGTTATATATATATATATTTCTTGTAATTGTTTTAAGCTTTCAATTTTCTTACTAATTAACTTTTAATTGAATGAGGTATTCAAATAGTGATTTGTTTTGATGGTGAATGATGAGCAATTCCCTCTATTAGTTACTCCCCAAAATTATCACTGGCATATGTAACAAATAATAATACGATACCATTACTGTAGTTAAACGTGACCTTATGTATTTTACGAATTAGAGGAATTTCATGACTGTTATTTTGGGTGTATTAGATTTCTCTTGGTAATTTTTTTTTTACAAACAAAAAAAAAAAAAAAAATGTTCTCTTTCCCAATTTTATTATTTAATGTTCTCAAAATTTTTGTGAGTTAATGTTTTGATTGATTAGGTTACGATTTTCATTGTAGAGTATCTGATAATTTAATGTTTTAAATATTTGGGATAGTGTAAGTCCTGAATTGTGTCTGGTAATACAGATGCCTCTAAATTTTTATTTGGGATTTTTTTAAATGTAATTGGGATAAAAATATGTCCTGATTTGCTCTGGGTAATACCTTAGCTCAACGAATTTTTCGGGAATGATTTTTAAATGTTTTTTTCTGAGGCTTAACTTTGATTAATATGATCGTATAAATGTTAGTACATTGCATCATTGCAAAAGCCCAGATTCGAATCCTGGTCCACTGTTAATTAAGGGTTATTCACTCAGGATTTTTTTCTATTTACTTTTCGCTACTATACTAAATTAACCCAGTTAATTTTTCCCTGGTCAAAATAGAGCCAGAAGTTAATTATTAATTTTATTTTCCTGATCAAAAATGAATCAGAAGGTTATACCTGGTCAAAGAAACCAGATGATCAATTATGATTTCCTGGTCAAAGAAATCAGATGATATATATAATTATATATATATATATAATAAAATATGTTAATGATTTGGATTAATTATTAAATAATTGAATTGTTTTGATACTCTTTGGGAAATCTTTTGTGTAACCTTTGAATATATATTTAATACTTTCTAATGTACATGACATTTACGATGTTACTTCATTGTCAATTTAAAAATAATAATGATTATGTATCTTTTGAGGTTAAACAATTTTTTGTTTTATTTGAGAACATTCTTCCATTTGTGTTGTTATAATAATGTGTAATAATCATCAAATCTTTCATAATTAATAATGCATTAATTAATTCATCACTAATTTTATAAACGAATAAATAATACAAAGAGGTCACATGTTAAACTATTACAATAGAGTCATACAAGATTTTTTTATGCATGTTTCTACACAATCAATATATGGTGTACACTAAATCTTATAATGCTTTTTCAAAAAAAAAAAAAAAAAAAATGTAACAATAACAATTATTATGATTATTTCATTTTTATAAATTTATATCACTACAAGTAAATGTTTGACTGGGTTGGTCATAATTTAAGTAATGTTTTGCAAATGTTTCATGCTGAATCTGTTAATTGGGTATTTTTTTTGTTCAGCAATTTTTTTAGGCAATGTTTTTTTATGTAATGTTCAAGGTTTTGTTTTGTTGTTTTACTAAGCATTGTTTTTTTTCCAAGGTTAGGTGAGATTAATTTTTGTGATTCTTTCGCGTGTTAAGGTCCCGTACAGTTTTGTTTAGTTTTTAAGTTTAATGTTTTGCCTAGGCTTTTGTTTTTTTTCATACATTAATTTAATGTTTTTCCAAGTTTTTTTCTAATCTTTAAAGCTTAATTAATTTTTTTGCACTTAGTTTATCTCACTAATGACTTTGAGTTTGTTGGGTATACATTTGGTGTATCCAATTTTTTTTGTCGTTTTAACTCGGAATAATAATTATCAATCTTATTTTATTGGTTTAGTTTTTTTTCAAAAATTCACTTAATGGATCGTTATACAAAATTTTGTACAAATTTTTTCTCATTCGTTAAACTCGGAGTATTCTCAGTCTACAACGGTAGCCTGATTCTTTTGTTTGTTTGCAATTTTCCAATTTTTTTCTCATTCTAATTTCTGCAAACAAATCAATTTATTTTTCATTCCTTCTTACAAGGAACAATTTGAGTTAATGTTTTTACCTCAAAATTATTTTCACATTGATAAGTGATATTTTTTAAATACTCATTTATTTTTTTATCTCCATAATGCTATGTTTCTGGAGATTTGTTTTGCATTCTACTTCAGGTAGAATGATTCCTTTTTGATACGGGTATGTAATGAGTATTGTATACATTAGCATACAACAATGCTTCTTGTGTTAATTTGTGTTTCAGGTTGACCATTGAATGTCAACAGTTTGTTTCATGCTACAAACAATTCAGATTGTTTTTGTGTTTTTTTTTTACTCCTCTATTTAGCAAACAATTAAGATTGTTTTTTTTTCGTGTTTTTTTTCTTTATTTAGCAAACAATTAAGATTGTTTTTCCAGATCAGTCATGTAGAGCTGTTAATGTGTATGTTTTGTGATACTATTTGTTTGTATGTTTTATGTTAAGGGCACAGCTTTCCTTATTTTAGACTAATTTACTATCAAATTGTTTGACATGTAGCTCTTGATGTAACAACTGACCATTTGTAAGTGGAGAAGTGGTAGACTGGAGTGGCAGGCTGTCAATAATTAATTTAACCCCTTCCTTTGAAATCTTTTGGTATAAGCTTTTCACTTTAGCAATTAATTTTTTTTTCAAAAAAAAAAAAAAAAAAAATTTCTTCAAAAATTTTTTTCTGCAGTGGGGGTATAATGTGACATTGAGTCACAATTTTCAATTTAATTTCATGTTTTTTTACATCCAAATCGAGATGTTTGCTAATTTTTGATACAAATCCTTAGTTCTTCACCCGTTTCCTCTCTCCCCTTATTGATTCAGGCAATTGTGACACTCTCCCCATAAAATTCCTTTTCCTTTCTTTTGACCCCTCCCTTTCCCTAGAATTTTCCAACACCTGCTTATCGGCCCGTTTGATGTACATGCGGCTGCAAAGTAATCTGCATCTTGTTTCTTCACTTTCAATTGAGAACCCTTTTTTTAAACGTTGAGTGTAACTCCTCAACTCAGTAATTGTAGGAAATTCAACTTTAACTTACAATTTTTAAGTAATTTAACTTCAACTCTTTCCAGAGAGTATAAATATCGGGCGCTAAAATAGATCGCTAGCATTTTCAAGCATTTCGAGCATTCGAGTTCCAGATTGTCTCCTTCAACTTTTTCTCCGCTTAACGGAGATTTTATATTTTCTCTCTCCTCACCCGGAGGTCACAACATGGTGTACGCCATGGCTGGTTGTCGTCCCGGCACATCTTTTAATTAAATCAACACTTTTGATTTCTCATCATCCAACATTTCTTATCTCATCACCGACTCATGGCTAGTAAGAGTAACGTCGTCACAACCTACTTTCAATGGAAGAACCTTGTATAGTGTTCTCAGTTTTCTTGATGTCTTGATTCTCCGTTTGTTATCCCTACAAATAATTCCTGCCATAATCTAGTCTGCCAAATCTCAACAGCTCTTTTTCCTGTGATACTCATCGCAAATCTTTGATGTCTCCCACTTGTCAAATGGATGTTGTGTCCTGAATCCTGCAAAATCTCCACAAAAAAAAATAATAAAGAGTGTTCACGTTCAACATAATAGTTTTCGTTACTTTGACTACACCTGAATCTCTATATTGTGCACAAAAGATAATGTTGTAAGTCCACCACAACTTCCTCGTCATTGTCATTTCATAGAGGTATGTTTTTTTATTAATTTTGTTACGTGATTACTGACCAGTCCTGGACTACCACTAGTTTCGTATCATGAGCCATAATTACTTCCTCTTAATAAGAAGAATGCAAGTTGTAAATTTTTAGTATTTCACCTAAATTGAAGTTCATTTTAATAGACCTCTTTTTAGTATTTTTTCCAATACCCAGCAGTTACCGGTACATATCTGGTGCCGTGACCAGTCGAAATTTTTTTGGGTTGCTAGTGTATTTTTTTTGATTGAATGTTTTTATTTGTAATAAATGATATAAAAATTTATTTAATATATATATATATATATATATATATTTATATATTTATATATTTATATATTTATATATATATATATTTATATATTTATATATATATATTTATATATATATATATTTATATATTTATATATATATATATTTATATATATATATATTTATATATATATATATTTATATATATATATATTTATATATATATATATTTATATATATATATATATATTTATATATATTTATATATATATTTATATATATATATATATATATATATATATATATATATTTATATATATATATATTTATATATATATATATATATATATTTATATATATATATATATATATATATATATATATATATATATATATATATATATATAATATAAGAGGTATTGATTTGTTATGGGAACATGTGGACTTTGTGACTCGACAGATTTAACGTGCATCTGTCACTATTTCCTGCACGGGGAGTCTTTGACCGGCTGGGATCGAACCCTCGAATTCTTGGACATGGACCCAGCGCCCTATTGACCATCAGGCTATCCCGGCCTCCTTATTTATTTTGTATAGATCAATAAACAATATGTGATAGTTGCATTAATTGAGAAATGAAAACCAGACAAATATTTTAATGCTGTGAGTCTTTATTTCCATAAAAATAGTGATTGAGAATCCGCTCTTACTTTCTTGCACAACTTTGTATCCAGAACACGGAGAAATATTAAAGGAATTTGCAGTTTAAATGTTACACCATGTAAAAAAGCGGCGTTTTTTTTTCTTCAAACAAAGCTGAACAGGCAATACTTCCCAACTTAACGTTAATAAAAAAAGCCATAGTTTAATTTCCTTACGCTCGAAGCAATGCAATGATTTTATACTATATATATAGTCTTGCCATGAGGAATTATATGGGCTTTGGAACAGACAGATAACTTAAAATATTTTAAAAGTTATTAAACTTTTTAAAAAATCGCCACTTCGGCGACATTTTCCCACCTCGATGAAAATTATCAAATCGCTGCCTTATTCTCAGTTTTTGCAAATATTTATGAGCCCAGGTAATTCTACATAGGAGTAAGTTTTTGAATATTAAGTACTTAGCAAAAATATTTACAATAGGAAGATATAGTTTTATTGATTCGCTTCAATTTCACCTCAAACTTTTTTATGACTTGCTATACTATTAATAATTATAAGGACAGCTATTTTTCCAAATAAGCACAGGTTTTTAAGTTGATTATAAAATGTAATGACTTATAAAATAAAAAACTAACTAAAATAGAAACAGCAATAATGAATGAACGAAAAAATGTAATTTTAAATTGAAGCAAATTTAGTTTTTTCTTTTAATGCATTGCTAATAGACTTCGCCTATTTTCATATTGCCATGAATCTCCCTTTTTTTGGTGCAATCACTGCCTTCTTTCTCTGATCAGGAACCTGTACGGTTTCCTAAACTTTTATTGAATAGTAATACTTTGATAGGTGGATTTTCGTCTGCCTTTAACAGTTTAGCTATGTTGATATTAAATCCAGAAGCTTCGTTTGACTTCTGTGCTCTCAGAGCAGTGAGCTCGTTCAACGAGATCCCTTCAGTACAGATGTTTAACATTTAATTTTAGTTTTGATTCTCGAAAACAGGAAAAAAATGTCTTCTTCATATGTTCTATCCCCCAAAAACGTTTAAAAGGTAGAAAAAGCCACTTCACTCTCAGATATGAAACTCTCACTTTTGACTGTTCAGCCATCCTTGAGCAGTAATTCGTCAAGGATGGCTGAAATGATTCTTCGTCGCAAGAATCATTTCGTCACAAAATCGCGCGATTTGTGACGAAACGCGAACTCTCAAATATATGACGAAAATGTTTCCTCAGATCGAAACCTCATCGTAGTGCATTGAGATTGTTAACTAGAATGATGAAACTAGAATAAAGACTAAAAATATAAACGAAATAAAGCATATATATATTTAAAAAAAAACAAAAAAAAAACAGAAAAGTAAAATATGCATTTTATGCGTAGTTAATAAAACTTATTAATTTCCTTCACTTTTCGCTCTTTTCTTTTTATCCTTTTTGTCTTTATTGTGCGCTCTCTCTCTCTCTGTATATATATATATATATATATATATATATATATATATAATATATATATATATATATATATATATATATATATATATATATATATATATATATATATATATATATATATATATATATATATATATATATATATATATATATATATATAATATTATATATATAAAGTTTTATTAACTATGCATAAAATTTATATTTTATTTTCTGTTTTCTTGTTTTGTTTGATTCTACTACAAATATTTAAAAACATGTTAACATAAAGTAATATTAACGATACTATTAAATTAATAGAAATCGTAATTACAAAATATACAATTGTAATTAATAAATTACAATTCGTTTGGAGATCTCTATTTTGTAAGCCTGCGCTTATATGTATAATATTACGAAATGAGAAAGTGAGAGAGAAAGAGGACTTATTTCCAACTTATTTCTTTTTATTATGTATGTTACGTATTCTGTATTTTTAAGTTTTTTTTTCACGTACAGTAGTTTTACTAAAAATCAGGTTATCGTTCATTTCGCTACAGTTATATTATTTTAATTATACTACAATATTACTTTCGGCCGTTATTATAATATTACTTACAGCACGTTGAAATATTAATACACTACCATTGCTACCATTAAAAAAAATATTTTTTGAAAATACGGAAATTCCGCAGAAGTTGAAGGTAATGTAGTCGTGGAAAAACGTGATAACATAGAATAATGTTAACGATACTAAATGAATAGATCGTTACAGAAATACAGTTGCTAAATTTCTCTAAAACAAAATAAAACCTTTTTGAAATAAAGCTTAAATCTAAGTAAGAAAAAAATGTATTTAAGATTTGAAAATGATGTAGACTAATGCGCGTGTGCTTCGAATTAAAATCGCATCGCCTATTAATAAACTTCCTTATTGCCAAATAAAAAAAAGGAAGAAAAAAACAGAAAACAAATACTCAAAAAATGGGATGCGGTGCAATTATTAAAATACAGCAAACTTTTGTGGTCGTGGCTTAGATTCACGGAATAAAGGAAGTATTGGAAATGAATACACCCACCTGCGATATTTGCAAACTCATTAAATGTGGCACACGGCGCTAAAATGCGAGATCATTTAACTTTTATTTTTCAGCTGCATAATTTTTTAAATATTTGTGTTGTTCAGGTAGGGACATTAAAAAATTTTCAAAATATTTCTTTTTACTTGAATTTTTTAATGCTTTTCTTTTAAATTTTTCATAATAAATCAAAAAGCAATAATCAAGTAAATTACATAGCTTGGAAGCAATAGAGGTTAACATAGAGATTGATAATAATTTTTTTTTTAAATAATTGTTATAAAATTTAGAAGGATTAATATTTTACTGATATTTTTTCATTCACATTATATTAAATTTATTTTATGGTGCTTTTGCCTTCGAAACAAGAACGTAAATTTTAATTTCTTACAAAAGTAAAATTCGTCGATGTTGATCATACTTCGAGTCAAATAGCCAAACAAATAAATGAAACTTAAGTTTATAAATATTAAAAAAATGAGTCTTAAAACTCCAACTGAAAATGTTACTATCATACGGAATGCATCAAATGTATATAAATTATTATTAAAAGAACATAATTTCTAATGGCGATATAAAAAATTGAAAATTGTTACATTTTATTTGCTAGAAAAAAAATGGTTGAAATTTAAATTATTATTATTTACAAATTTATTTAGCACGTTGATCTATGTATTCAGGCCACTTATCTCTGTATTTAGATACTCTAAACAAATTTAGATTCCCAACCCCTTTTAATAATTTTTTAATAAATTATATTTTTTTAATTCGAATTCATTAAAAACAATTATAAAAAATCACCAAAAGTTAAAAAATAATATATGAAACTAAATAATGCAAAATATCAATTAAAATGATTAAAAAGTTTAATATTAAACTAATTTAAATAACAGCTAATTAAGTGTGAAATAAAAAACTTTAATATATTAAATGAAAGAGTACAATATTAATTATATTAAAAGAAATGAATTGGTACATAAATGGATATATTAAAGAAATTATTTTCATAAAAAAATCTAGATAACAATCCATCGTCGTATACCGTACCAAAAAATATAATTCACAATCTTTATCTATCTAATGACTGATTTGCCAAATTTAAATATCCGCAAATACTGTTTCATTGATTCGCATTATTTCTCTCTTCACACTTTTACCTCACTTGCTATACAATTAAAAATCGTAAAAACAGCTTTTCCTCAGATTAGCACAGCAGGTTTTTAAGTTAATTATAAAATGTAATAACATATAAAATAAAAAAATGGACTAAAATAGTTACTTTTTTTCGTTCATTCGTTATTGTTGTAATTTCTAATTGACGCAAATTTAGCTTTTATTTAAACAAAATATTTTAAACTTTTGAAAAAGTAAAAGAAGTGTAGAAAAGTAATTATCCGAACAGAAGAATGCAAAAAACTTAGTTTTATTTTATCACTCTTTTCTTAATTTCTTTTTTCAGGAACATATTCAGATTGAGCTTAATTTTTTCTCTGTTCATACCCATGTCTTGATTATTCCAACTCTGATTTTAGTGGGGGGAAAATAGGTGAAAAAATGTAACTTTGCCAGTATTATGGAAATATATGTTTCTAAGACTTATTTCAATATGTTTTTATGATTTGTTTCAAAATTACTTTAAGTATATCACATAATCCTTGCTAGTAACTTAACGATTACTTAGTAGAGTGATTTAGTGTAGATATACAAAACTTTGAAACAAGTTTGCTCAACATTTTTGTGTTTCAACAAAATTGTGGAACAGCTAACGAGTTTTCACGCATCTCAAAAGAAATTTCGATGCACGTAAATGCATAGTCACAATAATTGTGTGGAAAATATTTTTAAAAATTCTTTCGTATTTTCTGTTATAAAAAAGAACTTATGGAATTTTTTTCTTTAAAATAATAAAATATTCCGAGAATAGAAAGTAAAAGGTGAGAAGAATAAGCGATCAATATTTATTCAATTCCAATTTGAATTTCATATGTTCAAGGCTTTCTATTTTATTTATTGATCTTTAATCATGATGAATGCTACTTCAAGATTCATAAAAATCTTTTTAGAAACATTTTTCATTTTCATTGAACAAAAATGATTTTAAATAGAAATCTATTCCAGTTGAAGAAATTTTTTGTAACGGCACCCAGCTGAGTCATTTACTTGAGACCTTTTTTCTTCACTTCAATTCTACTCATTTTCTTCCGTAATTTTTTATTTCTATCTTTTCTTTTCCGTTCTTTTTCCGACCTAAATTCAGTTATCTTTCTTTCCGCAGAATCGTCTGCAACTGTCCTTCCCTTCTTTTGTCGAATTAATGCCTTGGCGCAGTTTTAACGAGTGGATTGGCGACCGCGTGGCGCTCGGGAAAGCAAGGTAACCCTTCGAACTATTACAATATCGTGTTTTGAGGTGGCACAAGCTTGCTTTCCCTCCGAAACTGGAAGAGTTGGCTGAAAACGTTGCGGTGGCCTGCAGCCTCAGGGTTTAAGGCAGCGCCTACCTATCTAAAGAACAGTCACATAACCACATAATCAGGCCTTCTATTCCCAATACATTTTTCATTCATTTTATTCATAAGAAGGGTTAAATGAATTTCCGTTTGACAAACACTACAACTTTTGAAACTTTTTTAACTTAAATCTTTTTAAAAATTAAACACATTTCAATATCATTTAGCATTATTTAAACAATATTTAAATGATACAATGTAATGAATACAGCAAAGAAAAAGAACGTCTTCCGTGCAAACGATTTTATAGAATGAAGAATGCACGTGGTGTGTTTACGTCGGTGCTCTGGTTTCAGCGGTGTTTCGGTGATGTTTCGTCTGCTATTGCGGGATTCTGCTCCGTTTCCACACAGACTTATTTCGTTTAGTGGTGGATAAAGTGTGAACATTTAGAATAGATGTTGTGTTCGCTGTCTGATTATTTTATTTTAGATCGAGAAAAAGCATTTTATTGACAGCTAAAAGGTATGTTAACTGTATATAGTGTTTACGATTCTAACCGGGTATTCTGAGTAAGAAAAATAAATAAAAACTCGAAAAAATAGCCCATAATTGCTATTTTTTACTCGTATCAAAATTTATGAAGAAAAATAAACTTACAGAAAAGCTTATAACGATTGTGATATAGTAGCAAAATTCTAATTCGTTAAATTTTGTGAATAAATATGGAAGATAAGTTCAAACTTATGATCATTGTGATAAGAAAAAGTAATTAAAATGTGTTTTGTATGTGCTAATTAGAACAGTTTACGCATAAGAAACTTTTATAGAATGTTTCTACTTTCAGAAGATCTTATGGATGAGCATTCAAACTTTTTAATCTAAAAAATAAACTACCAGAAAAAAATTTAATTATTTAAATACATCGTTTAGAAATTCAAAACAGTTCATGGAATTATGGCATGACATTTGGAATAAGCTACTCAAAACCATAACATCATTTTTATCAAAATAATGTAACAAACTAATTAAATTATAAGTGTTCCATTTATTTGGGCTTAATGGATATGGATTCCATTGTAAGTGTCATTTATTACAAATGTTGAAAGAAAACCATGTGATGCCAACATGAAGAAAAAAAGCGTTTCTCTATTAAAAGAATATTCATAAAAGAATACAATATTTAACTGAACAGAAATAAGGAGATCCGAGTTTCTTTTGCAATGAGGAAACCTAAAATCTATCCTTACATCTCCTTCATAACTCAAAGTTATCGTCTGTTTGTTTTAAACATTTTCTTTTGCTTCATTATGATGCTTATCAAAGTTTGCGCGAGCGATTTATCGTCTGCCGCACCTGATGAAACACCTTGTTCTGTGCTTTGTGAATGTCTTGGTCCTGAGTTTGCTATCCAAGCGGATTGTTCGAATCGGTCCTTGGTGGTTGTGCCTAATGACTTAAGCCATTGGACAGTAAAACTGTAAGTAGAATTTCATATTTGTTCATTTTATATGTTGTCGTAAATGATGAATAAGAAATCTCAAGATCGTACGTTTAGATGCATCTTTTAATTTGAAATATTTATTATTTAAAACTGAAATTCATTAAGTAAAAGGGGCTGATTAAAGTTATTTTTACTATTTTCGTTTTAAAATATTTTATTGCTTTTAACTAAAAGAAGAGTATGTAGTAATGCTGAAAATTTCATAAAACATAAACTTTAAGGTATTTTTTATATTATGAATTTAAATAATGTTAATGTTGTATAGAAGTATAGCTAAATCCATAATGGTGTACTCATAACAAAATAAAGACCCAAGAAAATTTAACTTAATTTACATGTATATTTACGTGTAAAATTACATTAAATAAGACATTTTGTTTCTTATTTGATTAAAAAAAATATTCCAATATATTTATTCGTAAAACTTTTTGTTGTAATCTTATAAGGTAATTTCATAAAATTTCACAATAAAAAATAATCCGGAAAATATTACGGAACAAAAAAACCTAATATACCGTAATTTTTCAAGTTATAAATACAATAAAATCATCTAATCACTATAATTAAATAAGTATTACTGTAAAAATTATGGAAAAAAAAAAGGATTTTAAGGTAAAATGAATTTTACGGATGAAGGACCCAAAGTGCGGTAATTAGTACTATAATCTGATACGGATTTTTTTACAGTGTATACATGAAATTTCTACTCAAAATGAAAGTGAAGCACTTATTAGCACATATTATATATTCATATAATATGACGTGGAAAGTTTACGATGTTTTTTTAATGACGTTATTTATATTAATTAATTTACATTTCTAGATGGTTTTTAATTACATAAATGATATTTTTAAATGCTTCCTCGAATATAAAATGTTTATTTTAGTGCAAAAGTTATTTTTAATAACCCTTTAACTACTCACGGTTAAGCATAAGCAAATCTGCAGATACTTTTATTGAAGAAAGACTATTATTGCTAGAAATACACTACCAAAAGTACTGAATCTGATAGAAAACATTCTATAACTGCTTAAAATTTTGAAAAAATTTCGTCAATGGTGAGAAAATTACCAATATTAATAGAAAAGTAAATTCTAAAATGTACATTAACTATAACATATCAGAAAAAATTAGAATAAACTGTACTGCGGAACAATTTTTTTCTCTGCTTGCATGAGATTTTATAAGGAATATTGGAAATTTTCACATTGCTGATTTCAAATCTTTAAGCTCTTTAAGCTACAGTCTTTTTAAATGATATTTTTAGTATTTTTTTTTTTTTTTTTTTTGGTTGTCAAAATGTAACATCCACGCAACATTTGTCGTAACATTGACGCAGCTCCCTGTTGTATGTAACCTTTTTAAACTTGAACATTTTGAAAAAAAAAAAAAAAATAGACTAAGAATATCATTTTCAAAAAATTTATAGCTTTTGGTGCAAAACTAATTTCAGATATGAAATCCCCACGTCCAAATTAGGCAATATCAAGCATTTGATAAATGCACCAAACACTTTGTCAACCAGTGCTATTGATGAATTTTATATTTTAATAAGTTGGTAGCAGTTTAAAAAATTGTTTTTGAGAAAAATAAAAATAAAAATATATGCAATAACTAATATGTAGCAGAAGTAGTTTGTATAAATTATTAATGGATTTGACATAGGCAGTTTCTAGTTCTAGTAAATAATTAGCATAAAAGAATTTGTAAAACTTTATCACAACTTTGTACATGTTTCATTGTATGATAATTATGAAGTCTCCATAGTTTTCTAAAATATTTAGTACCTCACTCGTAAGTCAAAATTTATAGCTTAATATTATTAAAAGTTTTTTCAGCAAGCTCTTAACTACGCTGTAATAAATATATATAATAGATATACATGTGTATAAAATATATATGTATAGTATTACTGGGAAATTTTTATAGAAATTGCAATTGTATTGTATTAACTTTTTTAACAACGTTCCTGCATTATACTTTTTATAATATTATATTATAACCGTCGTTGAACTGCCGGAGTTTATGACTACTAATGTTCAATTCCGTAGCCTTGCAATTTTGAACCCAATCCAGAAGACAAGGGAACCCCTGGATCAAACATAGTAAGAAATTTGCCTTCGTGTAGGACTTTTTGATTGAACTAACCCGCATTTGCGTTACATGCATTCAACTTAGCATTAAAATCTCTCTGCATTAAACTTAGTAAACATCTAATGTGTCTAGGTTATTTTTTTTACCGTCTAACGATTTTTGTATTTTCGTTAACTTGCGTTAAGTTATGTAAGATGGCGTGGCGTAAAAGGTGCGTCAATTACTGCTTTATCACGTTAAAAAAATAAAATGTTTTAAGACGTCTTATTAGTAAGTAATATTAGCAATTAAGTAGTTTCCCTAACATCAAATTTTTTTTAAGGCGTTTGATTAGTATGTAATATTGACTAATGATATATTTTAACATACACCGAAAAATAGTCACTAGTTGAATGTGCTTGAATTTATAATTTATAGTTCATCAATTTTGAACTTCAGTAAAACAAAATATTCCGAAAGTTCATAAGTTTAAGCTTTCTTTGGTATCCTTTTTCATTATTAACTAGATACTTCTTAAAAAATAAAAAAATGCATGTAGCGTACTTTAAGCTATTTTTCTTTATATATTAAATAACTTTATCAAGTTTGAACAGTTTGGCATTATTTTTTTAAAACTCTTTTTGTAAGAATCTTACTTATTTGAGTTTTAATTAATAACAACTAGATGCGTCAAGAAAAATAAAATGTAAATTCAATGATAATTGATCGATATCAATGCTGATTGATTTTTAAATTTTAAATTTATGCTATTTTATTAATAAATGTTTTTAAATGCGATAAAAATTAGTTACATGAAAATGTATGATAATTCTAACTTAACCCTATTTTATGTGTTTTTAAGTTAAAATAAGTTTTCCAGTCTTGTGCCCAGTACTCTGTATTGTTTTATAAAGTTTTTTTTATTTAAATTTATTATATGCAGAGACTAATAATTTCAAATTAAAAAGAAAAAGTTTTATACTGTAACAAAATATTTCTAAGAAAAAGATTTTGCAACGTTGACTTTCAACGTTGACGTTCAAACGTTGACTTTCAAAGTCGTTTTAGATTTTTAAATCTTTAGCTTTCGCTTACGATATTTTGTTTTCATTGTCAAAAGTGCTTATAAACACTCTTTTTCAATTTAAAATTATAATATATAAAGACTAATATTTTTGTATTTGAGTACTAATATTAATGTTTGAGATTACGATTTTACAAATGTCGGTTTTCGAAAGCGTTTTCTTTTACTGTTAAAAAAGTATCATGCTTTTAACTAGCAAATTCTCCAATTGTAAGTAGTGAAAATAAAATGTTTTTTTAATTTTTTTTTATAATGTATTCCTTAAATTAATAAATACATCTTAAGGAAATACATAGATTAAAAAAAAGTAATAATTCATGTGAAGTTTTGTATTTATTCAAAACATGCCGAAGTATTTAAATTAAATATTTAAAACATGCTAAAGTATTTATTTGAAACATGCTAGTTTATAATTTAAGACAGCGGTAACGGTAAAAAGAAGCTTATTTTACTCTAATAAAGTACTTATTCCCTTTTCTCACTATGTCATTAGTTCTGCCAATTAAAACGGTTAAAAAAAAGCGCAGGCGCTCAAAAATTAATGCTTTTAGCTTTTTTCTTGGACAATCTGGCTTAAGGCCAGCGTTTTCTAGGAGAGTTGAAATAATAAGTGTGAAATTTTTTTTAATACATTTTAAAAATAACTGTTTATATTTGCATGCATAAAAGTTTGGAAATCAAAGGAAAATCGGGATACTTTTCTTTTAACAGTTGAGTTTTAATTTGAAATTTATTTGAATGTATCTACTTTAAGAAATTTTCAAATTCTAGTTTAGATTTAAATTAAAATTCGATGCAATCTCGTATCAATTGAATAATTTAAACATTTTATTTTTGTGGTTCTTAACATTTCTTAGCTCTTTATTTATACTATACAAATAGAATTTTGAAACTTCTCCGTTTGATTAAAAAAAAAATTTAAGTTTCTTTTTGTATTTTATTGCAGTCTTTTGTGCTATAACTCAAGTACCATGACTATAACAAACTTTCTCAACTTTATCTTCGATGAACTTTTATTACTTATTACATTGTTTAAATGATTGTGTGATTGACATAGTTGAAATAATTTAAAAATGTGTTTTAATTCCACGCTGAAATAAGTAAAAGTAATCTCAACATTTAAGCATAAACTATCTCAAAACTTAATTGTATTAAAGATAGTAAAAAGATAATTGCGTAACATATCATGTTACTTGCATCATATAGAACAAAATTAACTTTCAGGATGAATCAGGTAAAAATAATAATAGTATAAGATTTTAGTAAAAATAAAATTAATGCATAAGAATCTAAAAACACTATATTAAGTTAATAAAAAAGCATTTCGTAGCATACCACACGATGAAAAAAATCCCGTAAAATTTAGGATATTAAACCGGCAACTGGGTTGGTTGTGCAAAACACTAAAATTTACTAAGTAAATTCGTAGCTTTAAGGATTTTTTACTGTAAAAAACACGTTTTTCCCCGAAAAAATTACCAAGAAAATTTGTAACCAGACTCGCTTTTTGCAGTTAAAAAAAAAAAAAAAAGATTGATCAATAAAAATAAATCGGTCCTTTTATCACACGTTACCATAATGGAACAAGTTTTCTCTGTGAAAGTTACGAAGTGAATTTGGTACTTGTACCAGGAGTGTATAATCCATATCAGCAGATTTGTATAGACAAATTATAACTTGGCTCACTTCATTAAGACGTGCGCGTTATGCCTACTGAGCCGCGTTGACGCAAGTGTTTTATTAAGAAGAAAACGTGATAATTTGAATTTCGCTTTAATATTGTATTGATTTGACATTGAAGTCGAACCGTAATTTTATTTATACGATGTTCAAAACCATAAAATAATAATTAAAAAGTTAGAGCAAATATAATAAATAAAAGCAAAATGATTGGAAAAATTGTAAAATTATATTACGGATGCAAAACTGCATGACAAAAGCTAAAATTCCAACTGACGGTTATAATCCTTTTGTGATTAGGGTGAGAAACGAGGAAAAACCATTTTGCCAACAAAACGGTTTTAAACCGTTAAATATGCGGAGGGATTTTGAAAAAAACATCGGGTATTTCTTACAGTGCATTTTACATGAAGCATAATACAAAATTTAATTTCACGCTACAACATGTAGAAAAGAACTAAACATTTTAACATAAATCCATCACAAAATCGAGAAAAAAAAAATAGAATTTTGTGACCTACCATGTTGTTTAATGCATATTACAAAAAATTAATTCTATGTTGAAGTAAATCAGAAGAAACTATTAATGTTTACAGATTATGTCATAAAAACATTTTCCATTGAAAAAAAATAAAATCGAATTTTGGGAGAAAATACGTTGTGCAAAGTATAATTCAAAATTAAGTTCACGTCGAACTAAAGTAACAAAGCCAAGAAGTAAGTTATTGCTTCCTTTGACCATTTTATCGTCATTAGATCTTTTTTTTTTGACATACCATGTTATTAATTATACATTAGAAAATCAAATCTATGTTGGCGTAAATAAGAACAACTATTCATGTTTACATATTATATCACAAGACATTTTCCATTGAAAAAAGAAATAAAATCAAGTTTTGTGACAAAACACGCATGTAAAGTATAATTCAAAATTAAATGTCTAAAAAGTTAGGCTAATAAACTAAAGCAACAAAACTAAGAAGAAGTAAGTTATTGCTACCTTTGACCATTTTATCGTCATTAGATCTTTATTTTTTGACATACCATGTTATTAATTATACATTAGAAAATCAAATCTATGTTGGCGTAAATAAGAACAACTATTCATGTTTACATATTATATCACAAGACATTTTCCATTGAAAAAAGAAATAAAATCAAGTTTTGTGACAAAACACGTATGTAAAGTATAATTCAAAATTAAATGTCTAAAAAGTTAGGATAATAAACTAAAGCAACAAAACTAAGAAGAAGTAAGTTATTGCTACCTTTGACCATTTTATCGTCATTAGATCTTTATTTTTTGACATACCATGTTATTAATTATACATTAGAAAATCAAATCTATGTTGGCGTAAATAAGAACAACTATTCATGTTTACATATTATATCACAAGACATTTTCCATTGAAAAAAGAAATAAAATCAAGTTTTGTGACAAAACACGTATGTAAAGTATAATTCAAAATTAAATGTCTAAAAAGTTAGGCTAATAAACTAAAGCAACAAAACTAAGAAGAAGTAAGTTATTGCTACCTTTGATCATTTTATTGTCATTAGATCATTTTTTTTTCCTACCAAGCCCTCCAGCAATATTATGTACTTTGTCAAAAAAATTACAGCAATTATCACTTAAAGTTAGGAAAGTAAAAAAAAAAAAAAAAAGAAGAAAAAAAGAACACAACATAAGAATCTATTACTCTTCCAGTGTTTTGGTCGGGTAATTGCTTGAGTAAAATCAATCAGGTTAAAAGCATGTATTTTTTCTTTACTTTTTTTTTATTTACATTTATTGTAAAGTGTCTTTGTTATAAGGTATAGAACTTGCAGTAGGACACTTAACCCATTTAAAAGATGGATTTGTGAGAGTGTTTTTTTTTTCTTATATAAAATTAAAACCCCTCTGGACACTTTGTTTGAATGTTAGAGTACTTAATTTAATTTGCTCTTTTGGGTTATTTTTAAAACTTTAATGATCTTGCCCTGTTTTCTCCATTGTCGAAACGCACTCTAATTGTATTTTGTTTTGTTCATTTTGTTGAAATTTAATAATAAATTAAAGTGTTAAGCTTTTTCTTTATTTTAAACTGAAAAAACTGAATAAATAATTTCTAATCTAATACAAAATAAATTATTTTCACGTAATATTAATTACTATTAATATTTTGTGAATATTATTAAGTACATATTATGTAAATATATCTACGTAATGTGCAAATATATTCAATGTAATGTGTTAAATGCATTTTAATTGATTGCACTTTTTTTTTTTATAAAAAATGTCTTTGTGTCATAGATCAGTGTTACCCAACCTATTCATCACCGCGGACCTGTAAACGTTTGATAATTTTACTACGGCCCGCTGGGGGGAGGGGGCGTTGATTGTTTATATTTTAGATTATTTTGACTTATTAATTTGAATTTTATTGTATTTAAACATACCTTCAAAATAAAATACAGTTACACCAAAAAATAAATATAAAGTGATTTAACATTTTAATTTACTAGAACGTTAAATCAATGAGAACCCTGAGCTTGTTTCTTTGCAATGAGACGGTTCCATCTGGAGATAGTCGGAGACAATGATACATTACAAACATTAAAAAATTTATGTCACTACCTTCGGGGGCCCCTTTTTTTAAATAAATAAAATTTTAATGAAACACAGATATTTTTAATTTGGGGTTTAAACCTAGGAATTTAAACTCAGTTTCAATGAAATGGCTGGCCCGGTACCATTTAATCCACGGGCCGGTACCGGCCCGTGGACCGGGGGTTGGGGAACACTGTCATAGATCATCTTAACGTAACTAATAGGTACTTATATTCCAAATTAAACTTTATTGACATAAAAAAAATTATGCCATGTAATTATAAATAATTTCTCTTTAACATTTAAAACTTTCATTGATCTTGCCCTGTTTTCCACATTGTTTCCCAAATACATGTTTCCCAAATAATGTTTTCCCAAATACATTCCAATCATATTTTGCTTTATTTACTTTATCGAATAATGAATTAAAGTGTTACTTTTTTTCATTATTTTAAACTGAAAAAACTGAATTAATAATTTCTAATTTAACACAAATGAAATTATAATCACGTTATATTAATTTTGCTTGAATAGTATTATGTACATATTATGGTGAATGTTGCGCATTTAGTTAGTCTGTTAAATAAATTTTAATTTATTGCAAAATTTAAAAAAAAAAGTTTTCGCTTCATCGATCGTCCTGAAGAAACTTACTAATAGACACTTATATTCCAAAATAATTTACTTAAAATTATACCATAAAATGTTAAATAAGTTTCCGTATTATAAAAACTACAGAAAATTAAAGTAAAAATGAATTAAGTAATCCTGAATTAAGTAAGGATTTATTTAAATTTGAATATTATTCAAGTATTAAATTGTTATTCTTCTTTAATATTATTTTACATCCTTCGTAACAATGCCTATCCATTAATTTCAATCAATGAGCTTTAAGCTTATTTGTGAATATTTTAAACTTTTTTCTTTTGGTCACTTATGGGTTTGAAATTAAATGAATTACATCCATAGCCTATGTGCATATCATATCATATCATATCTCATAGAATCATTCTGTTCCCAAACAGACATGTACTAAGTGTTTTTTAGGGAATAGTAATTTAAGACTAATAAGATAGACAATGCATTTTTAAGTGTGCTTACATATTTGTTTAACTTTCTATTTTTTATTATTTTTACAAAATATTAATTCGTATTTAAATTCATTAAGAACTTGAAAATTATATTTTACATTTTGTGCTCTATGTCATAGCAGAGATTTTTACTTCATATTTATTTGCGTTCGCATGCATATTACATCGAAACTGAATTACTATTTTTAAACAGATATAAAATAAGTTATATATAATGTGACTAATAAAAAAATAATATATCAAATACGAGATAAAATATACAGAAATGTTACTGAAATTCGTTACTATGCTAATGTACGACATACTTCATTTTATAACTTAGAGTGTTTGAAGTTAATTAGTTGCATTGTTTCCGAGAAAAAGCAGTTTTGTAACACAACTTTTAAATAAAATTACTTCATTTCTTTAGTTTCTTTAACTTGTGATACCTCAGGAATGATTTAAATGACTTCCTCCAAAATTAATTTTTTAGCTTAAAGGTCGCTGTATGTTTCGGCATAAAATATTAAATTGCAAAAATCTTAATACTCTTTGGTCTGGAGTACTTGACCATTCACTAATTCAACTTGTATTTAGGAACCATTTTACTTCAATTTTTTTTAGCACAGCAAACAATATGTTTTAGCACAAAATACACGTTTAAAAAATTTAATTACTTTCTCCTTACACAATTTTTTCCTACATATTTTATTTGTTTACTGAACTTTGTAGAGGAGCTTCCTTCTTGCCATTGAACATTTTGTTCCATTACAAAATTTTTTGTAATATTATACCACACCTTAAAGTACGTACCATTATTTATAAACTTGTTTATATAACATGCATTTCCTACATTTAAGATGTGCACTCTTTCAATTCTTTTGGTAGCTTCTTAATTTTAATTGTCTGTTTATTATTTGTTGTCCAGTTTCATGATTCTTAATTTCTGGCAAACTCTATTGATGGTCCTTCATCAATTATTCTTCCATTTTTCTTTTAATCATTTTCTTCGGCACTTTTCCTCAACTCCGTCCAATACTCGTGAGTGTACACTCCCTCTGCTTAGAAATCTGGATGTGATGAGTAGTAATATGTTTAACTTTTTTTCTTCTTCTTCTTTTATATTATTTATTTTATTCATTTCTTTCTCTTCATGGATGTCTTTTTATTTCATTCTCTCTGCTATTGTTGTTTCGAAAAAAAAAATTTGGCGATGATGAATTGTGTTTGTTTGGAAGCTATTAATTATTTATGAGAAAGAATATCGCATCCGACTTTGTTGCGATAACGCTTTTTATTTTATTTTCTATTTACCTACATTGTTAATGTGAGCGTAAATAGTTTTTAGTCGCTTCAGGGATCAACTCTAAATCGCATTTATATCCTTTAATTGTGGACATCTTGATTTAAAGGGAATGTTTTACCTTCTGGGCATTGGTCAACGCGTACCAATTGATTAGAGGTTTTGAAATAATTTTTATTTTATTCGCTCTTCGTTATTTGATATAATATTGTAACTAAGTTTAATAAGAAATAATAAAAAGAGTTTATCTGTTTAACATGGCTAATAAATTAATAAAATTGTGCATACACATTTCCCCCCATAAATTTTTTGCTTATTTTAGATTATATAGTTTATATTAATCAGGGCTAATATCTATTTATAATAGGGTCTATTACCCTCTATTTATAACATAGGCTATTATAATCTATGTATAATATGGTCTATTATATTACATGTATGATATGGGCTATTATATTGTATGAATAATGTGAGCTATTATAATCTTTGTATAATATGGGCTATTATATTCTATGTATAATATGGGCGCAAACCTTTTATTAATTGTGAGCAAATTTTATTTCATAGAAATGTTTTAGTCAGATTACCATAATTTAATAGGTATATTTAGTTGGTATTGGTGATGTGTTTTTGGTCTGCATGTTTACCTAACGAATTATGTATCTAATGATTAAAAGTTGAAATTTTCAAACAATAGAGCATTTTTTTTATTTTATAAAGACGTTTCATAACAAATTTAGAATTAAGTTTTTTTTAAGTTATTGACTTACAATTTATTTCTTAAAATGGAAATTAAAATTATTCAAATATTCTTTTTTAAAAGCTTTCATAAAAAAGACGGTCGTATCGGAATTTCTGTGATAATACTTTGTGATTTAATCCAAATTTAATAGTGTTATTTAATTGTAGACATTTTGATTTAAAGGATGTGTTTGTTGTTCATTTTTATGCATTGGTCAGAATATATGCTTCAAGTATTGGTTGTGTATTGGCTAGTAATAGTAACTTTTAATGAGAATATATGCTTCAAGTAATGAAAACTTAATATTTCGAATTAAAATTTTTCACGAAGTACTTTATTCAATAATTTTGTTCCAATTGCATTTTATTTGATATATAATACAATTTGAACAAAATGAATTCTTTACAGGAACAATTGCCAGCATTTGAAGATAGAATTAAAAAAACTAAAAAAACTAAAAGTACTTAAGTTTAAAATATGCTGATAAATTTTAATTTTTAAAAAAAAATTAATTTGGATATTTAAAATTTTTAAAATAATCTTTTGACACCTAGAACACATACACTACACACTTGTGCAGAACACTTGTGCAGAATTATTTCAGTTATGGAATACCAAAATATGATTGAATATCGATTGGCTGATTTCATCTTTAAAATACCAAGTGAATTCTTTTATGAAAGTAAGAAAAGACTGCAATAGTAAAACATAATTTTTAGATATAAATTATAATATCTTTTTGAAATAAGATATTCTAACATAACTATCTTAAACGATAATTCAGTACAAGTGACACTTAAAGAAAATGTTTTATTTTAACAAGTTATTGGGATAAATTAAAAAATAATTCGAAAGTTTAGTTTTGGGAAACTATTTAAAAATAAATAAAAATTAAATATTGTACATTATCATAGGATTTTTTTTTTAATTGAAACTTTTAAAAAAAATATATGATGGAAAAGTTTAAATGTAGTTTATGATAATTCAGAAAAATTTAATTTATTGAAAAAACCTATGAATTATTGAATTTATATCTAAACATTTCTCGTATATAAAATAATAGTAGAAATTGCAATTGTGTGAGCTAAGTGTAAAAATATGTTAAGTAAAATAGTAAAAAGCACTTAAATTTATAGGAGTTTAACATGTTCTTATTCACTGAAAAATACAAAACAGTTGCATATTCGGTCAAGTCATTTAAAAACAAATCAAATTTTAACGGAATAAAAATTTTTTTAATGAGTTTTCTTGAACTTTCTACAATTTAATATTCAAAATCCGATATAATTTATCTACTTCAAAGATAACTTCTTCCTCAGTTTCATTTAATGTTCCTCGGTTTTAATATACTGAGAAAAAAAGTATGATTAAAACAAACAGAATACAGCGCTGCCAACTTTCTATTCATCTGGGGAATTTTTTTTTCCTGGCATCTAAGTTTATGTTTTAAGTATGATTCTTTGTTTTATAAATTTGATTTAAAGCTATTTTTCACACCAATGCATGAAAAACGATTCAAAATTTTATATGAAACGCCACTTTGTACTAGCGCTTTCGTTTTCAGGTTTTTAAAATGTTGGCGAAATTGCTAAAATTTTTGAAAACTTTAGCTTTTAATTGTTTAGAAATGCACACATTTTGCAAAAAGCGTAATAGTTGTCGGTGTCAAAAGCGTAACTGGTTCTATAAGAACAACAAAAGGCTCGGTTATTCGGAGCGTTTTGTTAATGATTTTATAAAAATTAACAATAAAATATGGCCTAATATGTTATAATATTTGGTAAATGTGGTACAATTTGGTAGTTTTATCATGATACTTTAAAGCATGGCATAAAAACCATTTGTTTGGTAAAATTTAATTTTTAGTTCCTTATTATTTTCTAAATATGTGGTAATAAGAATTATAATTTTGAAAACCAGAATTTCCGTTGAACTATTACCTAATGAATACATTAAATACCGTATATTTTGGTTTTATTAACCACAATTTTTTTTTAATAGAAATGTCATTAACAAACAAAATTGTAATTTTAGAAGAATTATTTTCACTGTGTGGTTATAATTTTAAAGAGTTTTTCATTTCTGAGAAATTCAAATGTCAACAAAACACTCTATTTAACACTCTATTTAAAACACTCTATTTTTTTTATCTACAACCATTCTAAATTTTAAACTCAATCAATCAATTGTACAGTCTACACTTCTCAATTCAAATTAGTTTTTTTAAATTATTGTTCATATGGCAGAATTAATTACTTTTCTCTGGTATGGGTAAGAAGTAACTCTAGCGTAATTATAATGTTTGTTAAATTTATATATATATATATATATATATATATATATATATATATATATATATAGATATAGATATAGATATAGATATAGATATTAATTCACATCTACTGAAAATGTGGCGTGCAGTTATGCTCTTGCATGTCAAAATTAAAGGAGAATAAATATATTCCTACATACATTTTGAAAATCGATGCCAGTTTGCATTAAAAGTCATGTTTATGAATCCTGATCACGTATATTTATTTGGAAACGATTAACTCTTTACTGTAAAGGTTTTATAATTTATCGAACGCAAAAAGCAAAATGTGAATAAATTTTATTTTGGTTGTCACGTAAAAAAAAATTATTTCCGAAAATAAGTCATTTTTTATACATTCAAATGCATTGATTGTATTTGAAAAATAATCTTTTTTTATTATTTTTTTTTCACAAAGATAATATCTTCTTGAATTTTTAATCTCGAAAAACATACTTATAAATAACTTGCTTAAGTCAAATCATTTAACTTTTAAACTATAAACTTTATTAAAGAACTTATTTTAATCTACAAATAAGAAGAAAATGAAATTAAAAATTTAAATCAGTTAAAATTTAAAAAAAAAGTAAAGTTCACTTTTCTTTGTTTGAACACTTTCAAAATCTTTTTAAATTAAACCATTGCTTCGCCTAATCAAGTGCGATAAAAGGGTTTAACTTAAAGCTTTATTAAGGTTACATCAAATTTGAACGATATAATATTTTAAGTCACTTCAAAAATGTTAACAGTTTGCTTTTTTAGTAATTATTTTAATGTTCATTGCATGTTCTTGAAAAATTGAGATGCATTGATTTTGGTAAAATCAACAATAAAATATGGTTTTATAATATGTGAAGAATTTTGGTAAATGTGGTACAATTTGGGTACAATAAAAACCATTGTCATAAAAGCATGACATAAACCATTTATTCGCTTATATTTACGTTTCAATTTTATATTGCTTACTAAATGAGTGGTAATAAGGACTATAATTTTGAAAACGAGAATTTCCGGTAAACCGTTACCATAGGAACAAAAAATTACCAAATGAATGGTTTCGAGTGTCTTTTGATTTTATTAACCAAAAATGTTATTAACATACAATATGGTAATTTTACCTGAATTTTTTCTCCGTATACTATTCTTATACTGATACTAATACGGATAACATTTACACATACTAAAATAAAAAGAGTAATTTAATATTTATTGTTACCCATTGATAGCTTATTATTACCCATTGTTATTGCGCTTTACTTATTATTATTACACTTTACTCATTGTTCAACAAATTTCTGTTTGTTTAGACAACAAATATTACCAGCTTAATTATAAAGCTTGTTAAAGTTTTAAAAAATGTATTTATTTAATTGAAAGCGTAGCGAGTAGTTTCACACTTGCATGCCAAAACGATGAAGGTTAAATGTATTCCTTCTTATATTTTGTAAATTGTAACTTGTTTACATTATATATGATGCTTATAAAACCTGATCACGTATATTTATTTTGAACCTATTAATTCTTTACCAAATATGTTTCGTAATTTATTGGAGGCAAAAAGAGAAAAGAGTTTATTTTATTTGTCACGTAAAAGAAAATTTATTTCTGAAAATAACGGGTTACGAAATCTCTGACCGTGTAAGTCTGAGACTTACGATAATTACAATATATCAAAAAAGCTAAAATAAATTAAATATATTCTTACAAACACATTATGCAGCCATATAATGGATGGACGGTTACATACAAAAATAAAATGCCCTCTAAAAACAAGAGTTTAAAAATACAGACTTTTTCATTTTTTAAACAATGCTTTATATAAAAAAAAATGTTACTTCCCTGAAACTATTGGTTAAACTTTGAATTTTACTTTTAGAGTCAAAATTCAACAGATAACATAATTTATTAGAAATCCGTATAAGGTTTCTTATCAAAACATTTTTCGAGTATGAACTTAATTCTCCAAATAATTGTAAATAGTTTAAAGATTAAGTAATAGTAATAAATCTCCACCTCCCAAAAGATTAAATCTCCCAAACCATTTATATTAACATTTGATCTCAAAATAAGGAAATTTTTCGATAAGGAAGAATATAATTAAAATGTTTTTATTTTCTAATGTAGAAAAACTGCACACTTCTAATTACAGACATTTTAAAATTAGTAAAACAAAAAACTAGTTGAATTGTAAAGTAAATGTAAACGTAAAGCTTATCTTTTGGAGTTGGTGAGCGTTATGGAGTAGGTAGAGGATTGATAGCTAGATAGATTGACAAATAGAAACCGTTCGACCAAATGGAATAGTTAGATCAAAAGCCTTTAAGTTTAATGAGTGTATTTTTCCCTCGATCTTGATTGATTTTTGTGTTTTGTTGTAAGCAAAAATTAGCTAATGGTGTAATAATTAAAAAATAAGTTGCTTGTAAATAACTTGTGTAAACGTGAAAGTTAGGCGACTTCCAGTTTCGCTATAAGTGAAGTTGGACCACTATTCAAGCAAGGTCATCTTACACAGAAATTTTGGAGCAGCACAATATCGTTCAAATTTGCTGAAATCTCAAAACGTTGCCAGTTTGAATCATTTTATGCAAATTAGTCCATCTTAAGTTTAATACATGATACTGGAATTGAACTCTAACAAGGCTCAATATAACATCTTATTCACTTTGCAATAAATTTAGACGATACTTTGGTTCAAGGTATCTATATGGCAGAATAGTTAAAGCACTCAGCGGTCATCGGGAAGTACTAATGTTTTGTACCCGGTAGTGGTCGGAAAGAAACCAAACTTTAGATTTATGGATACCAGCTTGCCTGGTAAGTGAAGACGGTCTTTGCACAATACTGTCCACACCACTCGTGCTGGTCTTTGATCATGACTTCCTGGCCGACAACTGACTATTGTGGTCATGCTTTATATTTTTTTACCCATATTCTATGATTCGATGTTGAATCGATATTGAGATTGCTTTGATAGGTTTTAATGAGCGAAAGAAAAAATGGATGTTTGACAATTTATGTACGCCTAACCAACTCAGAAAATATTTTTAGAAAATATAATTTCATTTTTGAAACGTGACCCACGAAGTTTTTGTATTTCCATCTAAACTTTTGTATTTAATCTGTCCTATTACTTGTCTTGGTAATTAATTTATCCTCATCGCCATTCGACACAATGATCTGTCCCGATTCTAAGCCAGGAACACTGAGCATAACAAAAAGGGTTCCATGAGAAAATACCATCTTCCAGAAGAAGAGCTATAGTTTTGGAATCCGATCGGCCCTTGTTAATCAATCATTGTCAGGTCTCTTCAAAAGACAGAACAAGAACACTGCTTTTTGGGTTAATGCTGATGGCTCTTCTTCCTGTGTAACTTCTTCTTTCTTGATGAGCGGTCATCTCTTAATAGAGCGAGGCAGAGATTTTAGACCATCCATGTGGCTTATCTAGTTTTGAAGGAGGTGGTGTAGCAACGTCGCCGAGGAATCTTCGTGAAAGGTTTTGGGTGGCTTTTCACTGAGTTATGATAGATGCGAAGCGAGGAGAAGTTGGCTTTTATATTATTCAGAGAACTAGAAAGAAAGGCGTGTTCTAGTTGTTGGCTTGGTAATCAATTAATGCCTGATTTCTTGGATTGATTCTAAATGGAAATAGCAAGTTTGATGGCGCAATGCTTGAATGTACAGGATAAGTCTTAATTGTCCGTTTTAATGAAAGTTATTCATAATTATTGCATTTGATGTTTCTTAACAATGTTTTTAAAAATACTACGCAGAAATATTAGTGTATTTAGTGCCATTTAAAAAAAAAGTTTTGTAAAACTTTACGTAATATTGAACTTTTATATCTTACTTTGCAATTGAATTTTAAAGGCAAGCTGCAATCTTGATTTTTATGGTATTTAGAAAATTAAAAAGAAAGGCGATGTTGTATTTAATTGGTGACGGATTTTTTGAAATAATTTTTTACGACTGTAAAATTGGTCAGCGATGAAGAAACACGCTATATAATTTCACTTTCTTAGGCTGAATTTTAAGAATAAAAGGAGGACTTACGTCTATTTAATTATACTATAACATGTTATGTTTTCTCAATAAAAGAATGTACTAATCCCAATTCAATGTGCGCTTTCTCTTAGAAATCCATACAAAATAAATGGTTACAAGAAATTCTGGAATATAGGAAATTTTTCGATTGATAAGCCTTGATGCAGCGATCTGATTTAACTGTACGAGATAACTCACATTTATTTGCTTAGTGAAAGTTATTCATAACTTTGAACTTGATGTTTTTTGAGCAAATATTTAAAAGAAATAAATGCTAACCAAACATACTAGTGCACTTCGTGTTATTCATAAAAATAAAATCAAAATATTTAAATAATATTACACTTTTAAATTCTTATTTTGCGATTTAATTTTAGCGGCAAACTATTATCTTATGAATTGCTGAATTATTGTTGAAGATTTATCATAGAAATATGAAACATTAAAAAACGAAGAGTTCACTGAGTCTTTTTAAATAAAAGAAATATAACAATAATTGTTCGGTTTTTTAATTTCGTTTTTTCCCTTCATTTTGATGATCTATTCCCTCCTAAATATGGTTGTTTTGTGTGCTACTCGAAAATAATTGTTAATCAAAATACGTTCTTAAGTGTAACAGAACTTTAAAAGTTGATTGCAAATATGGATATCTGTATTGTCCAATTTGCAATTATTAATTATCTAATGCATTGTTGGATCCTTATAATATTTAACAAACAAAGGAATCAATATTTCTTTTAATTCTGTTTTAGCTGAGTAATTCATTTTTTTATTTGATTCACGCATGAAGATAATTTAAAATTAAGTGTTGAGAAAAACAAATAATAAATTTAAAAACTCGAAACTAAAATGTGTAATTTTTTCTTTTAATTTTTTACCACATTTGGATTGTTAAATTCTTTTCTTAATTTTCCAGGAAAAATCAGTCAAATATCTTAGTTTTAAAATTATGTTAAATACTTTAAAGAAGAAATAATTTGCAACAATTGCAGTAAGAAAACTTTGTTGGGTAAATTAATTTATAAAATTCAGCATTTGACAAATATTTCTATACTTTACCATAATTGAGAAACTTATTTTAACAGAGAAGAATACCTATTTTAAAATTATTTTTATTCACTTAGAAGCCAGCCAGTATCACATTTTTCAAATCATTGAGTTTGACATTACGTGAAAATATAAATAAAGTAATCTTTTCTGTATACGAATGTAAGATCGTGTTTCCTGAACAAAAGGAAATCGATTCATTAAATTTATTACTTTAAGTCTGAAACAATTTGTTTACTTTATTTACTTTGCATTTGGGAATAATGAATTATGTTGAAGAGTCGTTTTAGCAAAGCGAAATACAGCTTTTGCTTCAATAATTAAATTATTGTCAAACTAAATAAATCATCTCATTTTTGAACAGTTAAAAAGATTTATTTTTGATTGAAAATAAGTTTCTGAGCTAATTTAGAGTAACAACTGTCAAAAAGTATTGTATTGCAAATTCTATCTGTCATTTGCCTTACTTTTGGCAATTTAATAAATATGATCAATGAGATATGAAATTATAGAATGTAATATGCATGTAGTATGGCGCAAGAATTAATTTATAACTTTATTTTTCCTTAGATTTCTTGTGAATTAATTTTTATGTAAATAATTATTTTTAAAAACTTGTTTAGGTACAAAAGAAATAAATGATACAAAGGTATACAATATTGCTGGCATTTTTACGCTAAACATTGAATGCTTAACAATTAATGCTTAACAATTAATTTTAAACGAAATTTAAATTGTCATCTTCTTGTAAACAACTCGATGAGACTCCATTCTTTTAAAATTAGTATAGTTTTTGTAAGTTGGTGTCATTTTAATTATGTTATCTAAATAATAAAAAGCTATAAAATAATGTATCATATATTTTTTGCGAAGGTATTTTAAAGCATAATTTTAAAATCCAATGCTTGTTAATCAAACAAACTTCCTACGATATACCACTATTTCTTGTAGCCAATTCTTTTGGTTGAATTTCAAAGAAAAAATTACATTTAAATCAGAATTAGCACTTTATTTATTGAGAAAACATAATATTTTGAGTAACTAAGTAGCCGGAAATCCTAAACTTTTGCCCAAAAACGCAAAATTGCATAGCGTGTATTAGCGTTTTTTAAGTCATACTTATAAGCACTGCTGTAACTCCTAAATTTCTGATTTTTCTGCAGTTTTTGTTAAATGAGAAATTCACTCAGGATAAACTAAAAACAAAACAAAAATTCTATTAAAAATACATAGATAAATTGCTTTGATAAAAGAAATTTTTACGTTTTGATAAAAAGAATATTGTTTTTGCAGTGTGTGATAAAAGGAATATTTTTTTACAGCTATTGATAAAAGAAATATTTTTTTAAATCTTTTTGTTATAAAAGTAATATTTTTACGGTCTTTGATAAAAGGAATATTTTTTTATCATTTTTGGTTAAAAGGAATATTTTTTTTACAATCTTTGATAAAAAGAATTTTTTTTTTTCAGTTTTCGATAAAGGAATATTTTTATGGGTTTGATAAAAGGATTATTGTTTTTACACTTTGTGATAAAAGGAATATTTTTTACAGTTATTGATAAAATAACTATTTTTTTAAATTCTTTTTGATTCAAAGTAATATTTTTTACGGTTTTAGATAAAAGGAATATTTGTTTATCCTTTTTGGTTAAAAGTAATATTTTTTATACAATCTTTGATAAAAAGAATTAAATTTTTTTTACAGTTTTCGATTAAGGGGATACTTTTGCAGTTTTCGATAAAAGAATATTTTTACAGTTCATGATAAAAGGAATATTTTTGACAGTTTTCGATATAAGGAATATTTTTCACAGTACAATGAATGTTTGCTTTCCAGCAGCATAATTGAGTTTTTCTCTTTAAAGCAATAGAGGATGGAGGAGAATCTTCCAACTTAATCGCAGTTATTTGTTGCATGCAAATAACTTTTTATCTTTCGATCATTTGACTGCTTTGACGCTCTTATTTTTTGTAAAATGTCTTTAAACGAATAAATAAAATTTACCTGCTTTATTATATTTTTCTATTTTTATATTTGCTTTTTCTGTAAATTCAAATTAACAACGACATTGGCAAGGAAATAATACTTTGGAAAATCGTGAAATATTTTTAAAGAATCATGCACAGGTTTCGAAAATTTCTGTAGTTTTAAAACTGAACCAGAGTTTTGTACATAAATTGTAAAGCATTATCTTTACATAATAAAGATTTAGGCAAAATTTCTAGTTGTGTTGATAGTGTACAAAATAAGATATTTTAATTATTCTGCAAAAGGTTATAATAATCGTAGTAAATAAGTTTCAGAGGATTTTCCTTTTCACCAATATACATAAAATTAGAGTAAATAAATATTTAATCAATGCCACGCCGAATTAATGTTTTATTTCAAATAACAGGGTGTCCTACTGAATATTATATTGGTTACATAGCTGGGAAATCTTAATAAAATTTGTGTTGCCTCATGTAATTAAATTATTGCAAAAAAACAAATTATTTTAACTATGTACCTATGTAACTATGTATAAATGTATGTATGCATGTAAAATGTATAAATAAACTAATGTAGAACTTTTGAAATTTGAAAAAAAAAAACGTTGCTTATAAGAGAATTTGCAAATTTTAGACATTTAAGCACATATATTTCTTCTACATTTAAATATCTTTCTTGATGTTCTTTTAAATTTTTTTAAAAATTATTTTTCATTAGAGCGTTTTTGTTCTGATACGATGAAAATAATCATGACTGTTATTATAATTACAATTATTTTTTATATATTCAAAATGAAGATACTTCAGCATTGTTGATAGTTTGTTGATAGTAGGTAAATATAAGTTTTAAAAGAAAGAGCTCGCGAATAATGCTATGTCTGTTATGTTATGTTTTTCATTACTATTACGAGATATGATAACAGACATATGACTTTTCAGAAAACTAATTATCGTAAAAATACTATTTGATTCAAGTGTAAAAGTGCCTAACATCTTCAAGAAATCATATGTTTCAAGCGAGTATCAAATGATTTCTAGTTATGCCCATAAACTATAAATAAAACAAAGATAAATAAACAAAACAAAAAAAAGATAATGATCAAAGAACATAAAAATATATAAAAGTAAATTGGTATTTTTTTTTAATGACTAAAAATTTCAAAGTTCAAGCGCTCAGAATTTCGCCCTTCATCGAAAGCTTCGCCGAAATCAATCGAAAATCGATAAATTCAGCTGATCACTACTGCCTCAATTAATCTATGCCAAGCAGAATGCGTAATTCTAACTCTTAACTATTTACAGTGGTTAGTTTCTTAGTTAAAAGAAGTATTTTAATTGGTAGTAATCATCTGATTCCTGGTTTTGTTCCGAGAGCCATTTTTTCATGAAGACCGTATTTAAATTCATTTTACAACACCGAACATGTTCCTTCGTTAATTAAGAATTCGACCGATTTGATCGTGCGTTCAACGAACTTTTTACAAGTTGCTATTCTTGATTTATTCTTTTGTTATCTTTTTTTTTGATAAAAGAAAACATGTCAATAAAATGTGTGAACGTGTAAGAGCTGGAATGATTCTTTGACAATGTTTATTAATATTTAATACTTGCTACTGTATTCAAGTAGAGTTTCAATTTTGTATTCTCAGGTGTTAAATTATTTATGTTGAAAATTATCAATAATTTCGTTGTCAAATTTTGAGGCAATATATTGATAAACCTCATCTTTTAATGCAGGATTTTGTGTTATTGGCAATAATTATTAAAATGTATCTGTTTGAAAACAATAGTAAGGAGCAGTTTGTTGTTAAAATGCATTGTTTGGAAAACATTCTGGCTTATTATTTTTACCGTTAAACCGTCAACTCTTTACTCTTATCTTCGTTAAAGAACTTCTAGTAAACATTGACATTATTTTTTCAAATTTTGACACAATTTTGTGCTTTTGAAACATAGCATATTGCTTGGTTTTAAATTCCCCGCTAAAATTTTTAAAAATTCGCCGCAAATAAAGAATTATATACTAACGGTTTAAATTTATTTTTAAGATAAAAATTTAAAGAATGTATAATTTTTAAACAACGGATTCTGGTAAAGTAAGTTACACTGCATCTCTATGACTGTGCACTGTATGGAGTTAAGTTTCATCGGCAAAATAGTTAACTATGCTAATCACCAATTTAAATTAACAAACATAAAAAAATTCATAAAAACGTGTCTCTGAAATTTGTACCGAATAGAATTTTTAAAATTTTAAAGTTCATCAAATTATCAAATAATTAATCTTTAAAAAAGTGCTTAAAACTTACTCTACCTTTGAATTTTCAGTTTTAAATTTTTTATCACAAAAATCGGGGAAAGTTATTTTTTAATAAGAGTATGATAAAAAAAACAAAAAAACAATGTGTTTCAAAAATTTTACCGTTGCCCATTTTGAAATCTCTGTTTTAAATTCAAATTTGTTTAAACTTTAAAAAAAAAATGAAAATTCACGAAAATTACTTTAGAATAAGTTTGCTTCTTTTGAAGTGTTATATTATATACACTTTTCCAAAATGTAAAAAAAAAAAAAGTGTCAATAGATGTTTTTTCTAAGATGTTAAAATTTTTTCAAAAAACGAATAAAAATTTTGCCTTTGTATGCAACCAGTGATATTATTCCTTAAATGAATTATTTTATGCATATTTGAACCTGGGCCCCACCCTCTGGTCGCTGTGCTCGCCAACCCCGAAACTGTTGTTGCCGTTACCCTTCAGATTGCTTCGCTCTGAATTATATATTTCAGGAATTATAATTCAATATTCGCTAATGGAAATTCATATATTTTAGGGTAGCTTTGACTGCAGTTAAATAATCTTTTAGAAATGGAGTCTTTAATATGTGCAATATATTCTGTTAAACCTTTGTTTTATATACACTTATATTCAATTTATAAACATTAAGATTTCGTTTATATAATTTCCAATGCTACTTGAAAAATACATTTAAAACAAATAATTCAAAGAATTTAAATTCATCGTTTTCATAATTCTAAAATTCATTGTTTGAAGAATCAACAAATTTAAGTCCTTCATTGTAAAGTAACTTATTAAAAATATATATGTAACTTCATTATAAAGTATAAACTCATAAAATGTATAAAAACCAAAGATCATAACTTAAAAAGCATCATTAAAACTTAATAACAGCTCTAAATTATTTGCCTAAATTATAATATATGTTTCTTACTTAAATTAATAAGCATAATAAAAATTAGACGCTAAAAATTCGATTTCGTCAAATTCTATATTTGGCTAATAAAATTACATTCTTAAAAATGATGTAAAAATTCTTTTACCTTACAATTCAAAGTTTTTTGACCATAAGAAATAATTTTAATACATTAAATGAAAAATATTAAATTTTATTTAATTAATTAAATAAATAAATAAAGAAATTTGTATGGAATTATCTTTTGATTTACTAATTTTTTAACTGTGTGGAATTTTTTTTTCCATTTGCTTAAAAAGCTCTCGAAATATGGCGATATGCGCCAAAATAAAATTAACTTTGGAGTGTGTAAACTTTCGATCGCTCTCCTTACCAAACTATTGGGACCATATTTCTCAGATTGCGACAATCCCTATACTTTGGGGGTTAAGAATTTGTAATACGTTAAAAAGAAACGGTATCTTTATTCATAGAAAGTACGTTTTTGTGTCTGATGAATGTAAAATATCGTCTGCTTAAACTAAATAGTATATTTGAGGTCACCCTCTCGAACCCTTAAGATTGAGTCTTAGTCAAAATCCAATCATTAGATCAAAAGTTATTTAAGAAGTTTCGTTAAGTTTTTTGCTCAGAAAGAACTAAGTTGAAAGTAGCCCACTATTCAAATACGGCCATCATTTTTTCTTGAATGGCAAAGTTGAATTGATAATTTATTGCTAAGTATCCTAGTTAACTTTGAAGTTAACTTTGAGTTAACTTTGAAAGCAATAAACTGTTCTTACAACAATAAATTAATTGTACCCAAAAATGAAAAAAAAAATTGAAAATATTTTTTATGTATTACTTTGTGTATGTTGTGTTAAAAATTATTTTTACGTTTTTTTAATGCTATATATACGCTGAAATAGATATTTTGTAAATCCTCGTAATAAAATTATAACGGTTTAAACAAATTATAAATAAACAGTTATTTTTTCTCACTTAAACGTAGCTTCAAATACTAAGTAACAGAAATAGGTCAAAATTTTTTTCTTTATATATTTCGCAGTAGAATCAATCTTGCTCATGATGAACAAACTTCATCTTTTGTTGACAGTTCTTTTCAATGACGATAAAAATATTCATTCCTAACTCCGTATGTTTAATTCAATTGAAAGCATTGCTTATCTATTAAGTTTTAACAATTGGCAATGTAATTAAAAAAAAAAAAATTAAAATAACTCAAACTTTCATTTTAAAAATACCTAATCTCAATCGAAGTTCTTGTTATGTTTTCTTCTTTTATATATGCTTATCGGTATATAACAGCAACGCCTTTAGATAAGTTTCTTTTCGGAATGAAACCTGTAGCAAACGATAAAAACAAAATGAATTGAAACAAATCAGCTGCAAGGAGTCCAATGAAGAGAAGGGAGAAAAAAACTTAAAAAACGAAAGAAAAAAAAATTAAATAAAAATAAAGAGGGCTGTCGACAGATTAAAGCTCTCAAACTTTTCCTTTTGTATTTTCTTTTCTTTTAACTCTTTACGCCAACAATTTGATTGAGTTTCTGCGACGGCTCACATATCGGAGCGGGGAAGGCTGAACTGGACTTGTGTGCTTCTTGATGGGCTTTGGTCAATGCCCTTTTGAAAAAGGGAAGCTTCTAGGGGTGGTCCACCCCTTTCGCTGTTTTTTTTTTAAAACTCTTTTTTGTTTTTTTATTCGATAACTTGCTTTCAAGACGCTGGTAATCGGTGTCATTATGGTATCTGTTTCTAGCGTAGAAAGAGATATTAAAGTGCAGATGATTCCTTATAAATGACAGTTTGTCTCGCTAGATAATAAATATTGATTTAACGCCGCTAGACTTTTTTTGGAAAAAAAAAAATAGAAATAGAAATAAATTAGAGAGCTTTACTCGAAGCTACATCAAATTTCTTTGAGGATAATAATCTAAAGAAGCTTGATTTTTTTTAAAGCTTTTATTTGATAATATTAAAAATTCGATAAAATATTTTACCTTTTCATTAAAAAAAAATTATTTTTATATTTTATTTAACTTGCAAAATTTTAAAATAGAACTGTTTTTAACTCGGATAGTTTTTGTTTGAAAAAGAGAAATCTTAAGTTAGAATTTGATCTTGTGAAAACTTTTCCAGAAACTATTAGTTTTCATTTCTTTTTTTGTGCAAAACACAAGTGCTTATCAAGACATTTATGCTTTGAAAAAAAAGGGGAAAAAATAAAATAGAAAGAGCAGAAATTAGAAAGAGAATGAAATAGAAAAAGGAATAAAATAAAAAAAGAATAAGATAGAAAAAGAATAAAATAGAAAAAGAACAAAATAGAATAAGAAAATCAAAAAGAATAAAATGAAAATAGAACAAAGAAAAAAGAAAAAAGATGAAGAGAATAAATTAGAAAAAAAAAAAAAACGAAATAAAAAGAGAATAAAATGGAAAAAGAATAAAATAAGATAAAAAGAATAAAATATAAAGAAAATAAAACAGATACAGTATAAAAAATAGAAAAGAAATAAGATGAAGAAAAAGATTTTAATTAAAATGAATGCAATAGAAAAAGAATAGAATGAAAAAGAATAAAATAGAAAAATAATAGCATCTTTTGTGCAAAAGATTTTTAAAATGATGAATTTTGTTGTATATACGTATAATTTCATTACAATTTTTTGTTTCTATACAGTTTTGCCAAACACGCTTCGATTTTATATTTAGAGTAATTACTATTATTTATGTGTAAGAGATAGTTTACTTATAAAAAATTTTATTATGTAAAATAACAAAATGCTGTTTCAAAAATTATAAATAATGTGTTTAATAACAAAAATTAACTTACTTATTTCTTATTTAATAGTAATTAGCTATTTCCCGTCATTGCTATTGAGTTAAAAAGTCAAATAGCAAAAAATTAAGTATTTTTTTCTTCTTTTTAATATTAATCAATTGTTTCTTAATATCATTTAACTCAATATTAAAAAGATGAATAAAATTTTTTTTTTGGAGAAATTATATTATCTTCACATGACAAAAAGTAAGTTTAGAAGTGAAAATAATTTAATATTAATAAACTATTTCTTGTTTTTTTTTATTGGTTCGTAATCTTTATTAAAAAAAGCATAAGAACTCAAGAATATCTTTTTTAATTTGTATATTCGTTATTTGATGCTTAAAACATTTTAGTAGAACGAGAACTTAATAGAACTTTTTAATGAAAAAATGGTTGATATGTATGGTATCTTTATTTCAAATTAAATTAACTTTCTAATGTCCATAATCACCACTTTTCATAAAATTTAGTTAAAACATTAAAAAAAAATATATTCTAAATGATTGATTTTCTTCAAAATTGATATTTTAACTTTATAAATCCGCCCCCCTACACGATTAATGAAAATTAACTTTTTCGTGAACACCCAACACTTGAGACTGACTTCATCCACTTTTTCCGATTACGTGTTTTTATGACCTGAAAAAAATCAATTTCGCTTGCACGTGTTTCTGTTATTCTTTGAGAAAGATGCATTAAGAGAGTCATGATCGTTCTTGTACTTCACCGCCTACTTGCACGATCATTTCACGATTTGCTGCCATTTCGGGTTTTATGGGTTTTGCGAACTAATGCGTTTTGAAGTTCATTTCAGGAAGTGGTTTCTTTTGGATGTAAAAACAATGCTTATGTAAACTTCAGTAGGAAATATTCAGTACATGTCCAAATATTTCCCTCTGTTTGCATATCATTGCACGCTTTTATTTGTTTATGTTTATTTCTTAGCAGGTCTAAAGAAACAAAATGTGGTTTTGAGGCTGCTCATACTGTATCTTAATAGATTATTCTTAACTACATGATCTTCTCAGAGTATTAATCATTTTCAAGTAAATGCATGATCTTCGACCGGGAATTGCTCGAATGATCTTTTCTCCATTTATTATGTCTTCAAATTATTATTATTATTTGCGTCAAGTATAGTTTAAAGCATATTTTAATGTCGTTATTCCGTTTGCAATTCACTTTGCGCATCGTTATGCTCTGTTATCTTGATTCAAGTTGTTGTCGAACGCTTCTCTTATTAGTTTGACCCAATTTTGAGTTGCATCTTTCTTTTGTGTCCTTATATTCAATCTCTTACTTTTATTTTTACTTCTACGATATTAATTGGCATCATTTTCAGAAAATTTTCCATTTTTTTAGCTATCTCCTTTAATACATCATAAATACTTTAATGGTTCTAAGTTGTATGTTGTTTTCATAAACATAAATGCATCCACGTATTTATTGTGTTTTTTATGCATCTTTAACTAATAATTTGTGTAGTTCTATTTTTTTTTATATTTGAATAAAATATTAATATGTTGTATGCCAGTATTGGTATACAAAATGATATCAATATTTTACTTTTCAAAAACAATTTAATTTTTTTCCTTCATATTCATGTTCTTCAACTTAATATCACTGCATCAAAAAGAGTTTTTAGCACTACTGATTTTATACTCAGAGAAGTTTATGACTTATACGTTTGACTGACTTATAAGTTTTTTTTTCACATTCGTAACTACACTATAAAAATCTGTTAAATATACGGAAAAAAAAAACTGTCAGTTGGTGTGCTAGTTCAAAACCGTTTACCTCATAGAAAAATACATTATTTAAAAACAGAAGCCTGTTTTTTAGCAAATAAATACCGTTATTTTAACAAATTCCATTAGTTTGACTACAAACTCTGTTATTTTGACAAAAAATCTATTAATAACTAGGTCTGCATCGTGGTTGGTGCGAACGGAGAGCTGCATTCGTACGACCAGTTGACGCTGTGATTCGAACCAGGGTCACTTCATTGGGAGGCTAGCTCTCTGTCCTCTGAGCTACAGCAGTTCTAGTGTCTCAGCACGAAGAAAAATCTTAAGTTGTTTTTATCTTAAAAGTTTTACTTAGGGAAATGATGTTGAAGTCTAAAAATGTTTAAAACTATAGTGGTATAAAAATGTTTGACAACTTGACTTACCAAAAAATTATATATAAAGAAATACAATAAACAAATAGAGTATCAGTATGACAATAAAATTTAATATGTTAAAAACCATAAAATAATTTCAGAAAAATAAGAGCAAGTGTAGAAAATAATTATTAAATGATTTAGAAAAAAGGTAGAGTTATCGTCTAGTAAGCCACATAGCTGGCCAAAAACTTAAATTTGAGTTTTAATCAGTTTATGATTAAGATAAAAAAATAGAGAAAAACCTTTTTATTAAGAAAACACCTTTAAACCTCCAAATACATAGAAAAAGTATGTAAAATGTCCTGGCATTTTTCACAGTGCGCGGATGACGGACAAAAACAGAAAGAATCTGTATTTTTCTTTAACAGTTTTTTCTGTGAAAATGATTATCTTCAGTATAATTTACAGTTATTTTTTTGTACAGTAGGTTCTAGACGCACTAGGCTTTTGTAACATTAAACTTCACAGCAAATATAGCATTAAAAATAAATATAGTTGTTTTCAATCTAATAATAGAATTGAGTAAACGAATTATTTGTAATAATTGTAATTATTACAAATAATTAAATGGTTTCAAGAACAAAATCTTGTGTTGAGATTTTTCAAAGACAATAAAGTTGTTTCACTTTCAGTGTTTTTGAAATCCGTTACATTCAGACCTTATTACTTCAGTTCAATAAAGAAAACAAAAATATTGTCGTAGTATATCATAAAATAAAAATTTTCACTTCATTGTTTTTGGAATCCATTACATTTATATCTTTATTCAATAAAATAAACCATAGTATATCATAAAACACCTCTTCACTTCATTGCTTTTTAATCCATTTAACTTCGATCTTTATAGCTCAGTTCAGTAAAGGAAACCCCAGTATATCATAAAACAGCACTTTTCACTTCATTGCTTTTGAAATCCATTGCATTTAGATCTTTATAGTTCAGTACAATGAAGGAAACAAAGATATTGTCGCAGCTTATCATAAAACGGCACTTTTCACTTCATTGCTTTTGAAATCCCTTGCATTTAGATCTTTATAGTTCAATTCAATGAAGGAAACAAAGATATTGTCGCAGCTTATCATAAAACGGCACTTTTCACTTCATTGCTTTTGAAATCCCTTGCATTTAGATCTTTATAGTTCAGTTCAATGAAGGAAACAAAGTTATTGTCGCAGCTTATCATAAAACGGCACTTTTCACTTCATTGCTTTTGAAATCCCTTGCATTTAGATCTTTATAGTTCAGTTCAATGAAGGAAACAAAGATATTGTCGCAGCTTATCATAAAACGGCACTTTTCACTTCATTGCTTTTGAAATCCATTGCATTTAGATCTTTATAGTTCAGTTCAATGAAGGAAACAAAGTTATTGTCGCAGCTTATCATAAAACAGCACTTTTCACTTCATTGCTTTTGAAATCCCTTGCATTTAGATCTTTATAGTTCAGTTCAATGAAGGAAACAAAGATATTGTCGCAGCTTATCATAAAACGGCACTTTTCACTTCATTGCTTTTGAAATCCCTTGCATTTAGATCTTTATAGTTCAGTACAATGAAGGAAACAAAGATATTGTCGCAGCTTATCATAAAACGGCACTTTTCACTTCATTGCTTTTGAAATCCCTTGCATTTAGATCTTTATAGTTCAGTACAATGAAGGAAACAAAGATATTGTCGCAGCTTATCATAAAACGGCACTTTTCACTTCATTGCTTTTGAAATCCCTTGCATTTAGATCTTTATAGTTCAGTACAATGAAGGAAACAAAGATATTGTCGCAGCTTATCATAAAACGGCACTTTTCACTTCATTGCTTTTGAAATCCCTTGCATTTAGATCTTTATAGTTCAGTTCAATGAAGGAAACAAAGATATTGTCGCAGCTTATCATAAAACGGCACTTTTCACTTCATTGCTTTTGAAATCCCTTGCATTTAGATCTTTATAGTTCAGTTCAATGAAGGAAACAAAGATATTGTCGCAGCTTATCATAAAACGGCACTTTTCACTTCATTGCTTTTGAAATCCCTTGCATTTAGATCTTTATAGTTCAGTTCAATGAAGGAAACAAAGATATTGTCGCAGTTTATCATAAAACGGCACTTTTCACTTCATTGCTTTTGAAATCCCTTGCATTTAGATCTTTATAGTTCAGTACAATGAAGGAAACAAAGATATTGTCGCAGCTTATCATAAAACGGCACTTTTCACTTCATTGCTTTTGAAATCCCTTGCATTTAGATCTTTATAGTTCAGTACAATGAAGGAAACAAAGATATTGTCGCAGCTTATCATAAAACGGCACTTTTCACTTCATTGCTTTTGAAATCCCTTGCATTTAGATCTTTATAGTTCAGTTCAATGAAGGAAACAAAGATATTGTCGCAGATTATCATAAAACGGCACTTTTCACTTCATTGCTTTTGAAATCCCTTGCATTTAGATCTTTATAGTTCAGTACAATGAAGGAATCAAAGATATTGTCGCAGCTTATCATAAAACGGCACTTTTCACTTCATTGCTTTTGAAATCCCTTGCATTTAGATCTTTATAGTTCAGTTCAATGAAGGAAACAAAGATATTGTCGCAGCTTATCATAAAACGGCACTTTTCACTTCATTGCTTTTGAAATCCCTTGCATTTAGATCTTTATAGTTCAGTTCAATGAAGGAAACAAAGATATTGTCGCAGCTTATCATAAAACGGCACTTTTCACTTCATTGCTTTTGAAATCCCTTGCATTTAGATCTTTATAGTTCAGTTCAATGAAGGAAACAAAGATATTGTCGCAGCTTATCATAAAACGGCACTTTTCACTTCATTGCTTTTGAAATCCCTTGCATTTAGATCTTTATAGTTCAGTTCAATGAAGGAAACAAAGATATTGCCGCAGTTTATCATAAAACAGCACTTTTCACTTCATTGCTTTTGAAATCCATTACATTTAGACCTTTATAGATCAGTTCAATATTATTAACCAAAGATATTGTCGCAGTATATCATTTAATGACATCATTAAGTGCGGCCATTCGGTCGCTTTGATCATACCCTCGAGGCCTGTTGCGCAAAAACCTCATCAAAATATCCCCACGAAATTTTCCTATTACTCCTCCTATTGCCACTTATTTTGTGAACAAGGAAAAAAAAACAATAAAAAACAAAAACGTAAGCAAATCTTCAATGAAAACCATTGCGTGTGGAAAAAATGTTACGGGTAAAAAAATTCCCCAATTAAACTACAAGATTATTGCAAAATTGCCTCCGTACACCAATAATCATTATTTTTGATAAAGATTAGAGTGATTTGGTTTCAGTCTTCCACTCGAGCTAGAAAAAAGTCGTTACAACGGTCGACATCGGTATTAAGTAAGCAGATGAATAATTAAAAACAACTCATTTTTTTCCTCAAAGAACATGACAATTTTTTTCAAGCTTACTACGCATTATATATTATAGTAATTATGGATGAGTACTTAATCCTTTGCGACCATATTATTGGCCAAAATTGATATTCTAATCTTTTTCTACTTCGAAGAAACCGATATAGATATGATTTATTAATATTCAAATCAGTTATCGCTTGGTGGAATTCTATGACTTTTTGCCGATAGCATTCACTATCTCGTAGAAAGATCTAAAGCAATATATTAGGGAAATTCCAACAAATTTGTTATTAATATGTCAACTGTGATATAAAATATAGTTGAAGATTTACTGTCTTTTTTTTTAATACAGATATGTGAATAAATTTTTTTGAAAACTTATTTGAACTATAAAAAAACAATTAAATAAAACTTTAAGAAAATCTTAAATAAATTCGTTTTTTGCAATTCGTTTGGGAAGATGCTAGGAGTAAAAAAATTACCAATTAAACTACGAGATTATTGTAAAATTGCGTCAGTATACCAGTGTACTTTTTTAGCTAGAAAAATGTTGTTGCGACGGTAGACAGTGGTATTAAGTAAGCAGATGAATAATAAAAAAACAACTTTCCTTCTCTAAGAACATGACAGTATTCTTTCAGCTTATTAAACATTATATACATTATGGTTATTATCGATGAATACTTAATCTTTTGAGACCATTTTGTAGGACAAAATTAATTTTCTTATCTATTTCTACTTATAGAGGTAATCAATATAGATATGATACAATAATATTCAAATCAATTATCTCTTCGAATATATCTATAATTTTTTTCCCTCATAGTGTTAAATATCCTGTGATGAGATCTAAAGAAACATAGTAAGGAAATTCCTGCAAATTTGTTAAATAGAATTTCCACTGTGATATAACTTGGGTGAAGAATTCATATAAGTTTTTAATACAAAAGTGTGAATTAATTTTATTGAAAACGTACATTTTGAACTGGAGAGAACAATAGAAACCCTTACAGTAAGCAAATCTCAATAACCCTCTGACTCAGATGGGAAATTGATATCCATTTCATAAATATTTTTTTCTGGCTGTTTGTTTACAAGCAAAATTATATTTTGTTATTTTTACTTTATTTTGTTATAAAAAACAGTTTCATAGTTGCTAAAAAAATTCCCTAGATTATCAGAATCCTGTTGGTATTGAAATATAAAATCCGAAGAAAAACAGTTTTTAAGCCATTAACGTGAAAAAAGTGTTAGGGATAAAAAAAAAACTCCAATTAAGTTACGAAATTATAGCAAAATATACTCTGTACCCCTATATTCATTATTTTGAGGAAGGTTAGAATAGTTTAGTTTTAATTTTTTGATCGAGCTAGGAAAAAGTTTTAAAACGGTGGTCATTGGTATGAGGTAAGCCTATGAATAATTAAAAACACCTCTTATTCCCTCCACAACAAAAATTTTCTCACCCTTCTTACGATTAAATTACGTATTATGTATGGTCATTATGAAGACGCACTCAATCCTTTGCTACAATATTATCAAACAAAATTGATACTCTAATTTTTTGCTGCTAAGAAGAAATCGATATAGTAATATTCAAATCAGTTGCCTTTTTGACTAAACACTATGTATTTTAATAATTGCGTTGAATACCGCGTCGAATGCTATATCTATACATGATAATAAACGCGGCTGTGTGTGTGTCTGTAATCACAATATATCGCCCCAGAAGTCTCGCCCAGACACGAAACTCGGCACATAATTGTGTTTTGACATAATGAAGAAGTATTTTTTCTTTCTTTTTCAAAAATTTGGATTAGTTTTTTAGTTATCAGTCATTTTGTAAGAAAATCTATGCTTTTTCGTCTTCAAAGAGCCATATTCAAAAATGCATATACTTTTCTCCACTCTTATAAATGTATGCTAATGCGAACCTTACAATTGAAATATTAATTTTCGACAACTTAAACCAATAATATTCGAAGTAATTAATAATTTAATTGTAAGGTTCGCATTAGTTTACTTTTATCAAAGTGGAGAGAAGTTGAACTCTTGTATTAAAATGTGGCAACATATTCGATACGTAAATAGAACGCTTCGCTTTGATATATTTGTCGCTGTTCATAATTGTTATAATAAGTTTTTCTTCTTCTTTCCACGCTCTATTTTTTTTCTTAAGCGAAGACGATAATTTTTGTAGCGATATAGAAATAGAAATTGATACCATAAAAAATTATATAGAAATAGAAATTGATACCATAAAAATTTATACCGTTTTCGTGTTCTTTTCATGTATTTAGCATTTTTTTCTTAAGCGTTGTAGCTATATAATATATAAAATAGGAATTAAATTGTTTTTGAAGGAACGATCATACTTACCTTGGATCTCTTTGGTTTTTCTATTCTTTATTTTAACAGTTTTTATTAAATGTAATTAGTTATTTTCAGAAAGTTTCAGTTTGCAGGTAAGCACTTAGAATTTAATATTGAAGTTTCATGATTTGCTTTCATAGTAATTGTTGTTCTAAAGTATTTATTGACTTCTTAAAATTCCGATTACTGACATGGCAGAACCGCCTTCCAAAAAACTTTGTATTTTGTCAAAGAAAAAGATATTAAGAGATTCTCAAAGAAGAAGGGCCCAAGAAACGTCTGTGGAACGTCAAAGAAGGATCGAACATGATCGAATTTCGACAAGCAATTCTAGTGCCCAAGAAGTATCAGAGAAACGTCAAAGAAGATTAGAAGAGGATCGTGTCTCAACTAGCAGTGCTAGGGCCTGAGAAACACCTGAGTAACGTCAAAGAAGATTGGAAGAGGATCGTGTCTCAACTAGCAGTGTTAGGGCCCGAGAAACACCTGAGGAACGTCAAAGAAGATTGGAAGAGGATCGTGTCTCTACTAGCAGTGCTAGGGCCCAAGAAACATCTGAAGAACGCGGAAGAAGAATTGTCCACTAATCTTCAGATTTCCTGCTATGTTTTAAGAAACTTTATTTGTGAAAACCTTTAGCGTGGCGGACAGCTGGCCGCCTTAAGCGGCTAGTAATAAGTAAATTTATCTGAATATTAATTTTATAGTAAGTTGCGATAAATTATCTGCTTGAAGAGCAAATACAATTTAATTTTTATTCAGAAGCATAATTATTTTTTTTTAGATAAAATTCATGAAATTAATGTAGATTAGAAAAACCTCGAAAATTTAATGAAATATTTAATCTCAAATTTGAATAATAAATTCATTATATTCGTATGTCGATATCCTCGTATTTTCATGAACTTTATTGCACGATATTGATTCAATTTGAAAGCAAAAAATGAATAAATAAGAATAAAAAAAAAATTAATTAAAGCAATAAGCAAAAAAAAAAAAAAATTATAAATTAATATATAAGAAATAAAGATAATTGTAAAAGAAACAAACATTTTTATAGTTTATTTAATTCTTACAATATGAGAAAAAAAGTGGTCAAAACTACCGTGTTTCTGGTTCTATGGGAACACCAAAAAGCTGGGTACATTTTAACCGAAGAGCTGTAAGATTTTGGAAAAATTAACAATAAAATATAGTTTTATAATATAATGTGATAAAGTCCGGTAATTGTGGTAAAATTTAGTAATTTTATCACGATACCTTGGAGTTTGGCATAGAAACCATTTATTCGGTAAAATTTTCTTTCAGTTTTATAATTTTAACTAAAAGTGAGGCTATAAGAACTATACTTTTTAAAATCAGAATTTCCGATATGAACGGAAAAATTACAAAACAATTGGTTTAAATACCGTTTTTTTTAAATCTTGTGCAGTGCGGTAATTTTACCAGAATTTTTTCCTCCGTGTAATATATTTAATAATACCGTTTTTTTACTCATTCAAAAACTAATATATTTTAAATTAAAAACATTTTCATAAACCAGTTTTAATTTATTTTAAAATATTTTATCTGCTTAAATTTGTACATTTCAAAACAACTTTGCAAAAACGAACTTATTCAGTTGTAGAAACAGTTTATAAAAATTCATAAAAACTATAGAAAATAAAATTAACTTTAAACAAGACGTGCAGAGTATACTAATTTATTGAAATTTGCAAATTTTATCGATTAATAATATTTATTAACAAATGAGAGCTAATTTGCTGGGCCATGATAATTTGTTAATTGATTTGCTAATGAAATTCAAGAAAGATTTTTCCATTTTTTATCCTCTATTTTAACACGATGGAAAAAAGTAAAGGCCAGCACAATGGTTCAACTAAGTCAGAAACGTCTCATAGAAAACTTTTTAATTACTCACACACAATTAACAAAATTCTCGCATACAATTAGCTCATTTTCTTCTCACGAATTAGTAATAATAAATCATCAACTGCAAAAGAGAAAATTTCATGGTGTATTTATAATCTTATAAAGAGAATTAGGTTATTGCTTCTATGTACAAGACACAATAAATACTTTCCGTCAACAATGATGAAAAATTACACCTCTGGCCCCACAGTTCAAATCGTAACGTAAATTTAATTACGTTTGCAGCATTACTGAAGTTTTTGTTTCCGCCGTTGCCGCGAGACTAATGAAAACGATATTTTCGATTTTCTTTTTTAAGTATCTCATTTAGTGGCAATTAATCTGCTGTTCCAAATGATGCTGTTATTCCGAGAGTTGTTTTATTCTTTTTGTTCTAGATATTTTGAAATTTTAACTCACGTGCTACTTTATAGCACACATTCTAATTTTTTTTATAGAAATTATTAATTAAAGTTGTTATTGAAATTACCCTTTGTAATATAATAAAGAGTGTTTAAAATATTGTTAAACAAAAATGATTTAAACAGCATTCTGAAACATTCTCACGTATATATTAACAAGAATCTTATGTAATTAATTAGTTGTTCCTAATCATGCTGTTGTTCTGAGAGTTTATTTAATTTTTTTGTTCTCGTTGTATTGAAATTTTATTATACATATTTTATGAATATTTTAATAATGAATATTTATTATGAAGTATAATAAGCGTACTTAGCACTGTTTTATAAAAATATATTTTATAATTAAAACCTTTTTTTCTTCATATAACGGCCATTTTTTGTTACTTAGCGAAAATGGGACAATACTCTGAAATATTCTCGTGTAATATATGACTCTTGTAATATTAATCTTATTTTTTAAATATTTCTTATAGTTGTTCTTTTGAATTGGCTATAATAAATGACATAACGTTGATTGGATTTTGCTTACAGCATTAGTCAAGGCTGGACAAAGCAGAAATTGAACCATTAAGTATCTGGCTATCATACATATATGTAGCTTTAAAGTAATTTATAAGTCAGCAAAGTCAGTAATTAAAGTCAGCAGCTTTTTTTGTTCATTATTAAAAAGAATTCCACTCGATTATATTCAATTACAATTTACTTTTCTCTTCTAGCACGGTTTTACTTTTCAAAAGTAAATTTATACGCCAGCTTATATATGTGTAGCCTTAATTTCATTTAAATCTTACAACTTTGCTCATTTTTTTATTTTTAAATGCAATTCATTTTGATTATTTGCAATAACAATTTACCATTCTCATATCGCACACTTTTTAAAATTCTTTATAATATGAATCTTAATTCTAAATATTATTAAAAACGAGCACCTTCGTTATTCGACATTTGCAGAAATAATTTCGCTTCAATAATTCCGATAATATTTCACTTTTCCCATAAAGCAACTTTTTTTTACGGCATTTTAATAGTATGATTGCTAATTCTGAACTTTTGTAGACATTCATAGGTCTGTAATCTTTTATTAATTCTGAAATTAAATATACTCTTTCAAGCATGTGCTATCTTAAAGTTATAAATCTCTCACACAATACTGAAAGAAAAAGTAAAAATATATAAATAGATATAAATATAATAAATAATGATACAAATATATATATAAATACTTTTTTTAATTTCCAATGCCCACCTGTATTAATATTTTGTGGATTCAGGCATTTGCAGGTCAGATTTGTATGCCACTCTTTCAGTGGCACTATATTAGGTTGGCCAACGTTGCTCTAACGACAGATAGAACAGAGAATGAAGCAATATCCATGCCTTGCCCGGGATTCGAACCTAGAACCTTCCTAATGCAAGGCTAGTTTCCTGACCCCTACACAGTCATGTTGGCTAAATATAGATATAAATATAGATATATTATAGATATATTGTAGATACTTAAACAGGATTTCATGAATATTTTTAAAAATTTTAAGATTCAGTAGGGTTTTCTTTAATTAGGTTTTAGTAGGTTTTTTATTTATTTTTTTCTTAAGAGCATTTTTTTTACGATAAAAAAACGTTGTTTTATAAAAACCTAATCTAATGTGCTAAAAAAAAAGGTTTTAACTTTTATTTCATGAAATTATATTTAAATCAATTCATTGGAAAATTAAATTACAATTTCATTTTAATAAAAGGCAAGTCTTTTATTGAAATGAATATAAACTCTAGTGAATTTTTTCATTCGTTGGATAAATTCCATATAATGGGCGGACGTACAGATGAAACTCATGTCAAAACTTCAATTTTTCGTTTGTTAATTTACTTAAAAATTAGCATATTTCTTCACTGTTATGGTGTTACCTTTTCTGCTTTATGTTACACTCATCTGTAACTCTTTTCTAATGCCCAACCCTAAATGCGCAGTGAGCTGAATTTGCTTCTTTGACTCGCCCAATAGATGAATAACAAAAGAATTATTTTCTTTTTCCGCTATTAGCGTATCATTAGTCACTAATTCTTCATGCTGACAAGAATACTTAAAAATGAAAGCAAGAGTTTATTCTATTCACTGTAAGATTCTTTAGTGTGTTGCTTACTTAAAAATTTGTAAATGGTTTTTACCTCCATTAAGAAAAATAAAATTGAGGTTATATTTTTAATGTTTTAGGTAATTTTTAAGTAATAAAATATTATGAAATAATATTGAATTGTGGAGAAATTAATAAAATTTACAACTCTATTTATAAAAGCCCTTCATTTGAATCGAATTACAAGTATTTATAATTTTATATATCTAGTTTTAGAAGAAATCAGGCAAAATATCGAGCACAATGTTAGATAAATGTAGCATAACTTAAACAAGAAATAAAATAACGATGTATTGTTTAATGTAATGTTAATGTGTTATTAAAGTATATTTAGACAAAAATGCAATTATCTTCATATGAAAGCGAAAATTTTCTTACAAGAAAGCATCCTAAAGTGTTATTGTCTATACTTACTGTATGTCTTAAACGGGTATTTTTACCTGCATTATTAGTTTATTACTACTTCATATTAACGAAACTTTTATTAAATAATATTGAATTGAATACTGTCATTTTTTATTTTTATTTTTAGTTTCAAAAATATAGATTAATTCCAGCCATTGTTAGAATTAGAAAGGCCTTGGCATAGTATTTTACGGGTCCTTTTAAATATTCTCTCTTTGTGGGAATTCTTGGAAAAGTTATAAATGGCTACGAATAGTTATTATACGGAAAGCTTCGAATTAGTCAGATTTTCACCAGAATTTTTAAATCATTTATATGATTTTTTTAATTTCTAATAACGAACATCTTACAACATATTTTCTGATAGCTTTATCAATCATATGATTAAATCATTTAAATCATTTATTTGGTTTTTTTCATTTCTTATAACGAACATCTTAAAACGTATTTTCTGATAGCTTTAATAAATTTATTTTCTAATATCGTTTTATTTTATGAATGGTATATCAACTGCTGGATCTTTAAAAGTAATGAATTTCGAGTTTAGGAACCCCGTTAAATGACCATGTGAAATAGCATAATTTTGATTTAATGAATAGAAATGTGGCGACTTTTTTCCTTCATCAGCTTAACCCAAACCCTAGGTAAATGATTCGATCGATATAATTAAATTAGGAAACAGATTTTCTGAAAACAAATTTTAGAAAATTTTATAATTTACAATTAGAAAACAACTTTTTATAATTATTATAAAAATTTCTTGATTAGATATCACTGGAGTTCTTGAAAAGCGGAGGCCGAATCAAATTCTTTAATTAGTTAATCACTGTCAAAAGTATCCTTATCTATTTTTAAAAGAATTTGCAATTTTAGACCGAGCAAACAATAAAAGGATATTGACTTCTGCTGCCAGAATTTTTATATTAATTTTTTTTGTATTTTTCAACACACTAATGTAATACCTGCAAGTGACGTGGTGTGGATATCTCAATCTTGATTGATTGTTGAAACACGGCATTTGTTTACGTTAGCAACTGTTCTTTCAATTCTATTTCGAGTAAGCATATTACTTCAAGTATCAATTCTCTTTAGTGACACATTCTATATTCTTACACAAAGATTCTTTAACAAAGATTTTTCACAATTATTTCAATTCTCCCACTTACTTAACACAAAGACAAATATAAAGACCTGTCGAACATAAACAAACTAATTATGCATCAAAGTTGTCAGGTGCACGAAACAAAAATATATCACGGTTGTAATAAAATTCATAAATAATAATTCTAAATTAAGTGAAAGATGAAATTATATTTCAACAAATTCGATGAGCGATACGGCTCTGTATTTAATTAACTTCACGTTAATTTTATGTTATAACCGTCGTTGACTAGCCGACAAAATTTTTTGGGGTTACGACTACTAATGTTTAACTTCGTAGCCTTGTAATTCAGAAAACAAGCCTTCGTAGCCTTGTAATTCAGCCCAATTCAGAAAACAAGGAAACTCATGGATCAAGTATTTGGAGAAATAAATTTGCCTTCGTGGAGAAATTTTTGACCACCATGAAAGCCTCGAAAACCACCCACGATTAGCCTCACGGCAGAGAGACTCTAACCCATGATCTGTCTACTACTAAGGATATTTTACGTTAGCACTATGGTCGGTACAAGTCGGATGCTGAGTTCGTATCGACCAGTCATCGCTGGGATTCGAACCCGGTTTACCTCATTGGAAGGCGAACGCTCTACCCCATGAGCCATCACAGCTCACTTCTCGTTAATTAACATTTCTAACACATGAGAAGAAACTTAGCTCAACTTTAACAGGCCGCTTTTCTTATAGACTGGTTTATAAACTATCAACTGGTGCTGACGTCATAGATCACATGTATGTGGGTATCCGCGATCTTCTTCTTCTCGAAGTGCAAGTACCCAATAACATTAAAATGGTCTTCAATAGAGCAGTGATCCTCTAGGATTCCAAGTCTGCTTTCCAATCTCTAGCAAATAATAGTACAACTGATAACTCTCGTATCTTCAACTATAGAAATATTCTGAGAGAACTGGCCAATATTGTTACTTATCAATGGATTATCTCTCATCGCACTCTGGGGAACAAAAAGACTGATGATTTTTTAGCTAATAAAGGAACGACAATCATTCCAAAGATCTTCAGACTTTTGTCTTTTCACTCGATTGATTACTAATTAAAAGATTTAGATTTAGATAAGTTTAGAAATTCTAAAATATGTGAGTTTATACGTGCTCTCGAAAACAAGAAATGGATTGCAGTCCTTGATATGGTCCCAGATCTTCCAAAATTTGCAGCAGTTGCAAGTTTTAGGCTTTCGCCTGCTTGCTTGTTTCGTTTTAAGTTCCCCCTTATGGTGTTTATGTGATTCTGAACAAGTTTTCAATGCACTGGAGAAGCACAAAGCACTGAACATTGTCAATGATCTGCCTCAAAAAAGTTGGTGAGCCGAAGAGCTAACGGAGTAACAGTTATGGCTTGGCATTTGTCAACCATAGCAATTCACTAATTATTTGATTATTTTCTTTAATTTTATTTTAACTCTTGCTGTAAACAATCCTTTTTTTTCTGTACATTTGTAGTTCCTTGTTATTTGTCTTTGAGGTTTTTTTTTTTATTGGGATAGCTTTTAACTTTGTTTCTATGATACACATGAATAAAAATTCGATTTGGAGGTTGATCACGCTTGGATTCGGCACTCAAGATACTTCTCTATACCTTTTCAGACGATAATTTCGTTTTTATTACTGCTTTAGGGTAGAAAATTTTAAGAAAAAAAAAACATTATATATTTTTTGTAGATATTGAGTTGCAAACACAATTTTTGTCACTTTCAGTATTTATAACTTCCACCATCAATCGATGGGTGTGTGTCTGATGATTTTCTGTATACAAAACTGTAAAGTAAATTTAACCGAATAAATGATTTTTATGCCATGCTTTAAAATATAATGATAAAATTACCAAATTTTATCACACATTATAAAACCATATTTTATGTTTAATTTTAGCTGAATCATTACCGATGTACTTCTGCAAAAATCACCGAGATTTTTGAGAGCAAGAAAAACAGTAAATTTTACCATATTCTCGTAGTTTTGACCACACTGTTTTTCTCTCTGATACACTTTCCACAACATATCACAATATCCACATCACTTTTGAATATATTCATTATGATCTATTAAAAAAAAAGAAACATTTATTGATGAACTTCCTTTATTTTACTTTTGCGACCATGAACTTAACAGTGATTGTAGATGTAATATATTCACTCGTGCAATCCTACGCATTGTTTAGAATGTTAATCTTCCTTGACTGTAAGGTAGGAATTATTCGTGCGGCAGAAGCAGACGACTTATTAGTAGCTGGTCTACCCCATTTCGCAGGTGTTGCCGAAATAACGCATACTTGTAGAGCAAAAAAAGAGGCGGGAAAAATTCGGACCGGGAAAGCCAACTTTAACGTCATCTTTTTTGGGTCATAAAACTTGAGTTGTAAAACAAATACCTTTAGGCAAAATATAATCGAGTGAGGCGCGTATTTAGAATCATATTGAGTCATTTAAAAGAAATAATTCGCCAATATGATGCCAACTAAATTTTTAAAATAATACATCTGATGAAGGTATTTGATAAAATCAGACAGTTTTTAGTCCAGTTTTAATTATAAAACGATGATTTTACATAAAAAGAAATTGGCATAGAACGGATTCTGTGCATTCTTATTGGTCAGAAAAATCATATTGTCGGTCCTTAATTAACAGAAAAGATAGCGATATCTTGAGTAACCATAGGCATTAAATTAGTAAAAGACATAAATATATTTTTCCTCGATTAAATGTTTACTTATCCTTTATTTAGCCGTATATTCCAGAAATATTTATTTATCACATTTTCTTAATAATATTCTATTTTATTTTTAAGTTTTCGATTATTCATTTTTATACCAAATTAGAAGGTCAAGACAAAGCAAAAAGCGGCGTTTTTTTTTTTAATAAAGCAATCGTATGGTATTACCAACATTTTATATGAAACACATTTCAAACGGAGCTGAGTTGCTTACCCTGAGAGTAAGTTAGTATAATGACCAGCTTTATGTAAAACTGTGTCGGGTCAACATATTATACTAAAATAATGAATACGAAATTGTAAATCATTGTGATGAATACTTTTTTTTTGTACAGTTAATTATCTCTTTGGCGAAAAACACTTAAGAAGCTTTTTATAGTGATCAATAAGGAATTAGGAGTTTTAAAAAATGTAGATGAAGTTGCAATGGTGACCGATCAAAATGATTGCGTTTTATCGTTTAATTGAATAATTTTTTTATTTAGTTGCAACATTCCATTTTTTGTAAAACAAAATAAACATGATTATGTTGCAATCTGGAGGAACGTATATATACGTAACGAGCACTAGTCAATTGATTTTCGAGATAAAATCTTCGTTTCTTACACTTCTTGGTGTTAAGTAGCCACCACCATTTTTGTTATTCAATTACAGTTAAAACTTATAATTACTGTAAGATATGATACACATAAGTGTCTGTAAAGTTATAAAGTAGGAAAATTATAAAGTAAAGAAAAGTATAAAGTAAAGTAAAGTATAAAGTAAAGTAAAGTATAAAGTAAAGTAAAGTATAAAGTAAAGTAAAGTATAAAGTAAAGTAAAGTATAAAGTAAAGTAAAGTATAAAGTAAAGTAAAGCATAAAGTAAAGTAAAGTATAAAGTAAAGTGAAGTATAAAGTTATAAAGTAAGTAAAGTAAAGTAAAGTATAGTATAAAGTTATAAAGTAAGTAAAGTATGAAGTAAAGTAAAGTATAGTATAAAGTTATAAAGTAAGTAAAGTATGAAGTAAAGTAAAGTATAGTATAAAGTTATAAAGTAAGAATCATCAACTTAGGATGCAGGTATACAATATTTATTAAAATAAAATTAGTTTGTTAGTCAAACATACGCACAGCACAGAGAGAATATTAAAATGAATTCGAACTAAGCTTAACAAAACCCAAATAAATAGTTAAATATTATCAAATTATTTATTACAATTGACAGATTTATGAAAATCTTATAAGAGCATAAATATCTTTATTATACAGCTAAAAGCAGGAATGCTTAATATAACAGTTTACATGAGTGGTTTGTCAAATCAATCAAACAAAAAGATTGAAATGACGTAGTAAATAGTCAATTATGATCTTGAAACCCCGTAGATACTAGGGTAAATAGCTAAGCCTAGTTAGGCTTCGATATCCGCCATCATAGATCACAAAATTTAAAAGATTTCATATCTTCAGAAATAATGTTGATACTTAAGTAAACTCACTCATTATGTGTAACTGGAGTCTTCCGTCATCGATTCACTTTTAACTTCTAACACAAATATAAGCACAATTTACTTTTATTTTCACATATTTACAGAGCATTATAAAATGACAACAACAGATCCACCAGCCTGTTGACAACCATGATTGGAGTAAAAAAATATCTGAGGTTGGCGTAAACTTTATCAATTATTGGTATCAAAATTTAATTGTACCCTTTGAAGTGTTTATTAACTTGAATTAAAGTAATCATTCACGTAATTTTTTGAGTTTTTCTAAGACAATATGAATAGGTACCGCAGTTTTAGAGTATGCGAATTTTTTCATAGTTACATTTCTGATTATTTAAATCCAGATTTAGAAATGTGGAACAAAAGAAATAAATTTATGTTTTAAGTTAATAAATATAATTTTTTATTTGAATTGTATCTAATCCTAACTAAATATTTTTAAATAATACTACAAATACTTTTGAAAATTGTATAAAAACTTAAGGAACAAGCTCGTTAGTTCTTCTGCTTATGTACTAGCTAACATGAAAGCTAAGTTATGTCACTTATGTTTCTCACTACACCACATTTTCTATTTCATTTCAGACGTGTTTCTTCTTGTATTTCTATTTTATATACATATTATATTTACCCATTATATCTATCCATTATATCTATCCATCATATATGTACATCCTATCCATACAATCTTTGGCTTTCATGTAAATATTTTTGTGCGTTTTATGGCGGAACAAATTTCATATATAGTTATGATAATGCAAAGGAGAGATAAAAATATTTTTTAATGAGTTATTACGAGCCAGAGTTTCTCAGATAATTTTGAGTTATAAAGTTCATTATAAAGTTATTTATAAAGTTGTTTTGATTCATAAACAGTTCTGAAAATCTATGTTAATTTTTAAAATTATGAAATATATTTTTTATTTTAGTGTAAGTGTTGAGATTTAAAAAAATCATACCTGTTTGTATTTATTTACATAATTACATAGTCATTAGATCAATTAAAATGTGTAGCTGAGCAAGTTGGAAAATGCTGAAATAATAATATGTCTATTCAGTTTATTCCCTTAAATTGCTGATACACAAAAACAATCACGCAAAATATTTTCTTAATAAAGGGGCTAACTTCTATGCTTTTTTATCGGTTAACGCTAAAGAGAAAACAAAGAAAATATCCATAGAAGATCAATGTAAGTCTTTTATCTTGTTTACGTCTCCTGCTCTCCTCCGATATGTTGACCCTTTAATTCCCCTAATGGATGATGTTTCCTGTGACAAGCTTAATGAAAAAACAAGCAATCGATTGAGATTTCGATGAAAGGATTAATCGATTAAATAACACTCTCAAAATTAAAACGATCCCAAACAGATTTCCCCAAAGTGGTGCAGAAGTTGATTAAATCGAAACTTTACTAAGAATTGTATTCGTTTGTAACATTCGAACAATTAATTATTTTCAAAGATTAAATTTAATTAACTTTTTAAGTTTAGAAAAAATAAATTTAGGAAAAACCTAAACAATTATTGTTGATTAAACAGCTGCTTAAGTACAGCTTATGAGCATCATGAAAAGAATCTTCAGAGTATTTTAAAACTAATTTAGTACTTTTGTTGATACCTCCGACTTCTGATTTGAAGGGATTCTATTAATGCTTAGAATTCTGTTGTAAGATGGTTTTAAAGATGTATTTTAAACTCACAGAAATTGTATTTTTGAACGTAATTTTTAAGTAAAAAAGAATTTAAAGTATTTTAAATTTTATTAAAAAAGGCACGTATGCGATTGTGCAACTTTTTTTATTTCTTTATTTGGTACACATACATGCAGGTTTGTGACCTATATTACATAAGCTGCCAACTAGAAAGACAGATAGTACATTTCAGAGAAGGACAGCGTGAAGATGCATCCAAGGTTGCGGTGGGATTCGAACTCGCAACTACCACGCTTCAGAGCTTTTGGTGAGAGACACCACTCTGCTAGGGAGTCCCCAGCTGTTTGATGATGTGACAGCATATGAACTAGCTCCGCCTTACATTCAAGAGCGTAGAGAACTTCTAAAAACAATTTCTGTAATTACACCGAATTTTTATAATATTTAAATTTATTTTTAATGGTTTTTCCAAATTTCAATTTAAATATTTTGAAAATAAATTTCATAAATTTACAGCCTGCCTTTAAATTTTATAATAAACCAGGTGCATCAGTTTTAAAATAATCAGCATTTTTTAATCAGTTTCTTTTTAATAATGCATACTAACGGTATAAAATTAAGTCTATGATTTGATAAATGTTTTGAATTATGATTTCATAACTCCATAATCGAATAGATGTCATTATAGTCCAGTAAAATTTGTTTTTTTGAATACCCAAAGATATTTTTTGATAAAAAATTATGTTATTACAAAAGATAGTTGGAACCTCCTCTACTTTCCTCTGTACACTTCCATTCTTTTTAAGGTAAATTGGGTTGATTTGAGGGAGTGAATTAAATTTCTTCCATTTCATTTAATTTAAAATATCATTAACAAATTCCTTGTTAAGTAAGGTATATTTTTCGATTTATTTTTTATGGTGAATCGAAGGAGATCAATCTTAAGACTACCTATCGAATAGTTTAGAAGGTATAAGGGTTGGATGTAGAAAAAGTACAAATTTGAACTTATACCTAAGTACGCTTTGGATATTGCTATCAAAACAAATAATACATTGTTCCTATGTAGTATATCGCACTCTAAGATTCCACACTCTGACTCCGAATGAGATTGTACACATATCAATCGAACAAATTGCTCAGAAGTTTTTTTTCATATAAAAAGTACTACTTTTGACACTTACTTATGTATGCACTTTACATTACTATACAGGAATTATTTGTTTTATAGGTACTATATAGGTACTATATAGGTAGTATATAGGCAAACGTACTATTTAGTATATAGGTACATAGAATATTTTTCGATGTATTTTTTAACGCTAAATTAAATGAGACCAATCTCGAAATAACTGGAGTAATAGTTCAGAAGTTATAAGGTTTTTTCATTAGAAGAACAAGGAGAAATAGTCCTTTTTATACAAAAAATCCATTTCAGATATTGAAATATTACTTTTTTTATGTCATATTTTGCCTTTATTAGACTATAGAACAATATTTTTTATAATGGTCTTTATTTAAAGAAAACTCATTTCTTTTAAAAAAAAAAATTACAAATTTTACAAAGTATTTTGGAAATATGATTAGGCGGTTCTTAAGTATGTTTTTATTTAAAATCTGCACGGTTTATAAAATTTGCAATAGAAATTCAGTAAACTTCGAACATTTTGAAGTTTAAAAAAAATGGAAACCGTAGAAAAAGTAGAGCTAGTAGTTGAGAATCGAGCAGTGTTACTCCATGTAAATGAGATGTGTGAAACTTGAAAAAAATTATTTCAAAATAAGTTCGTTTTTATATTTCATATTTGCTATAAAGAAACTAAAAACTGCTATTATGAATTTGATTGATGTAGAATTTCATACGATGATGAAAAAGTTTGCATGTTTCATCCCAATTAAAAGTTTATAAATTTTATATCTTCGATATAATCTAACAAACAAATTAGTGTACATTAATTTTATCGAGATATCTTTTCTTACTTAATAATAAATCATGTTATCTGTATAGTTATCTCGATTTCCAAATTATCTTTTAATTATCTGTATCGAATTCGGTAGGAGGTTTTCTTTGAATTGGCAACGCAATGAATCAAAATGTCCATCAATTTTGATGCGAAAATTAATTATCTGTCCCACTAGAAAAATTTATTTTTTCCCGATACGTTTTTAGAAAATGTTGAGTGCTATTTAGCGGAATTTAAAAAGGGCTGTCAAATTTATAGAGACATTAAAAAGATGTCACGTTTTTTTTTCTGGAAGTATTAGATTACAGTCTTGTCATTAATATCCCTCATGATAGGAGAGACCACATCATAAATCAATCATTTTACGCATATCTTCAGATTATTACTTTAAAAAAATAAATTTAAGATTTTTGCAGTTACAGGTTATAATTTATCGGTACTGTAAATGTTTTGCTATAGGATACTTTAATACTGAGCAGTTTAAGTCATAAAAAAAATATTGTATATAATACGTTATTGTAAAGTGATTTATTTGTTAAAAAATAGCTTTGCAATGTTAAATTGTCACATTTTAAATTTTTAATAAATATTTTGTAAAACCTTTGAGTTAAGAAAAAGATTTATTTTAGATAATTTTAATAATAAATCAATAAATCCCTGTTTAGTTGAATTATCAAAGTATTGATTTTTCGCAAATTCGGTAAAATTTTTCAGTTTTGAAATAACATTTAAGATCGCAAGATATATGTTTTCGTTAAAACAAATAGTTTTAATGCGATGAAATTTTTTTTAATCATTTTTGTCTCATGAAGTGTCAATGTTGGAAGGGAATAATATTTTTCTCAATAAATTGTTACACTAATAATTGCCTTAATGACATAAAATGCTAAAATTTTAAGCAATCTTTTATTGGAGAGATAAATATTATTGATTTTGAACGGAACTTAATACGTAATGATGTCCATACTTCATAAAATTGTTACTAACAAAAACGCTTCCAAGAGGTCCTTAGTACTCATTGGAAGGAATGTGCCCTATTTAAAAGATTAGGAATAAAAATATTTCAGTTTATAATTAACAGTATTTAAAATATTGCAACAAAAAACATATAGTTGAATCCTGTATTAATATTTTACTAAAAAAAAATATAAAACCTGTGCTAAAGTATAAGACAAGTTATTATTGCTGGCACAAAACAACAATCAGAAGAACCTTTCCAATGACTCAAGTAACATCAAAGGGAATCTCTAATCATTGAGAATTAATTTAGTTTGTTACTATTCTTAAATCGAATATTTGTTTACGAGACATAAAGCATGCGTTCCAATCGAACTACCACTGAATCCGATTCGTAGTTGTTTACGATAGTTGTTTTTCGTAGTTGTTCAAAAATTCTTATTTTCAACTATTGCTATAGCAATTAATTGTCACCAATTGGGTGGCTTGACTCAGTGGAGGACTTTCATATAGTAAATAAGGGAAACTGGATGAGCCTTGCGATGGATGGGACCAGATGGCAAAAACTTCTTGAAACGGCCTTGAAAGAAGAACTTTGATAGTTAATTTTGCCCGTAAGATATAATTCAATTGATCTGATTGATTAAGATATAATTGTTATTGTTATTGATTAAGATATAACTTCTTGTGGCTTCAATAAATGCTCGCAATAAGTGATGTCATTGTCGGGTAAAATAAAAACTAAATACAGAAAAATGTTTAAAAACACAAAAACTTTAAAATACTCAATTTGTTTATGCTTTAATATTGGATAGTTGTTTTCGTGACATAAATCGTCTACTATTAGGTAATTTATTATTATTAGTTTTTATTATCAATTTATTTCCTTTAATTTATAATCTATTCTTATCTGATTGAAATTATCTTAATCATTAGACAAAATTCAATTAATGTTTGCAATTATTGGTCATTTCTGGACAAAATAAAAACATTTGATTTAATTCAAATTGTGTTCAAGTTCTTATAAATTATTTTTCTATGCATATTATTTTATGAGAAGTTAAATACCCGGTCAAAAATTTAGATCTACAGCAGATCTTAATTGGTGTTCCACGAAACTCTAGGATTCCATAGGGGGTTCCGTGAGTTCAGACTTGGTTTTTTAAAACCACTAATGATTTTTGAAACTTGTTATAAGTTTGTATCCAGCCAATAGCCTATTATTTATATAATATTAAGGTGGTTTATACGAAAAGGCTACTTTGCAATATGCTACTTAGTATGCTACTTCTTTGCTTTGCTACTTTGCTACTTCTACTTTGCTAAGTATGCTACTTTGCAATAAAAAAGAATTAGCAGATTAGAAAAAAAAATTCCTAATGACAATACATTAAGTAAATTACTACAAATGATTGCATAAGTATTCTTATCCAACTTTAAAATTCAAAATAAAATAACTAAATAAAAAAAAAGAAATAATTTTTCTCTCATAACCATTCTTCCAGCTTGTGACATTTCTTTTTCAAATACCATAATTCAGCTTATTTAATTCAATTTTAACGGGAAAAACAAGCCGCTGCAGACTTGTGAGTTAAGCTGCCTAACATAAAACCTAATTTTAAGACACATTGATCAAACAATGAAAATTTCATTTTAAACAAATGTCTCTGTTTTTTTAGCCTATTTTTATCTGCTAATGAACGTTCTATAAAAGTTAGGGTTCCGCCACAAGAAGTTCTATCGCTTAGGGTTCCGTAGCTCCAAAACATTGGGAGCCGCTGATCTTCTTAATATCAAAACGAAATCAAAGACAGATTTTTTTTTATCAGAGTTTTGTAACTAATAATGATGCCCATTTCTGTATAACTTTTTTTTTCTATTCATTTCATTCAGTTGTAATCAGGCGAAATGAGAATAGCAAACAATAGAAAAGAAAATGTAGGATATCATTCTAGCGTATTGTGTGACTGACAAGGAAATCTAATATTCGCACGGAAACTGAAAGAACAAGTACTCATTGGCAAATGCAAAGAGTATCAGTCTATTTAAATGCGTTCGCATTTGTTTAAGGTGCACACTGAAGACGCGAATAGCGTGAGATAGTTTCTGATGTTTATTGAACTCCTATTATGCAACGCTATGATTTATGTTAATTTAAATCTCAATAGCTGTAATTTGAATTAGGACTTTTTTCATTTGATGTTTAGATTAGTTCTTCAATATTTAAAATGAAAAATAATATGTTTATACAATTATTGATACATGAATATAATTTTTTTTTAAATTTTACAGTATATATTTATTTATATGTTGTAGAATTAATGAAATTATTTCCAAAAAGATCATTTTGTTTAATTTACTGCTTTTTTGTATGAAAATAGTCGGGAAATTGGAAATATAGAGCTTGGCGCTTGATCCAAAATAAAATTTCAAAGAATTGCATTCTAATCAAAGTAAGATTTAGCGCGTCTATTGTGGACAAGTGCTATAAGGAACTCTCTTTACTTAATTTTTGAATTCGAACAAAACAACTTAGTCAGTCTGAAAGAGATCTTTTTCTACAGATTGTTCATTAGCGGATGCAGACAAAAAATTAACAAGCTGAAAAAAAGAAATCCTCCATACTTACTTCGCTTTGTCAATTTAGATGTTCATATAAAATTATGGTTAAAGCAAAATTATTTGAATAAAAAATTGCTGGATTATTATTGAATTGTTATTGGATTGTTGGAAATATTATTGTTGGAAGAAATATGGCTTGTTCACTTCCCCCATTAAAGTTTTAGCTTTATTATTGTATCATCTAGAATCATATAGATTATATCAGCTAGATATGTATCATCGAGAATTATATTATCGTATCATCTGTATCGTTAAGTCACAAGAATCAGTTGATTATATTAGTTATAATGACAAGAAATAAAAAAAGATTTATATTTCGTTTCAATGAAAACTACATGTTTCAAAATAAAAAATATATATACTTTAGTGTATCGATATATTACAACTAAATAACAACATTTTACTAACAAGAATTAAGAAATCTTGATATTCGTAAAAATCAAAAATTTAGAAAAGCTAGAGAACTAAGATTATAAATGTTTTTGAATGATTATCAATTACATTACATAATAAGGATATTTTCTGTTAATGACTTACCTTGTGTTGGTTTATTAGTATCTTTTTTACTGCGAGATTTCTGTATAAATTTTAACATTTTGTATGCAATTATGAATTAAAAAATGTGCAAAATGTTACGTGCCAAAAATAATAAATGATGGGAAAACATTGTTGATTCATAAATGTTGTTGATCATATGAGAATGTGCTATATATTTTACTTTAAAATCAGCAACGAAATAAAGCAATTCGAACATTCACCTTAACAAAAATAATTTAAATATGAAACTTTTCAAACACAAATTTTCTCTTGAACATTTTGAAAGAGCTCAATAACTAAATACTATTCAATATACATCAGATAATTTATGATTATTTAGTCAATTAATTGAGGCCACTGAAACATTAAACTTCTGTCTAGTCTCTCTTGAGAAACTCGTAGCTGTGTCATCGCTGTTGTCCAACTAAGTTTACTCACACAATTATTCATACTATCTTAAAATTTTGCGTTGCCAGATTCATTATCGGAAGTGGAAGATTAAGTTACTATTTTCTATTTCATTCTTTCAGAGGAAACAAACTGTTTATTTGAAAACTTCGTTACGTTTCTGACATTTATTGGATTTAAGATACCCTTAAGGCAATAACCCGGGTGCCACAAAATTGGAATGTGATGTATTAGTTTCATTTGAGAGTGGACTAACAGTTCTGGTCTGTCAGCAGTAAGGAGAAGTTGTCAAATTAAGATGAAAAGAATTCCCTCTGCAATGTTACATTGCTGGCTTTTGTCTCAAATGTTACTTTCTTTGCCTACTGTAGGATCTTTACTATCTCTGTAGTTTATTTTTATCAGATTTTTGTGGTATCTTACACCTTTATTTAAAAAGAAGTTGTTTCACAACTATAATTTTATGATTTGAATAATTAATATTTTTCGAAATAGTGTAGGTAGAAAAATTTAATGAACAGAACATAGCCAAAAATATTATACGAATTCAAACTTCAAATTTCTGAAAATCAATTATTTTTAAAAAGAATTTTTTAAAATTTTTTTATTTCCTTATTGTGTTAAGACGCATTTTTATATTTACATATTAAGATGATTTCATGTTTAGTTACATTTTAAGGCGAATTTCCATAATCCAATTTTAAACAATCAAATTAAAGTTTCTATAAGAATGAGTTTTATAGTCACTTTTTAAAACAAAAACATTTCGCAAAAATTAAAAAAAAAAAAAAAATTGTTTACTTCCAGTTATTTCCCTAACCTGCTTTTAACGGAAAATGTATCAAGAATGTTGTATTTATCATTCGATGTGTGCGAAATTCATATTGAAAAAAAGTACTTTACAGGAAGCAGTGTCTTGTTTTGGTTTAAATTAAACCAAAACAAGACACTGCTTGCACCGCTTACTGTGCTGACGTGAAATATCCTCAGTGGTAGACGGATCATGGGTTAGAGTCCCCTTGCCGTCAGGCTAACCGTGGGAGGTTCTCGTGGTCTTCCTCTCCATGTAACGCAAATGCGGGTTAGCTCCATCAAAAAGTCATCCACGAAGGCAAAATTTCTCCCATTTCTCGATCCAGGAGTTCCCTTGTCTTCTGGATTGGGTTCAAAATTACAAGGCTACGGAGTTGAACATTAGTAGCCGTAAACCCATTAAGTTGGGTCGGCTGTTCAACGACGGTTATAAAATAAAAAAGAACATATCAGAATCCATCAAGTTTGAAATGCCAATAAAACTTATTAATTTTATGTTACATTTTTTTTATAACCGTCGTTGAACCGCCGACCCCCAATTTTGAATTTACGACTTCTAATGTTCAACTTCATAACCTTGTAATTTTGAACCCAATCCAGAAGACGAGGATTCGGGAGACAAGCATTTTGTGAAAATAGCCTTCGTGGAAAACTTTTTGAATGAGAGGAAAACCACGAAAACATCACACGGTCAGACTCACGGCAAGGGTACTCTAACTCATTATCTGTCTACTATTGAGGATGTTTTACACTAGTACTGTGGTCGGTGCGAGCTGAGTGCGGAATTCGTATCGACCAACTATTGATGGGATTTTAATTGGAGACGAGCCTCCTTGGGCGAGCGCAGTATTCCCTGAGTCACCACTGTTCTAGCTTGCAATTTAATTTTTGGAGCCGTTGTGAAAAAAGGACGTTTGCCATTGATAAGTTATTGCTGCAAATTGCTTGTAGAATTCGGAATAGGCCCTCGCCTATAAGTTTCACATTCCACTCAAATATATTTTTATTACTAGAATAAATCAGATTCACCGTGCCTTGAATTCTTTCCTAAATATTTAAATCCATTTTTTTTCAAACTTCAAATTTGAATTAATAATTAAAATTCTTCTTCTCTGGAATGTTTCAAATTTAGAAATTAGAAAATGAAATAATTAAATACAAAATTACAATATTCATAATTTTTAAACACTATAGACAGAAAGGTAATAAAATATGAACTATTTGAATGGAAATTACATGAAATTAGATTGAGGCAAATGATTTCCAACATGAACAATTCATTTCATGTACAGTGCATGACTTTCTAGGAATCTATTTAACTGTAATTTTAAAATGCGCAGCACAAAGCTGGATAATGAAAATTTTGTACACTTATTCAGAATTCCTGGTAATAGGTGAAGTTTGCTTTAGTTAGTTCGATAATTGAAATGGCAATAAATGGTTGTGGTCACGATATACTGAAAAAAATAATTTCATTTATGTAAATTTATTCGCCATGTATATTAATGATGGAAAACCTGTAAATAATTTTTGAATTTATTAAAGATTAGCAAGCAACGCATGAACTCTGATTGTTTATTATGTTTAAGTTTTTTAAAGGAAAAAATAAATGGGAAATCAATTATAATCGTAAGTTCCACAATTAATGCATGTAAAAATATGTTGTTAAAAGTATAAGATCAAATTAAAAATATCGAAAGCATTTGTATCATTTAAACGTATCAATATAATTCAACCGATTGAAAAAATCGATGTATCATGCATGCATAACTCTTTTGATTTGCTTTATAGTTTTTAATTAATTAAAGGTGAAACTCGTACTTCCCTAAAAGTATGAGTTCATCATTTAACTAAAGAAAAACTAACCATCAAAATAATTCTCAATGGCACAGAATCTACATTCTGTTAGTTAATGTTCTTCTTAATTAATCAAATGTTAAACTCTTATAAAATTATGATTGTGTCATTTAATTAAATAAATTATGAACGCATACTGTAAAAAATTCCTGATTAAAATTACAGTCTAAAATACCGGCACTCAAGGTGCCAGTACTTTTTACCATAAAATTTATTTCTACCGGAACTTGTTACGGAATATATAGTAATATTTATTTAATTAGAGTGATTCGATGATTTTACGGTAATTATTACTGAAAAATTTACGGTATAATATTTTACGATAAAAATAGATTTTAAGGTAAGAACAGATTTTTCGGAAAAATTTTTAAAAATACACCCTAAAGGCTGATGTTTTATATCGTAGTTTGATCAAGAATTTTTTTACAGTGTAGCCAAGGTAATTCTGCATACAATGGAAACATACATTCACTAACGAGAATTAGGTATTGTATAAAAATGTAATTGAAAGTAAGTTTGTCAACAGCTGATACTAAAAAGGTCAAGTCTTCATTGTTTATTTAAGATTGAGGGGAATTTTTCTATAATATATTATGAATAATTTTTGGAGTTTTATTACTAATAAATAGTTTTGGAGAATATTTTCAACATTAAATTTGGGTATTTTGGTATGAGGTTGAGGCTACGTTATTTAAATCATGTTTTTTGGAGAGATTTTGTTGTTGTTGCCAGATTCCTATCCTATCTTAATCTTATATAATATCTTAAATTCCTATTCTTGGTCACACAGAATTAGAAAGAAATCTATTATAACCAGGGTTTTGTTTAGTGTAATTTGGATATCAATCTCTTTTGATGCGAAATATTTTCCCTTAAACTCGAAAAATATAAAAGTATAATTTGTTTTCATCCATCCTGAAAAATTCCGTTATCAAACTATGGTTAAAAGTACTGACACTCGAGGTGTTAGTACTTTTAATCGCAAAATCCATTTTTATACCGAGCAAACTTTCTGATGTATACAGTAGTTTTTACAGTAATATTTATTGTAAAACCATTGAATCACTGCAATTTAATAAATATTACTGTAAAAATTACGGTATAAATTTTAATGGTGAAAATGGATTTTGTGGTTAAATGGATTTTACGAATGCTGCCCTCAAGGTGCCAGTACTTTTCCCCGCAATTTGAGACGGAATTTTTTACAGTGTTTTGCGGAGATATGTTGTCACACCTTTTTTAAAAATATTAATTAAGTGAATATGAAATAGTTCCGAAAAATACTTTTTTCTATTTATACCATGGTTTATAATAAAATTTATTCACAATTGTAATACTCCCACTCCCCAAACAAGCATGCCATATTTTGTTTAATCATGTCGTTACAGACAATTGTTTTTCCACTATGTTAGTTTTGCCTTTTAAAAATAAAGTTTTATAATAAATCACTGAAGAATTTTTATTGCATTCAAAAATAACTGAAGAATTGTATTTTTAATTACATTGCTGTTTAAAAATATATTTTTTGTGAAAGGGGGGATTTTATATGAATTTTGGGGTGGAGATCCTGTTGTATGCAATGTTAGGGGGATGAGCACCCTATCTGACATGAAACGGAGAAAAACAACAAAATCCTAAAATCTTATTAAACAATATCTCAATTTTTCAACAAAAAAAAGGGAAGAAACAAAGTAATAACTATTATAAAATAATATCAAAAATATGTGCATATTTTGACTAGCATTTAATAAACTTTATTATTTTAAACTGATAACTTTTTTAAAATCAAAGCATGTTTAACATGATATGATTTTAACAATCATCTAATAGGATTTGTATGATTTTTTTTCATAATTTTAATTCAAATTATTCCTCAGATTTTCTTTCATTAAAAACAATAGCAAACACATTTCTAAAACATGTGAAACCTTTGACTAGCATCTAATAAACTTTATTATTATAAACTTACAACTTTTAAAATGAAAGCGTGTTTTAAACTTATAACTTCTTAAAATGAAAGCTTATTTTGAGTTTATAAATTTTTAAAATGAAAGTTTATTTTAAACTTATAAATTTTTAAAATCAAAGCATGTTCAACGTGGTGTGATTTTAACTAGCATCTAATGGGATTTATTTAGTATGATTTTCTCATTATTTTAATTAAAATTATTCCTCAGACTTCCTTATATAAAAAACAATAGCGAACGTATTTCTAAAACACGTGAAACTTTTGGTTAGCATTTAATAAGCTTTATTATTTTAAACTTATAACTTCCTAAAATGAGAGCATGTTTAACATGGTATGATTTTAACTAGCATTTTTATTCTAATGGGATTTATTTTGTGTGATTTTCTCATTATTTTAATCAAAAGTATTCCTTACATTAAAAGCAGTAGCGAACATATTTCTTAAACATGTGAAAACTTATATAATTGCAAATAAAAAAAAAACATAATTTTGGGCTTTGAACATTAAGAAATAATCATCTTTCATAAATGAAACTTAAAATTGCTATGGTCCAGTGATTTACAATGTTTGAGATGAAAGTTTTCTAAACCCTTGTGGTACCATTATTCAAAAATATGACAGATATGATGTATGGCTTTGATCTTTGCCGCTGAGATTCGTAACTGGATAGAGTCATCAGCAGTGCAAGAATTCTTTATTATTTACATGTCAGTTGATAGAAAAGTTGCATTGAATTGTATTTTTATCTTGCGAGAGTGTTTTGTATGTAAATGTAATCCAAATTAGACAAGTTGATGGCAGATGTTTGAGGAGAGGGAGGGGGATATATTTTACAAGAAATAATTCCTCTGAAACTAACATAAAGATCGTGAAAGAGTGAAAATAATTTTTACAACGTTTTGGAAGATTTGGCTTAATAACTTTTGAATGAGTTCAAATGCTTCAAAAATAAAAATTAATAATAAGTTATTTAAGAATTAGGAAATAATAAAGTTGTTTTGACTGTTGTTTATATTATGAATGGAAGTGATGTAGTTTAATGTTTTGCGAATTTCGACTATAGATATATCCCGCTGGTTCCAAATAGATCTTTGTGTCGCAAGACTGTTTTGAGAGTTAATTTTAGGATATTATTGAAAAGATCGTTTACTTTTAATACTAAATTTTTTAAATGTGCATTTAGCCAAAAATTAGTGACAGAGTCACCCATGAAACCTACCCCTATGCTCCATAGGGGCTGCTGTTAGAGGAAACTCGTGTGGTCACTGAAAATTTAACTGTGAAGGAGGTGGAAAACAGCATACATATGAAATTACGATACATATTGAAAAAAAATAATTTATTCAGGAATTAATATTTTTTTCAAATAACACAACGTATGCTTTGTTTCATTTGTACGTATGTTTTGTTTCATTTGTAAAGATACGCGATCTTGCTTAATTCGGGTGCGGTTTTTTAAAACCCGAAAATAGCTATAAGCAGGTGGAAAACAGCATGCATATGAAATAACGATAGATATTGAAAATTTTGTTTTATTCATGAGTTAATAATTTTTTTCAAATAACACAACGTATGTTTTGTTTCATTTCTACGTATGTTCTGCTTTATTTTTACGTATGTTTTGTTTAATCTGTACAGATAATTGATCTTGCCTAATTCGGGTGCGGTGTTTTGAAACCCGAAATTAGTTTTACTCCTAAAAAACAAAGTTTTTTAATGACATTTTCAGACTAGAGTTTTTCAAAATGTTTAAAAACGTTATATATATATCGGGGGGTTGCGTAAATGCGTTATTAACGCCTAGGGAAGTTGAGGGACATGGACATCATCAGGATTAAAACTGCATAGGAACCCATTCCCGGAATTGTCGTCATACACCGCAAGGGGCGCTTCTCTATTATGACCTACGCAGAAGTACACTGAGAAATAGTTAATAATACGGAAGTGTTCTCTACTGGCGAATGACGCCATTTCCAGTCCTGGGCTTTTATGTCATTTTAATCCTGATGATCTGTCCTAACTCCCCTTGAAGTTTGTCACAACGTTATCTCCATTATATATAATATTTTTAAACGCAAAATAGACTAAAAATGCCATTTTTTTTTTAAAAAACACTGTTACTTTGAGAGGAAATCCGATTACAAATTTGAAATCAGAGACTAGAAACTATAAGATACGTTAAAAAAAAAATATATATATATATATAAAAAAAAAATAAATAAAAAAACATGCAACAGAAGACAAAATATAAGTGTTTACCAGTGTAATGGATGAGTTTTTAAAATTTAAATTCTTGTTTAACTTTAAATTTTCTCCCATCTACACCAAAGAAAGTTATTATGCCTCATACTCAGCTCATAGGATGTAAGAGGCTTTAAGCAAATGTTAAATAGTTTTCATTCTTTTTTAAAACTGCACTGTGTTTGTTAGCAGTGAAAAAATTACAATTACAAATTATAAAAAAACACATAATAACTCCCGAATACAAAGTACACCTTAAAGATAACACCTGAAATACGCTTATTTACATTTAAAGTGTTAGATTTTCAAGATAGCATAATGAAAACATTTCTAAAAAAGTAAGTTTTATTAAAAGTTAGGAATTCTGATTGAAATTTTCAATTCCGAATAATTTAAAAAAAAAATAAATGCGGAAAGGCTCGTTTATAACGAGAGAGCTAATCTCTTATTAAGTTCGGAAGCACGATAAACCAGAGTCGGCCGAAATTCTCAATAAAAAGCCTTTGTTTGTCCAAAAATAAACAAGAAAATGTTGGAAAATGTTCCAAATCAATCAATATACACAAAAAAGTAAAATTTTTTTACTTACGCTGATTGCAAATGTGACTAAATCTTGACAATCGTTCGACATACAAAGTTTATGTGACGATTTATCGTCAAATTCTGTTTTTTTCGTATGTGAATGCTTCTAATGAATCTTTAATGTACAAAAATGAAAAAGAAAATGGTTAAAAATGGTTCAAAAACAATCAGTGTAATGAAAAAAAAAAAATCATATTTTTATTTACGCTGATTGCAAGTGCGATTGAACAGTAGCAATTGTTCGACATACGAAGCTCATTTGACAATTTGATCGCAAATTCTATTTTTTCGGTTGTGAATGCTTCTAGTGACGGAGTTGGATAATATATTTCAAAGAACACAGAAAGAAATAATTTGAAATTTCTTTAGTTTTCATTAAAACCAATACAATTATCAATTAATATAAACTTTTTCTATACTTTAATTACCACAAATATTCTTTTTGTTTAAAGACACTCTCCTTTCTCTCCAAATCTTCAACTTATAGAATACTAATTAGAGAATTATACAGACTAGAAAAATCCAGGCGTCATTTTTGATAACTTGAGCTGTTTAATCAGATAATCACCTTTCCAGCTCGTAAAACTTTTTGAAGAATAATTTGCAATGCCCTTTTCACACCTTCCCTTAGTGATAACGTATCTCCCCACCCCCTCTTTACTCACCACCGACCACCCTACTAATGTTCTTTAACCATAAAATTCTCATTAAGGTGCATTTGAATGAACCATTAAGATTCCATTACCTGCTTGGACGTTTAAATTCTTAAAATGCTCAAGTAGACTTTGTCACAAACATAACTTTTTCACTTTGTTCTTGCGTTATGAATATTAAATCAAATGCATCGTTAGCTTTGGCATAGAAGCTCGAAAAAGAAAAGTAATCCATTACTATTTGTATTCTGTCTGTGGATGCATAGTTTACTAATAAAAGTTAGAAATGAATAATTTGTAATGTTTTTCTTAAATTATGAATTCCTGTCATTTTTTTTTTTTTTTTTTGAATTATTGGTGTATAAAACACACTTCATTATTATGATGTATTAAAATAATGTATGAATTTTATGAAGAATTTAAAAGTTAATGAATTTTATTCAAAAAAAAATTTAAACTGTTCAATTATGTATATTCTTCTGTTTTTCGAATCATTGTCGAAAATGAAATAAAAAGGTATACACAACCGGGGTCACAAATTAATATTTAAAGTCGAAATAAATAGAAACGCATCAAAATTGGTCGACTGACTTGTGAGAAAATTTAGATGAAAACATCAAAACCAGTTTGTGGAAATTTGGAGATGTTTCCAGAAATTGCTTTTTTGTTTTCTCAGGCAATCAAATGGGTTTTAATGTTTTCAAACTTGCTTCCGCAAATGTAATTTGTTAGACTTTCAATAGTGTTTTTGCATTTTCGATACTTAAGTATTATTTTACGAAAATGAATTTGTGTACCTTTACAATCTTGCAAAGGTTCTCAAAATGTATGTTAAGGGTAGCAGGTTTTAGAACATTCTATGTAAAGTAATTTCATTATCATAAAATATTCATGTTATGATCATGAATTTCTCTTTACATATGGTTTTTTTTTTTCAAATTTTGATTACTTCTTGATTATTCTAATAGCAAGTAATTGCATCTAATTTAGAATTTCCCAGGCTGCATCCACGAGACATGTGTCGAGTAGCATGTCCGCGAGACATATGTCACAGAAAATAAATACCCGGGCTAAATGAGTTATTAAAATTGTTTGAATTTAAAAGAAAGTAATCAATTATTTTAACGGAAAAAATTACATTTGAATTTTTTTAACAGACAAATTCAATGAGTAATGGAAGATTGAATTGTGTAAAAACTGTAACCCACATATTAAGCATTTTACAAAACAAAGAAACCAATCACATTCTAAACAAAGTTGAATACATATTTTTCCCTGTTAAATGAAATCGCCCAAATCAATAAAAAATATAAAATATTATACAAGAGTATGCAAGTGTCTTGCAAATTTTTAAAAGCTTTAATACACACAACTTGTATTCGACATATTGCTTAAAGTAAGGATTTAGATTTAATACTTTTAATTATTTTTCCTTAAAACCTCCTTATTTTTTTGCAATTGTAAATTAATTTATTTTCACTTTTTTTTTCTCTTTTCTTTTATATAAAGAACGGCCCTTAGCCATTTCTCGTAGTTTTTTTTTCCTTTTTTTTCCGGCTATGTAAATATGTCTGCATAAATTTTGCGTCATTAAAATATAATCTTCATTTTCTACTAATTAGGTGTGATATGTTTTATCGATGCGTCAATCATATTAAGAAATGATATTTGAAAATCTTACGTTAACGTCACAATGCGTATCAAATCTTTTCAACATCAGCGTCTTTATTTAGAAAGAAAAAAAAAAAGAAAAAACTCTTCCAATGGCTATTCTGTCAAAGTGATGACCGTAAAAGTGCATGACCCTGTTAATAAACACTTTTTTTTTTTTGCCTTTTGACTTTTTTGTGCCTTTAAGTTGGCGACGAAAGCCTGCCAGTGATTTGCTGGGCAGTTTGATTTCCTGTTGGGGCAGGGCCGAAAGTGGGGGGCAATTAGAGGAGGGGAAAATGGCATAGCATCTTCTTGTTATGCATAACGAGGTTGCGATTTGCCTGTTGCCTATATTAAAGGCGTAAAATATTTATACCTCACTTGAGGCCGCCATTTTTATTGCTTTTTGATTTCGTTATCAATCTGGAACAGTCGATGCCAAACTGGATAGTTTCTTTGCTTACTTAGGATATGATTTAATGAGAATTTCACTATAAAAGGGAACGGTCAGGGTGGCGTGATCAGAAAGAACTTTTATGGGGATAATTTAGTTAGGCGTCATATAATTGACGTTTGGTCGTTTATTACTAAGTAACTAGCAGTTTGAAAAAAATGAAATCAACCTACTCCATCATTTGCATTATTTTTGGAAAATTTAAGTTGAACTTAAGCTAAAGCTATCATAAAAACGTGAATAAAACATATATTTTTAAGCATAATATAAGGTTTTTGTTTATATATATTTACTTGTAATAATGCATATCTAGTTGTAAGATTATTATAAATTATGGGGATATCTTTGTATCGTGATCTGACGCGCCATCTAAAATCGCGAATTCGCCAAATAAATTTTAAACTAGCAAATTAAAAAAAAAATTATCAAAAAAAAAGCATACAGAGATTTGTCCGGAGGTGGTTACGACTTATAACCCTACGATTTGGTCCTCCACTGTGAATTTTTTTTAAATTTTTTTCACGGGCCGCTGTTTGGAAGTTGGCCCGACTTGACGATTATTCTGCCGCCGATTACGATATGTAAATATTCATTAAACCACGTGAGTTGTATGATTATTTATAATCATGATGTATAAAATTTTTGATTTGCTTGATTTTGTTTTTAATTTGCTTGTTATTATGAACAATTAATTTTTAAAAATATTATAAATTACGGTGAGATTACTCTTTTGTTTTATTTAAAGAATCGGCAAAACTTTAACTTAACATTTTCTGATTTAATTATGTTATAACTAGTTGTATTCATTTGTATTGCATTCATAATTTAGCGATACTAAAAGTGTTTTGTTAATTATATGTATAATATTATATTTTATGAAAATATTATTTATAAACTGTTGATGCCTTTGAAAAAAGATTTTGTCTTCATATCATATTTAATTGAAGTTAGAAATTTGAAAAAAAACGAATTCGAGTTATAGAATCGATTGCTGAAACATTGATATCTTTAATTTTCTATTGATTATATTTTATATGTAGGTAGAAATAAAAACTTAAATATAAAATAATTTTAATTTTGAATTATTCATGATGATTATTAATTTTAAATGTGGAATTTTTTTTTATAAGCATGCATTATCTTAATTTGATGCTCCTACTGAAGATTTTAAACACACAAATATATGCTTTTGAAATATTTTGTAAAAAGGCATTCTAAAAAACTTCAAATAATATTACTTAATATACAAATATAGAATTGAAATTAACAGATAAAAAAAATTGAAAAATGCAGTTTAAGTAACTTTTATTGAAATTCTTATCTTAGCGATAAACATAATTTAATATAAGTTTTCAATAATTGTAACTGAATGTCAACTTTAATAAATATTCAAAAACTTTAAATAATAATAAAAAACAACAACATATGTGTTTTTCATTAGCAAACATAAATTTGACTTTATTGTGATAGATTAGTTAGATATCTGGCAAATAAATGGCACACAATATCATCTAACGTTATAGCACTTTTAACAATATCAATTCTTTTCCTAATATTTATACTGAGTTTCAAAAAACAAATAATAGCTGTTGTGGTGATCATCTATGCGTTTTAAAAAGTAACCGATAAAGTTTCTGTGACATTTTGAAATGTTTTTGTACATTTTAAATTTGATTTATTTTTACATTTTTCACTAGGTGTCTATCTTACGGGGAGGGTTAAAATTATGAATAAAAATTTTTATAACATACATAGACCGCCATGAGAATAAATATAAAAAATGGTGATTAATTTTTTTGATTAATCGCCATCAAATCGACTCTTTTTTAATGAAAATGTCTACCATTTACTCTAAAACACGTGATTTAAACTTCTTGTGTAATAAATTACACAGGAAAACTTTTATGGGTCCCTCAAAATTTATTGTATCATTTAACTTGAATAATTTCGATATTTGTTAATAAACATATATTTTATGTGACATCATTATTTCAAAAGTTCATACCCTAAATTTTATCATTTAAAACGTTATATACGATACTTTAATTTTACAGAAACTTACTTGGATATATATATATATATATATATATATATATATATATATATATATATATATATATATATATATATATTTATATATATATATATATTAAATGCACCCTGTAGTATTTACCATACTTATTAACAAAATCAATTTTTTTTAAAAAATTTAGAATTTTTAAATTTTGTGAAAGTGGCCGCCTATTTTCAAAAGTACTTATCATTAAAATTTACGGATTAAATTACGGTAAAAAGTACTGGAAACCTGAGTGCCGTAAAATCCATTTATACCGTGAAATTTTACGTAGCAAAAAAAAGCATGTCTACCGTTATTTTTACAGAGATATATACCCTAAAACCACTAAATCACTGTAATTAAACATCACAGCAAAAATGACGGTATAAAATTTTACGGCAAAAATGAATTTCACGTACGGTGCTACTATTTTTTTTTTTACCATATTTCGATCCGGAATTTTTTACAGTCCACTGACCGGTAACAAAATGTCCAAATTTTGCTTTGTAATTACATACATCAAATACATTTCATTGGATGATTATAATATATTTGTATACCAGTTTATTTCCTGTCAGAACGGTAAAATTTCATATACATTGTGAAAAATAAAATGCAAGTGTTCGGACTATCTAAACATACTTTGTTCGAAAAATAAAGAGTTTCCAAAGATTCCTTAACTAACCAAAGATAATTCTTGCAACCGAAGCGGATTTAACGAGTTGTTGGCGCATAAACAAATACCAAAAAGGAAGTTATTTCTCAGACATCTCCCATTCACTCATGCTATAAACCCAACAAATCTATTTCTCTGCGATCTCCAATCTGTGAATAAATAGCCTGGTACAGCGAGAAAGGAGAGTGGGTGAGTTTAAATATATAATTTAATAGCATAGGATCCCATTGATGAGCTTCCAATTGAGTAATTGAGCGAGAAAAGCACTAATTAAATGGCGCCGCTTTCGGGAAAGGGGCTATTAATTAAAATGTTCAGGAACAAGGAATAATTCGTGGAATAGATTTAAAAGGTATGTGTATGTAGCATGTTAGCCATATGTGATAGAAAAATAGAACGTTTTTGTGTACTAAATGATTAGTGTTAAAATCAGTGTTAACTAGTGTTAACTAAAATAATAATTAACTAACTTGCTTTTCAATTCAGGTATTTTAATTTTTATTACTCTATTAACAGTCAGGGGTGATTATATTTCAGTATACACCGGAATTCCAGTTCTTTCGCATCTAGGTCTAAGAACTAAGAACAGGGTATGTGATTTTTGCGTGAATATAGCGGAATTCCGCGAATCTAAAGACCATTTATTTGCGGATCAAAAACTTATTATCAGACTAGATTTTCTCGGTGTCCCGCATTCTAAAATTTAAATTTTGAACATTTTTTCTAAATGCCTTTAACGATACATTTACATGTATGTGTTTCTTTCGTCAATTGGCGAAAAACTCGAATTTGATTTTTTTTTTTTAGTTTGGTGGATTTTCGCCATTTTGATTATTTGGAACCGTGCTGAAATCCGCTAATTTCGCGATTCTTATTCACGCGATTTCAATAAACAAGCATAAATTTTCGTATTTATCTAATTTAAAAGTTACATGTTGGTACTCTTATTCACGTGTTTTAAAAAATATCACGATTCGTATTCACGCGTTTTTCAAACCCGATATCGCGATTTGTATTTTGAGGCTTTTGAAATCCAATATCACGATTTCTGTAAGAGCTGAGTTTTTTCTTTAATTAGTTATTATGAAGGTGTGATATTGGTCATGGTAAATTTAATTATAAATCTCACTTCAGAAAATTATGTTAAATATGAAAAATATATGGTATATAAACTGATATTTTGATATTGGTTTTTTGTATATAAAGTTTTCAAGGTTTTTCACTTAGTTTCAAAATTACTCTAGCATGTTCTACCCAGCATGTTTCGAGTTTCGAATAATCAAGAAGCAACTCATAAATATGCATCATTTTCGAACTATTTTACCTTTAACTTGTTATAATGCCTTAACTCATGTCAATAATAATGTATGGTCACCTGAAGCTGTACTTAGGGCAAAGCTCTCATGGGCCCCCATGTAAACTTGCTCCGGGGGCAACGGTTTCCTCCATCGAGGTGTGGAAGTATTGCTAGGAAAACAACCTGCCCCCTAACAGAGGGTCCCTCCGTCCTTACCCCGTAAGCAACCCCATTACCCTCCGCTCCCAACAAACAACTTTCTCCCCACTCATGCAAACAGCTAATGAAAAGTGACTCAATACCCGTCTGCTTTTGTTCTTTACAGATTCTATGTCTTCGAAAAAGGTTTACTTATTAAACAAGGAAAATATTTACTTGTGACGAAATCATTAAAAAATATATATAATTCATTATTTTAACATAGGTTTATAATTTAAATAGATATCGGTCACTTAAAGATGTCACCTTAAACAGTCACTTTAAAGATGGCGAAAGATTTGTTGTTAAACAAGTTTAGAGACGCTATGATGGATAAAAGATGTGCGCATGCGTCGGCTCAAAAAACTTTGGCGCTTTTCTTGTCATACAAAGGGACCTTGCTGGCCCCTGCTACGTATCGGGGAAGCGAAACTTCTTCTCACATTATATATTTTTTGCTTAGGGGATGGTGAACAGGACGATCGCCAAGAGCAACTAAAATTTGGTGCTGCCAAACATCTGTTGAATTCAGGAGTTCATTCATGTTGGTTAAATTTCAAAATTGGAAGAGTTTGGAATTTTATGCAATTAAAACGAAAAATTTCAAAGCAATTTTTTAGCTTGTGGCAACACGCTTTATCAAATTTAACTTTAATATTTTTCTGAAAGTAATATAAACTAAAAATTTATTTCTTTGTATTAAAAGTTCTAAAATTACTTTAGTTTTTAAAAGAAAAATAAATAAAGTAAAAAAATAGTACTGATGGAATTTAAAAGTACGAAGATTAAACTTCGAGTTATAAAATATCGCGAAAAAGTTACAGCTAGTTTAAATTTTAATAAAAAAATTGAAGAAATTTTATTAATTTTATAAATTTTTCTTTCATGAACAACAAAAGCATTTAAATTTTATTTGCTTACATTAAAGTTTTAATTTGAATTGAAAGAAGATAAAGCCAACATTCATTTCATTAACCGCATTAAATTTATTGCTAAACTGCTTTTATTTCAGTTAGCACAAAAAAAATTATATGTATTTTAAAACTGCTAACAAATAAGAAAATGCGTTTATATTAAGAAATGAAGGCAAACAGAACCATAATGAGCCGTTTTTTCAAATAGGAATTGCTTGAAACAATATTTATATTAGCCATACTATTTTGAACAACTTATAATTTTGAAAAACGAGAAAACAGCTTCCATAAATGCTTAAGTTTATTGCTATAAATGAGAAGCATTAGCAATCTTAACATTTCTCAAATAATAATACTTGTTTTAAGATTTTATAAATTATTGTTATAAAACATTTATTCAAAGAACTAATGTTTTAAGTGTATTTTATTTGAAAACAATGAGGTTTAACAATATCAATTCGGGTATATAAGGAGCTTTCTAAATGTTCCATTTATGAAACAGTTGGTTTGAAATATTTGTATCTTTTCTCAGCCATAATTTTTTATTTTTCGAAACTTATAGAACAATGTCCTTAAGAACTTTAAAATAATTTTTGATTCTTTCAACGAATGGTATTTCAACTGAGTTTGAAATTCTCTTTAATAGAATACGGGAATACCTGATAAAAATTCGAGAGCAAAGTTCGTTCAATCTCGCCTGTTTAACACCAATCCATCTTCCCTTTTTAATGTTCAAGTTATCTTGAATCTACAGGCTGGAACATCATGACAAACCTAATCTTTCCTATCTAAAGCTTCCTTTGATGTTGCTTGTTTAATTAATCTTTTCAATACGACTCTTTATACTGCTGGTGTCTGTTTAAAGAACCATTTATAACCCTTCCCTGTTATCGTCCCATTTTCTGTTAACACTTTTGTAACCCTTTCTTTTTATTCCTGGAAGAGTAACGGGTAAAATTGCTTGATACAAACTTATCATCTATTTTTTGGTTGGGAATCACTGCCAGGAATTCCTGACAGGTATCACTGTTCCTGACAGGACTTGGTTGTAACGGGTAGCACTAAATATCTTCGACAGGTCATTTGTTATGGTATCGGTTACTGATCTAGATTATGCTTCTGGAAACAGATAATGGTAGGGCTGGTGCATATATGCGATAATGATCAAAAAGCCATTTGTCTCTATGTAAATGATAAATTTTTTGTAAAAAAAAAAAAAAGAGAAATATCTTGATACTTTAAAAACAAGAAGAATTAAATAAATAAATAAAACGATTTTGATTAAAACTGTCTGCGTTATGCTTATACACTACCTCTATATATATGTGTGTGTGTTTCTTTCGCCAATTAGCGGAAAACTCGAATTTGAATTTTTTCAGTTTGGTGGATTTTCGCCATTTTGATTATTTGGAACTGCGCTGAAATCCGCTAATTTCGCGATTATTATTCACGCGATTTCAATATCAAGCATCCATTTTCGTATTTATCTAATTTAACACGTTGGGACTCTTATTCACGTGTTTTAAAAAAATATCACGATTCGTATTCACGCGTTTTTAAAATCCGATATCGCGATTAGTATTTTGAGGTTTTTGAAATCCAATATCGCGATTTTTGTAAGAGCTGAGTTTTTTCTTTAATTAGTTATTATGAAGGTGTGATATTGGTCATGGTAAATTTAATTATAAATCTCACTTTAGAAAATTATGTTAAATATGAAAAATGCATGGTATAGAAACTGATATTTTGATATTGTTTTTTTGTACATAAAATTTTCAGGATTTTTCACTTAGTTTCAAAATTACTCTAGCATGTTCTATCCAGCATGTTTCGAGTTTCGAATAATCAAGAAGTAACACTTAAAGATGCATCATTTTTGAACTATTTTAATTATAGAATAAATAAATATAGAATAAATAAATATAGAATAAATAAATATAGAATAAATAAATATAGAATAAATAAATATAGAATAAATAAATTAAAATTTCTTGAAACAAACAGCTCTAAATCCATGAAGCATTTCTCGATTGTTTTATTACAATGTTTTTACCATTTTCCATGGCAAAAATAAGCATACCTTATAGCTATGTTAATCATACCATCAATTCAATTCATCTTAATCACGTTCATCTATGGTCACGAAATATGGAATTTATACAAAATATAAGCACAAATAAATTTTTCAAACCTTCCTTTTAATAATGATCGTAATAACTGTAAGCATAATTTAATAATAAGTTAATGAACTGTAAAATATGTATTATAAGTTATGAATACGTACTATGTGCAAAAGAAAAGTGAACACCCTGTATAGCTTTTGATGTATTGAACAGATTTTCATATACATAGACTCAATCTTAATGGTGTGCGGGCTTAAACTCAAATATGCTAATTAGTTAGTGTTAACGATATTTTAAGTTACAAAATCAGATGAAAAATATATACTTTATTTGTACTTTTTTCTCGACGGACTCGGATTCTTGATCATTGCACATAGTTTAACATGCATACATAGTTTAAAATAATCTAAGAAAAATGCAGTATTTTAACTTTAGCTTACTCTGCAGCTCTTATAAGAAACGTTTAATGATTTTTACCATAATTTTTATTAATAAAAAAACCTACTTCATGCGATGTTATTCTCTGTGATATCAGGAATCATGATTGTATATGTTAAGCACGAAGTTTGAAATATTTTCAAAATGTAGCAACTACATTTCTTAAAATTATATTCCCTAGCATAAATAACATTAATATTTGTTGCATTCAATAAATATCGGAGTAGGAGGTATTAAACCAAAACTATATGTTATTTAGAAAAAATGTAGACGAGCTTGAAATGTAGTTGCTGGTGTGACGTAAGTGAACAGTTTGTTTTCCAATCGCTGGATGGCAATATTTGTCTTGCGGTTAACGATAAAATGATAATAACCGAGCAACTGTTGGTTCACTTCTCCCGCTTCTAAAAGCGACAGATAATGTTGAGACTGATCGTAAAAGGCGACTTATAGAAAATTTTCTTTGTCTATGGTGCTAAAATATATGATCCGTGATTTTTAGAAAGGTTAGAAACACTCTGAAATGTAATAATATCGAATGTTCCGGTAAGCTTTTTAATTCAGACATCCTGTTGCACGAAAGCATTATACTACACACAGTCAAATCACTAAAGGAACTTCTATAAAAATTCAAACAGAAAGTTCTAATTGTCCATCAAGTCCAGATTTGTCACTGTGAGCCCTCCACTACTTCTATGAGCTCAAATAAGCATTCCAAAGACATCATTTTTAAATGTTCAAAAACAAGTCCGCGTGCGCTACTGGTCTAAACAATAATTCCTAACGAATAAGGCATTTGTGTCACAATTGAACTAATGTCTAAAGGTTTCATTAAATTTTATAACCGGCGTTGAACAGCCAATCCAATTCTGAGATTACGACTAGAAATATCTTGTAATTTTGAACTCAGCCCAGAAGACAAGGGAACTTCTGGATCAAGCATTGAGAAAAACTAGCATTCGTGAAGGACTTTTTGATGGAACTAGCCAGCAAGTGAGCTATATAAATAGAAAAACCACGAAAACTTCGCACAGTCAGTCCAAATTCAAGGGGTTTTTAATCCATGATGCGTCTACTACCACTGAAGATGTTTTACGTCAGCACTAAAGTCGGTGCGAGCCAGGAGCAGAATTCATATCACCTCATTAGGAGGTGCACGCTCTATTCCCGGAGCCACCGAATACTTTTGAATTTCATTGAGCAAATTTACAAAATAGATTCTCATGATAAATTTATTGATTACACCTAATATATACGTCTTTATATAATAATACAGTATAACATAAAATATTTAATCTTGTATTTTATAAATATGCCATATTGCGTCCTGCCATGTCATTTTATATTAATGTAATAAAAATACAGTATTTTAAAATTTGTTTTAATTGAATCTATTATTAAAATCATTTCATGTTTTCTTTTCATCATTCTTTAAAACTAAACTAAGCATACTTTTCAGGGTAATTTTCCTCTTTAATATTCATCATAATCATCTATGCTAACAACCTACCTCTGGTCACGAGGGGAAAAAATTCGTTCCAAATCTAGCTATAATTACAGCTCTTCAAACCTTCCTTTTAATTACGAATGTCAGATATCGATTGGAATATTCCATGTAAATTTCCTGTCAAAGCCGATTATCACGATAGTCATTCAAAGCACCAAGGTACAATTAAACGAACTTGCGAATCGAAAAACATCACCCGAAGAATTAATTCTGACAATGGATAATTATACACACGTAAAGCCTTCTTTGCCAGAATTAAACTCTCTAAGATACATATTTTTTTTGTTTTTAGTTATGATTTTCGAACGTTTTGGGGCACCTCGTGAGGACTGATTTTGATCTCTTGATAAAACCAATGAAAATAAGCTCACTTGAAGGAAGAAAAAAAAAGTGATTTGGATTCTTAGCTTCCGTCAGAGGTTTTACCCTTTTCGAATCAAAGGTGCCTTTGACAGCATAATTGGAAGAATAAATTCACGAACAGGGATGGACGGAATTCCAGAAAAAGCTGTTGAAAGTTGGGCGGAGAAAAAGGAAGCCAAATATCATAATTCATTTTAACAAAGAGAGTAAAAATGATAGGTCCATATGCATGCTAAATTTTTCTTTCATTTGCTAAATTGAAACTCCGAATCGATAAAGTTACCAGAAAAGATTGAAAGAGAGAATATTTTATGGGTAATTTATTACATAAGGGTATTGATTTGCTTCATTAAATCATTTAGTGCATTTTGGCATGCGATACCGAAAAGCTAGAATCAGCAGAATGGAGAGGATAGAAACATTACAATAAAATAGTAAATACTTAAAACAAAAGTTTTATTAATTAGAAAAAAAAAAAACATTTTAAAAAAGATCGTATGATATGTGTTTTTGTTGTTATATTTTTTTATTTATTTCAATGAAAATAATTTGGTTAAAATAAAGAATAATTAGTAATAAGGTTGAATTTTGCTTTTTTTTGAGAAACTAATTATATCAGTCTTTTTTCTAATTTAAACAATTTTCATTCAAAACTTTTTATATTTCTGGTTGTTTCCTACATTCCATTTTAAATGGCAATTTTTTTAAAAATTACATTGCTTTCTTTATAAATGTTTGTGCAAAAAAATAAAATATAATACTTTTTTTTAGCTCCATCTTTTGCCCGTATTGCTCCCCAACCCTTACGATTGCTTTAAATCTTTATTTCTTGATTTTAATCAAATTGCAGATTGTAACATCAAAATTAAAAAATAATTAATAAAAAAAGCCCTAATACGAGTATTTTTATATTATTAGCTCAGATTTGGTTCTACAAATTTAATTTTCTAATTTTTGGGATAATAATTTTCCTCTGTAACCATTGCAACTTAATTTATAATTAAGTAACAATGCTATTTAATACTTTCTAAAGTAAACTTGTGATGTAATTTTTTTTAAAAATTTTTGGTTACTGCTATCTAGTTAAATATTTTTCGCATAAGAAATTATTTAACTTTTAAAATATATTTTTTAACATTGATTTAGAACTTAAAAGTTTTATGTAACAAATCTGATAATTTATTTAAAAATTCAATTCGATTTCCAAATGGCACTTCATATATCTTCGTTTTAAGACTATGAACATTTATTAGTGTTTTAGTAGATATTTAAACATATTAAAATATTTTTTTAAAAAAATGAGTTCTAAAGGAATATTTAAAAAACTATCTTACCATCCTACCGAAGAAATGAATAAACTAAAAATAAAAAAAACTATTTTTTATTTTTTATTAAAAGCATTCTTGTAATAGAAAATTATACAAGGATGCGCCATACACTGTACTGCGCATCTTTTTATAATTTTCTATAACCTATTCAGTATGTGCCAAATACAATTATTATTATTTTTTTATTATTTTTAATTTATTTAATATTATAAGTTATTTACTTTAAGTTACATTATCAATGGAGCACTTTCTATATATTTGTGTTACCCGTTTAGAGTAATAATAATAAAATCATTTTAATAGCACTGAAATTTTATAAAATGACATAAAATTAATTTTTTCTTTAGTTCCTAAAAGTTCATACATTTAAAAATTTAAAAATTCGAAGGTCTATTGCAAAATTTTAAAGAGTAACTTTTCTAAAAGACGCTGTTAGTATTTTTAAGTTTTCTGAATTTAAAGTTGAACCAGTAATAATTATGTTAACTTCCAAAATTGGTATATTCAAACGAGTAATGAGTGTAAGGTTTGTTGTAAAGGAGAAAAAGGCGCTTCTCAAAGTGTACCGTATTCTTATTAAATTATTTGAATTTAAAATGGAAGTATTTTAACATTTTAGCTTCAAATTTGCTATGTTCAATCCAGTAAAAAAATAGGTCTATTGAAAGAGAGAAAACAGACCCTTCACTAAAAAATATGTCTTTTTAAATTATTTAAATTTTAGATTAAACTATTTCACATTCAATTTTCAAAATTAGTATTTTCAAACCAGCAAAAATTGAAACGTTTGTTGAAAATAAAAAAAGGACACATCTAAAAATTACCGCAATCTTTTTAAAAATATTTGGGTTTGAACTAATTCAAGTTTACTAATTCAATGTTAAGTTACTAATTCAATGTTGAGATTGAACTAATAAAATTTAACTTTAATTTTCAAACTTGTAATTAATTTAATATCCACTGAAAATTAGAAAAAAACGCTTCTTAAAAATATTATAGTCTTTTTTACATAATTTTAATTTAGGATGGAACTATTTCAGATTTAATTTTCAAAAATGGTATAATCAACCAATAAAAAGCTCATGGTCTATTGAAAATGAGAAGGAAAAAAAAAGACACTTGTCAAGAAAAAAAAAGAAACGTATTCTTTTTAAATTATTTGAATTTAAGATGGAACTATTTCACATTTAATTTTCAAAAATGATATAATCAAACCAATAAAAAGCCTATGATCTATTGAACATGAGAAAAGAGGTCACTTGTCAAAAAGTACCGTATTCTTTTTAAATTATTTGAATTTAAGAATGAGCTATTTCACATTTAACTTTTAAAATTGATATTATCAAACCAGTAAAAAGTGTATCGTCCGTTGAAAACGTGAGAAAAAATTTCTCTAAAGGTTCAGCAGTCTTTTTAAGTTATTTGCATTCAAAGTTAAACTAGTTCCCATTTAACTTAACGCTGATATATTGAAATCAATAAGTGTAAGGTCTATTGAAAATGAGAAAAAAGATGCATCTGAAAAATAATTTTTTTTTAAATTACTTGTATTTAAAATTGAATTTTTTCACATTTAACTTCGTAACATACAAACCACAAAAAAGTGTAAGTTCTTTAGAAAATTAGAAAAAAAGACCCTGCTCAAACGATACTGCATTATCTTTAAATTATTTAAATTTAAAAATAATGTTTAACTTCCCTTTTAACTTCCAAAAATTAATGTTTTCAAGCCAGTAATTATTAAAAAGGCCTACCGCAATGTTGCATGACATACCCTGACACTTAATAACTTAATCAGCGGCCTTTTGTCCTCCCAAAGTTGTGATTGTAATTCTGTTTTTCATTCCAACACTGTCATTTGGAGAGCAGAAAAAATGGATTGCTGTACCCTCTAATTGAGATGAAACGTTCTTTTACGAGACCAGAATGTATACACCACTTAGTATTTGGTTTAGCGAGTCCTAAATCATGTTTTTCTTTCATGAAGGTATGCGAATGAACCTGTTGCGATTTTCGTGTTTCTACCAATGTGGTAATTAATTGTTAGTTGGAATTCTTGGCGGGATGAAATAAAACATCAAAACTAATGCGCTTTGAGGTTCAAATTTGATTTTTTAGTAAATTACTAAGAAGTTATCCAATGCATTCCACGCCTCTCATTGGGCAATTCCATTGTAATTGTTCAACAGTTATGGGAAATATAAAGATTTTTGAAGAATACATAATAAAAGTGTTTCAAGTGTTCATATACTTAGTCACTTTTAAATCCATACACATACAATAAAACCTTACAAGCAAAATTTTTATTAAATATGTTTTCTTATTTTTTTATCATTTTACATTAATTTTGATCAAAATAACTAAAAAACTATGTATTTAACATTTTAATAATTTTTGATAATGAAGTACAACATGAAACTCTCGTCCCTTTTTCCACGTTAAAGGTAAAATCTTCTAAAAACCACTCACCAAATAGATTCTTGGTAAATTTTTGGAATATGAATGAAAAAGAAATTTTTCAAACTACATTGTTTAGATTTAAAATTTAATGTAAATATAATTCTGATAATCTAACACATTTATTTTAGTAAATATTAGACTGTTTTTTATTTAAAAATACCTGATATATTTATGCTTGTAATTGGAGCGTCAGAATAAAAAATGTAAAAGGGACCGACGTCCCATCTGCGTCAAAGAGGGCTAATTAATAATTGGAATTTCGGCCAAGGTGAAATAAGCATCGAAAGTGCTGAGCTTATAACAAGTTTACGATACAGATTTAATTTTTCAGAAATTACAATGAAGTTAATTGATGTTAATTTTGTATTGTTTGCCTTTTTATTAATAGACAATTCCGTTGTAGCAGACTAACAGCTATAGAGAGAAAATGGAAATACTTCGTTAAAATGCTTAAAAAAATTCTCGTTAAAGCCTGGTAAAACATTGAATGAGGGATCAGGGTAACCATTAACATGCATTTGTAATTAATAAAATAATTCTGAAAATAATTATGCTTACAAAAATAATATTGTATTAGAGAAACAGAAATTATCCTGCTTTTTAGATACCTTTGATATTCCAATGTATTACAATTAAAATAATGTATTTTTTATTGAAAATTATGAATTTCATTTAAAAAGAATACATAAATATTACTTTAAATAAATTGAATTGATGCCTCAATTTGCATAAAAGAAGAAAATTCTTACCTGCAACAAGCTTACATTTAGAAAAAAAAAATTGAAATTACATGGTAAATGTTATGATTGATATAGCGTCATTTATTTTCTTAGTTTGTTGCCCAGTAAAATTAAGAGAAAAAATTAAGATTAAGCATTAAGAGACCAAGAAAGCGTAACATTAGCTTGAAAAGACCATAATGTCTCAAAACGTTAACAATACTTATTGTTGCTAGAATGCTTAATTGTTATAGATTCTAATTTGATGTTATGAAATATCATGTCAGAATTTCGAATTGTTGTGACTATACCCAATATTGTTTAAATTTTGAACTATTGTAATGATTTTCCTAATTATATTTGCTGTATACATTCTTGTTGAGAGGAAAGAATAGCGTAAAAGGAATGAGCTTGTAAGCTATTACAGATTTATTTGGAGTATAATATAATACAGTGACGCAAAAATATGCTTAGTTCGAATCAATTCTTGTCTTCGTATTTTTACAAGAGTTGAAACTTGTTCCAACAACAATTGTTCTAGTTATAATTTCCTGTAACTTTAGAATTCTTACTTGTACTTTTAATGCAATTTATGTTATCCCCCTTTTCTGTTTCTAACTGCAATCTCTGGAAAGATAAATGAGAACATTTAAATACGATGAGATTAAGTAATTTTTAGTTGCTACTTACAGCGTAGTTTGTTTGTTGATTACAAAAGTTTTGAAACTGACTGAAATACAACACTTTTTTTACTAATAAATTCATTTTTCAATGCTTTTTTCAGTCTTTTTCCACAACTGTTTTACAATGTCTTACAAATTTTTGAATTTTTACTACATGGAGAACAGGATGTATTAGATTGAAAATGGGTCAACTATAATTGATGTGAAGTGATTAGGCCTAACTGTGAGATTTAACTCACATTAATTTGGATACCTATAAGCGACGTCACGCGTGCCTGCCGAACCTGATTGGCATCTGAAACGTTAAATGCCAGGATTTACCTAGAATGACGTCATTCTCAGGTATCCAACTGGCGTTTCCTGAAGTTTTTCCAGTTCCCGTTGAATAACATGAACCATGCCTTTTCCGTTCACCAAATATCGATGTTTAGCTTGGATTTCAAAATTAGTGAGTTACTTACAGCATTTTATTTTTCTATTTCTTAGTTAACCTTCTTTGGAATCTCACTGGGCTCAGGCTCATATCACTCTTTCACGTTTTTAATCAATTTAGATAGGGCATAATTAATTTAGATCGAGAATTTGGTTACCCTGATTCGGAATCTCCCTAGGTTCACATCACTTTTTTAATCTATTTAGATAGGGCATAATTAATTTAGATCGAGAATTTGGTTACCCTGATTCGGAATCTCCCTAGGTTCACATCACTTTTTTAATCTATTTAGATAGGGCATAATTAATTTAGATCGAGAATTTGGTTACCCTGATTCGGAATCTCCCTAGGTTCACATCACTTTTTTAATCTATTTAGATAGGGCATAATTAATTTAGATCGAGAATTTGGTTACCCTGATTCGGAATCTCACTAGGTTCACATCACTTTTTTAATCTATTTAGATAGGGCATAATTAATTTAGATCGAGAATTTGGTTACCCTGATTCGGAATCTCCCTAGGTTCACATCACTTTTTTAATCTATTTAGATAGGGCATAATTAATTTAGATCGAGAATTTGGTTACCCTGATTCGGAATCTCACTAGGTTCACATCACTTTTTTAATCTATTTAGATAGGGCATAATTAATTTAGATCGAGAATTTGGTTACCCTGATTCGGAATCTCACTAGGTTCACATCACTTTTTTAATCTATTTAGATAGGGCATAATTAATTTAGATCGAGAATTTGGTTACCCTGATTCGTAATCTCCCTAGGTTCACATCACTTTTTTAATCTATTTAGATAGGGCATAATTAATTTAAATCGAGAATTTGGTTACCCTGATTCGGAATCTCACTAGGTTCACATCACTTTTTTAATCTATTTAGATAGGGCATAATTAATTTAGATCGAGAATTTGGTTACCCTGATTCGTAATCTCCCTAGGTTCACTTCACTTTTTTAATCTATTTAGATAGGGCATAATTAATTTAGATCGAGAATTTGTTTACCCTGATTCGTAATCTCCCTAGGTTCACATCACTTTTTTAATCTATTTAGATAGGGCATAATTAATTTAGATCGAGAATTTGGTTACCCTGATTCGGAATCTCCCTAGGTTCACATCACTTTTTTAATCTATTTAGATAGGGCATAATTAATTTAGATCGAGAATTTGGTTACCCTGATTCGGAATCTCACTAGGTTCACATCACTTTTTTAATCTATTTAGTTAGGGCATAATTAATTTAGATCGAGAATTTGGTTACCCTGATTCGGAATCTCACTAGGTTCACATCACTTTTTTAATCTATTTAGATAGGGCATAATTAATTTAGATCGAGAATTTGGTTACCCTGATTCGGAATCTCACTAGGTTCACATCACTTTTTTAATCTATTTAGATAGGGCATAATTAATTTAGATCGAGAATTTGGTTACCCTGATTCGGAATCTCCCTAGGTTCACATCACTTTTTTAATCTATTTAGATAGGGCATAATTAATTTAGATCGAGAATTTGGTTACCCTGATTCGGAATCTCACTAGGTTCACATCACTTTTTTAATCTATTTAGATAGGGCATAATTAATTTAGATCGAGAATTTGGTTACCCTGATTCGGAATCTCACTAGGTTCACATCACTTTTTTAATCTATTTAGATAGGGCATAATTAATTTAGATCGAGAATTTGGTTACCCTGATTCGTAATCTCCCTAGGTTCACATCACTTTTTTAATCTATTTAGATAGGGCATAATTAATTTAGATCGAGAATTTGGTTACCCTGATTCGGAATCTCACTAGGTTCACATCACTTTTTTAATCTATTTAGATAGGGCATAATTAATTTAGATCGAGAATTTGGTTACCCTGATTCGTAATCTCCCTAGGTTCACTTCACTTTTTTAATCTATTTAGATAGGGCATAATTAATTTAGATCGAGAATTTGTTTACCCTGATTCGTAATCTCCCTAGGTTCACATCACTTTTTTAATCTATTTAGATAGGGCATAATTAATTTAGATCGAGAATTTGGTTACCCTGATTCGGAATCTCCCTAGGTTCACATCACTTTTTTAATCTATTTAGATAGGGCATAATTAATTTAGATCGAGAATTTGGTTACCCTGATTCGGAATCTCACTAGGTTCACATCACTTTTTTAATCTATTTAGATAGGGCATAATTAATTTAGATCGAGAATTTGGTTACCCTGATTCGGAATCTCACTAGGTTCACATCACTTTTTTAATCTATTTAGATAGGGCATAATTAATTTAGATCGAGAATTTGGTTACCCTGATTCGGAATCTCCCTAGGTTCACATCACTTTTTTAATCTATTTAGATAGGGCATAATTAATTTAGATCGAGAATTTGGTTACCCTGATTCGAAATCTCACTAGGTTCACATCACTTTTTTAATCTATTTAGATAGGGCATAATTAATTTAGATCGAGAATTTGGTTACCCTGATTCGGAATCTCACTAGGTTCACATCACTTTTTTAATCTATTTAGATAGGGCATAATTAATTTAGATCGAGAATTTGGTTACCCTGATTCGTAATCTCCCTAGGTTCACATCACTTTTTTAATCTATTTAGATAGGGCATAATTAATTTAGATCGAGAATTTGGTTACCCTGATTCGGAATCTCACTAGGTTCACATCACTTTTTTAATCTATTTAGATAGGGCATAATTAATTTAGATCGAGAATTTGGTTACCCTGATTCGTAATCTCCCTAGGTTCACTTCACTTTTTTAATCTATTTAGATAGGGCATAATTAATTTAGATCGAGAATTTGTTTACCCTGATTCGTAATCTCCCTAGGTTCACATCACTTTTTTAATCTATTTAGATAGGGCATAATTAATTTAGATCGAGAATTTGGTTACCCTGATTCGGAATCTCACTAGGTTCACATCACTTTTTTAATCTATTTAGATAGGGCATAATTAATTTAGATCGAGAATTTGGTTACCCTGATTCGGAATCTCACTAGGTTCACATCACTTTTTTAATCTATTTAGATAGGGCATAATTAATTTAGATCGAGAATTTGGTTACCCTGATTCGGAATCTCACTAGGTTCACATCACTTTTTTAATCTATTTAGATAGGGCATAATTAATTTAGATCGAGAATTTGGTTACCCTGATTCGGAATCTCCCTAGGTTCACATCACTTTTTTAATCTATTTAGATAGGGCATAATTAATTTAGATCGAGAATTTGGTTACCCTGATTCGGAATCTCACTAGGTTCACATCACTTTTTTAATCTATTTAGATAGGGCATAATTAATTTAGATCGAGAATTTGGTTACCCTGATTCGGAATCTCACTAGGTTCACATCACTTTTTTAATCTATTTAGATAGGGCATAATTAATTTAGATCGAGAATTTGGTTACCCTGATTCGTAATCTCCCTAGGTTCACATCACTTTTTTAATCTATTTAGATAGGGCATAATTAATTTAGATCGAGAATTTGGTTACCCTGATTCGGAATCTCACTAGGTTCACATCACTTTTTTAATCTATTTAGATAGGGCATAATTAATTTAGATCGAGAATTTGGTTACCCTGATTCGTAATCTCCCTAGGTTCACTTCACTTTTTTAATCTATTTAGATAGGGCATAATTAATTTAGATCGAGAATTTGTTTACCCTGATTCGTAATCTCCCTAGGTTCACATCACTTTTTTAATCTATTTAGATAGGGCATAATTAATTTAGATCGAGAATTTGGTTACCCTGATTCGGAATCTCCCTAGGTTCACATCACTTTTTTAATCTATTTAGATAGGGCATAATTAATTTAGATCGAGAATTTGGTTACCCTGATTCGGAATCTCACTAGGTTCACATCACTTTTTTAATCTATTTAGATAGGGCATAATTAATTTAGATCGAGAATTTGGTTACCCTGATTCGGAATCTCACTAGGTTCACATCACTTTTTTAATCTATTTAGATAGGGCATAATTAATTTAGATCGAGAATTTGGTTACCCTGATTCGTAATCTCCCTAGGTTCACATCACTTTTTTAATCTATTTAGATAGGGCATAATTAATTTAGATCGAGAATTTGGTTACCCTGATTCGGAATCTCCCTAGGTTCACATCACTTTTTTAATCTATTTAGATAGGGCATAATTAATTTAGATCGAGAATTTGGTTACCCTGATTCGGAATCTCACTAGGTTCACATCACTTTTTTAATCTATTTAGATAGGGCATAATTAATTTAGATCGAGAATTTGGTTACCCTGATTCGTAATCTCCCTAGGTTCACATCACTTTTTTAATCTATTTAGATAGGGCATAATTAATTTAGATCGAGAATTTGGTTACCCTGATTCGGAATCTCACTAGGTTCACATCACTTTTTTAATCTATTTAGATAGGGCATAATTAATTTAGATCGAGAATTTGGTTACCCTGATTCGGAATCTCACTAGGTTCACATCACTTTTTTAATCTATTTAGATAGGGCATAATTAATTTAGATCGAGAGTTTGGTTACCCTGATTCGGAATCTCACTAGGTTCACATCACTTTTTAATCTATTTAGATAGGGCATAATTAATTTAGATCGAGAATTTGGTTACCCTGATTCGGAATCTCACTAGGTTCACATCACTTTTTTAACCTATTTAGATAGGGCATAATTAACTTAGAGCGGGAAGTTTCATAACCACCTGAAAAGTCTGATTAATAAAAGACGTAATTGATAGTGATTGCTAAGATATGGAGTTAGTTGGAGTTATGGAGTTAACTATGGTGCTGCAATTTTAATAATTAATAATAATTATGGTTTAAAACTTATGCGAATATCCATAATTTAATTTGAATCAAGTCAGGATTATTATTATAAAATTAAATAATTATTTAAAAACTAATTATTTATTTTTACTTGTGTTACTTTTATAATTAACCCCTTACCTATTTTAATGCTATTCGCTTTTTTTTTTATCCTTCTTTACTGTAATGCAGGCAAGATGCAGGGTCTAAATGATACGCTAAGAACAAGAAGAAATTCAAGGACTAAACCGGAATATTATGTTATGTCAACAACACGGTGCACAAAATATAATACTGCGTGATATTACGTCAAAAACAGGTATTGGATTAAACACATCAAAGGCCACACGTTGCCTTCTATAGTCTTGGACTTGAACCAGTATTGCATAAATTTTCGTTTCTTTGGATCTTCATCTTCCATATCCGTTACATTTCATAGTGTTAATCTACTGTAAGAGTATCTTGTCATAAATCACTAAAATTGATTTTATGTTGAATATTTCCCTCTACTTATAAAGACATCTTTCTCTTGCTTGATTTTTTTTCCTTCATTGTAACTAATTTTTTTTCCTTTCGTACCTAACATTGGCCTTAGCTTTTCCTTTCCTTTAAAACCAGCCATAGTTATCGGAAATAACATCACCGAATAAATTTATGGTAAAAGAAATATTTTCAGAACTATAAATTTAAAAAATAGAAGTTTCTTCCTGAGTTCATTTTTTTGTTGAAATATTTAAAACTTCAAATTAAAAAAGGAAACAGTGAAATAATTTTCTTTTGTGTTTTATTATGCACACCAAGTTTTTTTTAAGTTTAGATATTAGATATTTAATAGATATAGCATCATAACTCTGCACCAAATTTTATACTAAGTAAAGTGCGAAATCCTAACTTTTATATTTTAAAAAACGAGGAACTGTTCATAACTATTTAAAATAGCTTCAAGGTATCAAATTATTTTTAAAGCGATAATCAAATTATTTTTAGAGCCTTCGTGGAGAACTTTTTTATGGAACTAATCAGCATTTGCATTACATGGGGAGGAAAACTACGAAAATATCCCACGGTTAGCCTGACGGCAAGGGGACTCCTACTGAGGTAATTTAACTAAGCACTGTGGTCCGTCTGAGGCGCTTGTAGATTCGCATGGACCAGCCATTGCTAAGATTCGAACCCGGTTTACCTCATTGGGAGGCGAACACTCTATCCCCTAAACTACCATTCGTTGTTCATAATACATTTCTAATTTCTACGAAATTCTGCCGAACTATAACAAAATTCTGCTTTATGATGGTCTCTTTAAATATTAAAATTATATTTTACACTTATTTATTTAAAGTAATATTGAGTTAAAATAATAAATTCGTTTCCAAATAATAGTTCATTCAATTTAATTCAACAAAATTCTGAATAAGTCAGTTTGTTCATAATTTAAAATTGAAGACACCTCTTACACGTGTTTAATTTAAGAAACATTTAGCTATAATGGTAAATATATTCTTTTGAATTATGAATTCAATACAACTTACTAAATTATTTTTTTTTCGTTACTCACTCTTTAAAAATATACCGACGTTTTACATGTATTTACTTTAATATTTTTGTTAAAATACTACAAAAAATGACAAAAAAATAGTATAGTTTATAACACTAAACTTTCAAAACAATAAAATTCACACCAACTAGCTGTAAAATTTTTCCTACGTTTTATGAAATGATTATTGAACACGGTGAAACGAACACGATTATCACGATTCCGTTAAAATTACCATACTGTATGGTAATGATATTTCTGGTAAATCAAAACATAATTTGGGATAATAAAACCAAAATATACGATATTTGAGCCATTCATTTTGTAATATTTCCTTTCATATGGTAATGGTTTATCAGAAATTCTGGTTTTCAAAATTATAATTCGTATTACCCCACGTGTAGTACAAAATACAAAATTGAAAAGTAAATTTAACCGAATAAATTGTTTTTATGCCATGCTCTGAGAAATCATGATAAAGTTACGAAATTTTACCACATTTTATCACGCATTTAAAACGATATTTTATTTTTAATTTTACTGTAATCATTACCAAAGCGCTTCTGAAAAATTACTGCGCTTTTTGGTCTTCCCATAGAGCCAGAAGTATAGTAAATTTTACCATTTTCTGCCTGTTTTTATCATACTTTTTTCCTCAGTGTAAGTAATATTAACTCATTACTGCATTTTCAAAAAAATAAATTATTTAATCCAACTCACTACAAAATTTTGTAGTGAGTAAAATAATAAAACTTCTATCACGATGCACTCTTTAAGAAGTGAAATAAACTTCAATTTAAAAGAAAGTAAAATGGCAAATAAAACTTTCTCACAAAGCCTTCAAAAATATTGAATGTTTCTATTGTCCAAGAATATCGACACACATTCCAAAAGAAACAAAAAATTGAAGGAATTTGAAGATTATGTTCTTCTAACGTCACTATAGAAACGAGTTAACGTTAGAAAAAAAAACTGATAAAGGAAGCTGACATGTTGTTGCCATTTGAAATATGGAAATGTCGATACTTTGTGTGGTGAAGGTAATTCTTCTTACATTAATTTTTCTGCACCTCATTTGCATGGGAACAATGCTGGGTTTGAGGCTATTATCTCGAACGCGATGTGAATGGCTATTTTATATTTTTTTGTGTATTTTTTTTTTATTCCTTTGGTTTCTTTGATGCAGTTTTAAATCGAATTTTCTGTGCTTTTGAGTAAACTTTATAAAGATGTTTTTCTGTGTGTAAAAGGAATACAAATTGTTCTTAAAAAGTTATTTAAAATATCGAAAGTGGAAACTTGCTTAGCATGATGGAATGTTTTTGTTTTCACTTTTGTTTTCTCTGTAGCTTCAGCTTTTTCAGCTGAATTTTATTTCACTTGTTTTTAGACCATTAAAGCACCAAAGATCGTATTTATTTGTCATTTAATTCTAGTATAAATTTTCCTCTAATAAGTATTAAAGATAAACAACAAATAAAATTCTATGTTCTGAAGAAAAGTACGTAATTCTGTTTAAAAGAAAGCTAAAGCAGGTCTGTTAAACTCCATTACTATTAAATATAGCACATTATGATTCAATAGTGATCCAAATTTAAAAAGATTTAAGCGCAAATTTAAAAAAAATCCAAATTTAAAAAGAGTAAAAAATTAAATTTACTTTTGAAATTTTATTGTGTTACGTTGAAACAGAAAATGTATGCCTAAAAAGATTTTATTTATAATCGCTCATCGCCACTACTGTGTGTGGACGCTACTGGAAGGCTAGGGCCCGTATGGGCTAAGCATGTCACAAACTATTCTATTATTAAGCATGTCATGTCTATTCTATTTATCTCTTTTTGCCTTGTTTTTCTTGTTATTTTATCCTTTTTGTTCTTTTAAATTGGCCAGCCATTGGAAATAAAAAATATTAAAAAAATATTAATTAGTTATAAATTATGCAAATTAGGTTATAAATATAACAGATGGGGGTAAAAATGAATAATCCTAAGAAAATTTAAGGGAATAAGGTTGGAAAACTTCCGTTTCGTGATTAAATGGAATAAAGATCCGCATGCTACGAAACATCTAAAATACGACACTCTGCGTCAAGAATAAAACATGTGTTTTGTTCGGGACGAGGATCGTCGTATTCTAAGTGCTCAATACTTGTAGCAATTTCTTTCAGTTTAATTAATAAACGGAAAAGATTTTTTTTTTTTTTTACTTTCATGTATATTGAGGTAGATTTAGTGTATATTTTAACACTGACTAAAATAGTGTTTGTAAAAAATAAATAAAAATCAAATGAATTCAATAATAAAATATATTAATAAATGATTTGTTACTCTAAATTGCTTAACTGCCAAAAGTTTCAATTGCCAAAAGCGTGAGCAACATATCGTAAAACTTTTATTGCTTCAACTGGGAAAAAAGATTGCTAGAAAGAAAAGACTATTAAATAAGTTATTACCTTCTACCCAAATGAAAAAAAAAATCTTGCCTTAATAGAAGGAACTAGTCAAGTTATTAGCGGTGAAACTTTTTGTGTTTCTTTTATGCCACAAATAAAATTGTTTATTTATATTTAATTATAGAGAAACTTTTTTAAGTTGTTGCAAATGTTATTATAAAATGAGTTTTTTTAACTCATTAAATCTATTAATTTTATTTTTGAAAACATTAATGGTAGTAATTTAAGTTTATTAATTTATATACGGTTTTTATAAAATTTCATACAAAGACGTTTTATGAATTAAATTAACTTTTGTATAATGTGGCTCGAAGCCGCATTTTAGATGTTTTTAAGAACTTTAAAAATAAAAGATAAAAACTATAAATAAAATACGGTGACCAAATATACTCTTTCCCAACCAGTTTATGAAAAAAAAGTACTGAGAGATAAACGGTGAGCATAATTGTATAATTGCAAATTATTTATAATATCGTTCGAAATTATACTCCAAACTTTTGTATTATAATAAAATATAATTAAACACTGCTAAAATAACACTTCCTTTCTAAATAAATTTTACATATTTTCCACCACTTCCGAAGTAACATTACTTTTCTAAATGTCTTCTAGATATTTTATTACACTTCCAAAATAGTCCTGCTTTTCTAAACGCCTTCTAGATATTTTCCTAATAGCACTACTTTTTTAAATGCTTTCTCGATATTTTCCGTAACCTCCGTAAGAATCCTATTTTCCTAAATGTCATCTGCATAATTTCCTACACTTCCGAAATAACATTTAATTTTGTAAATGTTTTCTAGATATTTTCCATACATTTCCGAATTAGCACTATTTTCTAAATGTCTTCCACATATTTTCCTACATTTCCGATACAACAGTACTTTTCTAAATGTCTTATCAATATATTTCAGCACTTTAAAAAAATTAAAAATGCAGAACTCTTCGGTTATTTTTAACTGTTTAACGAAACACATAATGTAAACATATATAATTTTTTATTGGTATCCATAACATTTATTAATTATCTTTTACAAATTTTATTGCTGCCATAATTTGATCGAAAACATATACTGTTGTTAAATTACAGCTGGAAAGTTTTGAAACAATACATTTCTAAATTCTTTTTTGTTGCAAATTCATTCCAGCGCTTTCATTTCTTTTCAGTGAAATTATCTTGATTTCCGTTTCTTTAAGTTAACAGTAAAAATAGTGCCTTCTTAACTATAATTATTCTTAAGTATAATATTGCTTCGCAAACCATTGCTGCAATTCATAATATTATATAATTTATTTTATTTACTTTCAAATATTTTCCAATTTGTTCGAAAAAGCGTATAAATAAGCAAAAAGCTATACTAATTTTTTATTTATGCAAATATATTTACGTAAACGATAATATTTATTTAATTTATAAACTAAAAACTTTAACAAAACATATCGCTATTTCAAGATATACATTTTATTTCTACACATAATATTAGTCCAATTCATAAATTCTCTTTTATGATTATGATGACAGTTATAATTCAACACTTTTGAGTTAAAAAACAACTTTGTGGGCAAAGCAAAATCTCATTGCGCTTCTTCAGCGATGGTGAAAAGTGTCCTGAATACTAAAATTTTGCCATCTCGGCGAATTTCATCCTTGATATCTTTTACTCTTATGTGTGTTTCTTCAACGAAACTCAGTAACAACAATATAATTCGTTTTGGCGACAATCCAAAGTCATGTTTTTTCATTTCCCGCCAAATGACATGATCTCAATCTTACTTCCATGGCTTTCAACAGAAATAAAAGAGCCCGTTGACAATCTTTGACGGAAAAAAAAATAATAAAACAAGGAGCTAAAGATGATTCTGGAGTTCTTCAAACTATAAAATATGTACTCCAATGCCTTTAAACATAATTTCTTTGAGAGAGAAACAGATTCTTTTTCGGTGTTTCACAATTCTGGAAAACAGAATTTCTTTAAGGAAGCAGCTGTTGCTAAAGAAAGTTTTTTTCCATACGTATTTCATTTTTTTTTTTTAAATATGAAGTTCAGTTGTTCTGTTCATTTCCTAAATTAATGTGCTTGACTTCTTTTCGTTTTCAAAAAAAATTCTGAACAGACTTATACTCTAAAAAGATAAGAATTGACTCGATCTTGTTGATATTAGTTAGTTCTATAATGTTATTTAAACTTTTAACGTAGTAAACAATAATTCCTTAATAATAGTAATCGAAGCAAGAGAGAAACAGTCTCTTTTTCGGTGGTTTACAATTCTGGAAAACAGAATTTCTTTAAGGAAGCAGCTGTTTCTAAACAAAGTTTTTTTTCATGCTGTATTTCGCCTTTAAAAAAATATATCAACGAAAAAATGAAGTTAAAATGTATTGTCCCTTCCCTAAATTAATATACCTTTGACTTCCCCTTTTTTCAAATAATAAGACAATAGATTAATGTTCCAAGCCAGGAATTTACTCATTCTTGTTTATATTTGTTTGCTTTATTAATTAAACTTATACAATATGTAGCTCCCTTTCCTCCATAATCCCTAAATAACAAGGCATAATTCATAGTGCTTTAAAATTTTAGATGATGAACTGCCACTATACGCTAGGAAATAACTATTTCTAGTTCATATTTGCTTACTATAGAAACGCTGCCATTATAGGCATTAAATAGCTCCTAGCTTTTAAATTTTCTTTTATATCCTTACTTTGATTTTCTTAATCATTCTTAATCCTATTATAATTAAACCAATAATTTAATTTTTATTACATTTTATAAAAAACGAATATAAATATTTTTATTCTCTTCTTAACAATCAATGTTCACTTTTTAATTCAATACAAGTTTTTAACTCATTATTCAGTGTTGACTAATTGAATATCAAAATCTATTTTTAACTTTATTTTTCTTCAAGCTACTTTATTATAATATAATATTATTAATAATTTTATATAATAATAAATATAAATTTAAAAACAATAATTAACTAACTAACTAGATAAACTAGGCTGAGTGGACATAATCCATAATAATTCGAGATTTTTAATAATGGTTCTTTTTTTAAACTAGAATATAACTCTTTCTTGTTCATAATTGTAAACTCTATACATTTTTTAACTTTTAAAATAATTAAATATTCCTGATTAAGAAAACATCAGCTTTGATATTCCGAAATTCTGGATAATGAACTTTTATTTTAAACTGAAAAATAACTTTCACGTGTGCATGCTTGTTTAATCTATAATAATTTTTTAGCTCTTAAAATATTTAACTATCAATGAACAAGAAGAAACAATCCACAATATTTTTAATAGCTGACAAATAGACTTTCACTTTAAACTAGGAAATAAGTCTTCTTTTATGTACCTAGGATTAATCTTTAATGTTTCTCAACCACTACTTTTTTAAAACTATCTATGCATGAAATTGCATTTGGCAAAATGTTCCACAATTCTGTATAATAAACGACTCTCTCTTCTACATATTGTTAAGTCTGAAAAACCTGACTTTTAACAATCTATGTAACCGATTATACCAATTATATTAATCTTTCTAAACATATGCTGTATAAATTTATTTGTAGCGTCAAGGGTTTAGGAGTAAAGAATGTTTGAAAAGTCTGATTCATAGTAATCTATGTACTCGATTATTCTAATTATGCTAACTTTTACAATCTTCAGCTAAATTTATAACTTATCAAATATTTGCGGTATCAGGTATAAAAATGTACCATGCAAAAAGGCTTAGGAGGATAGAATATTTGAAAAACCTGATACTTATTAATCTATGGTAACCGATTATTCTAATTATGATAACTTTTACAATCTTCAGCTAAATTTATAACTTATCAAATATTTGCGGTATCAGGTATAAAAATGTACCATGCAAAAAGGCTTAGGAGGATAGAATATTTGAAAAACCTGATACTTATTAATCTATGGTAACTGATTATTCTAATTATGCAAACATCTGTAATCTTCAACTAAATTTATAATCAATCAAGTTTTTGTGGTATCATGTAAAAAAATTTCCATGTCTGACTTTTTAAGAGGATAGAGCGTTTGAAAAGCCTGATACTTCGTATTCTAATTATGGTAACCGATTATTCTAATTTTGCTAAAATCTTCAGCTAAAAATTTATCTTGTAAAAAAGATGTAGAAATTGGAAAATGTTAAAAATATCTCATTTATAGTAATCTATCTAACCATGTTTCTCTAAACTCAGCAATTCATTATTAACCGATTATTCTAATTATTCTAACATTTATAATCTTCAACTAAATTTATAACTTATCAAGTATTTGTGGAATCAAGTAAAAATTTTCCGTGCAAAAATTTTAGGAGGATAGAATGTTTGAAAAGCCTGATACTTAATAATCTATGGTACCCGGTTATTCTAATTATGTTAACATTTATAATCTTCAACTAAATTTATAACCAGCCAAATGTTGGTGAAATCAAGTAAAAATTTTCCATGTGAGATGGTTTAGGAGGATAGAACGTTTGAAAAGCCTGTTACTTAGTATTCTAATTATGGTAACTGATTATTCTAATTATGCTAAGCTCATCAGCTAAAAATTTATCTTGTAAAAAAGATGTTGAAATTTGAAAATGTTAAAAATACCTCATTTATAGTAATCTATCTAATTTTCCATGTGAGATGGTTTAGGAGGATAGAACGTTTGAAAAGCCTGTTACTTAGTATTCTAATTATGGTAACTGATTATTCTAATTATGCTAAGCTCATCAGCTAAAAATTTATCTTGTAAAAAAGATGTTGAAATTTGAAAATGTTAAAAATACCTCATTTATAGTAATCTATCTAACCATGTTTCTCTAAACTCTACGATTTATTATTAACCGATTATTCTAATATTTATAATCTTCAACTAAATTTATAACTTATCAAGTATTTGTGGAATCAAGTTAAAATTTTCCGTGCAAAAATTTTAGAAGGATAGAATGTTTGAAAAGCCTGATACTTAATAATCTATGGTACCCGGTTATTCTAATTATGTTAACATTTATAATCTTCAACTAAATTTATAACCAGCCAAATGTTGGTGAAATCAAGTAAAAATTTTCCATGTGAGATGGTTTAGGAGGATAGAACGTTTGAAAAGCCTGTTACTTAGTATTCTAATTATGGTAACTGATTATTCTAATTATGCTAAGCTCATCAGCTAAAAATTTATCTTGTAAAAAAGATGTTGAAATTTGAAAATGTTAAAAATACCTCATTTATAGTAATCTATCTAATTTTCCATGTGAGATGGTTTAGGAGGATAGAACGTTTGAAAAGCCTGTTACTTAGTATTCTAATTATGGTAACTGATTATTCTAATTATGCTAAGCTCATCAGCTAAAAATTTATCTTGTAAAAAAGATGTTGAAATTTGAAAATGTTAAAAATACCTCATTTATAGTAATCTATCTAACCATGTTTCTCTAAACTCTACGATTTATTATTAACCGATTATTCTAATATTTATAATCTTCAACTAAATTTATAACTTATCAAGTATTTGTGGAATCAAGTTAAAATTTTCCGTGCAAAAATTTTAGGAGGATAGAATGTTTGAAAAGCCTGATACTTAATAATCTATGGTACCCGGTTATTCTAATTATGTTAACATTTATAATCTTCAACTAAATTTATAACCAGCCAAATGTTGGTGAAATCAAGTAAAAATTTTCCATGTGAGATGGTTTAGGAGGATAGAACGTTTGAAAAGCCTGTTACTTAGTATTCTAATTATGGTAACTGATTATTCTAATTATGCTAAGCTCATCAGCTAAAAATTTATCTTGTAAAAAAGATGTTGAAATTTGAAAATGTTAAAAATACCTCATTTATAGTAATCTATCTAACCATGTTTCTCTAAACTCTACGATTTATTATTAACCGATTATTCTAATATTTATAATCTTCAACTAAATTTATAACTTATCAAGTATTTGTGGAATCAAGTTAAAATTTTCCGTGCAAAAATTTTAGAAGGATAGAATGTTTGAAAAGCCTGATATTTAATAATCTATGGTACCCGGTTATTCTAATTATGTTAACATTTATAATCTTCAACTAAATTTATAACCAATCAAATGTTGGTGAAATCAAGTAAAATTTTTCCATGTGAGATGGTTTAGGAGGATAGAACGTTTGAAAAGCCTGACACTTAGTATTCTAATTATGGTAACTGATTATTCTAATTATGCTAAGCTCATCAGCTAAAAATTTATCTTCTAAAAAAGATGTTGAAATTGGAAAATGTTAAAAATATCTCATTTATCTATTTAATCATGTTTCTCCAAACTCAATAATTTAATATTAGTGTAATTACGCGCTTTCTATGAAAAAAGTTCCAATTCGGAGAAAAAACACTCAGGGCTGTTAACAAAGCCATAAATTTGCGCTAAATATCAACATTCCACTTAGTGGTTAAATAAAAAAAAAATTGCTTTTATTTCACACCATTCTCTTTTTCTGATCAGTTTTCTTTGGAAAAGGTTTCTTTTATGACACAAATCTTAACAATGATCTTCATTGTTTTGAGAAGCCATTGGATCCCGGCAGAATGCTTCTCTGTTTATAGCCAGAATAAACAGTCTTTGTGATTGGGTTTGACGTGAATTCGTTGGAGCGTTCTTTATCCGACAACGGTCTTGTCCGGTTCAACGTTCTGTGAGAAGGGTGAAAGTTTTTGAGTTCTGTTACATTTTTCTGGAGGAAAATGTCCATTTCTTTGTTTTTCCTGTGATTTCTAATTTTAATGAGTGAGGAAATATAAAATATTTTACTAAAGAATGTCTAATAAATAATTTGTGTCAAAAATTTGAAGTAAAAGCTTGGGACTAACTACACTGTAAAAAACTGCACATCAAATTACGGTATAAATTACCGGAACTTTGGGTATATCATTCACAAAATCTATTTTTCCGTAAAATCCATATTTACCCTAAAGTATTATACAGCAATTTTACAGTAATATTTATTTAATTAGAGCGATTTAGTGATAATTATTACTATAAGAATTACGGCATATAATTTTTTTTGTTCCGTAACATGGTTTGGCAAAAAAGGATTTTGCGGTAAAAAGTACCGGCACTCTGAGTGTTGGTACCTTTTTTTACCGTAATTTTTACAGTGAAGGGCAAGTATAGGTTAAAACGCCCAGTAACATTTGAATTAAAAAGATGCATGTTTATTCAAAGATGAATCTTATGCATTAGTTTTTCAAAACTATTACTGAAAGAAAGTTTATTGTTTTGCAACTTTTTTTAAGGAAAATATGTTTAATAAAAGTTCAATCTAAGAACTCTAATCTAATCACAAATATTTTATTGAAAAAAGTATCTCGTTAAATCTTTTAAAATCTTGGTTTGAGTAATTAAAATTTATTAAAATAATTGACCTAAAAATCAAAATTGATTGATTGCATGAAACTCTTTAAATAAAATAATTAAAATTAAAAACTGACGCATTTTAATAATCATAATAAATTCGATGATTTGTACAGCTTTCGTTTTAATTTCTAAAGTACTTAAAAGTTAACAGTTTTAGCCTTTCTATTTAAAAAAAAATAAATATTGATTTTAGATCATTCTTTCTATTGAGACGTTTACTAAAGATTACAAGTACAATTGGAATTTTTAGTGAAATAAATTTAAACAAATTTTTCGCAGGTATGAACATTGGGCAGACAGTCTTTGCATATAAAATTTCTAATAGTCATTTAAAAAAAAAAAAAAAAAAATTGGACAAAATATAATTTAATTGAGTGTCTTGAAAAGACATTGCATTTAAAATGAAATAGTACCACAATGATGGAAACTTGTTTTGTTTAGAGCTTGAATCGTGCAAACGATCATCCAATGTAGCTACATCCAGTAAAGCAAACGGTCATCCAGTAGAGCATGCTTTACTATTATCCAATCCTGGGAGAATAGTAAAGCATGCTCTATTTTCCATCCTAGTAATTCCTGATACCCAATCAGCATCTAAAGTTCTGAGACGTCATCAAGCAGGTATCTAGTTATGTCACTTTGCCCTTTCATATATTTTAATCCAAATAAATTAATCTGTTAGGGTCTATTTGTGTTATCAGGATTTCATTTGAATTTATTTTATAAATGTAAGTTCATGTAAGTATGATTTTATAATTTTGAATGTGAAAAATGCGCATGCGCGGGTTTTTTCATCCGACCAATCAGTGACATTCAAGAACTTGGATAGTGTCAACGAATCATCCAAATTCTTGAAGAGAGAAATTCCTCCAAGCCCACGGATTCAAGAAATTAGACCTTATAAACTGGCATTAGAAGTCATATTTTTTATTTAATTATTTTCTCTGCTTCTGTATAATTCTCTGAATCAGTATATGAATGCTGATTGTATTTATAGCATAAACGAATCAAATACATCTCTGTGTGTACATAATTTTAAATTTGCTTTTTTTTTTTTTGTTGTTTCATCTTTATTTGCATTTTTGCCTCTTCTTGAAAAAAAAAAATACGTCGCTTTTTCGTATGGTCTGGAAGTCTAGAATGAAAACTTTTTGATATTCCCCTCTGGGCTCATATATTTTTTACTCAAACAGAGGCATTCTTTTTTCTTTATTTCATTTTTCACACTTTCAAAAGATTTTTTTAAATCACAGGCACAACAAATTGAAAACGCAATCTTTATCGCCGTAAACTAAGAGGGGATGAAAGCAGTAAATATATACAGTTCCCATACAATTCAACTCTACTTCCGACTTGGTCGCGATCCGCATAGTAATCGAAGAACTGATGGCGCCCTCTACGGAATTCTTGCCAAAATTCGTTCTGTGCCATTTTCATTATTTTATTTTATTTCTTCTTTTTCATTTTATTTTAACTCCCACATGTCCAGTAGGTTTTTTTTTTCTCCTTCAGTGAAAACAAATTACGAAAAGGAGAATGTAATTAACTGTGTAAATAATTTGCACTATATATTTCTAGAACTGTTCAACAGTTGTGCATAATTTTCTCTTTTTTTTCTTTATTTATTTAGCTTCGCGAGTTCATTTTTAAAATTTAATTAAACCAGAATTACGTATGAAGTTTAACTTAAAGAAAAGAGAATATTTCATATAAAATTAAAGAGGCTTTAATGATTGCTATTTAAAGGTTATGTCTGCAGGTTTTTGCATGATTGTGATTGCGGGTTCTTAAAATTGTTCCAAACAAAAGTTTTAATTTCTACGATTTTAAAAAAAGTTACAGATTGCGACATTTTGTCATTCTAACAATCTTTTGCTCACAAAATTTTACGCAATCAGTATTCTTGAATAGCACTGAATTGACATTTTTAGAAATAGTACGGTTACAATATAAATATCTGCATAAATAGGTTCAGGCAGGGCTCGAAAAACCACCCGTCCTCGGCGGTTAAAAATTCCCCGCGGACAACAAATTTCTCGAATCCGCTGTCCTCGCGGATGGCCATTTTCCCGTTAATGTTCGTTATACATTTTAAATTTTTGTTATCTTGCAAGAGTCTAGCGCCTCACTTCTAAAATGACCCTCTAATCTAGAAATACAGCAACATACTGCGCATGGTGGAATTGATGTTTTCTCTGTCTGAGAGTACTGCAACGGTTGAAAGAGGCTTTTCAGCAATGAACTTACAAAAACACATTATGTACTGGTCTTAAACAAGAAGCGTTAAACGCAATTATGAACATCTACCTAAATGGAAAACCCCTTTCAGATTTCTGTGCAGAAACCTCTGTAAATCATTGGCTTGATTGTGGAACTGGCAAACGTCATATTTGATTCATTTAAAAAAACGCAGTACCCTCGGATAAATTGACATTCCAGATAACTTGACCTTTGTTATTTAAATTATTTCATAAAAGAAATAAATTATTTCATAAAATAAATACTAGGTTTTACGATTAGTAACCTAGTATTTCTTTTATTACTGTATAATGTAAACCTAGTATTTGTAATCCTAGTAACTACTAATTCATTGTGCAATTTATATAAATGTTTGTAATAAATAAGAGAAAATTATATTTTTATTTATTCAGAAGCTACGGGTTAGTTTCAAAGGAGGACGGGTACATTGTTGGACAAGCCGTCCTCGGGGACGGGTAAAATTTTTGAGTTTTTTCGAGCCCTGGGTTCAGGACTTTTTTTTAAACTTTATCCCCTCTCAAGAGCACAAATCCCAACAGCTTAACTGCTTTGAGCTATTGAACATTGAAAACTCAATTTTTTTAAAAAAAATATCTGTATGTTTATTTAAGTAGATTCAGTAACTATTACTTAAGTTCGAGCATGAAGTATTGTGCATCAAAATTGTATCATTATGTATTTAATAAGTTTTTGAAAATCATGAAATTTTTATTTCCTTATAATGAAAATAGAACATATCGCTGGTTCAAAACTAAAACGACACATCTGCAAGCATACTACGTTTGCAGATGTGTCGTTTTAGTTTTGAGCCAGCGATATCTACTAGGTTTTATTTTAAGTTTGATATTTGTTTTTATGTTCTTAAATACCGCGAATACGTGTAATACTCAAAATAAAGAGATATTTTAACTCACGTAAAATAGGCTACCTGAAATGTATGTAACTCAGTTTTTATACCTGAGAGTTTTTCTTCGAGTTTTAATACTTATTACAGAATAGATGGGAACTATTTATCAAATGTATAATGGGGAGACTAAATTTCTGACTATCAACATTCAACTCCCGAGTCTTGTAATTTTGAACCCAGCACAGAAGACAAGGAGACTCTTCGATCAAGTATTAATCTTCTAACAACTAGCCATCTTCTAGTCTTCTTGTAGGACTTTTTGCTGGGACTAACCCCTATTTGCTTTACGTGGAGACGAAAACCATGAAAGCTCCTTACCGTTAACCAGACGGCAAGGTTATTCTGAGTACAGTTTACGTCAGCACTGTTTTTGGTGCACCCCGGGGGCGAAATTCGCACTAACCAGCCATAGCTGGGATTCTAATCTGGGTCACCTAATTAGGAGGCGAACAGATGCAGCGTTTTAGTTAATTTTTTTCAAATAAATAAAAAATGAAATCAAAAACATTTTTCTTTTTCACAAAATAGTGCTTTTGCCCCATATTGATATTTTGAGCCATTTTCATGATTAGCCTAGAAGTTGCCAGTTAAAGATGGATAAACTTTTACCGAACAATTAAACAGCTTATTTTTCGCTAAAGAACGTTGTTTCATATGGCGGCATAAACTTTATAAGAACATCCTTAAACTCAATTTACTATTATAGATGCTAGAAATAAAAGTGAAAATACATAAGAAGAAAAAGAAAATCAGTCTCTTGCAACGGAAAGCGTTAAATTGAGGTTCTTCTATCTTGGTTCTTCCGGTCCATCAGATTTCTTGCTTGGAGATGAATGGTTTTAGCCCTGGCTGGAAGAATCTCTATGTAGGATGGATTACACTTACATTGAAAAGGATTCTTCTTTCTTTTCTTCTAGCTTGTGGCTCACTCTCATCTTTTATTCACGTCTGGATGAGGGATTCTGTGGAATCCAGTCTTTTTTCTTATAGGTTCTAACTTTCGATCCAGTTTCGAAAAACTCTGGAGAATTGCCGTTGAACACTTCATATTAAGGTGGTGCCAGATTGATGTTAGGAAATTTATTTTAAAGTGAGAGTATTACCGGTATTAAATTGCTGAAAATTCGAATCTGTATGGTTTAAAAAGGTTTTATATGGCAGTTCTTTGTAAAAGTTGCGTTCCGAAATTTTAGATGTATCTTTTGCCCGGCAATATATTCTAAAAATATCATATAAGTCAAGAGACGGATGAGAAGAGTTGAGGCTTTGTTTGTTTGGTTTTGGTGCATGATGCAGAAAGAAAAAAAACTTTCAAGAAACTTTTGCTCTTAAAAATTTTTTACCAGCGTTTAGTGCATTATGCCTCATGATTTGAAGCCATAAATCAACTCCATTTCTTGTTATTGTTGTAAAATTTTTCAAACATCAGTTTTCTATTTTTTTCCCTTTTTTATATCTTCTTTTCATTTTCATCATTCTTCTTTTTTCTTCTTTTACGTTACAAAAAATGTATTGCGTTTAGAATATTTTCTTAAAAGTAAAGTTCAAACTCATATAAATAAGAAAGATGCTGCGTATTTTCGTAAAGGTGCAATTTTTGTGTGTTTTCAGTAACTTGAAATAGCGTTTATCATACTCGGAGACAATATCACTCTTTCAAAGTTTCATCAGATTTGCATGAAATTTTAACATGGTAAACATAATTAATGCAGTTTTCCATACTCTCGGTTATTAAATCCTTTAAATTTCCATCTAATTTACTTAAATATTTTACATCATATGCACTGTAAAAATTACGGTATAAAACACCGTCAGTTTGGGTGCTTCATCCTTAAAACCCATTTTACCGTAAAATATTATACCTTAATTTTTATTGTGATATTTATTTAATTAGAGTGATTTTAACGTAATTACTGTAAAAATTACGGTGTGTCATATTTTTTGTTCCGTACCACGTAACGGTAAAAATTGATTTTACGGTAAAAGTACCAGCACCCTGAGTGCCGGTACTTTTTACCGGAGTTTGATCCTGAATTTTTTAACTGTGCATTACCTAGTATTACTTTACGGTTATTAGTATACATTTCATATTCAAAACTTATTTACGATACTGTTATCAATATATTTTTCATTTCACTTCATACACGATTTTGAAAACTCTGATAGACCTGAAAAGTTATTAATTGAGATTAAAATACATAAAAGAGTAATTATATTGTCATAATTACACTCACGAATTTAATATTTTAATATTCTGCCAATTTTCAACTTTTTTGGTCAATGATAGTCTTGCAAGGATAGTTGATTTAGATAGATTTTAAAGAATAATATAGATTTAGATAGATATAATTTAGATAGATAAAGAAAAATTAAAAAAAATATTTCTAGCTAAAATTCGGGATAGATGTACTTATAAATTTCATTACCAAAAGACGGCCATTTGTATAATCGAAACTATTGTAAAACGAGATATAAATTTATAAATTAAATCAGCAGCAAATGATTTAATATTTGATTTATAAATTAATAAAATTATTCATAAATTAATACTGGCAAAAGTGGTATAGTAAAAATGGAATTTTAAAATATTCACCCCTGAAACTTTTTTCTATTTAAGAAATAAATTATTTGACGTTAGAAACCAAAGCATCGCTAGGTAAACTTTTTTTCTCATATCTGTAAAAATTCATGATAATCTTTAGATACCTGATAAAAGCTAACAGTTATAAATGCTTTAGGCTGAATGTAAAATGTCATACGAAGCTCGAAATTCATAATGTATTTTAGATGCTTTTTCCAGAATGTAAAATGTCATACGGAGTCTCCCAAAAAAATTTGCCAGTGAGTAACGAAAAAGTGTCATAAAACTTCATAAACCCCAAAATTCACTTCATAAGCATTTATACTGCTTCATGTCTTATATTTTCAATTCTGCAAGTATCATACATCAATATTAGTTTTCCTTCATGATTCAGTTATAAAAGTGTGACATTTTATGTTTTTCATAAATGATTATTCATTTTTTTTTATTTGTAATAACTATAGTAAACTTAGAGAACCAGCTATTCAAAAAACACAAATCTCAAGGTAAAAAAAAAATTAATACTTAAAATCACATTTAATCATCTATTTCAAAAACCTGAGCCATTCCCTCTAGTGCTTCTGAAGATCAAAAGAATGCCTTTGTCCCTAAAATGATACATTTGGCAATGATTTCTTCGTCTACTGAGGGTTCTTGGCGATTTTATAACTTGCATCGGACCCTATTAACTGCCAAGTTCCACCGAGATGTGATTTCTCGATGATGTCAATAGACATTTTATAGCTTGTTTACCGACGAAGAAAAGACCATAAAAGATCCCAGAGGGCTATTTCTGTTCTTACATAGCCTATATTTCCGAAGAACTGCTACGTCATTGATAGGTCATTGCCTTTACGTGATGTGGTCACTGCTATATAGTTATTTTTTCTTTACCCCTGTTATTAACAATTTTTTTCATTTAAATGTCAAAAGGGTTGGTTTCATAATATATGGTTGCATAAAGATTAAAAGAAATATTTATATTCGTAGTAAATTGATAGTTAGAGTTAGAGAATAGAGTTAAAAAACTACCACGCAATTTATAGTTAATGTTTGAATTATCGTTCATTAGTCTTTCGTATCTGTTAAGTTTCGTGTGAGTACGAAAATTTACGTGGTAATGTAGTACAGTATCATTTGAATATTTTAATAGAATCTAGAAAAAAGTATTAACATTAGATTTTGCATGCTTAAAAGTTAAAAATACCTATTTGTATTTTTGTTTAAATAGGTTACATATTATGACATTCGAGGAAATTGTGATTTTGTTAAAAATTTTATTTATCGTAAGTAATGCGTTTATGTTTTGTTAATTTTAAACCTTATCATTTTCCTATCTATGCAATCTTCCCGCTGTAAACAAAATGTGATAAATTTAACTCTTTGCACTCCAGTGTCGCCTCTGAGGTGCCATCAACAGTCACCACTCTAAAATTAAAAAAATTTTATGCCTTAATAATTAGCAATCACATTATTATAAGAATTTTAAAAATAAAAATACTATACTATGTATTGTAAATGATTCTGAAGCTATATTAACTCAAACAGCATTTTAAAATACTCGTAGTGCAAAGAGGGTTAAGAAATAACTTTAGTCCAACCATTTTGTATTTGAAAATTAATAGTTTATGTATTGATTCGATATGTGCAGTCTATGTAAAAAAAAAATAATAAAAATGATGAACTTCTTGGCTATTAATTGGAATTTGGTTTGCTTAGACTTCAAGAAAAAATAAATATTTTAAACTTTTATTTTGATATGAAATCACATCTTTTCTAGGCTTAACTGATCAGTTTTTGTTTGCTAGCAATTTTTTTAAAATATTAACTAAATTAGTCTAAAAAAAATTTATAAACACTAAATACAAACATCTAGTTTCATAAATTTCATATTCATACATAAAAGTTTATTTGAAACAAATTTTGACCTATCTCTAAAGATACACTTTTTATATGTGTATTTATTATTACATTTTATGTGGTAATATGTCTTTTCGTTTTATAATTTTCACCTAAATAGTTTTGAATTTCTGTCTAGTATTTAAAAATTTCACACTTTTCTGTAATAAGTAATTAAAGATTAAATAATGTTGCCAGCTACAGCCTCTCGCAATGTACTTGCATTTTTTTTTTTGTTACCTAACCGCAAATACCATTTGTGTTGTAATCGAACAACATCTAGTCTTCTGTCTCAACAATTTGCCCGCGCACTCATTGACTTCATCGTCTGTAGCAAACTGTATTCTTGGCCATGTTTTTTTTTAAAAAAAACTCACCGAAGATTTCAAAATTTGAAGTCACGTGGAGACAGATTTCGACAAAAAAGTGTTTGGTTAAGATTTCAAAATTTATTTTCTTTTTTTTTTTAATTTCCTTTGTTCCCCTTGATGATATGTGATCGGTAGTGTAATGCACTCGGATGACTTTGCGAAGTTTTCCGAAACATTTTGATTTGACTGGCTTCTTAAGCCACAATTTGACTGCTTTCTTAAGCCACAATTTGACTGCCTTCAAATACCACTGAGCAAATTGACTACTCAGCGATAGTTCAGTTATCATTCTTTTATAATTGCAAACATCAAAATTTCTGATACCTAACAAGTAAAAAGTGAATGAATACTTTTTGTCACGCGAGCGACTACATGTCAGACACATCTCCGATTTTTTATATACCATAGTTTTGATTTAATGGCGTCCGCCTAGTATGTACTATTTCGTTGGTATATTGAAGCTGAAACTCTTGCATGCTTCCAGTGACAATTTTTTTCTTACGACAATTATCATTTGAATCTTCAAAAATGTTAGAATTTTTTATAAATTCATAAGACTTTATTAAACTTTTTATTATTTTTAAAGTTTTTTTTTAAATTTAAAATCAATAAATACCTGATTTAATAATTATTTAAATAGTACTTAATGGTCATCATTAAATGTCATCATTAAGTAGAATTTAATGATGCCATCTAGGATATGAATATGCCATCTAGGAGTGTCTGTGGTAGTCTCTCTGGTTGATCAAAGCTATTTATATCGTATCACCGAATAACTTCACCGTAAACACGAATTTTTTAAGTTAAATTCTACATCTATCAAACCAATACCATTTTTTAGTTCCTGAACAATTTCATAAAAAAAAAAGATTTCTTCAAGATTCTTAAAAATAAAATTTGAACTTGTATACATTAAACAAGCTAAATTTATGACTTATCAAAGCATGAATGTGTGGTTGATCAAAGCATAGCACTTTTACCATAAATCACTTGTTTTGAAGCACGTTTTTAGCATCTTGACTTGAATATTAAATAAGAGGGGTCCGTTTATGGAGGGTAGGTAATCACTAGTTGCCTTCCCACGCGAATTTTCTTTGGCAGTTTGTGAATTGCTAATAACTTCATTAAAGTGCGACTAATGTTTTATTTAGTGGAGAGTAATTATCAGTTCTCTATGCAGCTTAAGAATCATTTTTTATACATGTGCTGTAAAAAAAAAAACTAAGATTTTATTGCTATTTCTTTAACATTTTACCTGTTTAAGTGATAGGGATAACAATTTGTATTTTTGCCATGCATATTCTTACTATTTGATAGGAAGCTTAATAAAAGTGCCTAATGAATAAATGAATGTTCATTAATGTCAACTTTTGTTAATTAATATAATTATTGTTAATTAATGTAAATGAATGCTAACTTTTTATGTAAATTACTTTAGGTAGATATAGTTGACAATAAATGCGCAAAAATAGGTGTTTCAACAATTTATAAACGGAAGAACTATCGACGTGTTTTTCAATGTCAATAAAGATGATGTACCGCGATAAAGACTGTCTGTTTTTCTTAGCTTATACGACGGTTGAACAAAAATGTACCATTAACAGAATCTTTTTAAAGAATACCAATGTCTATTTATGAGTGTAAAAGTGTAACGTAAGCTCGGAAAAAATTCTGAATTTTATTTCTTCTTATTGAAAACAACAATGTCTTAATCGCCATAAAAAAACGAAAATTTAAATATCTCATAAAATGCAAGTAGTATGTTACTCAGCAATAATCATATGAATGAAGTTCAAGGATCAGTTCACGAGTCACAAAATTATGGAATAATCCAATGCATAAGCAAGCATGAAGGATAACTATTACCTTGCTAATTCGAAATCCGAAATTTTGACAAATCCAACATTTAATGTTTACAAAAGAAAAAGTGCGCTTGTATAAGTTTTGTACCAATACAGTTTTATCATAAAAGTAAATAATTTTTGCTGTAAATATATAAGTTTAGTATTTTCTCTGAGAGAATTTTAACTTCTAAATTGTTGCAGTATGTTTTGGCAAATACGATTTTTTTTTATGTTTGTCAATGTGGTATCTTTTATCATTCTATCTTGTAGTAATTTCCTTATTTCACATTTTTTGTTTTATTTTCGATTCATATTTAGTGATACTATTTTAAAATAACGTTATTTAATTCTTCTAGACATCTCTTGAAGGAGCAAAAAAAAAAAAAAAAAAAAAAAAAAAAAGAAAGAAAGAAAGAAAATAAATAAATAAATATAAAATTTCAAAAACTTGAAAAACGCTTTATAAATAGTTTAAAAATTTTCAATATAACAACTTTTTAACCAGTCTCAAAAGTGTTCCCCTGAATATAGAGGTGACTGTTTTCTGTAATTAATGTGAAATCTTATTTATGCTCCTGAGATGTTTTATAAACATAGCAGAAATGTTTAAATTTAATGAAAGAGTTGTAAGTAGAAATGCTAACATGCAGTTACGGTGCCATCTAGAGATAGAACTTATATCTTTAAATGTAAAGATTTTTAACAACAAATTTAATTCAGCTAATTAGTTGAAATGAATGAACATCTTAAATCGATTCTTTCGCAACTTTTTTTCTCTAATATCTACCAAGACTTCGAGGCGTTGATGTTATTCCTCCAGTGTTTCCCAAAGTGTGATACGCGTACCCCCAGGGGTATGGGAACAGTTTAACGGGGGTACGCGTTATTATGCAAAATATCTTGCAAGAAACGAAAATTTCAAAAATTTTTATTTAAAGACAAAGCTAGCCATGAAAATTTACGATTACATATTTTTCTATTGGTTATTTTTTCCAGAATTAACAGTTAATAATTAGAGGTGTCAATAGCCAGTTGTAATTTTAACTTTTGTGCAATTTTTTTTTTTTTAAGTAAATAATACATTCATTTTTTTTATTAGTGGTACACAGCATTACGAAAAATTTAGCAAGGGTACACAAAAGTTATAAGTTTGGGAAACACTGTTTGAGACCCGTCGACAAAGTGTTTGCAATTATTTCGAAATTTTTATATAAATTCAAATTCTAGTAAATTTACTACTTTGGGAAATATAATATTCTGAAGAAAATTAAAAGATAACAAACGGAACTTGTTTTAGAGAACTTCTTAATCACCGTTAGGTCTCTTCATCTTATTATGCTCTAGTCTCTGGTATTCAGTCGTCCGTGACTTCCTCCCTTTCCGTCAGATTTCGGTCACGCCGTAATTTTTGAAATCCTTTGCACGTTAGAAGAAATAAACCACATAACAATCAAACAGAGAAGTTGTATAACAAAGATGATGATACTCTTATGGGTACAAAGGGCGTGATCAATTTGTCTAAGTCACTTCTGCTATGTGCAACGTGATGACTAGTGCGTGAGGGGGATTAAGGAAGTAGTGTTGTGTAAAAAAACAGAAAACACCGTGATTACACCAAAATACAAGATGAATTTGCTTTCTTACTTTTCTTAAAATAGGCTTTGCGAAGTTCTTTTAATTGTAAGAGTGATACTGAAAAAGTATTGGCAAACATTCAATTTTATGTGGTAGTATAAAATCATTGTCATGATTGACCTAGGTTAAACATTCGAATTTCTTTATCACACAACTTCAAATGTGCTATAACTATTCAATATAAATGCAGGGTGTCCCAGGAATATTGGGACAAATGGTAGGGGCCTTGGGACATTGCAAGGATTCTGAATTGCATAACAAACCATGGTCGAAAACTTCAAGTGAAAGTAGTATGACAGGTACAAGAAACACCCAAGACAAAGATCAGTTGAAATATTTACATGTGCTGTGGTAGATTACGTGTGAAAGATGTTCAAAGTTTCCACCATTGCCAGCGATACATGCGTTACACCATCAGGCCATGGATTGGCGGACTTGCTCAAATACATCTGGATTCTGGAACAGCACAGACGATTCTTGCAACTAGATCCATTTCAGGATTCGCAGGTTTTGCGTACATAGCACTTTTCAGTTTACCCCAAAGACAGAAATGCACGCTGCTTAAATCAAAAGAGCGTTGTGGCCGGGGAACCGGTCCACCACGTCCAATCCATCTTGCAAACGACAACATTTATATGCGAACGAAGTCGTTTCCGACCGTAGATTGCGATGCAAATATGAAGCCTTGAGATGTCCCCAGCCTTCAATTTAAATTTGTCCCAATAATCCTGGGACACCCTGTTTAAGACTGACCATATCATCAATAGTATTCAGATGTAATGATTAAAAGTTAACGAAAGATCTACAGAATATCATCAACAGTAAACGAATCAGGGGTATAAGTTTTAAGTGTTGCGATCTATTTGTAGTAAATTGTGTGCTTCTTTTTTTTTTTTTTTTTTTTTTTTTTTTTTTTTTTTTTGTGTAAAACGAAAGTGGTAGTTTAATTTCACTACAAAAATGTATACTGCGTAATTTAGATATTTAGTAAAGCTCTTATGTCTTCTGAGTTATCGTCAAAATTATGGTGTCATACCTTATAAATGTGATCCCTTTTGATATCGTCTGAACATACCCAGAAATAAAATAAACTTAACAACAGAATAAGATTTTGCGTTTTTTAAAAGACTGAATTTATAAATGATAAGTTCTTATTTGAAAAGCTGTGGTAAAACCCCCTAACTTGAGAGAGTGCTGTGCTAGTAAAAAGCACAGATCTTACAGACGCTGAAGTGTCAACATGTAAATTCATATTTGTTATTAGAAAATTGCTTTTTGTTAAACTTATGTCATCCATGCCTTGATATTTTTAATGATTAAAAATCAATTGAACTCCTTAATGCTAATTGATGATTCTACTGATTATTGGATTTGAACACGCTAAGCTGTTTGACAGGCATATTTTTCTATCAAATTGGCAATTTAATAAATTATTCTATCACATTTTAAGTTAATTATATAGTATGTTCTTAAAATCGTAAAATTTATGTTTTTAAAATGTAATTAACATGTTTTTGCACTACATTTTTCTATTAAATGTCATTTCTGAACATAAAATCATACCCAGAAGGTATCAAAAATTCAAAAAACTGTTTAAAATTCTTACTTTTCCATTAATTTGGAAAATTAATTATTTTTTCAACCTATAGTGAAGAACAATATGTTTTGAAATCCCGGAATTCTAGTGTTTTCAAACTGTAGTTACTTATTCTTTCACTAAGCTCTTCTTAAAACGTAAACTGAACAACTTTATTTTAGAACAAAATCCACTAAATTTCTTCTTTTAAATGACATTTAAGTACATGAAATCAGACTCCGAATGTATCAAAAATGGAAAAAAATTGTTTAAAAGTCATATTAATCCATCGAATTAACAAGTTAATTTATTATTCCATACCTATAGTCAAAAGCAATATATTCTTTGCCATTGGAATTCTACTGTTTTCGGATTGTAGTTCTGAATGTTTCGGAATGTTTATTTTCTTCCACTAAGCTGTTCTTAAAATGCAAATTTAACTTTATTTCAGAACGAAAACGCTTTTAATATAACATTTTATCATTTTCAATCTAAATTTATCCCTGTTATTTTTACTTTGCAGCGAAGACAACAGTTATTTCTTTTTCCCTAACCGTTCGGGCAATGAGGATTTATGACTTCTCATACCGCGTCGACGCTAGTCAATAAATCGACGTGAAGTGATTCACGTTCCACAATAAAGAAGAGCTTTTTCACTTATCTCAGATAATATATCATTATTTTTCACTGGCGAATGGATAACTTTCTTGAAAACAGCCATGGAGCAGAAACAGGTACTTGACAAAGTTACTCATAACACTGTGTAAAAGTACCCTTAGGAAGTACTATTCATCATCAGGAAATTGATGTTTATTTCGCTCATTGTCGTGATCAGTTTCATCTCTTTAAAAATTTTATATATATTTTTAAAACACAATTAGTTCTGCTCGTTAAAAGAGTTTTTGTCTGTATTATCTCGGACAATAAACTTTAACTTGAAAAGATTTGCTGAATTAGCCTTCAGCTTTTAACATTTCATAGCATTTCGCGTTTTTGTTACTTTATACGAAGAAAAGAATAATACACATTTTTCGTATTTTATACTCAAAATAAAATTTTATGAGATTCACTGATCACAGAGGACCCGACGCACAGAGCCATTAAGCGCCCCCTGGTCAATTCTTAAAACTAAATCTTCATGTTGTTTAACTTTTATTATAGATTATTTATAACACAAGTAAAATTACGATATATTAGTAAACTTGAGCTTATATTTATTTCAATTTTTCGTTAATTCATAAATTTAACTGACAATTCTTAAGGAAAAACTCAAGGAATTATTTTAAACTATTATTAAGGGGGCCCCAGAAATGTGAAGGCCTCAGGCTTGGTCCTCTCAAGCCTTATGATAAATCAGACACTGCAGCTCTCTTCAAATAAGGAGTTAGTTGTTACAAAAATATTTTTAAAGTGAACAATTAGTTTTTCTTTTTGTTAAATAAAATAAGTGTTAGAAAATTATATTTTACTTAGATAATAAACAAAATAGATAAGTAAATTCGGATAGATAAGTAAATTTATAAGTACTTATGAGTAAATATGCTTTTTTAAGCTTCCGATTATTCTACTAAAAGCAGAACATAAATTCTGAAATTGACGTTTCATTTGCTATATTTCTTTACAAAATATGATTGACGAATTTTTTTATACTTTTGGACTCTTCTTAAATCACAAATTATTCTACTGAATTTGGACTGTAAGTTTTTCTAAATTAGACGTTTTGATATTTCTATTTAAAATATGAATGCATTATTATGAATATATGATATTCTATGGATGACGACTTTGAGTAAAGTTTACTTTTACTTAGGTTTTAAGACGCTTCTAGTATGTCTTCTCAAGCTACAGTCAAGTTTCTGTCAGCTTGAAAATAAAAACAAGTTGTATAATTTATTATAATCAAAAACCTGGTTTTAATTTATGTCTTTCGAATGACATTTCCAATTAAATTAACTGTCACTAAATTCTAGACAAATTAAAAACTGTTGCATTAGTTTAATTATCTCCAAATTATTAAATAGCAGAACTATTTTGAAGATCAAAAATAGCAAAAAACAATAATCAAACACGGTTTCGGATTATTAGTTTTATCTCCACACCCTGTAATTAAGTATTCCAAGAAAATTACCCTCTATGATCATTTCAAACACTATCTTTGGAATCTTCAGTTTGCACCGTAAAATTGATGGCGATCTTAATCCAAATTGAAGATTCTTTTTCTCTTATAATCGCGCCAACATTTATTTATCTTCCCACTTGAAAGGGAAAAACGATAAGTTGGAATCAAGACAAGAATTTGTGTTAATTCATTTAAATGGCGACTTCTTTTAAATGGTTGGAATTGTATTAACTTTTTTTTTCTTTTGAGTTCTTCTTTGTGGTAATAACTTCGTAGAGGTGACAACGCCCGATTTGTAAGACGGAGGCGACAAAAGCTAGATGGTTAATCTGGACTTTTAACACCTGCGTTTTATTGCTTTAATGCCGGAACGATTACAAATGGCGGGATATAAATTCTAGAACGTGAAGCTTTCAAATTAAGTAAGATGGATTTGGTTATTTTCAACTTTTGAAATTGAATTTTTTTTTCGTAGCTTTATCAATGAATAATAAATTATTTATTTTTTTTTCTCCTCTTTTATACGCTGTAACCAAATAATTATTCTATTAAAAAAATTTCTTTTTTATTGTTCCAAAAGAATAATTCTACCTCATAATTTTTTTGGATATTTGAATCCTGTTAAAAAGTGAAATGTAAATAAAAAAGCAGCTTATCCTCTATTATTTAAACTGATGTTGGATTCAGTTATGATTAAACACTCATTGTTATTATCATTGGAATCAAGACAAGAATTTGTGTTTTAAATGGTGACTTCTTTTAAATGATTAGAACTGAACTAACTTGTTTTCTTCCACGTTTTAGTGACCAATAACTTTTGGTTTCCGCTAGAGATGAAACTCTATTTTGTAAGGTGGAGGCGACTAAAGCTATGACGTTTAATCTAGAATTTAAACACCTGCTTTTTATTGCTTTGATACAGGAACTGTTAAGAATGACGGAGTATAAATTCAAGAGCTTTCAAATAAAGTGTGATAGATTAGATTTTTCAAACTTTCGTTCCGCTCATCTATTAAAATTTATTTTGCAATTTCTTTCTTTCCTTTTATTCTCTGTTCTGAAATAGCCGTTGTTTTTTTTATACGTGTACTTGACGTTAGAAAAAAATTATACACAATAAATTTTTCATGCAATTAAATCCCGTTAAAAACAGAAGAAATTTATAACATGAATGCAATCAACTTTCAATAATTTTAATTGATATTCAGTTCAATTGGGATAATGTATGCATCACTATCATTAACTTGATTCGGTCTTAAGATGAAAAAATAAAATAAATGTCTAGGTTATAAGAAAGAATGTATATATATATATAAATATATAATGTAGATTATGCATAAAAAATATTATAAGTTATATCAGACGACTACTAAAATCATGTTACAAGCCAAAAAATAATGAAATATTTTTTAAAATAATTTATAATCTGATTCGGAATAATTCTTTAAATTCTTACATTGATAGCTTTTGTAGCAAGCTATATCTGATTTTAATTGAAGGACTTGTAATGTTTTTAATTGAAGGACTTGAAGCAGTATAAGAATAAGCTTCATTTTTGAATCTTTCCACCTTAAGTACGGTTTAATTTGAAATTTTCTTATTTGAGAAAGTGTGACTTTTATCCTTCTGTAACGCCAAGTCTTTTATTTTATTTAGTCATTATTTTATTTATTTATTTTATTTAGCTCTTCAATGCAGCTATTTTGTTTGCTAAGAACTAGTTTTCTTTTTTAAAAAATAAGGACATTAATTAATTTTTATATTAATTTGATTGGCTTATTTTAACTATGATAGAAATTTTTTAAACCGCTTTCATTTTTGTTAATTTCCATGTTGGTCTGGTATCTTATATGGGTAACTTGTATTTCAGCTGCAAAGACATTATATTTTTATTTGAATTCATAATAATATAATAAAGCATTTAACTGATATAATAAACACTAGACTTCTATTTTGGAGAAAATCTATTGATCTTTCTTTTTCCAACTTCCTGCTCAACTCACAAAAACCCCAGTTCCACAAATATTTGGATTAAAGTTTAAGCATATCTTTTTAAATAGCCAATATAACTCAAAGAAACCGCTTCTCCATCACAACTTCTATAAACAAGCTCAACACCTTAAAATGGGGCTATATAATTAGCTCTATTTTTTTTTCTCACCCTATTTTAATGAACACGCACCTGATAATAAACACCGCTGTGTGGTAGATTTTATATCGTTAGAAAAGTCCTCTTTGCAAGAGTTTGCTGAAAACTATTTTTAGCAACCATCCCCATCTTCGGCAAACTTCCAGAAAGTATAAATCGTGGCACACAACCGTCAACTTAGATTACCGAGACGCTGACGATCCACCCTCTGCCTTTAACTAACTGTAACTGTGTCCCCCATTCCACAGCTGACGAGAATGCCTTTGACACCGTTTGTCAAAAGCAGTTGCTTGTGATTGTTTGTTTGGGTGGCAACTCTGCCTGTTGGTATCTATTCTGCGAAAATATTAGATTATATCTTAACTGCTTACAGTCATTTCACTGCTTGAAGCTAGTTTGTGTTAAGTGTTGGAGGGGAAAAAATAAGTCTTGAGCGGCGATATTTGGATCGTTTAGTAGGAGACGAAGTACTTAGTTAATTTGTTTGCTTGGTTGTGCGGAAGTTTTAATAAATCTTGTTTAACTATAGTCTGAATCATACACTATATTTGGATTTAATCAAAGCTATGTTTAACTTTATTTCACATTGTTTTAGTCCCTTTTTTTGTAGTTATGAATTGTAATCGTTGTTGACATTAAATTTTTCTTAATTTCTGCAGTGCTTTTAACGCGTTGGAAAGTGAAGAAAGTAGTATATTTAGAAAAAATTTAATCAAGAGTAACACCGATTATACCATAAGTTTTGAAACTCTAGTATAAAATAATGGAATTTTTTATCACTTAAACCACAGAAACTAGTCAAATAATACAAAAAATATAATATATAGAGCCATATAATTATCAACGATATCTCTTCTACAACCTGCTTTTAAACTCTACTAAAACTAACAAAATCCTTAGTTAAAAAAAACTGAGTGATTATTTTGTCAACCAGTGAACTGAACACAGAAGCACTATTCATTACAATTCCTTTCCATTGCAGCTTGAAAATTGCAACTCAGATTGCTGAGGCAAAGTGTGCTTCTTTGGATTTTCTTACTTATGCTTTATATTGATATTAGTACAAATATAAACCAACTGAAACTGATAAACAATTTTATGAAATGAACAAAGAAATACTTTATACTACATTTTTCTCATAGCAGTTAGTAATTTAGTTAGCATAGTTAATTGCAACTCAAATTGTTTATCCAAAATGTGCCAGCAGATGTTCTAACTTATTTAGTTATGGTTTATCAATTGATTCTACGTAATATCAACACAAAGATAAACTTACTTCCTTTAAGTAGATGACAATTATTTTAAAACTTGAAGTTTGATACAATATGTCTAAAACTTGAAGTTTGATACACGTAATATCAACACAAAGATAAACTTACTTCCTTTAAGTAGATGACAATTATTTTAAAACTTGAAGTTTGATACAATATGTCTTAACTTCTAGAAGATACTGTTCTTAAACAAAATTAATTTTTACAATTTATCGCCTATTTCTGTAAGAAAAATTGTTACAGATAAAAATTAATAGAAGTGCTATAGAAGCAATCTATGATTCTCTACAAAATACCGAAGTCCGGAATCGTAGATAGAGTGGTGAAATGGGGTTAATCATCGAATCTCGTCTTGGGAACAATTGGTGGAAGAAGACCTTTTGTTGAGGTCTGACTTTTCATGTAACCTAACTAGTGGCCGGATTGCCGGTCATTTATCTTCTTCTGTTCCTATATATATAGAAGAAAATATTTTCTTCTTATAGTTGAACCAGTTTGTAGCCAAATGTTTGTTCTTGAAATATTTCCTTATGCAATTGTTTATGAAACATTTCTAAATGCAGTTTTCTATAAAATTATGAATTGTTATTTTACGGTGATAGCCCTTACAATTTAAAACCCGTTAAATACCTTATTTTATATTGTAACATAATGCTGTTTTGCAAGATGAATTTTAGGAGTTTAAAAAAAGTTATCTTGTAAAAAAATAGTAAAACGTTTCAGTAATCGATAACTTATGCAATGACCTAAAATTTGCTGCTAAGATCTCAAAATATCAAAACTCCCGAAGTTTCAACTGTGCTACTGACATTTGCAATAATAAACTATAGAAAGTAATAACAGTAAACTTTGATATTAAAAGGAAGAAACTAATTTCACAATTATTTTATTTGCAGAATTATAGTTATCTAGTTGCAATCATCAGAAATGTAATTAGAGTGATCTGAACACATGAATTTGAAACAAACTTCAGTCGAGGACTGAAAGTATGTAAAAGGGAGACAAGGGAATAGGTTATTACAGCGCCATCAAGATAAAAAAAAATACATAAAACAAAATTAGTTTCTGGTGTATCTTTCTTATACGTGAGTCTAATGGAAAATTAATTGTTAAACTATTTGACATACAAATAAAGAGCCATATCACAAGTTACATACTTGTGTGTCATAACGTGCCATTTAGTAGTTTAGTATGTTTTATATGAGGTGAAAGAATATTGTGGTTATATTTCTTGCATGTTAAATTTTATTGAGAAAGCATGGTTGTATATTAAAATGGCGTTGTTTTTAGACCAGCAATCATACGTTAAAACATCTATCACGCAAATTGATCTTTCTTGAACATGATTACGTGATAATATAATTGAATCTGAACAAGAATTTTAACACCTTATTAATGTTGCAACTAACTTGAATGATAATAGAGTCTATGCTACCAATATTATGGTGTAGTATAATATTATAATATTCTTAAGGTACCAATATTATGGTATGGTTTAACGTTTAGTCGGTGTTTCTTATAGTGGGATTTGCATAGCATATTATAATAGAAAGTTTTCTTCCGTACACTAGTAAAACTAAGAAGGCAAAATTTATGAGCTACGATGGATTGATGACTTCTATGAAACTCATATTAGCTGCATGTGCATAGAATAATAGAAAGTAAAGCATTCCCACAACAGCCCCTTGTGGGCCAGGTGGGTCAATGAGGTTAAAGCTCCACGATTCCGTGACCAACATCATGATTTTGGTGATGTGGTCAGTACTACGCACAAGCTGTGCCTTTACTTCCCAGACTAGTTGGTACCCATTGATCTGAAACTGGATGGGCCTCCAGCCGTCTCTGGGAATATGACCCCAGTTCTTCGCAATGACAGTTCAGTACCTTAACAACTGAGTCTTAGCGGCGCGTATCCAATAATAAAAAAATGAAGATTTCAAATACCTACGAAAGCTAATAAATTTTGCAAAACTTTGAACTGTAAAAAATTCGTTTCTCCCTTGTTAAATTAAGTATCATACTCTTCAAAACTTCTGTTTGCATTTGAAACTTGAACATTCCCAAGTATAAAGATGAAGATTTGCCTAAAGTATTATCTAAACAGTAATTTTAATCTCGTTAAAAAGGTTTTTTTTCTTAAGGGAATCATATTATAATTGACAAAGGAACTGTCTCATCTCACCAAATCAATCATTTCACTGTTGCCAATACATTCGTCAAAGCGCCAAAAGCTCAACCCATTACAAGCATCATTACTTCGGCTTTGTCTTGGCGACATTCCAGAGGGAGACAAAGAAGATTTAAGGCTTTGTTAAACGGATGAGAGGAGCAATCTGCATCAATTTTTTCCCATTCTTCTTCTCCCTCTTCCTTCTAATTATCGCTTCCGAAAGACAAGTGGAACCCGGAAAAATCCCTGAAATAGCGTGAGGGGAGGCATCCAGATGGAAGACATTACTTGCTTTTCATCAAGCAGTGAGGGACATTATTAGGGAAAAATAATTTTGCAAAAGAAAATTGCTATTTGTTTGCTATATGAGGAGATTAAAGAGCAACATTTACTGAGAAATTCAGTTTATACAAATATCGTACAAAGTACGCACGGTGAAACTTCGCGTAGTAGTAGGGACATAATAATAATTTCTTGTAACCTAAAGCTATGGAAGAAATTATTGTTGTTTGTTTGTTATCTGAAGAATTAAAACAAAAACGACGATTACTGAAAAATTCTAGTAATAAAAATTCTTAAAATATAGATGTGGTCAAAGTGAAAGTTTGCGCAATAGTGGATATATAATTGATTTGTTGCGATTGCTTACCTTTGTGGTTAAAGACAAGTGCTATTTGTTTGCTATCTGAAAACTAGAAACATTTACTAGAAAAGTAAAAAACGCAGAAAAATATAATTTGTAGAATTCAAACTTAGCTAAGTCATGGAGTTATAATTAAGTATTTATAGCTCATTTCTGTGACTGAATGGAATAACTTCTTTACTACATACGAAGCTTGAAAAGTGACAATTACTGAAACTTCCAATTAACTGCTTTCCTTACCAATTTTTTTTTAAAAAATCCAAAAAATCATTAGATTTTTTATTTCATTAATATATGTAAATAAAACAAAACATAATACACAATTTTCCTAAGTTTAAATTTTAGTTTTCTTAATACGTAAAAAAACATTTTATTCACTATCCTGAGTTATCTTAGGCAAATAAAAAAAGTTAAAAATCAGTCTTTGTATGATAGTTTTTAAAACAAGGGACAACACAAATATCTATATGAGAAAATTGGTGTTTAATGAATACATTAATCATTTAGTAAAATTACTACGTTCGTAGTTCTTTAATTTCGGTATTTCATAATGGATTCGATTCTTTCGTTTTTTACATTATCATTTCAAAATAACACAATAAGCTTTCAAGAACCGTGGTGGCTCAGGGAATAGAGTGCTCGTCTCGCAATAAATCCTTCAGTGGTAGACGAATCATGGGTTAGAATCCCCTTGCCATCTGACTAACCTTGGGAGGTTTTCGTGGTTTTCCTCTCCACGTAACGCGAATGTGAGTTAGTTCCATTAAAAAGTCCTCCTCGAAAACAAATTTCTTCCAATACTTGATCCAGGCTTCCCCTTGACTTCTCGATAAAGTTAAAAAATTACAAGGCAATGGAGTTGAACATTGGTAGCCGTAATTTCGAAAATTGGGTCGGCTGTTCAACGACGGTTATTAAAATACAATAAAATAAGCCTTCAAAACTTTTAAATAATCCATTAACTTTTCTTTTATTATGTATCATAACATAAGAATATTTCATAACATATTTTAAGTCCTTATAAAAAACGTTTCGATACTATTGCTCGTGAAAATTCACATATTATATTTCTTTTCTGACATTATTTTTTAAGTAAATAATCATATTAAAAATTGAATACTGAAATATTCAATACGTTTGGGAAAAAAAAATCTTTAAATTTTTTTTTCGCATCTAAAAAATCTTTGTTTAAAGTTATTACATCATTGAACCAAATAAAAATGAGGCTTTGTTGAAATCGCCAATAAATAACGATAAGCTAATAATGCTGAAAATTTTATACTGTTTTCGTAAAACATAGCCAACTTGGCGGCATCGGCCTTATTGCTCTCTGCAACTATCGTAACAATCCCTTTCTTTCTTTTTTTGGGTTTTTTTTCTACATCGATTTGAAGTTTTCTTGATCGATACAAATATCTTGAAGTGCAGTAAATAGTCCAGGGAAGGAAAAATGGCGCCAAGGTGGTTTTGGCTCTCACATGAGATATTGGAAAAAACATGAATACTATTAAAACAACAAATGGAAGAATAGATGGAAATAAAAATTTTGCTCGATATAGATGCTTAAGTATGAAATGCGCTTATTTAAATTCAAGCAACAAACATCTATCTTTAATTCATTGTAGAAAAAAATTTCAGAAATTACTAGTATTTTGGAAATGTTTTTGAAAATAAATTTATAAACTTTTTTCTTCGCTATATTTTATGTTTTGTATGCAACGCAAATGGTTTAACTTTTTGTACTAAACTAGTTTAGAAAATCATCCGTTCTTTCCATAAATAATATTTAAGAGCTGCCACAACAAAATATTTACGCTCCAAAAATTAAATTTAGCCGACCAGGTGGCCGTGTGGTTAGCGCGCCTGACTGCGGAGCCGCTGGTTGCGGGTTCGAATCCTGCTCAGGGCATGGATGTTTCTTTCTCTCGCTTTGTGTTCTATGTCCTTTCTCCTTTGTGTGTGATTTTATAACCGTCGTTGAACAGCCGACCCAATTTCATGGGTTTACAACTACTGATGTTCAACTCCGTAGCCTTGTAATTTTGAACCAATCCAGAAGATAAGGAAACTCCTGAATCAGTATCCCAAGAGGTATTGATTTGTTATGGGAACATGGAAAACTTTGAGACTCGACAGATTTAACGTGCATCAGTCACCATTTACTACACGGGGAGTCTTCGACCGGCGAGGATCGAACCCACGACCTCTTGGACATGGGCCCAGTGCCCTACCGACCAGGCTATCCCGGCCTTTTGTGTGTGATTGTGTGAATGTTGCCCGCCCTATAAACGGGTTTGTGGTTGTGTGACGTGGGCGACGCTGCGCCACCGCCGTGGCTTCGCCACAGGTGCCCACTGGGTAACGAAAAGAGAGTAAGCAGTTCTGGCATCTTCTGAGGCCAATGGGTCTTCATCCCAAGTACCCGCTATTAAAAAAAATATTTAATTAAAACTTTTTTTCATTCAAATAAGATCGTACCAGCATAGCTAATAAATGGAATGAATCGAGTTGGCAGTATTGCAGGGGGATATAAAGAAATAAGTTCCTGAAAATGAAAAAATAACGCAGAAAATGAAAAAATATGTGATTCAAGAAAAATTTGGGCAGTTTTGAGCTATTTTATGGAGTAAACACCATCGAAAATATCGAAATCTATTTCAGGTTACATTCGGTATTTACTCTCAACTGAAACAAATTTGTTCAGTGTCTCTTTCAAATGAGATTGGATAACTTATCCGAAAAAGAAACTAATATATATATAGTAACTATCGTTTTTATCAGTTACGATTGTTACGATCAACAACGCTATAATTTTTGACATCAATAATTTTTTTTTAGTAACGAAACAGTCTATTCTTGACAACCGTCATCATTGAAATTTTGTATCCTCCACATTTTATTTAAAATATAACAGTTTAGTGAAAACTAAAAATTTTAGACAAAAGGTAAAGTTTTACATTCAAACTTATTAAATGCTTAATTTTTATTACTTCGATGTAAATCGAAATTTTCCAAAAAGTTATCAATTCAAAGAGCCTTAGAGTTACCTATTTTCCGCTACACATAATTTAATATATGTGTAGCAGAAAATTCCTATCAATGCAGCTCGGTTGATATTAAAATTAGGGGAAAATTTATTATTTTACGGTAAAAAACCTATTTAGAAAATTCAGCTTTTTTTCTTTTCAAGTTAACGCCAAAACAAGCTTTCCTATACAATTTTTAAAAGATGTATGAAAGCTCTAAATACTAAAATTTCAAAAAAGTTTGCATCAAGATCTTACTCCGTCCGTTAAATATTTTCGCTTCCGAAAACTCAAATGTTTGCGCGTTTTGATTTCATCTGAAATTGTTTACAATTGGTAAAGAGTTGGCAAGTGTTTGCGACTGTCTTCAATGTTGCTTTTCAGCTGCAGTAAAAAGTTGAAGTTCGCCATTAAAAATACTTGTTTTTAATTCTCTAGTAAGGTTATTAATATATTAATTTTTAAATCTCTGTAAACTGAAATAAATAATTTTATAATGTATAATATCTATCTGATCCTGTTCTGTTAAGCTTAGTTCCAATTTGACTTAATAGTTTCTCTGCTACGTGCATGTTTGATTCACAAACTCATTTTATTTTAAGAATTAGAAATAGTGTATCTAAATTACTGATTCTTACTTAATATTGTCTCGTAAAAATAATTTTACCGATTCTCACGAGTATCTTGTTGTAATTATAAATTACAGTGTTACTAAATAACAAAGTGGTTAGTGGCGACTGCTTTTCACCAAGTAGTGTAAAAAAACATTCCATATGTCTCCCAGTAGCGGGAACTGTCCTTGGGTTTTGGTGCAGTAGAACACCACTTTGGGGTAAAATAGTTGTAACCATTTTTATTTTCAGGTATATGAAAATTTTTTACTGTGTTGTTTAAAATATGTTCGAAAACTTCTTCAGGTATATTTTAGAAAATTAGATTTCTTGCTGTATTTGTATAACCTGGAAGAAGTTGTGAATGTTTGGAAATTAAGTGTATTATTTCTCGCGCATGCGCGAATTGCATTCATGTGATCGAGTATGTGAATCAGAGGCAGGGAAAATAGTCAGTTATGTTTGCAGCAAATTAGCATGTTAATGGTGAGATTTTATATTGTGTTACGGGTTTCTGGAGCATTACTGTGCATTACTGAGCAAAAGCTGCCCTGCCAAGCGCAATACCGCTAAGATGTAGAAAACAAGGTTAGCTTTTAACGTAAGACAAACGATAATAACAATTAGAGTAAAACAAACACTTTCCAAAATCTCTCTTAGTGTTTTAGCATTCAACAAAGTTTTTAAACTATCTTAAGTATTCAACAAAGTTTCAAATAAACATAAATGAATCATCTTGTCACACTTCGTCTCACCTACTACTACTTGAAAAGATAACAACCTTTTGTAGTATTTTTGTGTAAACTTTTCAGCTTTAGCATTAAAAGAATTTTTTACGTTATCCCCTGCTGTATTGTAATGACATAGTATTCAGTAACGAAATATTAGCTTCTATCCTAAAATTACCTTCTATCGGCTATCCAGACGGCTGGCAAAGGGATTTTTTCACGTAGATAATAATACGAAATGTTTCTTTATTAACATCCAGCAGAACTCGCTTTGGCAGGAAAGTTAACTTAGGTATTTTAAAAAGTTTCAACTTCAAATAGTATGAAAATCTTATTTAAGTAAAACCTTAAAGGCAATCTGATTCTTTTTAGATACTATTTTAGCAAGGTGCGAAATAAAAGCAAAATAGATAAATGGTACTAACGAATTAAATGTAGCTACCATCAATTAAAAACAAAAAAAAAATTAAGAATTTTAGAAATTTTCAACTAAAAATATTGTAACACTTTTATTCAAGTGAAGTAATTAAAACTAACGATATTCTCTTTTCTAATATAATAGTTGTAGAAGTAATGATATAAACAAGCAACTAAAATAAGATAGTACTCATAAATTAAATATTAGCTTCTGTTTATAAATTAAATACTTACGAAATCAGATAGTTTCGTGGTGGAAAAAACTTAAATATTTAAAAAAAAGTTTTAACTTAAAATCGAGGAAGCATCTTATTTAAGTAAAAATTTTAGAAACTACCTTCTTTTTTGACACTATAGGGACAAAAGTGATAAATCTAACAAAATTTATTAACGCTTAATTTTATTACTCCATGATTTTTATCAATAAATTTCAGGCATGAGTTACAAACTACAATAAAACTCCCACCCTTAGCTTGTTCACAACTAATTCAATGATATCTGAAGGAAAAAAAATCCCTAAAGCCACTCTACTTTCCCTAAGGAAATATATTTTTTTCCCTTTCACTTGAATTTCATTCCCTTTAACCCTTTCTCATTCTTAACAATTTTTACTATATTTTAACTGCTTCTTAGCAATAGATAGGGATCATAAAAACTCTATTTTACGACATTTAGGAATTGATGATATGCAGTAGTGAGGAAAAAAAGAGAAAAAGGGGAAAAAAATAGGGAAGAATCGGTAGGAACCACGAAGCAATAAAGTTGAAGTAATGGATTTGACGGAAAAAGGAAAAAAAACGATCTATTTTTGGTTATCAGTGGTATAAGTCCAAGTAAATGTTATTCGGAAAAAATGTTTTAGTGTGAACCTTTATACATTTAAGCCTTAGAAAATTTCAATCTGTTTTCAGTTATAAAAAATTACACGTTTAAAATTTAATTCATTGTAAAAATATTAATATATTTTTCTAAAGCTCTAATTACAAGTAAAAATATATTTTGGCATCTTTTAATTCTAAAAAATAGTCTAATAGGAAATAAACAAAATGTGTTAGATTATCGGAATTATGTTTGTACTAAAATATAAAATCCAAAAAAAGTAGTTTCGAATTTTTTTTTTAATCCATAGTCAAAAATTTATTTATCATTTATTTTGTAAATTAAAGAAATTTTAATGATGAATAGCTGTTTTTCTTAGATATAAATTAGCGCAAATTTGATAAATTATTGTTTGGAAGTGAGCCGTGTTTTGAAGATTTTACCTTAAACGCAAAAAAGACGAGTGTTCCATGTTGTATTTCACACAATTAATTATTAATATGCTAATTAATAACATATTTCACTTATACCATAAATAACTAAGATGCTAAATACTATATTTCCACTTATTTTAACCAAAATTTATACAAAATTGTGAAAAATGCATGAAAAATATATTTAATAAGAATTCTGCGTCAAAAGGTAAAGTTAAAGTGATATCAATTTATTGTGGGAAACTGCGATAGCAATTAAATATAAGCAATTGTATCGATAATAGCTATTGAAATAAAATTTGTCAATGACATAACATATAATATATTTTATCGCTTTACTCTCTTGCGCTATTGTCTAGTTAAATTTGTAAACATTTATTCATTATATTTAGAAAACCAATAATTCGAATCTAACTTGGAACCATAGAGGGGATGCTATTTTAACTTAGGTGATTTAATTCGTTAAAATCATTGTTTTGATTCAATTTTAAATCAATAGTTTCAAATCTATTGAACCAAGAATACAAATCAGTCTATTTAAAACAGGTATTCATATATGTAGGGATAAATATTCGAATCATTAATTTTATTTTGCGATTCAGAGATCTGATCATAGTTTTAAAGATTCAAACCACTGTTTTAATATTAGATTTGTATTATTAATACAGAATTTTATTGTAATGGCATTACGTTTAATGTATTTTATCGTTTTATTCTCTTGTACTATTGTCTAGTTAAATTTGTTAACATTTATTCATTATATTTAGAAAACCAATAATTCGAATCTAACTTGGAACCATAGAGGGTTACTATTATAACGGTGATTTAATTCGTTAGAATCATTGTTTTGATTCTATTTTTAATCAATAGCTTCAAATCTATTGAACCAAGGATACAAATCAGTCTATTTAAAACATATATTCATAAATGTAGGTGCTGATCATAGTATGATCTGATCATAGTTTTAAAGATTCGAATCTCTATTTCAATATTAGATTTGTATTATTACTAAAGAATTTTATTGTAATGACATAACGTTTAATGTATTTTATCGTTTTATTCTCTTGTATTATTATTATTTAGTTAAATTTGTTAACATTTATTCATTATATTTGGAAAACCAATAAGTCGAATCTTACTTGCATGGAATTCATGCTCTTATTGCTTAGGTGACTTAATTAGCTAAAATTATTGTTTTGAGATTATTTCCAATCACCTATCTTTTTAAACCATATATTCTACTATGTAGGTGCAACGATTCAAATCATTTACTTTATTCTACGATTCAATGAGCTTATTAGAGTTTTAAAGATTGGAATCACTGAATCAATACATTTTAATGAATGATTCATTATTTTCTCGGCAAAAATTTCCGGATCAAATTCAAGCATTTAGGTACATCATCCTATTTACCGTAAAATCCATTTTTACAGTAAAATATTATACCATAATGTTTTTTTAAATTAGAGTGATTCAAAAATTTTACGGTAATTATTGCTTTAAGAATTACGGCACATCAAATTTTTTTTTTTGTTTCGTAATAAGTTCTAGTGAAAATGGATTTTAGTGAAATGGTGAAGAGTACCGCCACCGTAATTTTAACCAGAACTTTTTACAGTAATTACCATAAATTTTACCGGACTTTTTTACAGTGGAGATTTAAAGATTGAAATCATTGATCCGCTAAATAGTTATTTAAATCATAAATTTCGAGCAATTAAATTTGCTGATTTAAATCATTTATATTTATCTTTTTAACTAACTTTAATATTAACCACACGATTATAATAGCGAGCTTGCTTGCAATTATCTTTGAAATAATTCGTTTAGGCCCTATTGCACTTTCGGCTGGCATATAACTAATACCTCATTATTTATGAGCTAAGTTAGAAGGTTTCAAGTTTGAACTATAGTAATTGAGTCACATCAATTGCACGATGCAGTATACCACCACTGATTATGTTTGGCAGATACGATAAATTAATGTTTAATAATACAAGTAGTGGCTGTTTTTGTCAATTTTCCTTTAGCGATATTTTTTAAATAATTATATAGTTAGAGAAAGGAATACAGTTTTGCAATACAGATGAATAAATTGTTATAAGTAATCACTACTTTAAGGTGCAAATACATGATTTTGGGCAAAATTTTCCAAATTGAGTTTTATAAATTTAGAATTTTTTGTTTTAGGCAATAGAATTTTTTTTACAGTGTTTAAAGTATATGTAAAAAATGCCTTATTTTTATCTAAAAATGATCATTTAAAAAAAATAAGACTAATATAAATATTTTCTTTGCTAATTTTATATGTTTTTGCACATAATAAAACAAACTAGTTTTTTTAAAATTTTATATTAATATTTCTAGAACAAAAGTTGTAGAAACTAGTCGGATACCTCAAAAGAATGTATTTACAATTCATTCAATTTAGATATTACATACAATCAGATATTTTTAAAAAAATGTTTTTTGTGCAGCCTTTTTTTTAAAATTATAATTTACATTTTCAATAATGTTTTTCTATCATATAACTGTTTTTTTTTATTTATTTATTTGATTCATCTAGTACAGTCTTTAAAATAGGAACGTTTTACTTTTTCCACTAACTATTCATTTTGCGTCAGAATTTATCTTTATGTATTATCTTTCCTCATTTGCATGACTTGATAAAAAAAAAGTAGTTAAGTTTATCTTTATTACTATAGCTTTCGAGGAATTATTTCTATATTTCTTAAATTGCTATTCAGAAAGAAATGATATATAAGAGCCGTTTTTAAATATTATTCGGAAATTATTAAAATTATCTATAATCTATTTTTGAGCTGTTTTTAGATTTCTAATTGCTTACTAATGCCAAAAGAGGAAGGAGCTTTAGAAAAGAAGTTTACGTTTATAATTATACTTTTTTGACGATGAAAAATCCGGTCTTACACAAAACAAATGATTCATGTTCATGAATTACTAGTTTTTACTATGTTATGATTGTTAATCATTTCTCCCATACGCAATATAGACCTTTCACACAAATAACACAAATTTCAGTACAAGTTTTGGATGTAGCGTTTCATATTTAAGAATTTTGAACTGACCAGATAAACTCGATTTTTCAGCAAGTTGTTATGTTTTTACATCCACCACGGCTCTACAATACCGTGGTTTTATCTACTGTCTAATTTTTGTCTTAAGACTGAAATCTTATCCAATATTCGTATTATGAGCCGCTATGGCTCAGGGGATAGAGCGTTCGTCTTCCAATGCAGCGAACCGGGTTCGAATCCCAGTCGATACGAATTCCCCATCTGGCTTGCACCAACCACAGTGCTGACCTGAAAAATCCTCTGTGGTAGACGGATCATGGGTTAAAGTCCCCTTCTCGCCAGGCTAACCGTAGGAGATTCTCGTGGTCTTCCTCTCCGTGTAGCGCAAATGAGGGTTAGATCCATCAAAAAATCCTCCACGAAGACAATTTTCTCCCAATACTCGGTCCAGGAGTTCCCTTGTCTTCTGGATTGGGTTCAACATTACAATGCTACGGAATTGAACATTAGAAGTCGTAAACCCATAAAATTGGGTCGGCTGCTCAACGACGGTTATAAAAGATATATTTAAAAAAAATATCTGTATTATACTGATAATTCAAATTTTATGCTTCATCTATTTTTTTTAACTTCCAAGAGGTCACGCATTATCCATGTGTTACTCATTATCAAATTCTTATTTTTTAATCATTGTAGATTTTTTACATATTGTCCGAATATTATGCATTTACCACATACATAACATTTTAACATTTAAATATTTTTTAAATTATAATAATTATTTCTTCATATTCATTTTCAAGTTATAAACTTCTTAAAAACACTTCATTTAGTTTTGAAACAAAATAACTAATTAAGTTTGCTACTTTTATTTAATAGTATTAAAAAAAAACAACTTGTTGCAATTATGACGAAGTTTATTATTTGTGATTGTAAACAATAATTTATCTAATACTTTTAAAAGAAAACTTCCAATTAACATTAATCATGAATCTTTTATTTTGCGATTCATAACTTATTTTTATTTCCGTACACTTAAAATTTAAGCTTGTTTTCAACTTCCACTTTGAGTCATTGCACTTTGTTTAACTCAACAACTTTTATTTAAACACCACTCCCCTCAAACAGCTAATTTACACAGATTATTCTAAATTAGAAAACTGCATTCAGAATATTTCTTTATTCCTTACAAATCGCTACTAACATTTTATTTTTATGTTCTCCGAACAAATGAGGACGCCAAAATCCGTGGAACTCTTAAAAAAAACCTCTTTTATGTCGCCAAGAAAATAAAATGTCCGAATACACACAATTGAACAGATTTCACTGAAAAGTTTTAGTTTTAGTCATTCCTAACTTCTATTCTTTTATGAAAATTGTTTTTAAGAACTTGTTCTTTGAATTTTTATGTCCCATTCAGAGTGGCAATCAAAGTTTGATATTGTATTTTCTGTAGTTGGGGTCCTTGCATTCAAATTGTAATGAGCCTTGCCGTATAAATGACCATTTCATGTCTTTGTAAAAATGATAGCATTTATAAAAATGTTGCTGAGCATTTGTTGGCAATCGATCATAAGCTGTCATCTGAGCGAAGAAAATATGATTTTTATAGTGCAAATATTTTGTTGTAGTGAATTTATGATGAAATATTTCCCAATATTTTATTGAAATAAGAAATGTTTAATTAATTAGGAGGCTCCACTCCCTGCTCACTTCTCTCCCTAAACCTTGTAATTGCTTCTTATTCACTATTTATTTCTTCTTACACGTAAATATTTCCTCCAAAGGCCCTGAACGTTTTGCTTTCAGACTATATAATTTTTGTATATGTCAGAACATTTTGTTAATGTGTTAGTCTTCATGAAATAAGCGATTATTTAGATGAGAAAAATAATTATCCGTACTTGAAAAAAAAATTTACCTAACAAATACAAATTGCGATATGAAAAATTAAATTCAAAAATTTAACTCGTTAAAGAGACCTATAATAATTCAACTAGGGAACTGTCTTTATCCCTACTTATTATAATTATTTTTTATTTTTAAAAATTTCACTGTGAATTTTAAAATTTATTTCTGGCATCATGTAATTTCTGTTTCGCTACTTTTGACTGAAAAGCTAGAGACTTAGCTTATAAATTCTCATCGTAATATATATCGTATAAATTATTATCATTATTTATTATCGTGTAGAAAAAAATAAATATTCTACGACCACGGATAAACAGCCAATATTGAAAGAAAAAAAATACGAAAAAATTACGAAAAAGCCCTTAAATTTGCAATAACTTTTAAAAAAATAAAAATTATAAAAAAAAAGACTCGTGTTAAAATTATAAAGCAAAATGATCCTATCAGCGCGGTAAATTTCAACTCACACATTGCAATTCTGCGAACAGTAGATCAACAAACATGATTTAAAATTTAGCAATTACAATAACTAATTATCGAATCTGATTTCTTTTTTTATTCCGTCCTATACATTTTTCTACTCACCTTCATAATTTAAAGTTTCTAACTTAAAATTATTTTATGAAATTTAACTTGGAATAATTTTGATCAATGAAGCAAAATGTACCGTAAAGCAAAAAAGTGCGAAAAATTAGCAAAAAAAAGCATTTAAAATTACAATAACTTTCGAATAAATTAGAATATCGAAAAAAAAAAACTCTGAGATAAGTTGTAATAAGCTTTGTAAATAAATAAGTTCATAAACAAATGTGATCCTCTCAGGCATACCGAATTTCAACTCTGTATTTGCTTTCTTACATTCTGTAGAGAAGCCCGTATTGTATTTTTTCCAACAATTTTAACAGTTAATAATTTTTGAACAAGTTATCGAATGTTAAACTTCTTTATTCCATCGTAATTCTTGTATAGTTTTCTACACACCATAGTAGTTTTGAAATCTAAGTATAAAGTTTTTGTGCGGTAAAAGAAAATGTAATTTTAAGTTGAACACCTAAATCAGCGGTAGCGTCGGCTGCCCTTCTTGTTTTTTTAGTACAGAGATATGTTTGAGAAAATACTTATTTATTCAATTTCTGTTTTAGTTTCGAATATTTTTCAGATATAATCTCTAAATTTGTTTGGATTTAATGCAAAATTAAAAAAAAATTGTCATATTTTGCGAAACTTTTTGAACTTCTCTCTTAATTTGGACTCGACAGTTAACTTTTAATTGTGAGTGACGGAATTAAGTGTTTTTCTTATCGCATTTATAATACGAGGATTGCTATTTATATTTCTGGCCTTGGCAACAGTAAGTGTTGCTAGGCGACCGCAGACGATTTTAATCGAAAGTTTGATATTTTTAAACATAAATTCAGCAGACAATTTACCATTATAGCTTCATTTGTGTTGTTGACAGTAAATTGAAAAGTTCTTCTCTTTCAAAAAATGGAATTGAATCGCGAACATTTTCGTGCCATTATTTTTCATAACTTTCGACGTGGATTGTCAAGACAAGAGTGCTTCGATGAACTTAATTCTTTATTCAGCGATAAAGCGCCATCCTACAGCACTGTAAAAAATTGGTATAACGAATTTAATCGTGGTCGATGTTCGATCCAGGACGAATCCCGTGCAAGTCGTCCAAAATCCGTTGTTGTGCCAGAAAAGATCGATGCTGTGCGTGAACTGATAAAGCAAGATCGTCATGTGACATACCGTGAGATAGAGGCGTCTTTGGACATTAGTATGACTAGCATCAATAAAATATTGCATGAACATTTGAGCGTAAAAAAAATTTGTTCGCGTTGGATCCCGCATAATCTGACAAACGCTCAAAAAAAGGCTCGTGTCGATTGGTGCAAGGAAATGTTGGAAAAATACGTTCAAGGTACATCAAAGGCTGTGTATAACATCTACACAGGTGACGTATCATGGATCTATGCATATGAGCCGGAAACAAATCAGCAATCAACTGTATGGGTCTTCCACGACGAGGCAAAACCAACAAAAGTTGTTCAAGGAAGAAGCACATCGAAACAAATGATTGCATGTTTCTTCGGCATTAACGGTCATGTGGCAACAGTGGCGTTAGAGCAACACAGGACGGTCAATTCTGAATGGTACACGACCATTTGTTTGCGAGAAGTCATCATAGAAATTCGAAAAAAGTAGAGGTGCTTCATCATGACAATGCGAGCTCTCACACATCGACTCAAACAAAGGCATTTCTGACGGAGCGAAAGATCGAACTGATGGGTCATCCGCCGTACAGCCCTGATTTGGTACCCAATGACTTCTTCTTATTCCCACACATTAAAAATAAATTACGTGGACAACGATTTTCGACCCCCGAAGAAGCGGTTGATACATTCAAAACGCATGTTTTGGATTTACCTCAATCGGACTGGAAGAAGTGCTTTGAAAATTGGTTCAAACGCATGCAAAAGTGTATTGATCATCATGGAGAATATTTTGAAAAACAATAAAACCAATTTCGATCTTACATATTTGTTTTTTCATTATTAGGCCAGAAATATAAATAGCAACCCTCGTAATGTAGCTTAGGATTTGTTGGCTCACTGATAGTATATTGTCATCTGGAAGCAGAAAAATTAATTTTATTATAGGGCAAATATTTCATTTAAGGTGCTTTAAAACAGAAAATATTTTATTTATGTTTGAGAAATTAAGTATTCTATTTAATTTAATTTTTAGTTAAGAAGTTTATTCAGAATTAGATCTCTAAATATATTATCATTTAACATTACTTTAATTTTTGGTTATATTTAATATAACTGTTTTTAATTGCTTTTTGACTTAAAATATTGTCAAGAGTTAACTATTTTGTGTTTGTGGAAATGATCGCATTTATAAAAATGCAGCTGAGAATTTGTTGGCAATTGATATTTAGCTGGCGGCAGGAAGGAAGAGAAGTTGAATTTTATAGTATAAATGATAAATTAGTATTTTTAGTCAATTTTACTTACAGTTATGAAGATTATTCAGAATCAATCTCTAAATCTCTTTGCTTTTAACCTATCTTTAAAACAAATTATCACATTTTATATATATATATATATTTTTTTCAATTCTTGATTTTTGATTTGAGATTGACATAATAGTTAACCTTTAATATGAGTGACCCTTTCATTTATTTGCAAAAATGATTGAATTTATAAAAATGTAGCTGAGAAATTGTCAGTAATGAATCATTGCCTGTCATCTGGAAATGTGAAAGAAAAAACTTTTATTTTTAGAATGCAATATTCAGAGTTTTTCAAATATTTTATTCTTAAAATAGCAAATATTAGATTCATATATGAGAAATTATGTTTTTTATTCATTTTTATAAGTTTAAAAGATTATTTCATGATATTTATAAGTACTTAGTTTTGTACCTTTTTTGCACAAAACTTTTCTTAAAAAATTTGTTAACTTTTGGCAAAACGTTTAAAAAAATATTTTTGACAAAACCTTAAAATGGAACGTTATAACTGGGATTTGAAGAAGTCATTCGAAAAATTAAATATCTCTAAATTTTCTCTAAACGTTTTTTTTTTTTTTTTTATTTATACAAGTTTAGATTTTCATTAATGCTTGGCATATCATACTTTAACCACAGTTTTGTGTTTACAAAGTAAATTTTAAAAACTATTAAATATTTTTTTTTTAATTTTCGTACATTAGATATAATATTATTTTAAAATAACCTTTGCTTTATGATTGACCGTTTTATATCTTTCATAAAAATGGTCAGAAATATGAAAAAAAGAGCTGAGCATTTGATGGTGATTGATTATAAGCTATTATTTAGAAATGTGCCTACCGGCCTGTGTAGGGGGCAGGGAACTGTCCTGCATCAGAAAGATTCTGGGTTCGAATCCCGGGCAAGGCATGGATATTTCTTTCTCTGTATCTGTGTTCTATGTCCTTTCTCATTTGTGTGTGAATGTGTGATTGTGACCCGCCCTATAAACGGGTTGTGGTAGTGTGACGTGGGCGACGCTACTCCACCGCCGTGACTTCGCCACAGGTGCCCACTGTGTAACGAAAAGAGAGTTAGCAGCTCTGGCACTTTCTGTGGCCAATAAACAATAGTTCCAAGTGCCCGCTATTAAAAAAAAATCTAGAAATGTGGAAGAAAAATAGTGTATTTACGATGAATTTAATATTTAACTGAAACCATCTTAAAATAGAAAATATTTTATTATCACTTAAGAATTTTGTCTTTTTTTATTCAGCTTTAAACATTTTCTACAATTTCCTTATTCAGCTTTAAAATTTGTTAATAAGAATAATTAATAAAATTTCTAAATTTATTCTAACCTTAAAGAATTTTAACATGAATGGTATATCTTTTTTTTTTTAAACAATTTACTTTTATTTTGACTTAACCATTAAAAACCATTTGGCATAATTTTTAAAACTTTTATCATATTTGTCATAATCCTTTTTAAAAAATGTTAATTTTTGACTTAGTACTATTTCATTGAAACTTTTGTAAAATAGTGAATGTTAAATTTGTATTTGAAAAATTAGATCGTTATGCAGCTTTATTTTCAGCTATTGAAATTATATGAACTTTTAAAAAATTTAGTCACCTTTGCCTTAACATTAAAATTAACTTTAAGCTCAATATTCAATTAAAACTTAAATTAACACATATTTAATAGATATTCGATAAATAAAATTTTTCATATACAGCTTTTATTATTTATTTAAAAATAATCTTTGAATTTGTACACATTTAGCACAACTTTAAAAAATTTATCAAATTGACAAATCTTTTTTTTTTTTTTTTTTTTTTTTGAAAAAAATATTATTTAACATTTTGGATAACCTTTATATGGAACTTATAACTTTATAACCTTTATTGGCAACTGCATTTATTTTTTAAAATTTTCTACAATCAATGGCAAATAATTTTTATTACAGTTTTATTTTTAAAAAATGTCTGTGAATTTGCATACATATTAAAGTTTTGTAGAACGTTTCTTGGATAGATAATTTTTATATAATGTATAATAGAGTATGGTTTTAGATTTTTATTTGGTACAGTAAGTAAAAGAATTAAAAATTTCTATAAATTGAACAATTTTGGTTAGTTTTGAGGAAAACTTTTAAAGAATTAAATTAATTTTTTTAAAAAAAACCTTAAGGTAACTTACTTGAATATAATGTAATTAAATTTGCGAAAACTTATTTGAGTTTTTATGTAGAAACCGTGAGTAAAAAATCTTAAATTTATATAAATTGACAAAACATTTTTGTTATTTTTGACATAAACTAACTTAGAAAACTTAATTAACCATAAGAAAATAAATATTGAAAAAGATAATGAAAAACAACTATAACAGTGAAAAAGTGAATAAAAAATGTGACTACGTGCACTGTAAATACTTACACCATTACCTCAACACCAAAAATGGTGGCAACTATCCATCAGAATTTTTAAAGTCACCGGAAAATCTTGATTCCGCTCTTCAACGGATCCCCTTAGTTAATTTTCAGGTTAGATAGGTAATGTGCATATTAGCGGCAACATTTATATCAAATCTTAAAGATAACAGTGACACGAAAAAAAACAGAAAAAAAAGCGGGACACATCTTTTACATATTAGTGTAAAGGATAGAATGAAATATTATGTTATAACTGGAAAGTTTTGTTATAGTCACTGTCTCATAAACATAAATGTGAAAGCTCAACCACCCCTTAAAGATCGAGCCTCTTTAAACTTCTTCGTGACTATCAAAACTTCTCCAATTACTCACTTATTTAGAATTTGTGTGATATTACTAAAAATGTACTTGTTTTCTTGTACGAAATATTTTTGCAATGAAGCCATCAAATTGATTCTAATTCTCATAAAAACATGTGTTGACAGTAAACAAACAAACAAAAAAGTAATAAATAAATAAATATATAACAGTGAAAAAGTCAATAAAAAATTTGACTACATACACTGTAAAAACTTTTGATTTACCTCACAACACCAAAAATGGGGGGAACTACACCAAAACTTTTTACAGTATAAATAAGTTCCGAAAAATCTTGATTTCGCATTGTAATTGATCACCCTAGTAAAGCCACAGGTTACCTAGGCTTAGTGCATATTAACGCCTTTTCAGCCTTAGCGGCAACGCTTATATCAATATCTTAAAGATATCAGTGACACGAACGGAATTTTAAAAAAAAAGTGACATATCCTTGACATATTTGTGTGAAGGGTAGAATAAAATATTATCTTACAACTGGAAAATTTTGTTAAAGTCACTGTCTCATAAACATGAATGGTAAAAGCTCAACCACCCCTATAAAATCAAACCTTCTTCATGACAACCAAAACTCCTTCAGCCTTAAACACCCACATATTGAGAATATACCGGAATTTGCAAACATTTTTTTTCTCTGTTTCTGAGAAACATATATATATGTACTAGGGTGAACGACATAACACAACATGGACTCCGGCCAAAGGGGTATCTTCTGAAGCGAACATTCGAATATCTGTCTCCTCCACCCCCATTTTTGTTCTTCCGTCTCTTTTTTTTTTTCTTCAGGTTATCGTGAAGACAAATTTGTCAACGTCATAGCCAAGATCTTCAATGCAGTAAATGAAAGAGGTGTGAAATGCGAATGATTTTATTTTTTTATATCAGGAGGAATCTTTTTTTTTTTTTCGCCATTTGCGCGTGATAAAATGGACCTACAGCGTTGCCTTAACCAGACTTGTTGTTAATCATGTATGACATTTGTATAAATTAGCGATTAAATTACTCCGCCCTTAAGTCTGGACGGAGTTTTGTTGATTTTGAACTTTTTCCCTTACTCACACGTGATATTTAAATAAATTATTTTCTTAAGACAAGTTCTGGTATATAGTGACAACGCAATTATAATTTGTCAGTCGATTGATTTGATAGCGAAGTTGTTATGACAGTTGGAAACATGGAAAATAGTTTAAATAATAATTTTTTTAGAGAAGATAGTTTAGTTAACATGTAACTTACATGAAATCGATACAGCAGTTTCTATGAAACATAAAAACTAGATTATAATTGAAAAAAAAAAAAGTCTGGAAAAAAAAAAGGGCAGCAATATTGAGGTTGTTTCAAAATTAATTTTGTAAAATAAAGTTAAATGTGAGAAAAATTTGTTTCTGAATATAGTTTTTTAAAAAAAATATTAAAAGTGGGTAACTTAATTAAAATTAAGGATAATATTAATTATTAGCAATCAAAAAATATTAAAAAAACAATGATACATTTTTTAAAAAAATCGGAACTTTTATCGCAAAATAGGATCAAAGCTTAACCCCGTCCCGCCCCCGTCAGGGGCCATCCGGAGAATACTGTAGACTCTAAGTGTACGCACGTGACCTCTCAGTAAAAAAAGAGGATTCAAAAAGGTAGGCTTGTTGGCGATTCATGGCAACACCAGAAGGCCTCAAAGAATTTAGTGAAATCTTAAAATTAACAATAGTAGTTACTATGAAAATAGGAGTTTGAGTGTTCAAACAAAGAGACGAGGCATAAAAAATTAAAAAAATAGGATAACATAATAGATAACAAATATAATATAATCGCAAAATAGGATAACATAATAGAGATTATTGGAACATTGAGAAGAAAAAAAAATATGGTGAAAATATCCTAATAGGGTAAGATTTACCGTATTTCTAACTCTATGGTAACAGCAAAAAGCGGTAATTTTTACCAAAGGGCTTTGGTAATAATTTTGGCAAAATTAACAGTAAAATATTGATTTATAAAGCGTAATAACGTTTGCTAAATGTAATAAAATTTGGTATTTTTAGGATACCTTAAGACATGGCATAAAAACCATTTATTCGGTTAAATTTACTTTTTAGTTTTGTATCTTTTTTTACTAAATGTGTGGCAATAAGAACTACAGCTTAGAAAACCAGACTTTTTCGGTAAATCGTTGCCATATGAACGGAAAAATTACCAAATGAGTGGTTTAAATACAGTATGCTTTGATTTTTATCACCAAGATTATGGTTTATATAATTCATTACCATACCGTCAGAAATTTTTCTTTCGTGAATATTTAAATATTACGAACGAAAGTTAAATGAAATTAAAACTTGTTAATGAAGACATTTTCATAAAAAAAATTTTGAATGCATAATAAAATCCGTATTTAGCATGAGAAATATAAGAACTAATTTTTAAATTTTAGAAGAAAAAAAAATCTACATTTTTTCTCAACAGCGAGTAATTTATTTGATCTGTTGTATTGCGCAAAGAAATTTAAAAACAATACTACAAAAATTCTATTTAAAAATCTACTGACAAAAAATGTAGTTTTTTTTTTTTTTTTTTTAAATAACGGCAGGCACTGAACCATAGAACATGCCGGAAGTGTTGTTCATTTATCGTTACCCAGTGGGCACCTGTGAACCAAAGTCACGGAGGCGAGCAACGTTACCCACGCCACACTGCCACAAACCCGCTTATAGGGTGGGCCACATTCACTCATTCACACATCAAAAGACAACACAGAGAGAGAAACATCCATGCCCAGAGCGGGATTCGAACCCGCGGCCATTGGCTTCGCAGTCAGACACGCCACTCGGCCGCCTGGCCGGCAAAAATGTAGTATGGATATGAAAACAATCAACAGTCGACGAGAACTTTTTCCAGTTATTCGTGTTTCATCTGACAATGATTATTTTGTCTTTTTCTATTTAACTGTAATTTTAGTCCCGCAGTGGACTGATCGTTAAGACACGGTTCCCAGCAGATCACCGAAGTCAAGCATCACTGGCTGCGGTCAGTGTGCGGGTGAATGATCACTTGGATCAGTCTGCGTAGGGACCGAGGGTGTGCGGTATTGGTCCTCGTTAAACTGTTCTACCGTAAAGTGTTCGACGGCGCATGCAGGTCGTCGGGCTACCGAAGCAGGGGTGCCATCCCCTCTGCAGAGGATCAAAATTGTGATGGTATGTCTTTGGATCATTCTCAGGGATGTTTCCCAGACCGTCGCCAATAGCCCATTGTGCAGCTCTAGTGCGACGTAAAATGAACTACAACAACTGTAATTTTACTTTTTTTAAAGCAAAATTCATAATTAATTGTTAAGAAATAATTTTTAAAATCAAATTGGCCACTAAAGCAAATAATTTATTTTCCTGTAGAATCAACTAAAAATATTCCACAATTTTTTTTTTCTTTAATTTTGCCAGAATAAATAAAGAACAAAATTTTTTCTAAAATGAGATAGTCAAACAGTCTTGATGAGACGGTGCTGGCTGCGTCTACGATAAATTAAGACAAATTCTTAAAATTGATTTTATGCTTAGAAAATTAAATTTGCAAATGCTTTTGGTAGAGTAAGAGTGTAAAAGCAATGCTAGTGAACCCACATCTATCAGTAAATAAATTAATTTACAAATTCAAAGGCAGAAAACTAACATTTTTAGTAAGGAGTAGTAAATAATGCTTACACCTATTAACAATACAGAAATAACTATTTCAGTAGGTTCCACTAGTTTGGATTAAATAAGATAATTATTAATAATCTATATGTTACCGCCAAAGTTTGAAATCCGGTATCCTATAGAATGTCTAGGCATTGTATATAATGCCTAAAATTAGCCGGCAATGTATGAAACGATTTATATTTCATACATTTCCTAGGCATTCTATAGAATGCCAAATGAGAAACCGGCAAAGTATAAAATACAAATTATAAAATACAATCATATTAATTTATTCGTGGATATAATTACATTTATTCGATATTTTAATACTTACTGACGATAGATTACATTTATTCGATATTTTAATACTTACTGACGATAGATTAGAAGAAACACCAGTGTTTGGAGTATCGGGCAAATATATACCGGGCAATGGCACTTGGCCTTAAAAAAATATCAGTGCTGGGTATACCGGGCAAATGTATACCGGGCAGTGGCACTGAACGTTAAAAAAACATCAGTGTAGGATATACCGGGCAAGTGTATACCAGGCAGTGGAACTTAACTAGACCTAGTATATATTTCGGGCATTTACCAAAGGTTTAGTCATACTAGGTCTAGTTAAGTGCCACTGCCCGGTATACATTTGTCCGATATGTCCTACACTGATGTTTTTTTAAGGTTCAGTGCCATTGCCCGGTATACATTTGCCCGGTATGTCCTACACTGATGTTTTTTTAAGGTTCAGTGCCACTGCCCGGTATACCCTACACTGATATTTTTTTAAGGTCATGTATGGTTGCCCGGTATATATTTACCCGATATTCCAAACTCTGATGTTTCTTCTAATCTATCGTCAGTAAGTATTAAAATATTGAATGAATGTAATTATATCCACGAATAAATTAATATGAAATCGGATGTAATAAATATTTCGGACATTCATCAAAGCGACTATGTGATTGTCAACATTCACCGGTGAAAGTCAACAACCCCCGATTTCGGCCATTCACAGTAACATGCACATCATTTACATAATGACCTCATCAGGACGTTCAACAACAACAGCCAACAAACATATGTCTCACTCTTTTCTCGCTTCATATCACTTTTAAGACTATTCATTTTGCTCAAAATTGAGTATACGCTGTTTCAGTTTTGAATATATGGGGTTTTCAAATTGGATTACAAATTGTTTTTTAGATGCTATGACGCATTTTTGCTCGATTTTGAGAAAAACCTTTTTTTTTACTGTGAGCAGATAAATTTTTAGGCGTTTAAAAAATATTAATGAAAATAAATATTAATTTGCAGTGTGCATGTTTTTTTTTTATCGCAGCACTAATTTTTATGAATATAAAATGAATAAATATACCCTTTTTTAATACTTCTGCAATATTACCTGTAACAAGTCTTCGTTTTTTTTTATGGGACCGACTTCACATAAAAATGTATATTTTTAGAAGCATTTCCTTTTAAGTTCTACCTTCAGCTATTTTTATGTAATTTTATGTTTCTTATACTACTGTGAACTTTGCGTGTAAATATTTGATAGGTCAATTCCGAAATAGTTGACGTAAAAAGAATAAAAATTAAGTGTGAGAAATAGTTTTACCACTCTTTAGGAACAATGAAAAACGTGAGTTCGCCAGACGTTTGAGGATTATTGCTCCTTTCCTTTGTTTTAACAGATGTATTTTTGTTTGACCAAATGCCACTATTTTCCTCTTTTTTTTCCAACTAATTTTACAGAGAACCACTAATTTGTACTATCACTTACATAACAAATGACTTGAATGATATTTACTGTCACTACATCTAACTGAATAAACGTTAATTACTCGTGCTCATTTAGAAATTACTGATATAAAATTATTCACGGCAATAGGGATTTTAGAATTCTTTACACTTTTTATCAAATAAAAAATGGGTTTCAAACACTTATTTTTACTTCACCAAAAGCCACCATTTTGCTTTTTTTTTTTTTAATAGTTTTAAAAGTAACAACTAATTTATGTTATTATTTGCACAATAAATGGCGAGTGATATTTATTTAAAAAAAATTCCTTTTTGACACTCTAAAAAAAAATTATTATTGTTAATTTGTGAATTACTGGTATAAAATTGATCATGAAATTAAGGGTTTTGTAATGCCCTCAACTTTTTCTCAAATTAAAAATATATCTTAAGCATTTTTTTGTTTAAGCAATAAATTACGTTTAAGTAATAATTTATTAATCCAACCTTATTGATATTCTGCTGAGATTTAGATGACTCAATATAACGTTTTGATGTTATTTTTCAGAAATATTTATTACAATTGAAATGAATTATATTATTTTTAATCCAATGTTTTCAGACTCGCAAGTATTTGAATATGACACGCGTTTCATTGCTATCAGCAAAAAAAAAACATATTTTTTCCAAGTCTAGAATAAAAATAAACTTTAACATAGCATTACATTAGATAAAACTTGCACATGAAAATTCAAACCGTATTTGATAAGAAACATTAACAATGAAAACATGATCGTAAGGTGAAACAAGTGTTCGAATGTTTATTAAATTTGATGCATTAAAAACACTAGAAATAGTCAAGTAAATAGTTTTTTCTTCTTAATTTTTTTAAATTCTTGTTTATAAAAATCTACAAAATTGATAAGTTAAACACTAAAAGTAATCATGTAAATATTTTTTGCCTGAATCAAAAAGAGAAGAAGCTTTTTCGTATAATCATTTCGATATCGACCAACCTCTGAGAACGGTGGAATAAAAAAAAAAAACATTTCTTACAAATTCTCAGCTATAAAAGTTCTTACCAAGGAATCGATTATTCTGAGGAGGTTAAACTGTCCCCATAACTTCAAATCCTAGAATTTTAACATTAACTAGTACTTACAGTCATTCACTGTAATTTTTTTTAAAACAACACATATTTTTCTTTCATATTTTCTGTAAAAAATATAGTAAAATATACATAACTTTAATTTATCTAATTTTGATGGCATTTTTCCTTATTTAAAAAAATGTATGGTAAGGAATGAACTATAGAAACACTTTCTTCATATTAGGTAAAAACTTGATGCATTAGACAGTTGAAATGGTTGTAAAAGTACTCTTTGCTGAAATGAAAGCAATAATATTTTTTAGACCATTTTGATATCAACATTTAGCTGCAAAAGTAAAACGAAAAAAGCTCTCGTTTAAACTTCCTTTTTAAAAAGTTCTTACCGAGTAAATTTAGAATCCTGCAGAAACTGAAATTCTCCAAAAACTTATCCAAATCCTGCAGCGCTTGCAGTAAACAATTTTATATTTTATAATTGTCGAACAATCGACCCAATTTTTAGGTTTACGTCTACTAATTTTCAACTCCGTACCCTTGTAATTTTGAACCCAATCCAGAAGACAAGGTAGCTTATTGCAATATGTATAGTAGTAATAAGTATAGTAGTAAATTTGCCTTCGTGGTGAACTTTTTGAGGGAACTAATCCGCATTTGCGTAACATGGAGAGGAAAACCTCGGGAAACTCCCACGGTTAGTCTGACGGAAAAGGGACTCTAATTCCTGATCCGTCTACCACTGAGGATATTTCACTTTAGCACTGTGGTCGGTGCAAGCCGGATCCGGAATACTTATCGACCAGCCATCGCTTGGATTCGAACCCGATTCACTTTATTAGAAGGCGAATGCTCTATCCCCGAACCCATCGCGGCTCACCGTAAAAAATTAACATTAATACAATATTTTAGTGCAAAAATAGAATTTTCTTTCATATGTTTTTTTTAAAAAAAATATGCTAAAATTTGCTTAACACTAGCTTATTTTTTACTTTTTTTTTCATATCATTAGAAAGATATTTTGAATTTTACAATTTAAGTTCTATTGTCCATTTTTGATGATGATCCCAAAACTATATTTTAAAAGTAGGGCTATACATATATCCTGAATGGATGTTGGAAAAATCTACTTTTACTTAGTGGATAAGAATCTGAAACAAACTTTGAGATTAACAGATAAAAAGCATTACTAAACAACGAAAACTAATGTATATTGTAACTAAAAAAAACTACGGAAACATTTTCTCCGAAAAAAGGAAAAAACTTGATACGTTAAACACTAGAAATGGGCGTATAAATATTTTTTGCCGGAGATAAAAAGGAGAAAAACCTTTTTCTCAAGATCATTTTGATATCAACCAACATCTAAGGACGACGATAAAATAAAAAATAAAAAAAAATACGAGCACTCATTTATAATCCTCCTCTTTAAAAAGTTCTTACGAAAAAGAATCGATTATCATGAGGAGGTTAAAATCCTCCGACAACTTCACCACCTAGTTCTGAAGCACTGTATTTAGAAAACAGGAGGTTAGTGGATAGTGGCTATTCGATGAAGAAAGAAAAAATTAAGTAGTAAAGAAATTTATGGTGCTGTTTTCTAAAGATGGCTGCCATTTATCTTGGCTTGGTTGGAGTACCGTTGGTGGACAAGTTAAGGAAGTTTCAGCATATTATACTGAAGGGTACTACACGTCGTATCTACTATAATTTAAAAGTAGAATGACACTAAATTTATTGTTTTGTGTTCTATTAGTAACTTGTCCGACTTTCTGGGACCAAGATAATGATGGTTTTCAAAAACAGCTTAAAAGTAGTTAAAGGTTATAATCAGCGTAGACGTATACTAACTTTAAATTAGTTTAAAATGTTTAAAAAGAACTATTAGTTCCTTAAAAAAAGTATGTTACTTAGTTGAAGAAGTTGTATTTTTCTTAAAACACGTTTTGGGTTAATGGATAGTTGTTGCAGAATTTGGAGGGTGGAATTAAGATAGTTACGGAGTTTATTTATCGTTATTTTTCCTAAAATGTCTATTTTTTATTAGTTTTGTTATGAACAGCACAAAGGCAGTTATGAACATTAAAGTGACGTTATATTTAATGTAAGTTGACTCTTGTTATATAATTTAAAAGAACAATATCACCAAGTGTAGTAATTCTATATTTCTCAATTAATACAATGACAATATGTAGGAGATAGGGAGCTAGTGTGGACTTTTTTTTCAATTTGCCAAAAAAGCCTACTAATCATTATTTTAAACACATCTTGAATATTTTTTCATTACAATTTTAACGATTATTTTAATAATAGATAAGCTAATTTGGATGTATAGTTTTTTAATAAGCATATTTCTTTTTTTAAAAAAAAGGAAGTTTTTTGTCCATGTGGAAACGTCTTTAAACTTAACTAAGAAAAGAAAAAATATATTCAAAGCTACCAGAATCGGATAAAGCTTAAAGTATTTCTAGCTTTGGGGAAACACCAAAAATCTCGGTCGTTTTTACCGAAGCGCTTTGGTAATGATTTTGGTAAAATTAACAATTAAATATGGTTTTATAATATGTTATAAAATTTGGTGCGTGTGATAAAACTTGGTAATTTTATCATGGTATCTGTGAGTATGAACCTTTTTTCAGTTAGATTTACTTTTCACTTTTGTATTGTTTTACTAAATGTGTGGTTATAAGAACTATAACTATCAAAACCAGAATTTCCGGTAAACCATTACCATATGAACGGAAAAATTACCAAATAAATGCTTTAAATACAGTATAATTTGGTTTTATTAAACAGAATTATATTGTTGTTTTTTTTAAAATCAGAAATATTATTTCCATTACGGTAATAGAACCGGAATTTTTTTCCTCCGTGTTATTAGTTAATCTATTATTATATATAAAAGAAAGAAGTTGAAAATGGAACTAATTTAAGTCTAAAAATTCAGTCCTGAGCAAATATTGCTCAAAAACTTTATAATAATTAATGTTTTTTCACAATATTTACTTTCCTTTCCCCATTACTCAATTTCAACCGTTTTCGTGAAAACAAATTTCTTGAATATTTAAAATAGCAGCAAATGTTACTCTTTGCTATTTCATTTTTGATCCTAAACAGTTGAATTTTGAAAGATTTAGCCACTATAATATCTAAACAATTAAAAGAAGTTTGTAGAACCTGATAGTGGGAAGTTTCTAATCGATGGTCAAATTTAGGAAACTTGTCTAACTTTAAATGTTCTAGCAATGTAAATATTGTATCAGAATTCTTAGAAAAACTTCAATAGTTTTATAGTGAATAAGACTAAATTTGATTCGATTGTGGCCGTCACTATACATTATTTTCTAACAATCTGTACGAAAATTGCGATCTACCAAACGTAAACGTTGAAGTAGTATTTTGAAAAAAGAAATTCCTGCTAGAATTAACGTAAGATTATTATCACAAATGATGATTAAAAATAAATCTCAGTGCCGAGCCGAAATCACTTAGCAGAAAGTATACAAAAACCACTTAGATTCTCAGACTCTCTTCTTTAACTGAAGAACCACTTAATATTTTTACGTAGTTTCTCAGTCCAATTTTTTGTCAAGTAGTACGTGGTTCTGTTTTACATCAATCGTTTTTATCTTTTAAGATTTAAAAAAAGTATTTAAAATTTTGTTTATGAATAACTCATTAAGTTATGTTGAAACATTCTAGTATTTCCTTGTTCTAATGTGTTTGTTAAAACTTAATTTTATATAGAACTTGACGCGCAGATATGTTGCCTGCGTTCATTAATTTCCTTTCAATTGTTTCTTATCATTTAGTAAACATCTAAAAATATTAATTATTTTTTTTCAGAGTCTTTCTAAAATATGTAAAAAAATGTTACTTAATATGCACTAATATTAAATTAATAGTAAGTTACTTCATGTGCACTTAAATGTATAATAATAAGTACTGTAAAATTTGTATAATATGTACTAAATATGTTACTTAAAGAAAAAAACAGTTTTAAATGTTTTTTTTAATTGTCATTATAACATTTGTTTCGACTCAGAACATCATATTTAATATTTTGATAATCCTGCATTCTACGAAATTTTAATATTTTCAATGGGGGTATAAAAAATCTTGCGTTGGTGGTAAAATAACGAGATAAAAAGTACAAAAGGGGATAATAAACAACCATTTTGGAAAGCAAGTACCATCCCCAGTGTCACTCATGATGGTACTTCCTGTAAAACCGAAGCTGTCGTGGGTCTCTTAAACTCATTAGTCTGTGTTTTATGTGTTGTTTCTACGTAGTTATTGTCTCAACGTTTCATTATGTGTTTTTAACACAAAAGTGTTTTTAATGTATTGGTGATAATGTTGTTAATGTATATGATGTATTGATGATAATGGACGATGATTGTGTTAGCATAGCATCGTGCAGCAAAGTTTTTAAATAAATCTAAATATTTTTCAAGAAAAGAAAATAACATTAAGTGATTGTTAACGTCAAAAACACTTAAAAAAAACTAGTTATTTTAAGAATAAATTGACCTTTGACCTTTCTTTGTCTTTTAACAAGTCTGACTACCCGTTCTTGGTACAGGGTAAAAAAATTAATTATCCATAAATCGGTATTTATACAACAGTACGCAATTATGTACAAAACTGAGAAGCATATGCCACTAAAATAAAATAAATAATAATTTCAATATTTTTTAATTACTTTTTTCCCTTTCAGAGTCTTTATGTTATTAAATTAAACAAAGTTTTTATAAGTTCAATTTATCAAAATAACAATAAAAGCTTTACTCAGAATCATTCATACCGAAATAGTTGGTATTGGTAGAGCCAATTTAATATTGTCAAAATTTGCCGCAATCAATCATCAGTTGTCTGCCTTAATTTTGCACCTAAGTACGTAACTCAATGTTTTTATTTCAAATATTGTTGATTTTAAATTATTTATGATTATAAAATCATGTTTAAAAAGCATATCTATAAAAATAAGCACATGGTTTTGGATAATTAATAAACCACAAATTCGTTGTTGTCACCTCATGTCGATTTACTTTCCTGCAAAAGCGATCATCGATAAATAATTATTAAAGAACGTACAATAAAACTAGGTCTTAATCAAACAGAGCTATAAGATAGCCCACATTACTGATTCTATCCTGTAAATATTTGAAAAAAAATATATAATCGTTTGCAGTTTAATTTATAATGATGGCTAAAAATAAATCAGCGTGAAAAGTTTATTTTTAAAACGACTGGGACTAAATGAAATTTTTGAACGATTGTTTTAATATCGAGTGCTGAAAATGTTCCTTGCAATCTGTGTCTAAATTTCAGGACTATAGGTCAAATGATTATGAAATTATTTCTGTATCAAATCAGTATTTTATAATTACACTCAGAAAAAGATTTAGTTGCTTTATTTTTGCAAAAGATTTAATTTAAGAGTAAATATATCACTGCAAAATTTTTAATTTATTGGGAAAAGTGACAAAAGACTAATTATAGATTGAATTATTAGATTATAGAAAATATGCAATGTCTTTTTTGATATAACAAATTTTATAAACGAAAACATTATATTTCTAATATTATGTTGATTGTATTTAAATAACAAAGTTTTATTTTTTTATTTTTTTCCACAGGTATCTCAGCGATAACAATATCACGAAACTTGGAGAATCACCATTTCGGAATTTATCAAATTTATTAGAAATGTAAGTAAAACAATATTTTTCATTATTCAATTTTATAATTAGTTTAACTGCAAAAAATTCAAAACTGTACATACTATATTTCAAATGAAATTGTAGTCAAATAGAAGAATTATCCTTTGAATATTATTTTTATATGAAAATCAAGCAACATGAATCATGGTGCTTTATATATGTTACCGGCAAAGTATGAAATTCGGCATTGTATAGAATGCCTAAAATTAGCCGGCAAAGTATGAAATAATTTATATTTCACACATTGACCAGGCATTCTATAGAATGCCAAATGCTATTTAGGCAAAGTATGAAATAAACATCCAGATGAGGTTATTATGTAAATGATGTGCATGTTACTGTGAATGACCGAAATCGGTGGTTACCGGTGAATGTTGACAATCACATAGTCGCTTTGGTGAATGTCCGAAATATTTATTACATCCGATTTCATATAAATTTATCCGTGGATATAATTACATTTATTCGATATTTTAATACTTACTGACGATAGATTTCATTTATTCGATATTTTAATACTTACTGACGATAGATTCGAAGAAACATCAGTATTTGGAGTATCGGGCAAATGTATATCGGGCAGTGGAACTTGACCTTAAAAAAACATCAGTGTATCGGGTATACCGGGCAATGGCACTTGACTTTAAAAAACCTTAGTGAACGGTATACTGGGCAAATGTATATACCGGGAAGTGGCATTTGACCTTAAAAAAACATTAGTGTATAGGGTATACCGGGCAATGGCAATTGTCCTTAAAAAAATCATCAGTGTAGGATATACCGGGCAATGGCACTTGACCTTAAAAAGCATCAGTGTAGGGTATACCGGGCAATGGAAATTGTCCTTAAAAAACATCAGTGTAGGATATACCGGGCAATGGCACTTGACCTTAAAAAGCATCAGTGTAGGGTATACCGGGCAAATGTATACCGGGCAGTTGCACTGAACCTTAAAAAAACATCAGTGTAGGATATACCGGGCAATGGCACTTAACTAGACCTAGTATGACTAGACCTTTAGTAAATGTTCGAAATATATACTAGGTCTAGTTAAGTGCCACTGCCCAGTATACATTTGCCCGGTATACCCTACACTGATGTTTTTTAAGGCTCAGTGCCACTGCCCGGTATACATTTGCCCGGTATACCCTTCACTGATGTCTTTTTAAGGTCAAGTGCCATTGCCCGGTTTATATTTGCCCGATACTCCAAACACTGATGTTTCTTCTAATCTATCGTCAGTAAGTATTAAAATATCGAATAAATGTAATTATGTCCACGAATAATTTTAATATCAAATCGGATGTAATAAATATTTCGGACATTCACCAAAGCGACTATGTGATTGTCCGCATTCACCGGTGAAAGTCAACAACCACCCATTTCTGTCATTTACACGTCATTTACATAATAAAATCATCAGGACGTTTATTTCATACTTTGCCGAAATAGCATTTGGCATTCCATAGAACGCCTAGGCATTCTATGCAATGTCTAGGGAAAGTATGTAATAATTTTCACATTTCATACTTTGCCTAAAAACGTCAGGCATTCTATACAATGCCGGCGTTTCATACTTTGCCGGTAACATATATAACTATTCTAATTTTAGACATAACTTGTTTGTATATATCGATAAATTAAGAGCATCCAGTTACTGATTTAGATAATCTGGATTTAGAAATTTTAAAGTCACTATAAAACTTGTCATACATATATAATCTTTAATTGAGGATAATACAGTTTTCGTTAAGCATTCCACTGTAAAAATTTCTAGATCAAATTACGGTAAAAAGTACCGACATTCAGAGATGACGATACCTTTAACCGTAACATGTCCGATATACTGTAACTTTTACAGTAATAATTATTGACAAATCAATAAGCCATTTTATTTAAGTAGATTTTAATCTAAAAAATTACTGCGTAATGTTTTACGGTAAAAATGAATTTAACGGATGATACACCCGATACTTTTTACCGGTATATTTTACAGTGTCGCACTTATACAAAATAAATATGAGACAAAAAATAAATGGTTAAAAATCAATTCAATATATTCCCCAAACTTTAAGAAGCTACACTGTAAAAATTTCTGGATCAAATTAGGGTAAAAGGAACAGTCACTCAGGATGCCGCTACTTTTTACAGTAATTTTTTTTTTAAACCAGAACATGTTACGGAACAAAAATATACCGTAATTTTTACAGCTATAATTACAGTAACATCACTGAATCACTCAAATTAAATAAGCATAACTGCAAAAATTACTGTCTAATATTTTATCGTATAAATGGATTTTGCTGTAAAATGGATTTTACGCATGATGCACCCCAAAGTGTCAGTACTTTATACCATATTTTGATCAAAAACTTTTTACAGTATATGTTATATTTTAGTTTGAATAAAATCTTTAATTTCGTTGATATTCTTGTATCTAGTATTATCTTTGTTTATCGGAAGTGAAATAATTGAGGATATATATATAAAAAAATTTCAAAGATATAAAGCTCACTTAGTTTTATTTTATCTCTGCAGAAATTTAGCGCACAATAATATTTCTCATGCATCACCTGGAGCATTTTTCGGACTCAACAAACTCCGCTCATTGTAAGTAAATACTTGTCTCTTCACTAGCTCCATGTTTTTTATCCTATGTCTATCATTTTAATACGTTTAATATTTTTAACTCTTTTCAGATCACTTCAACACAATAAATTAGGAAATATCCCAACCGAAGCTTTGCAATCCTTAACCAATTTGGAGGCACTGTAAGAATTTACTTATTTCTTTATTTAAATCTTGTTAAACTTAATTATATTTTTACTATTAAATTGGTTTTACTTTCGAGCTTAGATTTTAAGCGTTATATTTTTTTATTTATTTCCATTTATTATTATTTTTTATTTGCTACCTAATTTGATACTTTACTGTTTCATTTTTGTGGACTATTGAGTATTTATTTTTTCTTTAGTACTTTTTTTATATTAATGTTTTGTTTCTACTTAAAATTTTTCCTTGCTCTAATTTCCAGTATAAATATAAAATAGATTGAATAAATTAAAAATATGCACAGAGAAAAAAATATGATCAAAACCACTGGAATATGGTAAAATTTACGGTGTTAGTGGCTCAAAGAGAACACCAAAAAGCTCTGTAATTTTTGCCAAAGTGCTTTGGTAATAGTAATTTTTGTGTAAAATTAACAAAAAATATCGTTTTATAATATGTTATAATTTTTTGTAAAGAGGGTAAAATTAAGCACTTTTTTTATATCTTAACTTAGGGCATGACATAAAACTCCTTTATTCATTTAAATTTATTCTTCAGTTTTGAATTTTTTCCTAACTGTGGGATAGTAAGAACTATAATTTTAAGAGCCAGAATTTCCGGTAAATCGTTACCATATAAACGGAAAAATCACCAAAGGAATAATTTAAACACTGTATATTTTGTTTTTAATAACCCTGATTATGTTTTCTTTTACCAGAAATGGCAAGAAATGTTATTATCATACACTTCGGTAATTTTACCAGAATTTTTTTCTCCGTGTCAAGTAATTTACACTAATTACATTCGTTACAATGTATCTCATTGTCAATAATTTACACAATGACACTATAATAAACAGTGATATTTCTGTTTTTACGAGAGAATATTAAGTTAAAAACAATAATGTAAATTTATATTCCAACTCTGTAATCTTAATATTTTTTTTAAATTTCAAGTATTTAATTTTAGAAGCGATAATCTTAAAATTGAATTCTGAGAGAGGTTGTTCTTCAAAATATTTTAAGAAAAATCATCTTCTTTATTATATGATGCATTATTCATTTAAAATAAGCAATTAATCCATGTTTAATGATAAAATTACAAATAATATTTTAATATTAAAATTTTACGCGAATGAATAAAATTCTGAAATATTTAGATTCCCTTATAAACTTATCTTTAAATGTGAAATAGATTTTAATAACTACCACTGAGTAAAAGTTTGAAATTTTTTTGCTAAATCACATTTAATGATTAGTGTACAGATGATATTTGAATGATAAAATTTTAAAATGGAGTACAATCAGAAATTTTTATATTTAACCGCATTTAAGAATTAGTTTACAAATGCGACTTTATAGATAAAGTTGAGTAAAATTCTGAATTCATATTGAGCTAATGAGTAAAATTTGGAATATTTTGCATTAATCATTTTTAATATTTTGTATTAATTCAATAATAACATAGCAATGACTAAGTATTAAACTTACAAAACTTGTTAACTTCGAACTCATTTTGAAAGAAATATGTTAGATGAATATTTAAATATTAAAAAAACTGAAACATATGTTTTGTACATAAGTTCTTAAGCACTTACACTATTCAACAGGCTCTCTTTCTGAAATTTTGATAACCTATAACTAAATCTTTTTGATTTCGAAAAACGTATAAGGCTTACATAATAATTTTTTAAAAAGTTTTTTAATCATAATTTCTTTATTATTCTCTTATCTCGACTGCTCAATTATAGTTTTTACTTATATAGTCTTTGGAAAAAATCTTTCATTCAAATATAGGGAGCACTATCAATCATGTTAAATGACAAATTAACATGCCATATATACACATATTTTAATCAAAATACACTTAACTATTTTAGTTTTCTAGTAAAGCGGAAGAATCGCAATTATTAGCTGTATTCTTTCACAATTCTGAAATAGCATTTTTTTTTTGAGCAAAAGGTCACGCTATTTTCCCATTTAATGTAACTATAAGGGTAATAATTGCTGCTCATTATTTTCCAGTGTTCTTTACAACGTAAGCTTGAAGTCATGAGCTTTCAAATATTTAGCACATCTATCTTTTTTTATAGTTTTGGGGGACACAAGACCTTCGAAATGAAAACTGAACAAATTTCTTACTTAAAATGATATAAAATTTCTTTAAAAATTTTATTGATTGTTTGATTTGATTTTGAAACTAACATTTCTATTGATAAGTCCTAAAGAATCGTATAAAAATAGATAACTAAGAGATTTAAAAGATAACCATAATTAAAAATTAAGAAGATAATTTCGAAGATCATCCTTTGCGTTTCAAATTTCACCAGAAAATCTGCATTTTTCATTTACTAAAAACATTTGAGATTTCAAACGACACGCGAACCAATTTTTGCTTACTTTAAATTATGTTTGAGTAAAATTAAACTAGTTTTAATTAGTTTTAAGGATTTTTTTTCGAAAAATAATTTGTTTTTATGTACAGAAACAACAGAGAAATATTTTAAAATGATTGCTTTAAGAAAAGAATCCTTTCTCGATATTTTAAAATCATCGTATGAAGCTTATATCGAATTTTCTCGAAAATGAATATAAAATTCAGACGTAAGAAGAAAAATGAAAAAAAGAAAATAAAGAAAAATTTTTGTTAGAAAAAATTTTTACTTTTGTGTAAATTTTGACTCAAAATTGTCATTATCACTGTTAAAAAATATTCTGAAACTATTTTATTGAAAAAAAACTTCAATTCAAAGCGATAAACATAAATGTTCTTTTTTTAGTCAAAAATGTTTTATCGATAATTAGATGATTTTTAATGTTTCATATCAATTTAATAGAATTTTAAAATTCATTAAAAGTTTCCTACATTTTTGGTTTATATCGAATTTTTGTTTAAATAAAAAATTTTAGATCCTCACTTTTGTTGCTAGAGAGCTACACCTAACTTTCTTAAGAAAATCGTATACTAGTTCAAATTATTAAGAACCAAAAAACTTTTTCGCTGTGAATTAAAATTTAAAATGTGTAAAATATAAACTTATTTCCAATTTTGCTGCTTATATTATATTTAAACTTTGCTGAATAATAAACTAAAGTTTTTAAATTAAATTTTTTATTATAACAATTTTCTGAAGCTATTATGTTGCAATCTAAAATTTATTTATTATTTGTCTGTTCTAATAACTTTGCTATATTTTTTAACTATCCGTGATTACTTTTATAATTCAGAATTGAATAATTTTAGTTCAATAAAGTATACAAAAAATTAATAACTAGAAGTTTCTTTTTTTTTTTTTCTTTTTTTTTTTTTTTTGATGGAATTCGAACAACTGCCTAAAGAATAAATATTGCTTCTAACACTTATATTATATTGCATCTAATAACCATAAAGAAATTATTCTCAATTCTCTTTGTTATTTGAAGGAAAGTTTCTGTTTTGGGGCAAATATAGAAATTCTGAATTTCTGTTAACTTCTTTTTTCATTACATTTGATTTACTACACATTTTATTAAACACACTTTATGAGAAATTTTAATGCTGTCAGCATCTCGCACTAGCCGCCTCTACTGCCAGTAATTTTGCCCCCACCACTACACCCAGCTTCAGATGGATGGGTACCAACTTATCTGCTTCAAAGAGAATAGACCTCATCCAGGGATAGAACCCTGGTTCAACCAGGGGCAAAACCCTGGCTCAACCGGGAATATAGTATTTCGGTTCCACTGGGAATCAAACCATGATACTTCAAAGAGAATAGACCTCATGCTTCAAAGAGAATAGACCTCATCCAGGGATAGAACCCTGGTTCAACCAGGGGTAAAACCCTGGCTCAACCGGGAATATAGTATTTCGGTTCCACTGGAAATCAAACCATGATACTTCACTTAAACGATTAACTACCTTACTGTGGCAAAAATATATCATCATGAAAAATACCCATAAAAAATAATCATCTGGAAAGTTTGTAACAGAAAAGCTTTTTTTCGTAACTGAATAAACCATAAGTTAAACTTAGAATTATATTTACTTAAAAACTATTTAATTGCATTTAATATTTCGCTATCAAAGTGAAATATGATCTCTTAATTTAATTTAAATTCTTAAAAAAGTTTTTTAATCGTTTTATCAGCAAACGTTTACTGATTTGATTTTATTTTTCTTTCATTAATCTTTTGGAACATTTTTTCTTAAAGACGAATCAGAAAAAAAGCATGGCTGTTAATTTAGCGAACTGCAATTCATTCTTTTTTAAAAGGAAGTATTACTGTTGTTTTTTATTATTAATGACGTAATTTATCAAGCCAGAATTAAGTAAAAAACGTGTCTTAAATAAGAAAAGTTTTCTAAACTGAAAAGTTTTTTTTTTCATATTACTTTATAGAAGAAAAAGAAAGTAACTTTTTGTCATATCCATGTACTCAAATGTTTTTTTTTATTATTCCTTACTTTAAAATGAATATATAAAACTAAGAATTATTTTGATTCTGATTGAAATTTGTTTTTAAAATTTTTTAAAAGATAATGAATATTTTTATAAGTAAAATTTCCATTATTTAATTTTCCATTATAGCTCTGAATTAAAAAAATTCTCTACATGCTGGATAAAAATAAGAAAATTATTAAAAACTTTCGTCTCAGGAATCATCTTCGAATTATTAAGATACTCTTAACGATTATAGTTTTTTGGCCATTATTGCTACTATCAATATTACGTACGTATAATATTGCGGTGTTTATAAAAATTCCTAGCGCTTTTAGTATATAATAAGAGAATTATAAATTTAACCAAAGCCGTATATATAAAACCTAGACATTTTATAGACGGAGAACAAAATTCTAGTAAAATTGCTGTATTGTATGGTAATGACATTTCTGGAGAAAAGAAACATCACACTGGTAATAAAAACCAAAATATACGGTATTTTAATCATATATTTGGTAATTTTTTCGTTTATATGGTTATGGTAACTGGATATTTGCCGTTATAATAAAAAATACAAAAAGTACAAAACTAATAAATAGTAAAAATACTAATAAACTAATGATAGTAAAAAATACAAAACTAAAATGTACATTTAACCAAATTAATAATTTTTAAATGCCATGCTGTGAGGGTAGGATGATGAAATCACCAAATTTTATCACATCAATCAAATATTAACACATATTATAAAATTATGTTCTATTGTTCATTTTACCAAAATCATAATCAAAGTATTTAAGCTTTTTGGTGTTCTCATACAGCAAGAAACATGGTAAATTTTACCATATTTTGACAGTTTTGTCCATACTTTTTTTCTCAGATTAAAATGATAAATGCGTTTTTGATAGCGTCTGAAAAAAAGTCAAAATACGGCTATTAATTAACGAACATTCATTAGTCAAAATTACAAGTGTTGTTTTGAAAAATAAAGATTGACTGCCATTAAGAAAGTCTACTATTCAAATTTTCAATAATGTATGATACGCCAATATTTCATAGGATGCTTGAAGTATGCCGATTTGTCATTATACTTTGCCGATTCATTATTTCTTAGCCAGTTTTTCATTTGTCATTCAATAAAATGCCTAGGCAATGAACAAAATGTTTAATCATTGCATAACTTCGTTGATCAGTTTTTGATATTCTACAAAATACTTAGGTATTTTATGGAAAGTTGGATTTGAAAATTTGTAATAACATACAAAATTTAAACGTTTTGGTTTTTTTTTTTTTTCTTTTACTTATTGCTGAGGAAAATTCAAAAAGTTTTTCCCCGTCATACTGTTTTTAATATTTCCAAGCTTTCGTTCTTATGAATGAAATAATCAAAATAAAGACATTAAAAATTGTGTATTTAATTTATGTTTCATTTTTCAGTTCGAAAAGTATAAAATATATTTAAACCGAAAATGCACGACAATTTGTTGTACTTATTATTAAACTATAACAAAATTATTTGTGAAAGCACATCCATGATTTTTAATATTCCTTCTTTAACTCTTATATACGTGCATTATTAGTAAATAATTTTTGCTACATATTTAGTTTAAACCAGGAAAAAATTTATAATTTATACTTTTCGTTTAAACTTAAAAAAATTTTTGAAAAAATACCAAAATTCAGTGCCTAAAACTTTTGGATAGATCTGAAATTTTACATTTTAGGATTTCATTTTTAAGTCTAAAAATTAGGTTAAATTATTTATTATACTTTTATTCGTATTCATAGGTTTGAAGTACTCATTTTAACTTAATTATTTTATAAATGTAAAATGTATTCTATACAAATACAAACAATAATACAGTACTTACAATAAGTAAATACTAACAATGAGTTTTTAACCTTATTATTTCTTTGAACGCTATTACGAAAAAGTCCAAGTAACTTTAAATAAATTGATGATTTTCTTTTCTGTCTGTCCAATGTTAATTTTCAAAATAGCATTCAACGAAAATCGCAGAGTTTAAAGTAGAACGTCTCCATCAATTTCCAACAAACAACAGTACTGCTGCCACCACAAAATACCAAAGATTAAACCTCGACCAAGAACGTTTACAATATCTAGTATTATACGTTGCCTAACAAATAGCTTTGAATTCCAAATCACATCATAAAGGCATCACATACTCAGATAATTTTTTTTTAGAAAAACACAGAATGTATACATAAAACATGAGAACAGACATTTCAAATGTAAATCACTCTGGTTGTTTTCTTTTGGCATGTTTTGTTATCTTTTAACAGATGTCATTTTCCAACAGGCATTTGGATGTCAACCAATTGGTGGATGTACCCCGAGGGAGTTTGGTTTCATTAGTGAAATTGCAGAAATTGTGGTTGAACGGAAATCAGCTACAAGTCATCCCTTCTCAAGCTCTTGATCAGCTTCCAGAATTGGAAGCTTTGTAAGTTTTAATTTTTTTTTAAAAAATCAATTCTCTAAAGGCATTTCATGAACTGTTCTGGATCTAACTCATCTAAAGATATTTGGCAATTGTTAATGCATGAAAAAGTTTTATAAAGATTATTGAAAATCCGTAAAGCATAAAGAGACATCAAAACATTTATAAAAATATTTTATCTCCAATGTTTAATCTAATTTTTTTGCTTTCTTTTTTTTTTTTTTTTTGAGCATAAATATAAAAGGGAAAATATTTACAGACTCCAATACAATATTTACAATTATTTTAAGCAAAGTTTAAAAGTTTTAATATATAAAGGTTTCAGTTCTTGTTATTTAATTACCGCTGTTGACCAAATTTTGGGTTCACATTATTTTGGGTTTACATTTGGGTTACATTGGTTAAATTTTGTATATTTTTTAAGTGTATGAAGTTTACTATCAGGTAATATATTACCTCTTCAGTTTCTAGGATTATTTATTTAAAGTGAAATTAGTTACAGATATGAGTACGCGGTAGAAAAAAAAATCACAATCACCCTGCTCATAGTTTCTGCTGAACTAAATTTCACAGCGCAAAAAAAGAAATCCTTTACTTCAACTTAAAATAACACAAGTAATAGCTACATTAATAAGATTTTGATATCAAAAATGCTCTTTAAATATTTTTCTAGAAAATTGTGGAATTTCATATTATTTCATCGAATAGTTTTTGAGCTATGTCGGAAGCACACTAGACGAAAATTCTCTTAATTGGGCTGACCGTGGGGGTAGCTTTTATAATCGAATGAAAATCGGAATATGAACATTAAATACATGAATACGGAGCATTGTTATAAAATAATTAGTGACTGTATTGTTTTATTTTTTTTTATTTAATAGCTTTTTATTTTCAGAGACCTGGGAGAAAATAAAATCCAAAGTGTTCCGGATTACGCTTTCCAAAACTTATCAAAACTGGTTATTCTGTGAGTATAAAATGGAGAAAAAAAAATTTGTATTTTTTATATTTGTCTCTACTTTTTAATGCTAGAAAGATGATAGGGGACAAAATAAGGTTATCCATTCTATTGGGCAGTAAAAATAATTACCTAACTATTATTAATAATAAATATCACTGGTTATAAGTAACAGGTTCTATGTTTACTTAATGCATATAGTATGACTGTTTACCCAGAAACCCAAAATTATTTTTTTCAAAATTCTAACCGTTAACCCTTTTGACGCAGAATTTTAATGGAACTTATTTTTTATACTTTTTTCATTATTTTTTAAGTCAAAATAAGGGGGAAATATTATACTTACCATAATGATTTATGGTATGAAATATGGTTTGAAGTACCGGTTTCTTTTTCTGGGTTAAAGGTGAAATCTTTAAAACCGGTCTCAGTTCTAAACAATAGTTTTTCGAATTTGCTGTTATTTAGATCTAAGAGAAGCAATTATTCATCATTGAAATTTTTTTGATTTTCAAAATCAATTATGAATTTAAAAAAATTTTCAGTTTTTTATTTATATATATATATATATATATATATATATATATATATATATATATATATATATATATATATATATATATATATATATATATATATATATATATATATATATATATATATATATATATATATATGTTCAAAATGAAGATAAAACAAAGGTAAATTACAGACAAAGGAAAAAAAAAGGGGGGGGGGGAAATAATAATAATAACAAACAACTGGGGAAAGAAAAAAAATTAATTAAGAAAAAATAAATAAATAAATAAAAAAGAGGATAAAATTTTTTTAAAAAACCGGAAAATAAAAGATATAATCTTTTCATCAGCCCACGCGATTATATCCGAAAAAGAGTGCTTTCTAATATTGTATCAATATAGCCAAAGCAAAATATATCAATACAATAGTGTGAGGAGCACTCAAAAAAATTTTTTTACAAAAATTACGACAATTAAAATTAAACACAATAAGTAAAAATAGCACGAAAAAACAGAAAATAAAATATAAAGGAAGAGCAGAATAAAACAAAATCTATAAAGCGAGCAGTGAAATATAATGAACTTACATGAACGGAAGTTTTTCAAGAATGATTTAAAATGTTTACGTAACAAGATTTCCAGATTGCAAAATATGGAAACTATGAAAACAAAAGCGCAAATTGAGTGTAACTAGAGGAGTTTAAAGTGCGTTCTTGCTGCATTACTGAAGTGCGTTTGATTTGTTCGTTACCAAAGATGGGCCAGAAAACGGATGTGCGCGAGGTAATATTATACTGGATAATTTAAAAAAGTTGACTATAAATAATTTTAGAAAATAAATATTTATTTAAGAAAAAAATATAAAATAGAAAAGAGAAAGAAACATGAATTGCCAGTTTTGCACATAATTTTAGCCACGGATTTGCCCGAAATGGATTTGCACATGGAAAAATTATATAAATTGATAAAGAAATATTTTTAGTAAATAATTTTAGCCATGGATTTGCACATGGAAAAATTGTATAATTTAACAAAGAAATTTATTAGTAAATAATTTTAGCCACGGATTTGCCCGAAATGGATTTGCACATGGGAAAATTTTATAAATTAACAAAGAAAATTTTTAGTAAATATATTTACAAAATATGCGATTAAATCAATGATTTTATATAGAATTTTATTACTTTAGTTGGGTATCTATTGTTTTTTAGCAAATTTTGAAAGAGTTTATCGATTTGTTTTTTGGATAAATAAATATTACTACATATTCTTGTATTACTACATATTATTAATTTCATTAAAAGTAGTATTTAAATAGATGCTCCTAGAAATATTAGAATTCCAAGTAATTAGTTTATTTATATTGAAATTAAAATCATTTCTTTTATCGTATAATCAACAAAGCAGATATTTTCTTCTTTTATAATACCCAAATCCAAAAAATTGAAGTTAATATTATCATCATGATTACGAAGCAAGATTAATTCCTCGGGGTAAATATCATTCAATAAAATAGTATAGTCTTGAAAATTAAAGATAATTAAGTCATCAATATATCTAAAAACAAATTTAATACTAAGAGTGTAATTTTTTTCATAATAATGCAAAAATAAGTTAGCTAAGAGAGATGAATAATTAGAACCTTGTGGTATTCTATCAATTTGAAGAAAAATATCCCTTCCATTGTAAAGATAATTATTAAAAAGACAAAAATTAATCAAAATTTCCCAATAATCAAAATCGCAACAAAGGATATTTTTGAAATCATAGTAATAATTCAAAAGGACATCTTTTAGTTTAGAAAGGGGAATGCTATTGAAAAGATCCTGGAAATCAAAAGTTGCAATAGAATTAATTTTATTATGTTTAATGAAATCTAAAATCGGTTGATTATTAGTGATAATCCAAGAGAAACATTCTTTAGAAATACTGTTAATAATTTTATTTAAGTAGTTAAGAGAAAATGGTGCCAGGTTTAGTTAGATAAGTATTAGATCCACATGCGATAGTTCTAAATTTAGCAGGAATTTTATGAAATTTTGGACTGATAATTAAGTAAGGAAATCGTATATTGCTAATTTTAATTTTTAATCTCTTATATAAAGCAAAAAAAATTTTTAATGACAATATTATTATTCAAATTACTAAATTTAAAATTTTTACTATTTATTAATTCCGTATTTAAAAGTTCAACATAGAATTTTTTACAGAAGATTGCATAATTATTGTTAGCTTTGTCTATGGGAGTAATTACAAAATTTTTTTGAAGTTGCTTAATTGATTGAACAATATTAGAAAAAATTGTTGGATTGTCACTGTTATTTAAATTATCCTTATTATTGAGAATAAAGCTTTTAAAGTAATAATAAACACCCCATTCCCATTCTGTTAGCATACCTAAAGGTAAAGAGAATCTATTTGATATATATTTGATATATATATATATATATATATATATATATATATATATATATATATATATATATATATATATATATATATATATATATATATATATATATATATATATATATATATAATTATGTAGAAAATTATGTAGAAAAAAGACACCGGAATCCCCTCTGCATCGAAGGGTTAAAAAATGGCTCAAATCTTAATAAATTCTAAAAAGTCTCTTTATTTTTTATGTTCAAATTTAAACATCGATCTTTTAAATATTTGAAATGGAAAGGCAATCGTGAGAAACTAAAAAGTTTAGTAGATTTCTGAAAGTTTGAAATATGGCAATATTTTTTCGGAAAGGTGACATTAGTTTTTGTAATGTAAATTAATTTTTTAAACTATTTTTTTTTAATAAACAAATAACCTCATTATAAAAAATAAATTTTGTTCATCCGATTTTATATCCTAAAATCTATAAATCTAACCATTTTGTCTGAATTTTAAAACCATAAACTGTGTCTTAGATATGCTACGTTTGTAAATTTTAGTTATAAAGTTAAAAAATAAAATTAGTTATTTGAATTTAAAATTCTGATTTAAGCTTTCCGTTTAAGCAGTAAGTTTTCAGCTAGATTAGAGATGCCAAAGCTGATTAAATTTGTTTTCGCGCAGATGTAAACTCATTGGGATTTTGCTTCTCTTCTTTGCTTTCATCTGACAAGAATTCTCATAAAAAAGGAAACGAAAATCCATGTTTTTAATTAAGTTGAACGTCAGTTCTACGCATATTGCTTTTTTAGTTCAACTTATAAATATAAATGAAGACGCGATGTATTTTTTTTTTAGATAATATGTAAAACTTGGTGTAAAATGAAAAAGGTTTGCTAAAAAAATTTTTAGATTGGAGCTTTTTTGATTGTATGGTTTTTTTAAAAAATCCACTCATCTTGTAATTATTTGTTGCATTTAATTAATTAATACTTGTAAAGAAATCCCATTTAGGTTTAATAAATGAGTTAAAACTGAAGCAATCTAGTCATTTATACCTATAAACAATTCTTTACTATTTATACATAAAATATTTAAAACTCGAACAACAACGAAAAACAACAACGTGCTAATTATTATCATTCTTTATTTTGCCGATTGAATTGAAAGGTAAAAAGAAATTATAAAATTGTATATACTTTTCCCCAAATTTTAAGTCTTGAAGTGTTTTTTAAATTTTCATAATTTATTTCTGCATTTTTTTAAAGAAAATTTAGAATTTTGATCAGAATAATTAGTCCAACATTAATCTCCAAGAAAAGTCAGTTTCTAGCAGAATATGATCCTGTGCTATTTGTGCTAAGTCTTGTGTATTTAAGTCGCAGTAAAGCTTGCTTCAGTTTAGACAAATTAATGTAACTTATGTGTGTGTGTGTCTTTATGCCACTTGGCACACGGGTGAGCCTGCTTGGGTATACCGAGCAGAGCAGATTAATGCAGAGCGTTTCTTATTATTTCAGTGGCGCCCTCCTATGGCCAAGAATCCGACTTCAGCCACACATATATCGCACCCGTTTATAGGACGGACCCGTTTATAGGTGCATCAGTCACTTTACTACACGGGGAGTCCTCGACCGGCGGGGTTCGAACCCATGAAATTTCGGACATGGGCCCAGCGCCCTACCGACCAGGCTATCCCGGCCCAATGTAACTTATAAAACTGTCAAATAGTTTTATGAAATTTGAACTGAAGACTATTAAATGTTCTGCCTTAAATAGTAATGCACTACGATAGTATAATAATAATAACTTTATTGGTCACAAAAAAGTAAGTAAATAACATAATACAATCCCTGCTATTTGTACTAATTCTTGTGCGTTTTTTTTTTTAATTTTTTTTTTTATATGATTTAAGTTTCTCAATAATGTTCCTCAGTTTAGAAAAGTTTATATAAATTATAAACTTTTTTGTATAAAAAGTCTATATTGATTATAAAAGATTTTAACAAATTTGAACTGACAATTAAGTGTTCTACCTAAATAGTAATGTATTATGATTATGATAATATTACAAAAATTATTATATTACAATAATAATTTTTAATATAAATTTTTAAATTTAATTTATTAATATTTATACTTATATTGAATTTTCATGAATAAAAATAATTATAATCCATAATGTTTTTAAATTTAATTTTAATTTATAATAAATATATTTAAAATCTATTTTAATGCATAAAAATAGTTTTCAAACAAATTTTAATTCATAATAATTATTTTTGAAATAAATTCAAATTTATAATAAATGTTTTATAAATTAAAGTTCGATATATACTGATTCATTTAAAATTGGTTTTAATAAATTAGAACTCCAAATAAATTTTTAGTTTGCTATTCTATTTTCTGATTTAATTTAAACTCTATTCATATCTCACCAAATCATAGAAAAGAAAATCATAGAACAACATTGAATACCATAAGAAAAGAAAAATAACATATTGTTAAGTCTCCGAGAATAAGATGTTAACATGAAGAGATATTTCAGCATCATAATACCTAATAGAAAATTATGTCTTATATGTTCTAAGTTTATGACACACCTTTCAATTTTGACTCTTAACTTAATTTTTTTTCAAAGTTGTTCATTGGAAATGGTACTCTTATGTTTATAAACTTTTAAATATTTATGCCTCTTTCTTTTTTCCAGAATGCTATACAGAAATGAAATTAACTTTATTGGATCTCACGGACTGGATGGACTAATGTCTTTGAAAGTATTGTAAGAAACAAAATTATATATTAAGATTAAATGAATAAAATAGTTCAGTGCGCAAAAAATACCAACTGCCCGAATAACTTTTGGTCCAGTAATTGGATCTAGGACTCAATCGTTCAAGAGAGTGACCTCAATTTGAGCTAATTGAGAGTGACCTCAATTAGCTCTGACGATATTTTAAGTGACTGAATCAGACATGGCACACAAATGTACTTTTTTTGAATAAACATAGGTACTTTGTTTCAACAGATTCAGATTTCTGACCCCTATGCACATAGCGTCATGCAAATTTCAGGAGCGATAGTAGTGAGATGGATATGAAATGATTAAAAAAACAGACTAATAAAATCATTATAAAGCAATTTATTCATAGAAAATATGTTATCTCACTACTATCGCTCCTGAAATTTGTATGACGCTACGTGCATTATTTCTTGGTGTTGCAATTTCACTTTTGAGGAGTGTAAATAAAAAAATAGGTTGCATGATCTCACGTGTTAGGTTTCGGCGTAGAGGAAACTAAATATTGCTTTCTATGTGAAAAAGCTATGTGATGTTATGAAAAAAGTGAGATTTTGAAACATTATTTTATGGTTCTAGATCCAATCCTATTACTATTCTTTAGACATTTTTTTCTTTTCCTCTTTGTTATTTTTTAACATCATTAACCAAATTTTAATTCATGGTGTTGTTTGGAGGCCTGCTTAGAACTTCAGGGATAAGGAAGATAAGAAGCTTCAAATGAAGTTTACTACATTTTATTAGCAATAAAAATAAATTATTTCCAGTTAATTTTTTTTAAAAAAGGAAACTTTTAAATTAAAATACAAGTCTCTTTTGCTTTTTTCTTAAAACTAATTATAGGGATAAATATTAATATTTTAAGGCTTTGAAAACTACTTTTACGTTTTTTATATGAAGAGTAACCTCTCCAATTTTTGACCCTGGACTATTAGAATACGAATTCAAGCATAGATGGTAGCACCATAAAGCTGCTTAACACAAAACAGCCAGGTGTTGCCCATCACTTACGACAAAAGAAACGACCAGATAAACTATTTAAGCCACATTCAACAATTCATTTGATAAAACACAACTCAACCACAACCTAACTCAAATGCTCTGTTACCTAACGAAAAGCCTAGCGCCAATGCATAATTTAATTTCTTTTTTGCTGTTATGAAATCATGCTAGCTATAAATAGTTCAAAAACCGTATAGTTATACTCGTATATTCATTGTTATTTAATCATACTAGAACCGTAAAGTTACTAAATGTTCCTTACTATGAAATTTACTGTTAATCGGCTAGTTTAACATCATTATTTTACCGTATTATTTATACTGCCGGTTATTTTACCGTAATTTTACAATGAAAATTTTAACAATCTAGTAGAAGAAGGTAAATTAAGAATTTAAAACCTTTTTTGAAATGCCTCTCGTTTTATCGTCTCGTTATTTTATTTTTGCTTATTGCTTTCAAAAATTATTTTTCAATAAATTTAAAAAGAACTTGTATTTTTATTTTACAAGTTAAAACTTTCGACATGCTCTAAGACCCCCTCTAACAAAAGAATACTGTTTTAGTTCAAAACTTTATCCAATCTATTAAAGTGTCACGGATCTCTTCTAACATTTTTTTCAATATTTCACTTTAAAAAGAGATTTTCGCGTTTTTCTATCTCTTCTAAAATTCCTCCCTTGTTGGGCGGCTGCCAAATTTTCTTCTCTCTTATGAGCAGAACTAAGTTGAGTGCTTCCAACTGTTAGAATACTTTTATGCCTTGTTAGGAAGTTTATACTTTGTTTTTGGAACTTATTTTTGTAAGAGTTCGATGTAATTTTAACCAATTGTTATGCTTTTCGTGTAAAAGAGTGATGTAAAAGAAAATAAGTGTCATCTAATAAATAAAAAGTTTGCTGTAAGTAATAAATTTCACGACATGGAACGTTGCTATAATTTATCGAACTAAAGTAATCCCGTATAACATTCATTAAATAAAAATATTGCATCTAAAAAAATTTCAAAATGAACTAATGATTATGGTCTGGTATATCTAACTGTTTATTTTAACTATTCATAGGTGTCAAATGTATCAATTTACAACGTTGCGAATTAAAATAAAGTGCCTTTTAAATAGAAATGCTCTGAATAATTTTTGAATCTTGATTAGAGAATGCCCACGTAATTGAACTTAACTGATACTAAAATGTTCTAGAATTTAGTCACACTCTCACATTTTAGTCGGTAATTGACATGTGAGACCTACCAGTACAGGCTTTGTCGCTGACTTCACGGCCTTCAAAAATGCCAAATGTCAACCACCGCATCTGTAGAAGCGGTAGTTGACATTTGGGGTCTTTCAGTGCAAGCTTCAGCACTGACTTCAAGACCTCCAAAAAATGCCTTATGCCATAAATACACTTAGCTTTCCGATGATTGTCGTTAAAGCGTTCACACGAAAGCGTCAGCACTGACTTCACGATCATAAAAAAAAAAAAAAAAAAATGCCTGATACCATGCTTTGCTTTCCGATGGTTGACGCTGAGGCATTGCTGCGCAAGCTTCATCGCTGACTTTTAAAATTCTTTTAAAATCTATAAATTATAATTTTCTTTCATTATCAAAAATTCAAATTCTTCTTAGTTTTATACCATTTATAATGCATTATACAGGATCCAAACTATTTTCATTACATTTAGTAAAATTTTATCAATTAAAAAGATTCCACGCTACTTTTTTAGCATTATTTTGACATGTGCTAACTTACTTGCTAATCGAAGAATAAAATGGCAATTATTCTGTTTGATGTTATCAGAAATCGGTATGTTATTTTTGAAAAAAAAAACATAGTGTTTACAGCTTTAATATGACTTTTTTTATTTTATTAACTAAATCAACGCACACAAATATTAATAATAAAAATTGTTTAAAATCATATGCTTAGTCCAGTTGAGCAAATTTGAAATTTTTGCATTCAATTTGAAAACTATTAATTTTTTTTTTTTTAATTTAACTGTTATTGCGTGAAAATAGCTGTTTAATCCTCGTCCATACAGAGAAATATTTCAAAGAACGAAATGATATTTTTTAAAATATATCTACTTATAATATCTATTTTGCTCTTTATTTTTTTATTGTTTCATTTCGGACTATTGCGTGTGCAATTTTTTTTTTTAAATAGTCACGATTATACTTTTTATCTATATATACATTCCTTATTTTCGGACTATCACCGTTTTAAAAAAAACTATCCCGTATCTATACACATTGCTTCGTTTCGGACTATTGCGCATACATTTTCTGCTAAGTAATGCTGAATCAATATGTTTAACTCATTAATGTCCACAGTGCCCTTTTAAAAAAAGTTCTAGACATTAATTATTTATTTACATATAATATCATATAAATATACTTTTAATTTAATATTTCATGACGTTTAATATTAATATAAATAATGTAGGAAAATTGCGACTGAAGTATTAAAGGTTATATGTCTTTCAATTGCTAATAAAGAGTTTATTTATTTATGCTACAAACAACGAGAAAATTAATTTATAAAAAAAGCCATGTGATCATTTCGATACAATAATGCTGTAATATTACATTTACATTTCAGAGATATTACATTTCAGTGATTTATGTAGTATTTTTAGTGTCGATAAAGGTATCTTATTGTAGAGTTTGACAGTAAAGATGGTACTTTATTATACTACTGAAACCATCATATTGCAGTTTTATTTTAACTTTTTTACGTTGTTTTAACTCAATTTACACAGATTGACAATTGGAATTAATTCAAGCAGCTTATATATTTAGCATCTCTCAGTAGAAAGAAATTATAACTTGAATTATACAATGTATTTTTTTATCTCTAAATGAACTTATTAAATATTTTTAGAAAATCTTTATGATAACGTGATTGACAGTTAATGTGACAGTTACATACAGAGGTTTATCAAAAACATCCATCTGTTAGAACTAAGGCATGTGATTTCAGTCTGTGTCGAACTATCTCTTCCTCACGTATGCAACAGTCAAAATGAGTCACTGTATTTGATTTCTTCCATACCAAGAAGTTAATCCTTTCAAATCATGAATATGGAATATATTAAAAGAAACAAGGGAATTCTATCAGACAGAAGTCATTCCCTGCATAATTCTTTGTCACGAAGATTATGGGTGTGCTCCACTTGCCAATCATCTGTCTTCGTGTCAATTAAGTATGAATAAATTTAGAAGAGGCACCTATTACGAGTTCTCTTCCTTAAAAAGAAAAGATATACTCTTTTATAAATCTTTCATTCATTGGATTAAAGTGGGGAACAATTTTTTGTTTTGTTTTCTGTTACAGGAGATTTTTATTATTTTTTCTTACAAAACTTGGATAATTTCGTATTGGTTTCAAATCTGCAAACACTTTCTATTTCCGAGCTACAGTTTTTTTAATGACATTTTTAGCCTATTTTTAGTCAAAATTTAAACAGGTATATAAACAGATATATATATATAACGCTATATATAACAGGAATCACAAATGTTCTAACAAACTTAAAAAGAAGTTAAGGCACAGCATTAGTTAAGGCATTAAGAAGTTCAGGCATTAAAAGAATTGGATGCGAACCCATGTTCTGAAATGTCATGCGCCACTTGGGACGTTTTCCTATTATAAACTGTTTCTTTGTGTGCTTCTGAGCAAGCCATAATAAGGAAGCAAATCTAGCGCGGAAAGTCGACATTTGCGAGCATGGGTTCCTATGCAATTTTAATCCTGATAATATGCCGTAATACCCCCTAGATGTTTGTCGCAACATTAACGCAAACCCTTGTAATGAATAGCGTTTATAATCTTGTACATTTCGACAAAAATAGACTAAATATGTCATTTTAAAAGAAATTTGCATCTCTTCAAGCAAAATTAATTTCATATTTAAAATCCTCACACCCGAATAAATCGAGATCAAGTATCTGTATGAATTCAATAAAATAATCTGTTTCCCAGTGTTATCAATTTGTTTTAAATTTAATAAATCAATATATTGAAAATAAAAGGCTCTTTTCAATCTCATGAAAAAATATAATTAGCGTTATAAACTATAATTAATAGTTAGAAAATTTATGTTCATTCATTGATTAGAAATTTAAATTTAATCAGCTTTAATGAAATTTGTTTAATAGGACGCTTAAGTAAGTTGTTAGGCTTTTGATAACTTCAAACTGATAATAACAACAAATGGTATCGGACATGCTTATTTCTTAAGAAAAATCTTATATTATCAGCTCTAACAAACTCTGTTTTTAAGTACAACAAATAATTTAGTTGTTAAGGATTTAAATAAAGTATGAAGTGTTGCAAAACTAAACATAATAACATCACCAAGTTTTATTATTTCGTTTAATTTATTCAAATTAAAACTCAAATTTACCAGTTCTATTAATGATATAAAATTGAGAATAAGCAATAGGGAATGAGAAAAAAAAAACTTCGTAGTGCTTAATGTATTTAACTTTTCTAATAATCACCTGGGCAACACATAGATGGCACAACGCATCAGAGAGAAATTACATTTATGCCTGAAGAGAGATTCGAACCCCGGATCTTCCTAGTACGAGATCAACTCCTTAACAGCCTTGAAGCCTGTTGTTATAATTCGTCGTTTTATTTTCGATTGTCTAGTCTTAATTATAGTTTCGTCATTCTAGTTACTATCTTCCACAATGTACTATGATGAGGTTTCCAGTTGAGGAACCATTTTATTCACATATTTGAGAGTTTCGTCACGAATCACGTGATTTCGTGACGAAATAATTCTCAAAATTAACGAAATACTGCTCAAGAATTGCAGAATCGTCAAAAGCTAGATTTTTAATTCTGAGAGAGTATAAAAGTTATAAAATGCGTAGCAAATGATATCTGTTCAATGTTTTCTCCCCATTTATTTTAACATTAAAAAAATAAGAATTTGCGTTCGTATTCTGCTGAAACTTAATAGTTTCTCGTGACTTCACGTTTGAAATCTTGACATGTTTTTCTTTCTTTAATTTTTTTCTCCCTCTTAAAACGTGCACTCTTGAATCAAAACTAAATCGATCATATCCACGATGTGTGAATTGTGATGTGACACTTTCCAAAGTCGTTAATCATCATAAATAAATATTAATGAAGGAGGATTTTGCTCCTGTCGTTATTCCAACGAACTTAAAATTTTTTCTTTGCATTCGGATAAGTTTGTTCTTCGAAGTCATGGTTTGACTTTTCTTGGAGATTTATTTCTTATATTAAATACGAAGAAATTCCTATTTTAGTTACAAGGATTAAATTTGTAAGCAATTACAAATAAGTCATTAATAATCAGATTTGCTCAAATTAACCATTTACTATTATGCTATAATCAAATCTTATGCATTTTTTATAAACTATCCAACTTTAGTGAACTGTCAATCTTCCTTTTAACCCTTTGACAGCTTACGTCCAGCGAAAATTATCGGTGTGAGCTTATGGGCGTATATACGTCAGTGACATGACACCAATCCACGTGACATTCATGTTGATGACTGAGTTAGTAAAAAAATATTTAACCACGAAGGAACGTGTAATAAAACCTTAAACAGAATCTACAAACTCATTTATAACAATTGCTAAGGCTAAACTAATGCAAAAAAAATCTTTTTTCCTTACGGATTAATAAAAAATTTTAAACGATTTTTTGGATCTGGGGCTAAATGCTTCTTGTACTTCGATGTCTTAATTAAAATGCTTAAGAAAAATGCTTACTAGAAACTAATACACAGGCTAACATAAGTTTTTTAAAGTATAATAAATAATATGTTTAACCGTTACTGGTAATTTTAAACATAACCTCATCATCATTATCATAGTAGGCCATACAGCCCAATGTGAGCCAATGCCTTCCTCTGAAGATTTCTCCATGACGACTTCCGATTTATCTTTGATCTCCAATTCTTTTCATTAATTGCTAGAAAATCAGACTCCACTGAGTCGGCCGATCTCAACCGGGCCCTTCCCCGCTTTCTTTTTCCAGTGGGACTAAAAAGCAGTATCTTTCTTATTGTGTTGTCATCACTCATTCGAATCACGTGGGCGATCCTATTCATTCTATTTATTTTATGTATTTAATAATATTAGGTTGTTTATAAATCTTGTATCGGAGATATTGCCTCAAAATCCAACATCAGGCGTCGTATTCTTTCGCTTACGATAAAGCCAGTGCCCTCAATGTGTTTTTTGGGGTGACAACTGTAAAAAACAATATGATTCCTTTTATTCAATGTTCCTTCGCCAATACATCTAACCTCCTGAATAGCAATCAAATCAATATTGTATTGTTCCATCTGCTCTAACAGCAAATGCAAACCCTTGGCTCTAAAGAGAAACTGAGCGTTCCAGCTTCCAATTCTCATATCCAAATTTCGTTTTCCAAATCGTTTCCATGGAGTCATCCGGGATTTTTCTTCTAAGGATTTCGTAACAAGAAATATTTACAGGATAGAGGTGTCAACCCTATGCCCAACCCCCAACCTGGAGGACCAGTACCCTGATATAATCCCCAGAGGCAGGAAGTTATACCCCCAAACACTGGGTACCCATTATAGTCGCCTTTTACGGCAAGCATGGGATGCATTGGAACTATTCTTTCACACCCGGTCACCACACGGGTGTTAAACATAACCTAACTTGTTTTTATTCGTCCAAATAGAGTTTCAATTTCAAGGCTTTTAAATTTATTGAAATTTAATACTAAAATTTTTTATTGCCAAATATTAATAATTTTAACATCTTTTTTAATCACAATTTTTTTTAATTCTCAAACTGTATTTTATTATCCTTTAAAAGAAAATATCGTAAAATTAATAAAAATTATACAAGTTTTTAAAAACTAAATGTTGGGTACCAACAGCGGCTTTATGTACTAAACATACATCAACTTATATATTTGCGTACTCTCATTTAAGAATATATAAGCTAAATTATTAAGAAATATTAATTAAAATATTAAGAAACTTAAGAGTATTGAAAATTATCAAGAACAATTCTATTTATTAATCCTAATATTAAGAATACTCCTGATTATGCTGCATAATTAATTTAATTATGCTGCATAATTAACTTATATTATTGCTTTAAAATGCTCTATTTACTGTTTTATAGTTGCATACTCTTTCAACTTAAAGAAATTTATAACAGTTAAAGTTCATTTTATTTTCGCGAAAACAAACCTAATAAATTAAATGCAATAGAACATTTTAATTGTTAACGCAACGATAATTAATAATGGCAAATTTGTGTAAAGTTTGATTTTAACAAAAATTGCTAATTTGTTTTATTATCCCTCAAACGCGCGATTGCACCAATTAGTATAAATTGTGCTGCAAACGGTAGAATACGTTGTACTAACAAATTCCCCTCGATACACCTTTTTCGTTAAATCTAAAAAGCCCAAAATCTGAAAATGCTAACATAGAGGCAAAAATTAAATTCATTTTCACTTGCGGAATCTGGATTTTACGTAATTGTCTTTATTTTTTAATGCACAATTTTAAAACTCGAAATACTTGAAATTATCCTTATTTAACAAAGCGGACCAGTTAGTCGCCGGAAGTGGCTAATTAACTTCAAAAACTTGAATACACTGTACAATTATTAACTTTAAAAATCAATTGAAGCTAACTTTAAAACCAGTTTTAACCTTGCATTCATAAATACAAATTCTTATTTCTTTGCAGAGAAATTCATGGCAACAAACTAACGATATTCCCAGAAGCAGTGTCTAGTCTACCAACACTCAGAGAACTGTAAGTAGAACTTTCCATCAAGTTTAATCTATGATTTCCATCAAGTTTCACTATGTTTATCTGCACGGTGGACACGTGTTCAACGTGTTTTAACGATTTTTTCAAACAGTTTAAACGACTTTAAAAAACAATTTATTATTATCATATTTTATAAGTAACTGAAATATATGTGCCGTCCCTAGTTTAAAAAGGAAAACAATATAACAAAACAAAGTGTCACCGTGACAGAAAAAATTACACGCATATTAGGTATTCAATTTAAGTACTTTTTAAATGACGAATCCTTGCCTTCTTAGCTGCCTAACAACAGCAGTTAGAGACTTAACAGTGGCGTTTAGGTATTGCAAAATGGCTATGTGATGCAAGAAGCAATCGATTACAATACTACCTGGTAAAAAAATGTGGATTAGCGTTCCTACTTCAAAAACAGTCTAGATAGGAGAAAAATGAACTAAGTTATAGACCATTATCGGTTCTGTTCGAAAAGACGCCATTTGGCTGAATAATGGCTTTAAAATATCAGGTGTATCGAATATCGAATATATGGCCTATATTTGCTGAGTAGCTGCTATAAAATATTGGGTTAATCGGACAATTTTAAGTAGGGTCTATATTGGCTAAATAACAACTAAAAAATAATGGATGAATCGAACTATTCCATATAGGGCTCGTACTGACTATATAATGGTTGTAAAATATCGGGTGAATCGTACAATTTTATCTATGGTCTGTATTGGATAATTAACGACTATAAAATTGCTGGCAGAGTAAAGTGCGTTGTGAAAAATGCTTAGCAAGCATAATGAAGGAGTCATCTTTGAACTAATAAGAACTTTTATTAAGCAAGAAAAATCATTACTAAACTTAAACATCATAAAAGAAAAACTATCCTCTCCATAACATGAGGCAATACATACAGTCATGAACAACACCAGCAACAACAACACAAATCTAATCTCGATTTGTCATATATATATATACAAGATAACAGTTGCATAATGAGGGTACTTTCACACTCAAAATTAACACTATGCAAATTCTGACTTTAAATTATTTTTAAATGTACGAATTCCCTCTTTCAGAGGTTTTTCGAACTCGTGATCTCCGACTCTTACTCGAACCTTGTTCATTGAAATTCATAGTCTGACAAAAATATCGGGACAATCGGACAACTTTATGTAGAGTTTATTTTGGCTGAATAACGGCTATAAACATCAGTTGAGTCTGACACTTTTAAATCGAACTGATATAGGTTGAATAATGGCTTTAAAATATCGGGTGAACTTTACATGTCTATATAAGGCCGATATTGGGTAAATAAGGACAAGAAAATACCGGGTGAATTTGATAATTTTATATAGGGTAAACATCAGCTGAATAGTGGCCATAAAATATTGGGTGAATCGAAAATTTCTATATCAATCTAATATTGGCAAAATAATGACCCTTTAGAATCTCGTTGAGCCAAGATTGGTGAATATTGGCCCAATGAGTTCATATGTTAATTTGCTTGCTAGGAATCTCACTATTACTGTTAAGAACGCAATGTTTGAAACAAAATGCTTATTTGTTCAGGTTTCCTACTCGGTCACCTGCAAGATATCGTTGTTAACTTCTCTTAATCGTTGAGTACCGAAAGTAAAGTTATCCTCTGATAACTTTCTTTTAATTCTAAAATGGTTCCTTCAGGTCACAGATAAAAAGAGATCGCGAACAAACAAATGCGGGTTTTAAGCGTTTTGCTCGTAGCTTTATTGCCCACAAGAGACGTTTACTACTAAATCGAAGACACTCATCAACTTTGTTATTCAATTTCTTTCCTTTCCAGTTTCGTTTTCGGGATAGGATCGTTAATTCCGCACATCGTATTTTTCTATCAGATGGAGCTGTAAAGGGACTCGCGAGCACATTGCAAGTGCTTAGTTATCCCGATATTCCTGATAAAAATATTTGTTCTGGTTTTTAGCTTTTCGCCTTCATATTCCTAATATCTGAGTTTGTTCAAAACATCCTAGTTTCTGTAATCACTAAAACGGATTTCAAAAAATATTTGATATTTGAAAAACGGAAAGACTAGGATTTTTGCCAAGATTTTTAATAAAGATTTGGATCAACAATGAAAAACAAGAACAACCGTATTTAAACTCTTACAATATATTTAACGTTAATTCTACGAAAATATCTGAAAATCAAGTAATCGCTATCACAAATTTCCTGATCAAAAATTGAGCTGCTAAATTCATTAATTCCGTTGCCATCATGTCCAGTTGCGTAACCGTATATGGTGTTATTGGCCCACATATTGCCACATAGACTGTATTTTTAAAAAATAAAGACATATTTTTACTTCACTGGTTTCTTACCTTTTTAATTAACAGAGAAAGATATCTTTATATTGTTGCATTGAACATTATTTATGCCCTTTTTATCAAAAGAAAGATATCCTATCAATTTTTTGTTAAACAGGATTAATATCTTTCCTTCACGAGAGATTATTTTATACTTTTGCCGGACATTTTATACCATTTAGAACATCACGATTTGGAGAGAGATATCTTTTTTAATAAACAGTTTTTGACGAAAATTTTGAACTTAAAAATACAAATTCTGAGATTTGATGGGTGATTTTTTTTTTCAATAAGGAATACGACATATTTTTTCTTTTACTTGAAAAAAAAATAATAGAACATCGTAAAAATATAAATGGATTTTATTCCAATAATGAAGATAGAAATTATAATATAATTCTCGAAATTTCAAGAAAACAATTTTTCTTAAACTATTTTAACTTTTCTTATATGCTGTTTTAGTTCGTTAAGTTCACCTATTGACTAACCACTTAAAATTCTAACACCATTGAACCAATAAATAATGTCACACCACGATTAAAAAAAAAGAAGATGGCAGTTAATTTATCGTCCCCAGCGTGAGCTTATCTTTTATTCCTTATTTTATGCAGACGATAACTTTAAAATATGAATAAAAACTCATGTTATTAATGATTCATGCAAAATTTTATCATAAATTACAGCACAAAAGAAACCAGTTTTTTTCGACGCAATGGTTGGCTACAAAGTATTGATCGTAAAAATTCTTAAAAACAGAAGCATAAAAACGTTTCGATATCTGTTTTTACAGTTGTTCATTGTTTAAAAAGATTAGTGCTAAGTTATTTATCAAAATAAAGTATTTAGGTTTCCTTTATGATGTCTAACTGTGTTCTGAACGTTTTCTAACTTTTTAACAAGCTATATTAATGGTAGATAAATTTATAATAACATTTTTTTTAAAGTTTTATTATGATTTTTTTAATAATTATAATTAGTTTTCATGTTTTGACCCCATTTTAGTACTTCCGATTGCGATATTGATAATATAATCAAAAGCCTAGGCTGTAATTTATTTTATAGGTTTATAGCAAATATGCTTTTCCTATCGTTATAGCTATAACTGTTGCAATTGTACCTTCAATTGCGATACTGATTAAATTTTCCAAGGTCTAGGCTTTTATTTATTTTAAAGCAAATATGATATTGTATCATCTGTTTCAATTATTCCACTCATTGCGTTACTGATAAAATATTTCAAAGCCAATGCTGTTATTTATTTAATAGTAGAAACGATTTTGTATCGTTAACTATAGCGTGTAGACAGTTTTTAAAACAACTGTGTAACAAAATCTTTATTTTATTAATTAATTAATTTTTTTTTTCAGTGTTTTTTCTGATAATGCCATCACAGAACTATCAGATTCAGCATTTCGAAAAAATCCGAAACTTACCTTACTGGAAATGGGTGGGAATCCCATCACCAAAGTGGGAAGTGGAACTTTTTCCAATTTACCTAGCCTTAAGAAATTGTAAGTCAAAAAAATTGTCTTAATTATTAGTGCAATCAGTTTTACGATTTTTCCTTAACTGTTACCTATTTTTAACATGATTTTTTTCCATTATTATATTTTCATATTTCCTTTCATATATTTTATATTATATTATTATATTTCCATATTTTTTTCCATTTCATTTTTTTTAATTATTATAATGCATATAAGTAAATGAGTGTTTCTGATAAAAAAAAAGTGAATTTATAATAATATTCATTAGTATTATTCTTTTTAAAAAATAATATACTTAATTCCGTAATTTTTTTCTCGGAAGTTCTCCATCTTAGATTTATAAAGAGAATACTTGATGGTACAGATTAAAATACAGCTAGAGAGCTTTAAAGCATAAAAAAAGTTATACGAAATACTATAGTTTCAGTTCTTTAATCAAGAACCCTCCTCAGTGTTAAAACAAGGAGGGAGAATAATAGAAACACATGCCTTCTCTATGTTTTTTTCAGTGCTAAGCAGCTAAGTTTTTTTTATAATAGAACTGAAACTGTAGTATGTGTGTGTTTGTGTCTTTATTTATACTTCATTTTTAAATATATTTTATTGTTTTATATTTTAACTTCCATGTCTGCAGGCGAGTTTCGGAAGCAAGGCAGATGGAACAGTTTCCAGATCTAACAGGTACAGGAGCACTTGAATTATTAACCCTTGACCGGGCTAACCTAAAGCACATACCCCATGATTTATGCAAGAAAGTTCCTTTTTTGCGAAGATTGTAAGTATTTAAATGAATGGAAAAAAATACTTAATAAATAGTTTACATTATAAAAGTATTTAATCTTATTTCATCATAGAATTATTTTCTTTATTTTTCTTAATTTCACAAGTATCTCCAAGATTTATTTATAGATAAAAAAGGCCCGAAATTCAGGCAAAATTTGAATTCATGGCTTCATTTGAACTATAACATATTTTTAACAAAAAAAAAAGTGAAGGCTGATAGTTCTATGGTTGTTAATCACTTCAAAAAAAAGTGTGTTTCAATGTTGCGAATATTTTGAAAGTTGTCGTAACTCGTGATTTTGGAGATCGAAAATGTTTTCTAAAATAAAACATACGATTTAACTCTGTTGAAAATATTTTCTTTGAGGTTTTTAAATATAAGGCTTATACCAACAAGCCTACGATCATGCACTCTGAAAAGGATGAAGTTAAGTTATTCATAAAGTATTTTGACAGCAATATGTGACGGCAAAGCCACCTTAGCATTATTTGTTGTATTGTTTCACGTATAATCCTGAACTTCGACATTTATAAATCAATGAAAAAACATCCCAACTTGTAATCAAAGGAGATTTTTTTCAATGGAAATCGTTTCTTGTTTGTATTTTGAGACTTTTCTAGTGCATTTTTTTATTTACAAAGATTGTGAAAGACCGTAAGTACTTATAAACTGTTGAAACTATACTTTCTATAAAATTACATTGCGGTGCTCCCCATTCTCACCAGTCTTACCGCCAGCTTGGCGATTTAAGATCTTCGGGTAAAAGGAACCCTGTGATCCTTGTGATATAGATTCTGTCCTTCAGATGAAGAACAGCCACTTACTTTTCAACTTCTTCACTAGCTAGCTTGGTCGCAGGACGACCCATAATGTTTAATTTAGTTTTGTTATATTAATGTTTGTGTTTATGAAATAAATATGTTCTAAGGGAAATCAGTGTTTAGTGCTCACTTCAGTGGTGACCCGGACGTGATTTGAACACGCAACCTTCTGATCTGGAGTCAACATTTAGTGCTTTACTCACATTTTATTATAATTTCACAAATATGAAGAAAACAATTCTTCAATTCATTATTGCTTGTATTATAATTTAGATGGAAGGGATTTTTAAAATATTGCGTTGTTTATATTTTATTATTGTTTTAGAAGTTAATTTTTTTTCTGTAAATTGAAATTATTATTGCTTGGAGCAGTGGTCCCTAACCTGCGGGTGGTGAACTAGTACCGGGCCGCTCAACGAACATTAAACTATTTCCATTTTATTTACTGTGGCGTATTTCTCTCGGGTATGTGCGTCCTTCTATGGACGAGAAGTTAACTTGTAGCTGACAGACGACACCTAAAGACCTCGCCAATACCACAAATGCAACTGTATTTTAACTGTATTATAGTATTTTAACTGTATTATAGCATGTAACTGTATTATAGCATGTTTAAATACAATTAAATTTAAATTAATAAATCAAAACCATCTGAAATATAAACAATCAACGGAAAAATTATTAAACGTTGACAGGTCCGCGGCGATGAAAAAGTTGGGAAGCACTCTGGCTTAGAGTACCTCAATTTCACACATTTATAATTTGCGTAGTTTTCTATTTATTTATTAAAAAAAATTTCTTATTTTGCTTTTAATTATTCATTATCAAAACTTTTTTTAATTAATAAAACAAACTAATAAACTTTAATAAGCTTTTAACTAAAAGTTTAATTTAAATATTTTTTAATTAATAAACTTTTTTTGATTAATATTTTTTTAATTAATGAATTTTTTAAGTAGTATTTTTTAAAATTAAACTATTACTAAAGCTTTGTGTTCTACTTAGAATGTGTTTGAATTTATGTATGGAAATACAAAACATAATGAGAAAATCTACAACATAACAGATGAAAAGTTGAAATCAGCGTATATTAGGAAATTTTTTCTTTAAATAAGAGCATTAAAAGTTATGTTATTTAAATAAAATATACAGCGCCCATAAAATATATCACTTTGAATAGCTTTTGTTCTGTGTAATGATTAAGTTTTCACGAACTAAGTGACAATCTTAAAGCTTCAAAAAGGAGGCCTCAAACATGCTAATTACTTGATGCTAACTATTAATTAATTTACGGAATAAGATATAAAAACATTCTTTCTCTAAATAAACAAACCTGTTTTCCTCAACGGATTGAGATTCTTGGTTATCAAAATATGTGAATAACCGCAATCTAGAAAATATGATTCTAATAATTCAATGGCAATTTAAGAAATATTAGTCAGGAAAAGTGACAAAAGTTTAGGCCCTTAAATTTTTCCCCCTAACTTAGAAAGTTTTTAAACGAATTAAAAAATGTTCGCATTCAATTAAAAAAAATTCGTTTAATCTAAGGTCATTTCAAGTTACGAATAATTTATTTACACGTTACGTTTTTATGTTTTCTTTCATAACTTAAAAAGACTACTTAATTAATATACGTGAGGTCCCCCTTCGAATAAGTTCCTAAGATTCCGATTCGTAGAACAAAAGTTATTCAGTGTGATATCTTTTCTCGTATATTGTGCTAAATACTATCCATTGTTGCAAGCAATATTAATATCAATCATTTGTAGTAAAGCTACGGATTTTGTTGTAGTAAAAAAAAACTCATACACAATAATTTTTTTTTTTTTTTTAGGATTCTTCGTTCTAATAAAATAAATAAACTTCCAGATCTCCAGGAATGCCGAGAACTTCGACAAATGTAAGAAAATTACAATTTTATTCTTTTTTCTTTTTTTTTTTCTTCTTAAATATCAGGAAGTGTGTTGTACTTTGGACTAACTTTAACTTTTAATTCTCTTATGCAGTAAGTAATAATTTTAAAAACTTTAAAAGTTCGCTGGAAATGCGTGAAACCTTTGTAAATTGATAAGAGATTTTTGTTAATGAAATCTTCCTTGCAATTTAGAAAATAAATTTGACGGAAAGAAATGGTTCAAGATTGCCAATATGATTTTGTACATTGGATCACTACATTGTAAAAAGGAGTTTGCCAAAATTGAGCAAAAAATATGTCAAAATAGCTCCAAGACAATTAATAGTCGAATTTGAAAACCCCGTTCATTCAAATTGAAACAGTGTATACTCATTTTTGAGCAAAATGCATGAGGAGAAACAATTGCGTCCGAGAGATGTTCATTGGCTGCCTGCAAGGATTTGAACCAAGGACCTCCGGTTTCGTAGTAGGATGCTCTAACCACTATATTTGTAAACTCAATTCAGGGAGAGTTAGAAAGCTTTATATAGTGGCTGCCACAATGAAACTTTGTATAGTGGCTGTAATTTACTTAAATAAGTGTGCGTCCCTTATTTGCAATGCTTGGACCATACAGCTTGAAAAATAATAGGCGATGGAATCCTTATTTTTAATAATTAAAGGAGAATGTTGTATCTTGGATAAGCATCGTAACAAAGTAGGTAAAAATAGATATAGTTTACCAAGTTACAAAAAAAAAAGTTTGATGGAATCAGCGTATTTTTGTCAATTTCATTGATAAAAAGCATACCTCTCTTGCGTTAATTATGCAACATCATTAAAGCTACAATTTAGCTCTAAACTACACTGGTGTTAGAAATTAGGTAGTAGTAGAAGTAGTAGTAGTAGTAGTACTACTACTACTAGAAATTAGGAGAAGTTGCAGACTTAGTCGATTATCTATAGAACTACTGGACTGATTTTTAAGGAAATTTGATATGTGCATACATTAATACAATACAAACAAATGACCATTCAACAATTGTAATACACGTGCATAATTGTACGTAACACTCGTTGGAATCGAAAGGTATGAAATTTCCACAGGACAATTCAAGCCAATTGCCACAGTAAATTATAAACTGCCTTATTTCAAGTATGAAATCACGCTGCAAGGCCTGTATATCTGTAAGAGGAGACCATACCCCCAATTTTATTTAGCCATTTTTTTTTTTTTTTTGTTTATACTGCAACCGCTGTTTCATACTTCCTACTCCAACGAGTGATACTCGTGTCGCGCGTGTGTATTGCAATTGTCATGTGTGTGTATTACAATTGTGTGTGTTCATGTCTGTGTATTACAATTGTGTGTGCTCATGTGTGTGTATTACAATTGTTGAATGGTTATTTGTTTTGTATTGTATCAATGTATGCACACATCAAATTTCATTAAAATCGGTTCTGTAGTTCTAGAGATAATCGACCTAGTCTGCAAATTCTCTTAATTGTTTACACCAATATATTATGTTACCAGAGTTTATTAATTAACATAATTAAAAAAAATGAATGTAGAACACTTTGTTCGTTTATGTGAATTGCTTATTTTTAAATTCTCCTTTTTGTGCTATACGTTATAGCTCAGGTTATTTCAGTTAGATATTTTCCTAAACTCATTCCATCAACGTTGTTCTATTTTCAGAGATTTCAGTTACAATGAGATTACATCCATCGATGATTCACCATTTCAATTTCAAAACAAATTAATCGATCTCTTCATTGGTTTCAATTTCATCACTTACGTTCCAGAAGAGGCATTTCTGGGATTAGAAAACCTGCAAGTCTTGTAAGTAGATATTTTTCTCATATTTATTTTCTTATATTATGTCTTGGTGTCACATTTTTTTATTACTGTCATTTATACTATATGTGCTCTTATATATTTTACAAAAACAGTCTCTTCTGAAAGCATATTTGGATTATATTTTAATAGTTATATTTACTTCATAAATGTAATAAGCTAAGGTAAAGAAAAATATGCATGATATTATATTATACTTCTCTAAACTGTTATAGATTCGCTTTAAGGTATTAGTCTTCTGATTCTGTACTGTCTTGAGTTTGTATGCCAAGCGATAGAAAACATCTCCCCGTGATACTGTTTTGAGTTTGTATGCCGAGAAATAGGAAACCTCTCTCCATAATACTGTTTTGAGTTTGTATGCCAAGCAATAGGAGACCTCTCTCCATAATACTGTTTTGAGTTTGTATGTCGAGAAATAGGAGACCTCTCTCCGTAATACTGTTTGTAGTTTGCATGCCAAGCAATAGGAGACATCTCCCCATGACACTGTTTTGAGTTTATATGCCAAGCAATAGGAGACCTCTCTCCGTAATACTGTTTGGAATTTGTATACCAAACAATAGGGGACCACTCTCCGTTAAAGAGCACGTCTGGAAGGAATTCTGTATTTTTTAATTAAACAAATACCAAATGCTATGAGATAGGGGGTGCCGAAAAAGGCAAACTGTCTTAATTCTTTTAGCAGTAATACAGAAAAGTTGTCAACTTCCATCATTAAGAAGTATTCAAAATCTAACAACTCTAAATAAATATCTTTTGCCACCTTAACGAGTCAAAAATGTGTGAAAACTAATCAAAAATGCTTAAAATTTAAGAAACTATTTTTTAAAAAAAGTCATAGATTTTGTTTATCCGCATCCGATAGCGTAAGAAGTTAAAAAAAATTTATTAAGAATATCTGTGCAAAGTTTTAGAGTTATAACGTAATATCTTTTACCACCTCAACAGCACCGCTATTTGGATTGATTCCATTAGGGCGACAGAAGACATCAATTCAGGAGATTCAATTCCATCACTTCATCGGACCAATCCTAAGTTCGAGGTCATTTAATCGGCAAAAGACATTAAGTTTTAATTCAAAAAAAAATTTCAGATATTCTTATTAAGAAATAAAAAAATTTCAGTGCTTTTGTAAGTTGATCAGCAAGTTCTGTCTATGTATATATTTAATTTTAAGAATTTTTAACAATTTTTCCCCATTTCATTGACAGAAGTTAATTCTGCATTTTTCACAATTTTTGCCCATTTCATCGGCAGAAGATAATTTTGCATTTTTCAAAATTCTTGCCCATTGCATCAGCATAAGATAATTGTGCATGTCTCTAAAATTTTGCATGCCTCTAAATGAAGATAGTTGAAAATTTCACCGCTCTTCCACTAATATGTTGGTCATTTCTCATTTTATGAAAAAAATGATATCTATTATATATCAATGAATGCTAAATGAATATTTTACAAAATACTAAGCATACGCAGCGTCATGTTAGTTCGATGAGTGTCAATTTATTTTTCATAATTTTTTTTCATTTATTATGAGTATATTATCATTGTATTATTTGTCTCTGAAAAATTCATTGTATATTTCTTATTTAATTCCAGTGATTACATTTTACTTCATTTTATTATAGGGATATGATGCACAATCAAATTGAAAACATACATGAAAACGCGTTCAAGAACTTATCAAAGTTAAGAGACCTGTAAGCATTTTTAGTTTACTTAAGCTAAATATTTTATTTTTTAAATAAAATATAAAAATAATATATTTTTCTAACAATTTTAAAGTACATTTGGTTTCTTTTTTTAATTATTGACAAATGTTTGATTTTAATAAAAATATTCTTAGACGTTTTTTTCCGGTTAATCATAAATAATATTAGAATATTCTAAATTTTTAAAGAGAACTTATAAAAAACGAAAATGTCTTTGCAAATGTGATTTTTTTTTTTTGTAATTTTCTAATTTAATTAAATATTTAACATCATGGTTTAATTAAAAATTACGTAAAGGATTTTTTGAGCATTATATTAATATTAAGAAAGTTTAAAGTGAGATCTAAGTAAGAAATTTGTAACCAATTTCTTGTGGATTCTCCTAAAGATTCGATAATTTTCTAACTATTTGCTTCTTTTCTGTTAACTACCATTTTTATTTTGGTTTTTGTTTCCAATTTGTGGATGAACACATTTTTTTCGAGCTATTGTCACGTGGAGGTAGATTAATAACAGGCTAAAAGTCGATACCATCTTTTTTCTTTATTTTGTGGCTAAATAATTTTTTCTTGATATGTGAAAAACAAGGAAACAAATTCTCCAATAAAAATTCGATTAGTTACGAAAAAATTGTATGCTATAAAAATTCTAAGCAACAAAATACTGCTTGGTTTTATTTTAGTTTGACCCACATAAAACAAGTAAAAAGAAGATTTATCCATCTTAAAAGCAATTAAAATTGGAATTTATTCATATTGAAATTTTTCTCTGAATTTTATTAGGAAAATCTTTCGGCATTACAATATATTGGATAGCGGATTTAATGTAAGTACTAATAACAACCAATAATACAATTAATTGTTGCACAAACTCTTTTATTTAGCTTTAGATAAAGACTACACTGTGAAATATTTGGGATCAAATTACGGTATAAAGTATAAATACTTTGAGTGCATATTTCGTAAAATCAAAAAGTCCATTTTTGCGTCAAGTCCATTTTTGCCGTGAACTATTGTACCTTATATTTTATAATAATATTTATTTAATTATAGCGATTCAGTGATTTTACGGTTATTAATACTCTAAAAATTATGGTGTATTCGATGTTTTGTAACATGTTCCGGAAAAAATGGAATATACGGTAAAAAATACTGGCACACTAAGTCTAAGTACTTTTTACTGTAATTTGATCTGAAATTTTTTACATAGTGCAATTTAAAGGCTATGAAAATAATATACAATTACTGCTTGTCTAAGATAGGTACTCTTGCCGCCACTAAGAAACAGGAAGAGGACATTTTAGGGAGGGTGGCTTCGATGAAGAGGTCTCCTTATCTTTCGCCGAAACCAGTCCTAAAGAGGGACCCCGCATCCCTACTTGAAATAATCATACCTCGTTACCATAGTCAACGCCACAGCTCCAGACGAATGTCTGGCAGAGTACCTATCGTAGACAAACAGTACTTCAAACAACTTAACCTTCTGTTATTTCCACAATTCTGATTCCTCACACTGTAATCTTTCCACAGAAATTTAGGTGAGAATAAGTTCTCTGTATTACCCACTGAGGGTTTGCAGAATCTAAGGCAACTGAAGACGTTCAACAACAGGAATCTTCGTGAATTTCCACTTCCAGAACACTTCCCTCAAGTGCACACACTCGCTTTGTCTTACGCTTACCATTGCTGCATATTCCGACCCCTTGCAAGAAGACTTCCTCTGCCCGCTACATTGAAAGAAACAATTGTATGGTTGAGCAGAGAAGATGTCGATATGGATGCCTGGAGCACCAACATTACCGACGTCTGGCCTGGATACGGTAAGTGGAAATTCATTCCCTTGCTAATGGCTAGTTGAATAAAATGCTCAAGAATATTTCCAGTCAATAAAATTACTTACGTATTGTGGTCAAACTACCACTATAAATATTAAATACCAATTCACTAGTATATAAGACATGTTAACTTGATTCTATCTAGAGGTACCTTTTGATAGATGAAGGTTGACATGGTCGAAAATTAATTAATTCCCCTCAATGGGGACCATCCATCAATGTTGACTAGTATATGTCACGTCCGCTGGTCACCATTGAAAGGAATTAATTTCCTTCAATGGGGACCATCCATCAATGTTGACTAGTATATGTCGCGTCCGCTGGTCACCATTGAGAGGAATTAATTTCCCTCAATGGGGACCATCCATCAATGTTGACTAGTACATGTCACGTCCGCTGGTCACCATTGAGAGGAATTAATTATCGACTATGTCAACCTTCATCTATCAAAAGGTACCTTTAGATAGAAATCAAGTTAACATGTCTTATATACTAGTGAATTGGTATTTAATATTTATAGTGGTAGTTACACCACAGTATAAAACTACGTTTCGTAAGAGGACGCCTTAACGGGGAAGAAAATTTTCGTCGCAAATTCTCTTTCTCCTTCATTACTAATTTAAATTTTAAAAGTAGGAAATGTTTTAGTTCAAGCAAACTAAGAGATTGTCATGAAGTTTCAATTGCAGAAAAAAATACTTCAAAATATAAAAATACAAACGAATTATTAGAAGAGACTCCGTCTTTAGTTACAATCACATAATTTATTTTCATTTGTATATTTTAAAATTTTCTTTTCAGTATTTGAAACTTCGTGGCTTACTCTATGTTTGTCTGAACTCACTTTTTCTACACTTAAAATTTTAAATTAGTAATGAAGGAAAAACAGAATTTGCCACGAAAATTTTCTTCCGTGGTATGGCTTCCTCTTAAACTGTGGAGTGAGGTTATAAAGAATTAAATTTAGAATACACCAAATACGCTAATGAATATTAAGAAAAAATAGAATTTAACTGGATTATATATTTCATTTTCTATGTCCCATAAGGAATTTTCTTTTTTCCAGTGTCCGAGAAATTTCTACTTTTCGTTTTTTACTGTGTTAGCTATTTTACCATACACTGAGAAAAAATGTATAGTAAAAAGTACCAAAATATGGTAAAATTTACCTTGTTTCTGTCTCTATGGGAACACCAAAAAGCACGATAATTTTTACCGCTTTGGTAATGATTTTGGTAAAATGAACAATAAAACATGGTTTTATGATGTGTGATAAAATTGGTAAATGTGGTAAAATTTCATACCATTAATAAAATTTAAACCAAAATTCTTTACTGACAGCACCGCAAAATTTCTTGCGGCTAATATCCTCTAAAAAACTGCTCATTTGAATAGATTTCAAATGAGCAGTTTTTTAGAGCAACATTTTTTAGAGTAAAAATTTTTAGAGCAACATTTTTCGCTTCCCCAAATTTTTTTGAGCAACATTAAAAAGCAACATTTTTTTTTTTCAACCTTCGCAATTTTAATATCTCGTGATCAATATATTTGTTTTCGAAAATATAATGTAAATAGCAGTAGGTGTGTATTTTTATTGTTTCTTTTTTACTTGCATTATATGATGTACTAAAATGTTTTGCAACCCAACATCAATTATAATTGGGGTAGAAATTAGAAGCAAAATAAAAAATTTAAAAAAACCAGTTTTCTTTCATTGTACATTAACAAATTTGCTCCTAAATTAAAATCTAAAAAAGAAAACTTAGCGATTGAAAGATTGTCTTCTCGAGTGTTAAAAAATTCTAAGTATTAATGTTACAAAGACGATGTCACTGGAACAGCTAAAAAAATGAAAAAAAAAGCTTAGCTTTGATACCCAATATACAATGATTAAATCCTTAATAAATGGTACGATTCTTGTTTTAATTTTAAAAGTGCAATAGTTAAAATTCCAAGTTAATTAATTTCAGCTTAGAAACTTAAAACTTGTCAAAACTTATTAATCTCAAATTATAAAAAGAACGGATCATTTAAAAAATACAATGTGCATTCTTTGATCTTATACTTAATGTCATTATGGATATGCAATTTTGATTACTGGATTGAAAATTTGAATCTAACTGTGTCAGTTTTAAATATTTTAGAAAATTAATTGAGAATGGGACAGAAGGCAAATGACTCAAGCAATAAATTTTCGTTGACGTCAAATAACTTGATGATTTATGTTATCTCTGGAAATGAAATATTTGCCAATAATTCCTAATGGAGATGAAATATTTATTCAATTTATATTCTGAAAGTAAATAGGCAATATAATTTTCATGAGAATACATTTCATTGCAGCTTTAGAATGTGATACAGTATTTACAATTATTTAAAGAAAATAAGTTGCATTTCTAAATTATGAAATAAAATTGTAAAAAAAATTAAATTTTTTTCGTGTTTTCTGTTATTTGTTTTTTTACAAACATTGCTTTATGCAAACAAATTACTTTCCTGTTATTTGTTTGCATTAGGTTCAATATATTTAATAAACTGATAAATAAATGTTGCATTTATTTACTGTTTCATTCAATGTAACCCCACCTATATTTAATAAACTGATAAGTAAATGTTACATATACTATTAACTATAAATGTTACTGATACTGATAATAAATGTTATATATAAATTCAAAGTAATCCCAGCTATATTTAATAAACTGATAAATAAATGTTACATATATTATTAACTATAAATGTTACTGATATTTATAATAAATGTTACATATAAATTCAAAGTAATTCCGGCTATATTTAATAAACTGATAAATAAATGTTACATTTATTTCTGTTACTTTCAATGTCATCCCAGCTATATTTGATAAACTGATAAATATATGTTACATTAATTACTGTTGCATTTATTACTGTTACATTCAATGCAATCCCAACTGTATTTAATAAATTTATAAATAAATGTTACATTTATAACTATTACATTCCATGTAACTACAGCTATTTTTTAAAAAAAATTATAAATAAATTTTACTTTTATTACTGTTACATTCAATGTAATTCCAGCTATATTAAATAAATAAATAGTTACACTGATAAATAATTGTTTCATTTGTTATCATTATATTCAATGTAATTTCAGCTATACTTAATAAATTGACAAATAAGTATTTTTTAATTCATTTAAATATTACTTGTTAAACACCGTATTTTAGATCTTGAATCAAGAGCATTTAAGTTTAAAGAAAAATAATTTTAAATCCAACAGAAAGCAAAATAATATTACAAAATGTCTATTTATTCTAAAGAATACATTTCTCATTGTTAATTATTGTCGTTTATCTACTTAGAACTTTTTTTTTTCGTGAATGATTCGTGGGGGATATCAAAGAACAAAATTAAAGAGGTGTGATAAGAAAGAGAAATTCCATTCAATTCAAGTGTACTTTTCTACCTTTTTTATTATTTAAACAAAATTAAATAAAAAAATTTAAATTTTTTTTATTTTTTAATTTTGGCGAAAAATAAAATTAAATTTGTAGCTCATTAAAAAATGAAAAGGGATTTCCATTTTAAAATCTCATGTATTTTATTTTTTACAAAATTTTCCCTTGCAAGCTGGTGGGAGGGGGAATGGCGCGATAATTTATGTGAGGCATTTGAACAGATCTTATTCGATGACTATAAAAAAGTTGAGGATTTGCGAGAAAATTATCAACTAGTATATAAAAGTTTGCATGCGTAAAAAAAGGGGGAATTCTACCTTATGTCATTTATGTGACACGTGCAATATTTTTTATTGCTTTTAACATTTTTCTAGTCTGCTGAAAATGAAATATATAATGCAGTTAATAATATATTCCAGTAAAAAATAAAGTTTTCCTGTCAAACAAAATATATAATTTACTGGACAAAAACTTTTCTTAGGCTAAAGCTTATTTCTTCTTTTCCTTATAAATATTACGGATAATAAACAAGCATTTATACAAGTAATGCCAACAGACAAATGTATTTTTTTCTTATACATCGAACTGAAAATATTACTGAAAAGCTCCCAGTTTAATGGGACTAGCCGCTCAATTGAAGATTTCAATAACGGTCTGTCTTCTAATTGTAAATATTGAAAAATATTAGATATAGACTAAGATTTTTATTAAAATTTGTGTTTCTCGAAATAAAATAAAATCTTTGTAGCCATTACTAAATCATGTCATATTCCCAAATCTTAATTGAGTATTAAAATGCTCATTACTTATCCCTCAAAGAAAGTACTTTTTTAACATTTGTTTCCAAGCAATAAAAAGCCTGATTTATGAATTACATATTACTTTAATTGTAAATAATATTATTTAGAACAAAAGTAATTTTTTTAAGTTAAGCGATCATAAAGGAAATAATAACATAAAGGAATGACAATTCAGTTGCTCGCTATAAATTATTATGACCATTATTTATCAATTCTGTGACGACAAATGTTGAGCTATATTGGCATGTCTATCATTAGTTTTAATAAATGACATTTTATTATATATTTACTTGTTCTCTGTGGAACAGTACGCAAAATAAAATAAAAAACAGACCACCCTGAATAACTTTTAATCAAATAATCGGATCTTCACGTACTAGAACCCAAATCTTAATGATTCGAAAAGGTAACCCCAAATGTGTTAATTAATTAGTGCAGAAGTTATTTTAAAATAAAAAAAGACACAAAAACGTTCTTTCTCTAAATAAACATTCCGCTTTTCTGACGGATTCGGATATCTGACCCTCAAAATATAGAGGGTAGCCGCCAATCTAGGAAATAAGGTCCCCATAGTTTTGTCAGGTGTGCGATCCAAAATTTGGACCCCTTAATGTTAATTTTTTTCTCTTGCATATTTCGCCATATCTCGATAACTTTTTACGCGAATTGAAAAATTTTCGCACGCAAATATAAAATTCGTTTATCTAAAGATAATTCCATGAAAAATATAACTGTATAAATTATATTATATAAATAGTAAAATTTATTATTTTTTTATTATTTTATTTAATAATGGTCGAAAAATCTTTGAGCTGTAAAGTATACAACTCTTTAAATCATTTTAAAGAATGTAGTTTTGAATGGAAAAATAACAAAACTTGAGCTTAAATCGGTCGAATAGTTCCAGAGAAATTGAATTTTTCAGGATGCCATATTTTTAAAATTTGATTTCTCGGAAACTATTCAATCGATTTCACTCATTCTGTATTTCGTCATATAAAATTACACCTTTTAAAATGATGTAAAAAATTTTATACCTTAAAACTCTAAATTTTTCCGACTATTATTAAATAAAATAAAAAATAATAAATATTTGCTAAAAGTTATATTTTGCATGAAATTATCTTTGGATGAACTAATTTTATAGTTATGTTCAAAATTATTCAATTCGCTTAAAAAGTTCTCAAGATATGGTGCAATACGTAAAATATTAAATTAACATTAAGGGGTTCAAACTTTGGACCGTTCTTCTGACCAAACTATGGCGATCATATTTTCCAGATTGCGGCTCAACCCTATATTTTGGTTAAGCCGTAATGGTAAAAAAAGGTCTCTGTCTTGACCAATAGGAAATCCGAATCTGGCGAAAAAAAGGCAAGTTTATTCACAGATGTATTTTGTATTCATTTCGTAACTTAAAATATCGACAACATTAATTAATTAATTAACATATTTGAGGTCACCCTCTCAAACCTTTAAGATTGATATTCACGGTGGTCTGTTTTTTATTTTGCGTACTGTACATCAGTTTTGACCAACAGCAAAAATGCTTTTTTTCCCCCATAACTGCAACCATTTTCAGAGCATTTTGAAATTGGTTTTTTTTTTTATCTTACAACTTTGCTTAAACCTGGCATTTTATGTAAGAAATTTAAACGAGTAAAATTGTTATCGAGATTTATCTCTCTTGCATTCTTTATGGTTTTGATTGTCAATGAAAGCTCATTATTAATAAACTCAATGGTGTTTAAAATATTTAATTGTATTATTTCTTTTCTCCCTACCCATAGAAAATTTTTCCTCCAAGTTCGAGGAATTCGCTAGTCAATTATGGAAAACCTTTGGTCGAGATTATACAATTCCTGATAATTTAGCGCAGTTTGCAGAAGAGTACTTTCAAGATTACAAGATTAGCCAAGGTCCTGATAATGCTGGTCATGACAAACAACCTGTTCAGTGCTTACCCGAACCAGGTAGCATTTCCAATTAGATTTCATCATGCATGGTCAGGGAGAACAGGGAAAACCTGGAGTAGCCAGGAAATTTAATTTTGCCTATAAGAAGCTGAGAAAATTGCAATTTAAATAAATGGAAAACTCCTACATTATGGCTGAAAAATAACCAGTCTCAGAGTTATCAGCAACAGTAATCAGTTATTGAGATTCAAGTGAAATATTTCTGACATCTATAACAATTTTTATTATAAAAGTTTCACATTTCACGAAATCTAGTATTAGACATTAGAAGTAAAAAATAAAAGTTTTCTGAGAAAAATTTGCATGGCATTAGATAAAATATGGTTTTAATTTTCGTTGAAATTTTTCTGAAGAAGTCAGGGAATTTTTTTCCTGAAAATTAGTCGGAACCTTGCCATGTCACACTATAGTTTAAAATAAGTTTCCTTTGGGTTAAATGAACTTTTATTTCAAAGTAAATAATTTGACATTAAATTATTAAAATTATGCATGAACATCTTCAACAAGAGATTCATAAGCTATAAAAATAAACGTATAATTTATCTTACGTCTGAATTATCGGTACTTTTTGATAACCGTCAAGTGATGTTTATCTTCTTTGGCTAAATAAGGGTTGTGCGACAACCGAGATTATCTAGTGATTTTCTCCCATTGATTTTTTATTTATTACATGCCGATTTTTTATATTTGATTTGTGTGACAGACTTAGTTTAAAACACGGTTTGATTTTGATTTTTAAAATAAGCAATGTTTACCTTTGGCTCATTATTACCTTGTCGGCAGGGTTAGATTAAGGTATGATGGGACCTGGGGCTAATGCGTAACTTAGAGCCCTACCTATACCAAATTATCAAAAACCTGTTGTGAAGTAATTCAGTATCAGTTAAATTCAGTTCCATGTCAGGCTTGATTGTTTCATAAAAATTTAACAAAAAAAGCTTTTCGTGATTTTAAATTCTTTTAAAAAACATTATATTAAACATTTATCATTCACTAGCAAAAATATCAAGTATAAAATTATGAACCTTAAATAATAGTAAGAACTATCAAACACACATTTTTAAAATTCTAGAGAAGCAAATTAGAATTTTCCATTTTTACTAAATTTGTTATATTTTTTCCAACCATTGGCCAGAGGAAAATGTCAGTGTTTTGTAGATAATCACAGAAAATTATTTAGAAAAACAACGCACTTGTAACCTAGAGAAAACGAAGATAATAGATAAATTTAGGAAATTGGATGAGGAGCAAAAAGATGATCAAATATAATTTTTTTTTCTATTATTTTTATCCCAATTTTTTTTTTTTCCTATTTCCCGAATTTTACATTAAAAAAATACATAACAATTTTAATTATTCTAAAGAATATTCTTAAAATTACGATTGATGATACCTAATAAAATTTTAGAAAATTAAAAAAAATCATTTTTAACTTCATAAATTTACAGGTCACTTTAAGAGGGCCCTAGAAATGTGGGTCCTGAGACCACAGCCCTAGTAGTCCCTCTTTTAATCTGGCTCTGCGTGTCAGGCTTTTGCATCATTGAACTCAATATTCAATTTTTTTTTAAATATCCTTAGCTCATTCTACGTAGGATGAATATATTGTATATAAACCACACCCTCAGATTATCCAGATCTAAAAAAAATATCTCTATAATCTAGGGGATAAACATATTTTTAAGATTATATTCAGATGATTATAGATTGTCTGTCATCAATCATTCACTAACCAGACATAGTTTATAGTTTCTTATGATCTAGAAGTTTTGTTTTATATTAATACAAACTCCTCAATTTTTTATTCATTTAGCGATCTTGAAGTTTTGTTTCATATTATTGCAAACTCCAAATTTTTCTTTTATTTTTTAATTTAACGGTCTATAAGTTTTGTTTGATGTTAACACAAACTCCTATTTTTTTATTATTTAACGATCTAGATATTCAGATGATTATAGATTGTCTGTCATCAGTCATTTACTAACCACGAATAATTTATAGTTTCTTATGATCTATGAGTAGAAGTTCTGTTTTATATGAAACAACTCTTGATTTTTTTAGTTAATGATCTAGAAGTTTTATTTCATGTTAATACAAACTTTTTATTTATTTTTATTTTTTATTTAACGATCTAGAAGTTTTGTTTCATATTAAGACAAACTCCTATTTTTTTATTTCTTATTTAATGATCCAGATATTTAGATGATTATAGGTTGTCTGTCATCAGTTATTTACTAACCAGACATATAGTTCCTTACGATCTATAAGCTTTGTTTTATATTAATAAAACTTTTATTTATTTATTTTTTTTTTTTAATTAATGATCTAGAAGTTTTGTTTCGTGTTAATACAAACTCCAATTTTTATTTTCTTATTTAACGATCTAAAAGTTTTGTCTGGCATTTTGCATAATTTTTTTTTAGATTTTTGCTTAAATTGTTTGCTTCAAAAAATCAATCACGAATGCATAATTTACTTAGCAAATAATATATTTCTCTTTTTTGTAGGTCCTTTTATGCCTTGCGAAGATCTGTTTGGATGGTGGAGCTTAAGATGCGGAGTATGGGTTGTTTTCCTGCTGGCCATGTTAGGCAACGGAATTGTAGTTGTTGTTCTGCTGTTTGGCCGGAGCAAAATAGATGTCCCACGCTTCTTGGTCTGTAATCTAGCTATGGCAGACTTCTTCATGGGAATCTATTTAGGCATATTGGCTGTGGTAGATGCCTCTACTCTCGGAGAATTTAGGGTAAGGGCATTTCAAATAATTTAATTTTAAGTTCAATTTAATAAGTATCTTAGTATCAACGTTAATTAAAATTTAAATATGAAGTTGAAGTGATTGTATTTTTGGTTGATCTAGTTACATTTAAAAATCTTGTATCTGTTTCTTTCTCGACCTTTTATACGCTTTTAGATTACTTTTCAATAAAGTTGACTCAGTGGTAAAAATAGATATAAATTTTTAATTGCTATCACAAATTTAGTTATTAGAAAAATCTATTATTATTCGTTTTTACATAAATTGGTTTTTAGTATTGCTTTACGATGTAAATTGCTACTGAACATTACGTTGTTTAATATAAATTGATATTAAATGTGACGCTTCTGTAAAACATCTGTATAAAAATCTTATATTTCCATTTTTTTTTTCTTCATAAAAGTACATGACATGTTATATCTTGGTTTAAGGTGTACGCCATCCAATGGCAGATGTCATCCGGTTGCCAAATCGCTGGATTTCTTGGAGTTCTAAGCAGTGAACTATCTGTGTATACTTTAGCTGTCATAACATTGGAAAGAAACTATGCAATCACTCACGCAATGCACTTAAACAAAAGACTGTCGCTAAAACATGCTGGTTACATCATGAGCGTAGGCTGGACCTTCGCACTACTGATGGCTGTTCTTCCCTTATTTGGAATTAGTGATTATCGCAAATTTGCTGTATGCCTTCCATTCGAAACCGAAGACCCATGGTCACTTTCTTATGTCGTGTTCCTCATTTTAATTAATGGCGTGGCTTTTTTGACTCTCATGGGCTGCTACCTCAAAATGTATTGGGTCATACGGGGCTCCCAGGCATGGAACTCCAATGACACCAGAATAGCCAAAAGGATGGCCTTATTAGTGATAACAGATTTTATGTGTTGGGCTCCCATTGCTTTCTTTTCACTAACTGCAGTATGTGGAGCCAATCTTATATCTCTAGAAGAAGCCAAAGTGTTTACAATATTTGTCTTACCTTTGAACAGTTGCGCCAATCCATTTTTGTATGCCATTTTCACGAAACAGTTTAAGAAAGAATGTGTTTTGATATGTAAACGAATAGAAGAATCTAGGGTGACCAGGGGTATAGGCCGATGCAGGCACAGCTCGAACTTCTCAAACAGACATACACCAGCTAACACCAATTCAGCTGGTGAAAGAAAAAGTGGTGGCGCCCAAGCAGCTTATGATAGTCAACCAGTGTGTCAGTGTGGTGCTCACTTAAAAGCTTCCTATGCCACCAAATACTCGGAAACTCCTGTTTTGACTGAAGCTCGCTGGAGGAGCTTAGCTAGACGTTATTTAATGTTTCAGTTTACTAGAAGAGAAACCAATATGAATGAATATCCCAATCCTCGAGCGGCTGCGTACGCACAACGTCGTGGAAGACCAGATCCCATGCAAAAGAGAGGATCCAGTATTTCTAGTGACAATTTTTCTTCGCGTTCGGACAGTTGGAGGCAAGGAAATTTCCCTCTTCGATTGCTGGAAAAAGGTGCGCGGAGAAATTCTTGGACAGGAAGCACGCAGAAATCATCTCAAGATTCCAGCAATTCTTGCAGTAGGCAAGATTCATCTTCGACTTCAACTTTCAGGTAAAATTAATCTATAATATTATTCTTAGCATAAATAGGCACTTATTTAGGATATTTATAAAGTTATTTTTAAACTATTTCTAAGCTCATTGGCATAAGATTATAAACCTTTGTCAGTCTGCTGAGAGATATGGACTTAAGCGAATGCCTATTAATATTAGACGAGACGTCAAATTTCACTTCAAGCTGCATTTGTCAAACATCAAAATCATTCCTAACCACATTTTCAAATTCATTTCAAACCGTAATTGTTATTTCAGACTGCCCTTGCAAATACGACAACTACTATATTTTTTGCAAAATATTCGCAAACCTCTAATGATTGTGTATAATACAAAATTGTATGATGTAAAGTCCACTGTTCCAGCATTTTCCTCATATATCGTTAAAAACTTCGAAAACCTCGCAGCTAGTTTCAACAATCGAAAATTCAAGTCCGTGTTGTGCCGTTATTTTTTTCATGGAGGGGGGGGGAGATTTAAACCATAGTTATCCCGATGTTTTCTAGAATCAAATAGCTAAAAGAAAGTATAAGTAATAAATTGATAGATTAAATTCGTTTAAAACCTTGAAATGATTCGCGAGCGACTTTTACATCTCTATATTTTTTTAAGGAAAATTTGACGAAAATCCTTAGTTCTGTTTAAGAGGCGCCATACCGCTGAAGAAAATTTTCTAATTTAAAATTTAGAAGAAAGAAAAAGTAAGTTCAGGCAAACGTAGAGTTTATCATGAAGTTTCAATTGCTAAAAAAAATACTTCAAAACATTAAAATGCAAACAAATTATTAGAAGAGAACTTCTCCGTTGCATAATCCTAAGTTATCAGCGCATAATTTATTTTCATTTGTATATTTTAATATTTCCTTTTCAGTATTTGAAACTTCATGGCTTACTCTATGTTTGTCTGAACTCATTTTTTTACTCTTTAAATTTTAAATTAGTTATAAAGGAGGAAGAGAATTTGCAACGAAAATTTTCTTTCGCGGTATGGCATCCTTTTAAAGGCACCTGCATCTACAAATGCAGTAGATTAATTTATAACTTTTTTCTTCCCTCAATGCTATTCTTCATTGCAAAAGTTTTCGATAATATACTTCAAAGTTCCTATTTCAGTTAACTAACTTGAGATTAGCTTAATTGGTTTTATAAGCTTGCTTATTTCATTATTTAGTATAGCATCTGTTTCTTAACGTCTCTGTATTTAATGTTTCTTCACAATTTTAGGCTCTCTAGGTCTAGTGTAAGTAGCGATGCTTCTAGTTCTCGGCCTGGTTCCAGCATTAAGGAGCGTGCTGTTTTGAATACCAGCTATCGGAAGGCAATAGGAGGTCCCAACGGTGAATTGCAAAACAGATTCACACGAGGAGTTACCATTGCCAATCTTCGTGAGAAGCCACGGTTGTGTCGTCAAGGTGCTATAATGGAAGAGGCTTCTCATCCTTCTAGGCCATCGATGTACAGGGGAGGTCCAACAGAAATGGCAATCATGAGGAAAAATCAATTGCCACCTGTCCCTGCTGCCAAAAAAGGAGTTTGTTCAACTTGTGGCAGAAGAGAGACTCTCCCTTCCTTAAGGTTAGATATTTGCCTCATTTATACAAAGTGTGACAGATAATAAAATTGTTATTTGATGAAATATTTGCAGGACAATCCACTACGTGAACGGGGTGAAGCCTCTTAACTATTTTGGATTGATGTTTATGTTTGAATCATAAGTAAGGCGATCTCAGAAACGAGGAAAGAGGTTCAACCGGTTCTGTTATGTAAAGCTTTGTTTTGTGTATTTATGAGGAAGGGAAAATTCCTCATCACGCTTCAGAACTGGTTAAAAAAGTGGCTTTTATGAGGAAATTATTTGCGTTTTAGCTTAAGCTCAGTTAAGTCAATTTAGCTACTTCACGAAATGAAAATTTGACTAGTTGTCCATTCTCCTGTATAACTGGAATTTCTTAAGGGATGCATTTCCCTAGATGTGCTGCAAAATGCTTCGTTTAGGGCCTCTAAAAGAGGGCTCTGTGTTTATGATTTTAAAACAGCCGTATCATTTGACAAACATTCCTGACAACAATAATGACCTTCCCATGATCTAAATTACATGAGAGCCCTTTAAATCTCCGGGGAGGGATTTTCGCAAACGATTCTTGAAAGATCTTCTTTCCGAGTAATCTGTGAAGTTTTCCTCCTGGTCTTTAAGACATAGGAAAGCAGAAGATTATAAATATTTTTCAAAACATATATCCAATGGCCAATGGGTCTCAAACTGCCAACTGGAAATAAAAGCTCGCTCGTTTGTCTAATAGTCAAGAAAATACATAGATTCCCTTAAGTGAAGTTTAAAAAGACAATGTAAACGAAAAACAAAATGTTGGACGTGTTAAACCTTTAACGCAGATAGGACACCGGTGACCCTTTCATATATTTTTTTCAGGTGCACTAATTACAAGCAAAAGTATATATTGGTATTTTTTAATCATTAAAAACAGTCTAATAGCTACTAAAAAATCTGTTTGATTATCAGAGTTATATTTGTAATAAAATTTAAAATCCAAAAAAAAATAAAAAACTTGAATTTGTTTTTTATTCAGATTTAAAAATTTATCAATAATTGATTTTGTAAATTAAAAAAAAAAAAAAAACAACGATTCTCTTAATCAAAAAATCAATCAATTCTCTTAAATCAACTACAAATAAGTGCAAATTTAAAAATTCCTTGTTTGGAAATGAGCGGTGTTATGAAGATTAAAAAACGTAATGTAGAAAAAGACAACCGGTGTTACACTCTGTGCAGTCGAACCCCAGTTTAACGAACCCACATTTACCGAGTTTCGCTATTTAATGAGTTTTATGAAGTTAATGAAGTAGTTTTATAGGAATCAATAAATAGGAATCAATGGATAGGAATCAGTTATAGGAATCAATGAATCGATGATAATCAATCTCCAGTGAAAACTGTTACTTTTTCTGATGCTTTGCAAGGTTTGGAAACAGTTAAAACTTACCTAATGCAGCAAGATGTAAATGAATGAATATTTTTTTCTCTTCATGACGTCAAAAAAGAACTTTTTTAAGTAAGAAATCCAGGAACCTTACTCACGAAATGCTTTAAAATTTCAAATTAATCAGCGCGTAATCATTCGCTGTATTTAAAGTACCTGAATAAAAAATGTAAGATTTATTTTGCGTATTTGCTTATTAGAGATGCTCTAATTTTCCATAAGATCAGTCAATTTTTATTTTTAATTTTGCCCCCGATATTACGAATTATTCCCGATTTAGCGAATAATATTTTCTGTCCCTATGAATTCGATAAATCGGGGTCCGACTGCATTTCATAACCACTAATTATTAAAAAGCTAAATATAATGTTTTTCACTTATTTTAACCAAAATTTATATGAAATAATGAAAAAAGTGTGAAAATTCTGTGTCAAAAGTGTTCAGTGATATTTATGCTACTCCTGGCAGATTCAAGAGCAAAGAACTAGAAGACAAATTCAACTGCTTCTTTAATCGTTTGGTTGAAACAAGCCATGAAGATAGCAGCGAGGTGAACACATCCAAAGATGATCAAGCCTTATCCACTGATAGATCCACAGATGATAGAAAGACAGACTCTGGCAAAGAAACAGCCGACACCTCACTATCTGAACAACCAAGTGAAGATTATGATTTGCTGTGTTCCACTCTTATTGATAAGGAATGCCCTACCTCAACAAATCGTGTTAATGTCACAAGGTAATTTTATGGAATATTAATTGAAAATTTGTATTTAAAATTCATGGTTGTTGCTAAAAGTGAAAATCTGTTTACTTTATAAACCTTTTTTAATCAATAGAGATACTACTTTACCTGCATTCATATTTTTTTAAGTACAACTGTTTCAAAATTTTGGAGCTTGCGTAAACATTTTCTTATTGTTTTAAATTAGTCTTTAAACTTTTTTCACTTAAAATAAATAGCTACTAGTACAAACTAATAATTAGTGAAAGTTTTGAGTTGTATAAATTCATGTTTTAAAATAAATTTCGACATCTTCTAAGGCGAAGAACGAAAGTTCAGTGCCTGCCATTATTAAAATAAAATAAATAAAAATAATAAATAAGATAATAATAGTCTCTACCTCAGCGGTTTCCAAAAGGTGTTTCGTGGAACTCTAGGGTTCCGTAGAACAGTTAAAAGGGTTCCGCGAGTTAGTACTTTTCATTAGCAGTGAAAAGTTTTGAAACCTCTGGTTATATTTTAACCCAACATATAATTCATAATTTATTTAATTTTACGGTAGCCTTCATGAAACTTATATCAAGTAGAATGCCAATAAAGTAGAAATGGCACTTTTTAAAAGGAAAATATAAAATTTTTAATAACAATCTATTGAACAAATAATGAAAAGAAAACAAGCTTTTATAAAATAATTTATAAGTAATTTGTTATAAGGAAACAACAACATAATGAGATAAAAATTTTTAAATGTTATAAGAAAGTAGTGTTTTGTTATAAAGAAACAGTTAAACACTAAAAACTGCCGTAGTTCTAGTAAATTGTTAAAACAATTAATAGTTATTATGTACGAGTGACTCAATGTAAAGTAAAAAATGCAAATGAAGATCAAACTTGTGTCAAAGGCAAAACTCAAAACGGTAAATATTTCAAATGTAAAGCAATAAGCACTTTACAGGTCACAGCATAGCTAGAATTCAAGAAAAACTCCTATTAGGTATAATTATTTTAAATGGAGTCAGTTGCTGCTTGAAATATTCGTTTCATTTACAAATACGGTTTCTTAAAAATGAAATGCCTGATCACATTGTAATCAAAAATAAACATTAAAAGAACACCAATACGTATTCTTTTATTTTTAGATGTTTTTAAATAAAGATTTACGCCATCTGCTTTTTTAAGTATAAATTCATGTTTTAAAATAAATTTCGACATCTTCTAAGGCGAAGAAACTATAAACTATATCCAGTAAACTATTTTCCTAAGTTTAAGTAAAAACCAGTTTGCGATTTCTACGGAAAAGCTAAATTATTGTTTTTTTGTCTAGTAAACAGACCAAATTAAAATAACACTTGAACTGGTGGTGTAAATTTTATGAAAAGGAAAAGCATTTGCATACATGAAGAAAAAAAAATGAAAGTGAGAGCTTAAAACTTATTCAAATTAAGTATTAAAAAAAAAACAGACAGTTAATCAACAACAACAAAAAAACATTTCTGCTGTTCTCACGTTGATTACAGAGATGATTTCAAACACAATGGTTTAGTGTAAGATTTTCCCATACTGCTTATGAAGAAAGCAAATACGTCCAGCCGTACTGTTCTCAAATTTGTGTAGTTCTTTTTATGAATTTTCTCCTTGTTAACATTTTTCTTCCAGAACAAGTGGATCTACAACTCGCTACGGCGGGTTCACCGCATCAGCACCACGTCGCAAAGACCACCACAAACCAAGAGGATCTCCATCTGTACACGTCAGCAGTGACGACATTTCCAAAAATAAATCCCGGAGTATGTCCAACCTGGGGCTTGACTTTAAACTGTTCTCGAAGCAGCGTAAAGCGGTCTCTGATAATTCCCTCAAGAAAATTTCCCTGAAGAACTTGCCTAATTTCCTAAGATCCCTGTCTAGTCAAAGCACACAGAATTCAAGTCAGAAAACAGTTCTGTGTTACAAAAGTCAGAGCGGTCAGTTGACACCGTACCCATGCACCTCAAGGCCCATTCCTTACTGTCGAAGTGAGGCCACCATAATGAACAGGTCCCCTGACTCCAGTAGAACCCCCATGTGGTCACCTCATGGATCACAAGGCAAACTGGCACTCAGTGGTGATGATGCCTCATCTGGAGCAGATGATGCAGACATCGACGAAGAGGACGATGTCCTCAACGAAAGGACAAAGGTTCTTGTCCGGCGCAAAGTAAATCAAAGACTGCAGGATGATGAAGATAGTGTCACGGACCCAGTTGTGTCACAGCAAATGCCACTGTGTGGCACAAATAGCACGACAAGTGATGATCAGCCTTTGATTGATAAGGAGGTTAAGCCATCTTTATCTTGATCACTTATAGGATATAAAACTCAATAATCTCACTCCAAAGTATTTATGAATACCTTATTGCTGGCAAAAGAAAAATAATCGTAACTACAACAGAAGCTACACAACTCAAAATATCCTAATTTAGAAACCTTGTTTAAGTATTTACACAAAATTAATATTTTCTAAAAGAAATATACACAAAAAAGAAAGAATAAAGTGTATTTTAATGGTAAATATTGCTCCCTAAAATTTCAACTAGTCATTTGGTTAATCAAAAGATAAAACAATGTTCAATAATTGAAGTGCCCAGATATCATCTCTTATTTCACGCACTAATTCAGATCATGTCCAACAGCTGGAGTCACACTACAAACCGCACTAGTTCCATTAAGAGCTAGATTGTGACGCGAAGATTTTGTAATAATTATGATTACCTAAAGGGTAACTGGGACTAATTGTAATTCTAAACTTTTGAATACTACCAAGCCTAATTTTTTTACTAAATAAAATTTACAAATTTATTTCAGTCATATAATAACATAATAACTGAAACTGCTACACTCGTATAAGTATTCCAAAAAAAAAAGAAAATAAAAAGAAAAGAAACATGAGATAGTGGCCAAAATACCCATTTATCCATGAAAATTCATCAAGAAATCGAGAAAAAGACAATTGTAATTAATTCAAAATGAAATCTTAAAGCTGTTACGTCATATTTAAAAAAGCCTTTCTTTTTCTGAACAGTATGAAGCAAGTTATTTCAACCTAGTTAAAAAAAAAATAATAATAATAAGTATAGGCCAATAGGATAACTGGTGCTATAGTAACGAAATTCGATAACAAAGTAAAGAGTTGATCTCATACTGCCTGTACTATTACAGGCAGTGTGAGATCAATAATTTTTAATATATTCTTTTTGGGGATGTGTAGCCTCTGACAGTACCTTCATTTCATTTCTGATTTTTTAGAATTTTGGAATGAACTTTAAACAACTTGCACTTTGAAAACTAAAAGCATTCTTTGGAAGAAAGAGTGGCAAGCTAGTCAAAAATTAAAATAAAAAAAATATTAATTTTCAAAAATTCGAAATTCAAATTGTTTTGTACGATGTATATAAAAATGTTGCCTTTAATTTATACTAAACTAGGATGTTTGTTAATTTCCTGTTCATTGCAAATTATCATTGACATCATCTTGAGGAAGGACTCTTAATTTCTTACAAAATATGGTGCATATAAAGATTTTTTAATATAAATGAGGTGTGGGCATTGAAAAATTGGATAAGTAACAAAAAATCCTTTATTTTGCCATTTTATATTCTCATTATAATACCTTTTAATCATTATTCATTATAATACCTTTTTTTAGTTTTCCTCCACAATTCCTTCATTGCTTTATCTTAACTGAAGCAATGCTGCAAAGCATTTTTGAAAGCATGTTCATGGTTTTATTGGAATTTTCTTCGAAAACTTCAACAATTTCAAATCTGAGATCAATGATAATTTAGCCATAACAGAAGTCTACATGGTGCTACATCGATTAATCAGGGTGGATGTTTTGTCAACGATATCATGCTTATATTAATTCATAGAAATCACAAAGTGTACAGCAGCATTGCCCGTTATGAAAACTACAACTTGTTTTACAACTCAATTTTTCTTCTTTTGCCTATATACTAAGAGTAGTAAGTCTTTTTATTACTATTTTGTTTTTGTTGTTTCTTTTCCAAGTGGTCTAACCAAAGTAGACCAGTTCCATAAGCTTCTGAGAAAATCTATAGAAGAGGTTTTGTAAAAATATTTGTTTAACATCTAATCAATACAGTATTTAAACTAGGATGTTCGCAGAATGGGCAAACTACGTTGGGAGATTAGCTCCTTGGTAGGGCCACCAAAGGCATGAAGGCCATTCCCATATGTCCTGCTAAAGCTAGCAGGCAAGAGAAAAATCAGACTCCCGGTCCTCTGGACCCATAAAAAAGCTGATACACTTCCCTTTTTTTCTTTAAAAGCATTGAACAGATTTGAAATAATCAAAGTTGTAAAGAAAATTTTGATGAATATGCTTCCAACAAAATAATTTATAACAATGTGTTGAAGAATGAAAAATTTGCATTCAAATATGAAAGTTAAAAAGAGACGACGTTAAAATCCTGAAAAACAACCAATAAGTGATTTAATCCTTGTGGGTTGTTTTAAAGCCACACCTCATACTAAAAAAATTAAGGGATATTTTCTTTTTTGTAATTATATGTGTTGAATATTAAACTAGAAAGATATATCTTTCGATCAATATTTGAGTTACTTTCTTTTATTTATTTTTAGAAAATCAATTTTCCTTGTAAATGATTTGTGCCATGCTAAAGAGAATCGTAATGTAAATCTAATAAGCATTTATCTGAATATTTATGTAACTTAAAGCATTCATTTTGCAGCAGATAAACTATCTTACTCATTGACATTGTTCATAAACTTGCATCCATCCACACTGTAATGAATTATGAGAAGTTTTGTGAGTAAATAATTACTTATAAAGGTTGATTGTTATATTAAGAGCTGTGCATACTTAAATATAACAAATATTTCAATAAAATCGTTAAAATAAACAATTCAGTTTATTGCATAATGTACTTGCATTAACACTAGTAAAATAAATTAGGACTAAAGTAAGCTTTATAACTTTTGATTTCTTAAGGTTGATAATGAAAAACATGTTCACAAACTGGTATTGATTAAATTTCCAAAAAATATCTTGAGAGTCATATGATGCAAATTAACACTATTTACTTGCATCATTGTATTGGTGTCAAACAACCTCGCTTTCCAGCATTGTCATATTTAGTAGCATATGCAAGGAACTTTTACGGGTTTGAGCTAAGACATTTTACTTTATAACCAGCTTTGAACAGCGAACCCAATTTTGAGTTAACGACTATCAATATTTAACTTGGTAGTCTTGTGATTTGAACCTAACCCAGAAGACAGGGGATCTCTTGGATCAAGGATTGGGACAAAAGTATTCATGGAATACTATATGACTCAGTCGCACTTGTGTTACTTGGACACGTAAACACCGAAAACCCTCCCACAGTTAGCCTGATAGAAAAAGCATTCTAGTTTGTGATCCGTCTACCACAGAGATGCATCTGCACTGTGATCGATTTGAGCCTGGAGCGGAATTTGAATTGACCAGCCATCGCAGGGATTCTAATTTTGTTAACCTCATAGGTAAACTTTATTCCCAGCAGACATATTTTTCAAATAATTTTAATTGTTCAATAACTTTTCTAGTAACCACTCCGCCAACATAAGAAAAAGAAAAATTAACACACTGTTTTGATATTACTTGTGAGCATGGATATCATCATCTCTGACTAACATCATTTATAATTTTGTATGTTTCAGGCATGAAACTATTTAAAGATACAAGTACTACAAATGTGATAAAATTTTGAGTTTACTCTAATTACAGAGTTTAAAGGTACAGGTGTAGTCATTTCAATAAGATATACAACCAAGTATCAGAATAAAAAATTTATTACACGTACAAAATTTAATCTGCTACTTTTCTACAAATGAATAAAATGTTTCAGTATCATACAATCAACTACAGAACAATAACAAAACAATATAAATGAGTCAATGAAAGGTTGCAAGTCGGTTCGTGAAAAACAAATAAAATTCACATACAATATACACGAACATGGAATGAATGCCCGGGTGTGATAATTTTGAGCGATGAAGGCAAATATGTAAAATGACTATGTTGAAAATTTATGTACACATTGTGATTTTAATTCTTATATTTACTTCACTTTCTTCTGTTGCCTAGCACGATAAACATCTTTCACTGGTGGGACCATGCCACCATCCTCGTCATCGCTGTCTTCAGGAACACCATCAACACCAATTTTTCGTTTTTTACCTTCCCCAGAAATGGCTTTAATGGCATGCTCAAAGTATTTTTCCATATCTTTTGACACACCATTTTCCATAGGGTGGGGAGCTATAATAGAAAGGACAGCATATTAAAACAAAAGCTTGTGCACACATTAATATCTATATAATGCGCAAAAAAAAAGCAAAAAAAAAATGAACCACTCTGAATAACTTTTGGTCTAATAATCGGAACTTTGCATTCTAGAACTCAATCTTGATGACTTGCGGGGGTGACCTTAAATATGCTAATTAATTAGTGCATATGATATTTTAAGTTACAAAAACGTACTTTCTCTGAACAACATATTTTTTTCGACTTTGGATTTCTGATCCCCAAAATATAAGGGGTAGCCGCAATCAGGGAAATATATTGCCCATAGTTTGGTGAGGTCAAAGTTTGGACCCCTTAATGTAAATTTTATGTTTTACGTTTTCTGGCATATTTGAGAATTTTTTGAGCGAATTAAAAAAATTTTGCTAACATTTATAAAATTCGTTTATACAAAGATAATTCCATGAAAAATATAACTTTTTGTAAATATTCATAATTTTTTTTTTTTTTTTTTGCTTAATAATAGTTGAAAAGTTTTTTAATTGTAGGGTATAAAATTTTTACATCATTTTAAAGGACATAACTTTGAGTTGCAAAATACAAAATTTGAGCAAAATCGGTCCAATAGTTTCTGAGAAATCGAATTTTAAAAATATGGCTTCTTTAAAATCTGATCTCAGATACTATTCGACCAATTTTGCAATTTTGAATTTTTCCATATAAAATTACATTCTTTAAAATGATGTATAAAATTGTATACTTTACAATTCCAAAATTTTTCAAACATTGTTAAATAAAATAATAAAAAATAATAAGTATTTACTAACTGTTATATTTTTCATGAAATTATCTTTGGATAAATGAATTAGATAATTGCGAGCAAAAATTTTTCGATTTGCTTAAAACGTTCTCGAGATATTGCGAAATATGCTAGAAGTAAAATTAACATTAAGGGGTCCAAACTTTGGATCACTCTCCTGATCAAACTATGGGGACCATATTTCCCAGATTGCGGCTAATAGGGGATCAGAAATCCATATCCATCATAAAAAGGTATGTAAATTCAGAGAAAAGTTTTTGTGTCCAATTTCGTAACTTAAATATCGTTTGCCCTAATTAATTAGCTTATTTAAGATCACCCCCTCAGACCATTAAGATCAAATCTTACAACTTTCAAATCTGATCATTAGATCAAAAGTTATTCAGGGTTGATGTACATTGTGCCACCCTGATTAACTTTTGATCTATTGATTGGATTTTAATGTTCTAGGACTCAATCTTAATGACTCGAGGAGGTGACCTCATATATGCAATTCATATTAAAATAAAATACTAGCTATCAATTTTCAGTAACTGTAACAGGAAAATAATCCTCCATATAAATATGAAATTCAACTTAATTCAATATCAGAATTGTTAATTCTTATTTTGCTATTTTCACATTTAGCAAAATAAAGTTTTTAGAAGCAACACTATTTACACATTTATATTATCTTCATCTATGCTATCTTTCACACACACAAACGAAGAGCTGTATGGATGAAGCTTTTAGACAATATTTTAGTTGATTGGGGCAAACCAGCTTTAAAGTTTATGCTTTGACAATAAGATACAAAGGTTTTTTTCTTACTTACAAATAGCAAAATCTATTTCTCTGAATATTTATTAAAACTGCATTTTAAGTTGCTGCCAAAAAGAGAGGCTATTGCCAAAAACACTTGGATCTCTTTCCACTTTGAAAACACTCTAAGATTGTCTTTTAGTACTGACATTTGAAATTTGACTACCTAAAAGTGGCTATCTATTGCGCAGCTGTCAAGAGAACTCCTCCAGACATCAGTCTCGAGTGATGACAGGCACTAAGGTAACGAGCGTAAGTCACTTTGGCTAGGGGCGTGGGGTGAATAGTTTTGTCTTGATCTTGGCACAGATAGGCATGAGAATCTTAGCTTTGCAGCTAATTGACTCCTTCATTCATCCAATGCACCCCCAAGAGTGCTCTCTCTTGTCACCATAGCAGCAGACAGTACCAGACTTTTAGTCTAGAGGAGTTCTCAAACCCAAACAGTACTGACATTTGCAAAATTTAAGGAGTTCGCAAAATAAATTTATACTCTATGAATAAAATAGTAATTCCATGAGAAATTTTAAATATTATTTAGAATTTTCATTCGATAAGATCTTCAAATATTCATTTATTTATTTTTTAAATAAAATATTTCCAGTGATTATTTGTTGCTGCTGTCATTAATAGAGTTTCTTTTAAATGAAAAGTACAAGTTCACAAGTCATACCATTTTCTGGGGGTCTCCACATTTTGATTACTTTCATCACTTCATCAACGCCAGCAAAAGGACCCTAAAAATAAATAGAATATTAACAGCTCCATTGAAAATTGAATTCGGTGCACATCAAACAAAAAAACTCCAAAACATCACATTTTAAAAAATATTAAGTCCAAATTTCACAAAATTTCAAATGCAAACTCTATCTGGAGTCCCTAAGGGAAAATGATAGCAAGGTGGGGATTCAAATATGTTCAAAAAGTGATAAACTCCTTTTTTGCTTGCTCCAAAAGTGAAACCATTTGCAATTAAATTTACTAAACTGATCTCACAATTAGACCTTTAGGTAATAAAAAAAAGCCTCCTACTAAAGTTACAGAAAAATTAATAAGTTTTAGTTAAATTATATATCATCCCATCAAAATTCGTAATGGGGGAAAAGTTGAGAAATACTTATTTTATAAATGAAAATTAATAATATTATCAATAAGTGTTAATGAATGTATAAATTTTTTTAAATTACAAATTTGTAACATAATCTCAAAAAAAAAAAATTGGACTTTTTTCACCCGCTAAGACTTATGATGAAAATGACATGAGCTATTTCATATGATAATTTCTGGGAACTCTACTCAAATTTAATTTCTCCAGAATGACAGAACTAGAAATGACAGAAGAATTTTTTATCAGTATATTCAATATTATAGAATTAAAATTATTATTAAGACATATAGCAAGGTAAATAAGAGTAAAACAGTAGTTGAAATCATTATGACAAATATATAAATGGCAAAACTTACTTGAAATGATGTCGGGGGAGGTAATAAAGTCATTAAAAATGATGCAGATGCAGGAGGAGGAAACACGCCACCAGGAACAGGGTGTGCTTTAGTAGCTGCAAAAAAAAAAACTCTGTTGCAATATAAAAACAACATAATAACTTTAGATTAAGAAATATTGGATAAAAGAGTTTTAATGAAATGTAAATTTAATGCAACCATTCATTCACTTTTTAGTAGATTGAAATTAGATCTTTAACCATAAACAAAAATCCAAAGAAATACTTAACACATTACTGTTACCATCAATGTAAAAAAGGTTGGGATTCTATAGATTGTTGGCTCGAATACCTGACTTTATAGAAATAGTATGACATATGAGTACATGACATATGAATGAGGTGTATTATTTATGCAACGTGCAAAATACCAATCAGTTCATACATTTTTTGTTCAATTTTATATATTCTATATAAGAACTTGGCATGCTATGGAATGTTGGATTGCACACAATGATGATAACATATACATTAGATTCATATTCATGCCCTTCACATATACATTCATACAAAATTTATCAAAAAGTATGTAGTAATAGCACTAGAGTAATTGCATGATTGAAACTGCAACCACTTACGGCATATTTGGCGAGGTTTATAGGGTATCATATTTAGGACATCAGGCTTTGCAAAAGGAGGCTTTCTATCTTTATCATCGTCTAAAAGAGAGTCTTTCATGACCATCATTGAAGTTGGCAAATTAGAAACATGGCTTTTCACAATTTCCTAAAAATGAAATTTTTAACATTTGAATACATATACTACTTTCAAAAAGTGCATTAATCATGTTGAAATTAAATGAAACATTGGCATGAATCAAAAATATGTTTATGGGAATAAAACATATATTTTTATATTTTAAAATTTGGTTAATATTCCTCTCAATCAGGAAATAACCTCAGTGTGCAAATTTCTCAATTAATCAGTAATTTTAAGTTTAAAAATAACCTTTTATATCTTAATTATAATAAAGCAAATCTGAGATAAGAAAACAAAAAAAATAATATATAGAGCCCTGAAAAGTTAGAAAGCTATTCGAAAATAATAAAGTTTTATGAGACACAAATATATGTTTGGGTAGATGGTATCTTCCATGATGGAACAGCAGGCAAAATAATCAGAAAGAAAGGCAAACTGGAGGAAAGCCATCTGATCAAAACTGCTTTTAATGTTCGAAATCAAAGACATTTCAGTTATTTTGATATTCAATAGTTATTAAATGATATTAAATAGTTATAATAATAAAAAATTGATGTGCATTAAAACATATATTAGAACTTTCAATTGAAAGTCTGTGTTTCATTTTATTTGAGGTAGAAAATATCTTTATTGACTGAAAAAACTAACAAATAACATTAAAACACTCCTAGAAAATTGTCTAATGGTGCACTATGATAGCAGAATTGAAAAAAAGTAGGATGGGAAGAAGAAAATCAGCAAGAGCAGTTTCATGTCAAATAATCAAAGTCAGTTGCATAAAATCATGATGTGAGCAATAAAACTTTTTCTAACAAATGAATGCAAAGTATAAAAATATTTCAACAACTATAGTGAAAATTAGAACGTTTTTCATAAAGTTTACATAATTCAAATTTCTAATCTTAAAAAATGTACACAAGATAAATTTGCAAAAAAATAAAAATATAAATATTACCTTGTAACCAACAGATTTCAGTTCAGATGGTGTACAAGGATATAAATCCATGAATTTATACCGATCAACCAATAAGGCTGTTTCCTTGCCTTCAAATTCCTTGAGCTGTAAAATATAATCAAATCAATTTTATTGAAAATTATTATTCACAGCATACAATAGCAAAAGTAGTAAAATTTTCAAAACTATTTATTAATATTAATTCTGTAAATGAGTTATAAGTATCAGTTTAATTTAACATTTATAAAGATAACATCATCATATAACATATTAACATCATTGAAAATGGAAAACAATTTCTATCTAAAAAAATTAATTTAATTAATTCATAAGTAAAAAACTCTAATTTAAAAGAATTTTTATATTAGTGATAAATTTTAACAAAATAGTAAATACCAGTCTTCTTGAAAATGACTGATTGATTTTGAAAATCAATAAAAAAATTATGAAATACAACAAAGTTGTATAATTTGCAGCATTATGCTAATGAAACTAAATAATTTCATCCTGCTAAATTGCTCGTTTAGTAAATTAAACTTCTTGCCAATAGGTGGTGCTGCAGAATAGGAATAACTAACACTTCGGCTGTAAACAACTGTGTTCCAGATGATATTTCCAAGCAATTATTATCAGTTGTTCCAACGTGCAAACCAAAGTCTTTCACTTTTGCTCACCTAATTGCTTGTCAAAATACTAACTGAGGATGTCACGGTTTAAATTTCTCTGCAGTTCACGCATGCCTGCAAAACCACCTATTGGTGGAAAGTTTAACTAAATGGGCAATTTGGTGGGGTAAAATTACCTAGTTTCTTGAGCGTAATGCTGCAAACTATACATTTTTATCATGTTCCATTTTTTATTTTTTTTATTTATAGATTTTCAAAATACAATCAGTCATTTTTGAGACACCTGATATAAAACTTATCATTTTAAGTATTACATCTAAGTATTAGTGGTTTCATTTTCAAAATCACTAAGCATTAATAGTTTAAAAAAATATTGCACTGTTCTGAGACTTAAATTTATTATCTTGAGCAAGAATGCAAAATCTTCCTATTGACAGTTATTTTTTCTCCTTTTAACACTAATATTGATTTATCAGGGTTCTCAGTTAATTTCCGGAAAAAAATTCATTTCTCAACTTTTAAAGATTTTTCAAAAGAAATTTAACAAAATTCTATACAACATTTCTATTAAAAACCATAATTTTTCACAAAACGAAGAACACAATATTTAATGAAACATATTTTTTATTGAAAACATATTTTTTTATGGAAAAATATTGCATTTTGCTAGAGAAAAGAATATGAAGATATATCAATTTACCATATGGACTTCAAAATACATAGATCATAAATTATAATTTAAGCAAACTATTATTTTAAAGATATGTTGCATACTTTTTTCATGTTTTGTGTAAAACAAAACAAAAGAGACCTTATAAATAAGGCCGGTTTGGAAAAACTGCATAAATAATTGCAGTTTAAAAATAAAATAAGCTGTTTAACTGGTTAAAACATATTGCAGAAAAAAAGTTAATTGTTGAATTTCTTCAAGTTCTAAAATTCCATTTAAAAATAAGTTCTTACAAATATTGAATCTCAACTTATCCCAAATTTTACAAGTATCATGGACAAATATAAAGTTACTCTCATACCTGTTCAATGACTGCGGCTCTTCGTTTTTCAACTTTTAATATGCTTGATAGATCTCCCACATTTGATTCAAACTCCAGAAATTTATTCCATATTTCACTGGAATTAAAAAAAAAGTTAGTATCCATGAAACAATATGAATAACATAATTATGACACTGGTTAATTGTTTTCTTTTTTATATATATATATATATAAATATAATCTATTTGAAATGTACACAAACATTATGTGAATCAGCAAAAATTTATATAGTAACTGATAGCAAAATCCTAATACTTCACACTTCCAAAATTATTCGATTTCTATTCAATAACTTAAATAATGATCAAATTGGATATAAATGATATATTAAATGAAATGATTTAACATTATAAAAGAAATTTCAATCGATACTTACATTTGTCTTTCAGCAGGTAAATTTCCAGATGAAAGAACTCTTTCAAAAAGTACCCTTGTATTGTTGTCATCTGTGAAATGATTTTAAATAAAGTAAATAAATGAATAAAACAAATTTGAAGAAAAAAAAATATGCTAAGATAGCTAAAATGCTTGACAGCGCGGCTAAAGAAAGTGTAGCAAATACAAATGAAAGAAAACTTATAAAGAACAGATCACAAAACATGCAAACCAGTAAAATATGAGTTGTAAATTGATTACATTACTCTTTGAAATTTCATTTTTGGATATTCCATAACTCACATAAGATAATTTTCCATTCAACGTGAAAAAATAAGTCAGTATAATAAACTATATAGTCAAACATTTCATAGCTCATATAAGATAACTTAACTTACCATTCAAATGAGAAAGATAGTCTATGTAAGATAAAACATAATCAGGATTATCTCCATGCTTTTTAAGGCCTAGTTCAAAAATTTTGAAAGCAATATTTTTGTCCTAAAAAATAAAAACAAAAATATACCTTTATATATATTTTTTATTTTTACTATTTATTGCAACAAAAATCAAATTCTGATTTGCGTCGATTATTCAAAGCAATATTAATAGTCTAATAATATCTTTTACGATCTCAATACAAAAAACAAATTAGTGGAAGAAAAAGTTAAGTGACATTTTAGTGGAGTTGAATAAAGTTAGTTACCTTTGAGTACAATAGAAAAAGAAATCTGTTTACAAACATGTTTTCAATTCAAAACTGCTTTATTTAATAAATAATAGTTATCTGTACCATTATAAAACTGATTATAAAACTCCATTATAAAACTCCAAAAAAAACTGATGTTCAATACAGTAAAACATTACAGATCTTTTAAATTGCTAAATCAAGCATTTTTAAACAGTAACTTAACATGTTCTTTCACTAAACTCCACAGATAGTAACACAAAAATTAAAAATAAATTACAAAGAATAACTTTTGTTTAAAAGGGGAAGATTGTCTGTTTTTAATCTATAAATTAGCATCCTCTTCTACCAATCAAGTATCAAGCGCTGCAAATAGCAACACGAAGATTTTAACTCTGGCTTTTTATTTATTTTTTTTTCCATTATTAAATTGCTTATTCATTCCATTGCTCATTCATTCTAATATTTACTTAATTTTTAATGGAAATTACCCCTCATGTGACATTTTCCTTTATGTAATGTGACAACACTTCTCATTCAGTCAGTAATTTAAAATAAAAAATACTTTTCAGTCACTTTTAAAATTTATTTATGATTAAATTCAACCTTGAGTTTTATAAATATATATATAATAAATTTACAACCATTTTAATTACTTAAGTATTATTAATCATTTTAATTTTAATTACTTATGTTTTTTTTGATGAACTTTTATAAACATTAAGTTTTTTATGTACTTTCAAACAGCAATGCAAACTAACAAATAGTTACCAAATAGTTTTACATAACTATTTAATGAGAATTAATTTAAGGAATAAATATTTTTCTTTATAAATACTCTTTTTCCTTTATTACGTAACAAAAGTTACACATACGGCTAATTTACGGAAGTTTTGAAAATTATTTGGGAAAGACTTATAAAGCAAACATTTAAATGCTTCAGACATGAATATTTACCTTATTACAATAATACTCCATCCATGCAGCAGCAACAAATATATGATATCTTGTCTTTTCATTTTCTCTCATTTTGCGAAAAATATTTCTCGCAGATTTGATGCCTTCAGCCCTGCGAGCAAATTTCATGTACTGTATATAAGCCTAAAAAAGAAATATGGTATATTATTATGAAGAAAGGTCTAAAAATAAAATTGTAAGAAAAATATAAAAAGATACTTACAAGTGTTGGATCAATATCTGGATTTTCCATAAATTTGTTATAAATAGCATGAACTTTATCATATTTCATTCGTCCCTAAAAAAGGGTGAAATTACATAAAATTATAATAGATTCAATATAATTTTAGTTCTGTATAACAAAAAAAAAGCTTTTTTTTATTGCAAATTGAATAAAAATTAATTAGACATGAAAATGCACTTCTTCTGAATGCATTTCTTTTCGACAGATTCAAATTATTGATCATCAAAATATGGGAAATAACATGGGAGAAAATTAGCATTAAAGGCCATAATTGTTGCCCAAAAATTATGGCCTTTAATGCTAATTTCACTTTTTGCCTCTTTTGCTAGAAACGTTTAAACTTAATCAAAAAACTTTTACACACAAATTTAAAACTGGTTTATCTAAATATGCATGAATATATGCAAATATATTATTTAAACTTTTTAATTTGAAATGATAAAATACGAAACTTAAACAAAATTAGTTAAATGCTTCTAGTGAAACAAATTTTAAAAACTCAACTTTTAGAAATTTTATAACTCAAACTGAGTACAGTAGACTCTTGATTAACTGCAATTTTCAAGAAATTATTCCTCCCGGATAAGCGAATATCCCAAATAATCCAGTTTATGCAAATTTTGATGAAAAAATTTGAGAAAATGCAATTTTTTTCATTTTTATAATGTGTCACACCGTTTTATTACCAATCTAATACTCAAGCATTAAGGATTTAACTATTCATTCCTTTTACAATTTTTTTTTATTATTTCCAGTTTTTGATTTATACTAAGAATGGCTCTTTTGTGTTTTGACATGTTAACACTATGAACAGAATGTAAAGCATGTGGGAAAATTTTAGTCTCTGCTCAACACTAATACTTCAACTACGGTTGACTTGTTTTTATTTATCTATTATTATTATTTTTCTTTTTTTAGAGGGGGCTGTCCTGTATAACCCGATCCTAGTTAATCAAGAGTCTGTATAAAAATACCTTTCATTATATTTGCAAAGAACTTAAAATTATGTGAAGTTATGTGAAGATAAAAAATTATAAAGATAAGCTTAAATTATAAAAAAAAGCTTTTTTTTATTGCAAATTGAATAAAAATTAATTAGACATGAAAATGCACTTCTTCTGAATGCATTTCTTTTCGACAGATTCAAATTATTGATCATCAAAATATGGGAAATAACATGGGAGAAAATTAGCATTAAAGGCCATAATTGTTACCCAAAAATTATGGCCTTTAATGCTAATTTCACTTTTTGCCTCTTTTGCTAGAAACGTTTAAACTTAATCAAAAAACTTTTACACACAAATTTAAAACTGGTTTATCTAAATATGCATGAATATATGCAAATATATTATTTAAACTTTTTAATTTGAAATGATAAAATACGAAACTTAAACAAAATTAGTTAAATGCTTCTAGTGAAACAAATTTTAAAAACTCAACTTTTAGAAATTTTATAACTCAAACTGAGTACAGTAGACTCTTGATTAACTGCAATTTTCAAGAAATTATTCCTCCCGGATAAGCGAATATCCCAAATAATCCAGTTTATGCAAATTTTGATGAAAAAATTTGAGAAAATGCAATTTTTTTCATTTTTATAATGTGTCACACCGTTTTATTACCAATCTAATACTCAAGCATTAAGGATTTAACTATTCATTCCTTTTACAATTTTTTTTTATTATTTCCAGTTTTTGATTTATACTAAGAATGGCTCTTTTGTGTTTTGATATGTTAACACTATGAACAGAATGTAAAGCATGTGGGAAAATTTTAGTCTCTGCTCAACACTAATACTTCAACTACGGTTGACTTGTTTTTATTTATCTATTATTATTATTTTTCTTTTTTTAGAGGGGGCTGTCCTGTATAACCCGATCCTAGTTAATCAAGAGTCTGTATAAAAATACCTTTCATTATATTTGCAAAGAACTTAAAATTATGTGAAGTTATGTGAAGATAAAAAATTATAAAGATAAGCTTAAATTATAAAAAAAAGCTTTTTTTTATTGCAAATTGAATAAAAATTAATTAGACATGAAAATGCACTTCTTCTGAATGCATTTCTTTTCGACAGATTCAAATTATTGATCATCAAAATATGGGAAATAACATGGGAGAAAATTAGCATTAAAGGCCATAATTGTTGCCCAAAAATTATGGCCTTTAATGCTAATTTCACTTTTTGCCTCTTTTGCTAGAAACGTTTAAACTTAATCAAAAAACTTTTACACACAAATTTAAAACTGGTTTATCTAAATATGCATGAATATATGCAAATATATTATTTAAACTTTTTAATTTGAAATGATAAAATACGAAACTTAAACAAAATTAGTTAAATGCTTCTAGTGAAACAAATTTTAAAAACTCAACTTTTAGAAATTTTATAACTCAAACTGAGTACAGTAGACTCTTGATTAACTGCAATTTTCAAGAAATTATTCCTCCCGGATAAGCGAATATCCCAAATAATCCAGTTTATGCAAATTTTGATGAAAAAATTTGAGAAAATGCAATTTTTTTCATTTTTATAATGTGTCACACCGTTTTATTACCAATCTAATACTCAAGCATTAAGGATTTAACTATTCATTCCTTTTACAATTTTTTTTTATTATTTCCAGTTTTTGATTTATACTAAGAATGGCTCTTTTGTGTTTTGACATGTTAACACTATGAACAGAATGTGAAGCATGTGGGAAAATTTTAGTCTCTGCTCAACACTAATACTTCAACTACGGTTGACTTGTTTTTATTTATCTATTATTATTATTTTTCTTTTTTTAGAGGGGGCTGTCCTGTATAACCCGATCCTAGTTAATCAAGAGTCTGTATAAAAATACCTTTCATTATATTTGCAAAGAACTTAAAGTTATGTGAAGTTATGTGAAGATAAAAAATTATAAAGATAAGCTTAAATTATAAAAAAAAGCTTTTTTTTATTGCAAATTGAATAAAAATTAATTAGACATGAAAATGCACTTCTTCTGAATGCATTTCTTTTCGACAGATTCAAATTATTGATCATCAAAATATGGGAAATAACATGGGAGAAAATTAGCATTAAAGGCCATAATTGTTGCCCAAAAATTATGGCCTTTAATGCTAATTTCACTTTTTGCCTCTTTTGCTAGAAACGTTTAAACTTAATCAAAAAACTTTTACACACAAATTTAAAACTGGTTTATCTAAATATGCATGAATATATGCAAATATATTATTTAAACTTTTTAATTTGAAATGATAAAATACGAAACTTAAACAAAATTAGTTAAATGCTTCTAGTGAAACAAATTTTAAAAACTCAACTTTTAGAAATTTTATAACTCAAACTGAGTACAGTAGACTCTTGATTAACTGCAATTTTCAAGAAATTATTCCTCCCGGATAAGCGAATATCCCAAATAATCCAGTTTATGCAAATTTTGATGAAAAAATTTGAGAAAATGCAATTTTTTTCATTTTTATAATGTGTCACACCGTTTTATTACCAATCTAATACTCAAGCATTAAGGATTTAACTATTCATTCCTTTTACAATTTTTTTTTATTATTTCCAGTTTTTGATTTATACTAAGAATGGCTCTTTTGTGTTTTGACATGTTAACACTATGAACAGAATGTAAAGCATGTGGGAAAATTTTAGTCTCTGCTCAACACTAATACTTCAACTACGGTTGACTTGTTTTTATTTATCTATTATTATTATTTTTCTTTTTTTAGAGGGGGCTGTCCTGTATAACCCGATCCTAGTTAATCAAGAGTCTGTATAAAAATACCTTTCATTATATTTGCAAAGAACTTAAAATTATGTGAAGTTATGTGAAGATAAAAAATTATAAAGATAAGCTTAAATTATAAAAAAAAGCTTTTTTTTATTGCAAATTGAATAAAAATTAATTAGACATGAAAATGCACTTCTTCTGAATGCATTTCTTTTCGACAGATTCAAATTATTGATCATCAAAATATGGGAAATAACATGGGAGAAAATTAGCATTGAAGGCCATAATTGTTGCCCAAAAATTATGGCCTTTAATGCTAATTTCACTTTTTGCCTCTTTTGCTAGAAACGTTTAAACTTAATCAAAAAACTTTTACACACAAATTTAAAACTGGTTTATCTAAATATGCATGAATATATGCAAATATATTATTTAAACTTTTTAATTTGAAATGATAAAATACGAAACTTAAACAAAATTAGTTAAATGCTTCTAGAGAAACAAATTTTAAAAACTCAACTTTTAGAAATTTTATAACTCAAACTGAGTACAGTAGCCTCTTGATTAACTGCAATTTTCAAGAAATTATTCCTCCCGGATAAGCGAATATCCCAAATAATCCAGTTTATGCAAATTTTGATGAAAAAATTTGAGAAAATGCAATTTTTTTCATTTTTATAATGTGTCACACCGTTTTATTACCAATCTAATACTCAAGCATTAAGGATTTAACTATTCATTCCTTTTACAATTTTTTTTTATTATTTCCAGTTTTTGATTTATACTAAGAATGGCTCTTTTGTGTTTTGATATGTTAACACTATGAACAGAATGTAAAGCATGTGGGAAAATTTTAGTCTCTGCTCAACACTAATACTTCAACTACGGTTGACTTGTTTTTATTTATCTATTATTATTATTTTTCTTTTTTTAGAGGGGGCTGTCCTGTATAACCCGATCCTAGTTAATCAAGAGTCTGTATAAAAATACCTTTCATTATATTTGCAAAGAACTTAAAATTATGTGAAGTTATGTGAAGATAAAAAATTATAAAGATAAGCTTAAATTATAAAAAAAAGCTTTTTTTTATTGCAAATTGAATAAAAATTAATTAGACATGAAAATGCACTTCTTCTGAATGCATTTCTTTTCGACAGATTCAAATTATTGATCATCAAAATATGGGAAATAACATGGGAGAAAATTAGCATTAAAGGCCATAATTGTTACCCAAAAATTATGGCCTTTAATGCTAATTTCACTTTTTGCCTCTTTTGCTAGAAACGTTTAAACTTAATCAAAAAACTTTTACACACAAATTTAAAACTGGTTTATCTAAATATGCATGAATATATGCAAATATATTATTTAAACTTTTTAATTTGAAATGATAAAATACGAAACTTAAACAAAATTAGTTAAATGCTTCTAGTGAAACAAATTTTAAAAACTCAACTTTTAGAAATTTTATAACTCAAACTGAGTACAGTAGACTCTTGATTAACTGCAATTTTCAAGAAATTATTCCTCCCGGATAAGCGAATATCCCAAATAATCCAGTTTATGCAAATTTTGATGAAAAAATTTGAGAAAATGCAGTTTTTTTCATTTTTATAATGTGTCACACCGTTTTATTACCAATCTAATACTCAAGCATTAAGGATTTAACTATTCATTCCTTTTACAATTTTTTTTTATTATTTCCAGTTTTTGATTTATACTAAGAATGGCTCTTTTGTGTTTTGACATGTTAACACTATGAACAGAATGTAAAGCATGTGGGAAAATTTTAGTCTCTGCTCAACACTAATACTTCAACTACGGTTGACTTGTTTTTATTTATCTATTATTATTATTTTTCTTTTTTTAGAGGGGGCTGTCCTGTATAACCCGATCCTAGTTAATCAAGAGTCTGTATAAAAATACCTTTCATTATATTTGCAAAGAACTTAAAATTATGTGAAGTTATGTGAAGATAAAAAATTATAAAGATAAGCTTAAATTATAAAAAAAAGCTTTTTTTTATTGCAAATTGAATAAAAATTAATTAGACATGAAAATGCACTTCTTCTGAATGCATTTCTTTTCGACAGATTCAAATTATTGATCATCAAAATATGGGAAATAACATGGGAGAAAATTAGCATTAAAGGCCATAATTGTTGCCCAAAAATTATGGCCTTTAATGCTAATTTCACTTTTTGCCTCTTTTGCTAGAAACGTTTAAACTTAATCAAAAAACTTTTACACACAAATTTAAAACTGGTTTATCTAAATATGCATGAATATATGCAAATATATTATTTAAACTTTTTAATTTGAAATGATAAAATACGAAACTTAAACAAAATTAGTTAAATGCTTCTAGTGAAACAAATTTTAAAAACTCAACTTTTAGATATTTTATAACTCAAACTGAGTACAGTAGACTCTTGATTAACTGCAATTTTCAAGAAATTATTCCTCCCGGATAAGCGAATATCCCAAATAATCCAGTTTATGCAAATTTTGATGAAAAAATTTGAGAAAATGCAATTTTTTTCATTTTTATAATGTGTCACACCGTTTTATTACCAATCTAATACTCAAGCATTAAGGATTTAACTATTCATTCCTTTTACAATTTTTTTTTATTATTTCCAGTTTTTGATTTATACTAAGAATGGCTCTTTTGTGTTTTGACATGTTAACACTATGAACAGAATGTAAAGCATGTGGGAAAATTTTAGTCTCTGCTCAACACTAATACTTCAACTACGGTTGACTTGTTTTTATTTATCTATTATTATTATTTTTCTTTTTTTAGAGGGGGCTGTCCTGTATAACCCGATCCTAGTTAATCAAGAGTCTGTATAAAAATACCTTTCATTATATTTGCAAAGAACTTAAAATTATGTGAAGTTATGTGAAGATAAAAAATTATAAAGATAAGCTTAAATTATAAAAAAAAGCTTTTTTTTATTGCAAATTGAATAAAAATTAATTAGACATGAAAATGCACTTCTTCTGAATGCATTTCTTTTCGACAGATTCAAATTATTGATCATCAAAATATGGGAAATAACATGGGAGAAAATTAGCATTAAAGGCCATAATTGTTGCCCAAAAATTATGGCCTTTAATGCTAATTTCACTTTTTGCCTCTTTTGCTAGAAACGTTTAAACTTAATCAAAAAACTTTTACACACAAATTTAAAACTGGTTTATCTAAATATGCATGAATATATGCAAATATATTATTTAAACTTTTTAATTTGAAATGATAAAATACGAAACTTAAACAAAATTAGTTAAATGCTTCTAGAGAAACAAATTTTAAAAACTCAACTTTTAGAAATTTTATAACTCAAACTGAGTACAGTAGCCTCTTGATTAACTGCAATTTTCAAGAAATTATTCCTCCCGGATAAGCGAATATCCCAAATAATCCAGTTTATGCAAATTTTGATGAAAAAATTTGAGAAAATGCAATTTTTTTCATTTTTATAATGTGTCACACCGTTTTATTACCAATCTAATACTCAAGCATTAAGGATTTAACTATTCATTCCTTTTACAATTTTTTTTTATTATTTCCAGTTTTTGATTTATACTAAGAATGGCTCTTTTGTGTTTTGATATGTTAACACTATGAACAGAATGTAAAGCATGTGGGAAAATTTTAGTCTCTGCTCAACACTAATACTTCAACTACGGTTGACTTGTTTTTATTTATCTATTATTATTATTTTTCTTTTTTTAGAGGGGGCTGTCCTGTATAACCCGATCCTAGTTAATCGAGAGTCTGTATAAAAATACCTTTCATTATATTTGCAAAGAACTTAAAATTATGTGAAGTTATGTGAAGATAAAAAATTATAAAGAATTGAAGAAGAAATAGTTATATTTTGTAATAATATAATGCAAACCTCTTCAAAATCTGCATATGCAAAGTGTAACAACATATTAGTCTTCAGAAATGTTGCGGTCGCCCTATCATAAACAGCTGCAGCTTCTTCACTAAACATTTTGCCAGCGGCAAGGTCCTAAAATAAGAAAAAAATTATTTTTTTGATTAGTATAATTGGTATATATTTGTACATTATGTTTAAAAAAACAGCAGTATGTTCTACACCAACTTTCTTAAAGCTTCTGAGCTCTTGATTAAGAATAGCTATATTTTATTTATATATTACGGAAAAAAAAAAAAAAAAAAAAAACAGTAAATTTAAATTAATACTTGTTGTTGAAGCAATATTTGTCATTGCTTTAAGACTGAAAAAATTAAAATACTATCCTCAATTTATAATGCCTACATAATTAATATATGAGGCTTATATTTATCACAGTTAAATAGAATAAAAATCTCTTTTGAGTACTAATTTTTCACATCGTAGTCAAAACAATATTTTACAATACTTAAAAATTCTTTAAACACAATTCTTCATAAAAATATATCTGTTTTAGATAAACATTATAAAACAATAAATAATTTAAAAGTAATATTGCTTATTATAGAAGCAATGATTCTATTTAAAAATTATTTTACGCAAATCTATTTTAAAATAGTGTAACTTAGAATAAATTAAAGAAACAATAACATTTAAAAAACATTTAAAATATTAAAAAAAGTCAAATCAATAGTTAAGACAAGACAAAACTAAATAATGAATAAACAGTTTAAATATTATATACTTTTTTAGCATTATCAAAACTCAGAATAAGAATAATACAATAAAAATGCTTACCCCTTTCTCTTGTAAAAGTTTGCTAGATAACTCAAGAAACAAAGCAGCCTCATACCATATATCTGGATGATGACCAAGACATAACAGGCATTGTTCATAAGCAAACATAACTAGAAAAGGAAAAAATAGATTTTTTTTTAATATAATTGATTAATTTTGAAATGAAAAATTTTTTTAAAAAGAATACATGTATTCTCATAACAAAATAGACTGTAGAAGATAATGAAAATGAGGATATGGTTGCATAAAAAGTACGGAAATTTTAGTCATAAGTTTGGCACAGAAATTTTGTTTGGTTTCACTTAATGGCTGTAATTTTTAGTAAAAGTAGATAAATTACATAGAGTAATTTTATTTTATAACCGTCGTTGAGTAGCCGACCCAATTTTGGGTTTACGACTAATAATGTTCAACACCGTAGCCTTGTAATTTTGAACCAATCCGGAAGACAAGGAAACTCCTGAATCAGTACCCCCAGAGGTTTTAATTTGTTATGGGAACATGGAGGACTTTGCGACTTGAGAGATTTAACGTGCATCAGTCACCATTTACTACACGGGGAGTCTTCGGCCGGTGGGGATCGAGCCCACGAACTCTTGCATGAGCCCAGCGCCCTGCCGACTAGGCTATCCCGGCCTTGACATAAAGTAATTGGAATCTGTATCTACTTTGGGTAATCAAAATGTTCATGTTATGAGTTGTTAATCCAATTTCATCATAAAATTCTGAAAATCAAGCGCCATCTTTAATAATTTGGTAATATAATGTACTTAAATTTAACATAGCCATTTAATAAATGACTTTTGGTCAAATAAGTATAAAATGAGATTATTTTAAAATTCACTTGCACTTTAGTCCTAATAGCATTAATCATTTGCTCTTTATCAAAAAGACTATCTATATAAGGCAGCACCAAATTCTTAATTATTAGTTGTATTTGTTCTCCTCAAAAATTATGTCATTGAACTATATTTCTTTGCAAATCTTGTGAGGTTTTCTTTCCATTTAAATCACACTAAGATTTTCTTGTTTTTTTTTTTTTTTTTTTTGTGTTTTTTTTTCAAAGACAACATAGTTTTCGCACTAAAACAGATGAAAAGATGGATGAAACAACAAAACAGTTGCCTAATTTGCACCAGCCAGGCTCTTGATTTTTCAATGCATATTTTACATGAATTTTTATTTCACCAAGAAAGTTAGAATAAGAAATACAGTCAGAAAAGCACAAGAAAATGTTTTCCATTTAAAAAAAAAAAAAAAGAGTTTGTTATGAAAAATATTCTATTTAGTTCAAAATTGTTAGTTTAATAAAAGTACGAAGAACAAAATATCTAGGCTAAGATATAAAAAAAAATTTGTTAAACTTTTTAGATACTTTAAGAGGGGCATCTGTTGTTATCCCTCTTAAAGTATCTAAACTGCAAAACTATTTGAAGCGCACTCCACTAGCTCTATGCTGTTAAACACACTCAATATCTGCTAATCTTTTTATTTCAAACATGTGAACATTTTAAACACCTTGACTAAAACAAGTTTCTCTTAAAAAAAAATTCTCAGAATTTTTATAACTTTTAAACTATACCTCTTTTGGTGAGAACAGATTGATCTTCAGTGCGTAAAGGATTGCTTTTTTCCCAAAGAATATATTTCTTCCATAGTTCAACCTAAACAACAAAAAAAAATATGTTACTCAAAATTAAAATATAATTGAAGATACTTTAAAGTAAAATATCAAAATGAACTCAAAAGAAAAGACTTGGAACTGATAAGCGTTTTTAATCAAAATGCACATACTTGTTTAATTTCTTCAGGAAGTCCTTGGGGTGGAGTAGAGGGTGCATTCCTATTCAAACCACGGGTAACAGCTTCATATTCCTTTGCAACTCTTCGAGCATTCATGTAGTCTCTACTTCTATCTTGTATCATTTTATCAGCAATAATAGAATTAATACCCTAAAAATTAAATGCCTTGTGTTAAAATGAAATATATCTTTTTTGTTGATAATTTGAATAAAAACTACAAAATTAATATCAAAATGCAGATAATATTATTAGAAATGTAAATCATGTAAAAAATGTTAAAGCATCAGTTACGCATTTTTTCCCCCAAATCGATAGCTTACATATCTTTGTGTTTAAATAAAGTAAGACCAGGATCTCAAGATCAGTAAATTGGTCCCTGAATGCATCTCAAATCTCACAAGAAAATAAAAAAATATATCTACAAATCACCTTTATGAAGTATAAATCTATTTTTATTAAACAGATTCATTACTAGTTCTGCAAAGAAAATTATAAGAAAATTTTTAGACCTAATGAATGGAGTTTTATACTTACCAAACAATGCAGATTGCAACAACATAATAATACAATATAGAAAAATTCTATTATAAAATAGGAAATTATTACGGGTGTTTTTTTTCCCCTATAGATTTTAATCTTCTTGCTTAAAATTAATCTTAAAATAACTTCATTCACCTCAATCAATTGAAGAAAAAAAAGAAGTAAAAAAATGCTTTTTAATTTAAAAAATAATTCATATTTTAAATATTTTTTAATGATATTTTCTATCAATATATCAATTCATATTTTAAAAGAAGTTTTTGTGAAAATACAGATACTTATAGTTCATATATATACCATGTAATATTTGTCTTTAATGGTGATAAACATTAAATGGGAAAATATCTATTTATTTATTTATTTTCATTTCTGTATAGGCTTTGTGTGAAAAATTGATGGCAGAAAAACAAAGTTGAAATATAATTTTTAAAAATATTCCCATGCCTTGCTGTGAACAAAAATGATTTACACAACTAATAATAGTAAATAAAATGTAACATTTGATAGGATATCTATTACCAAAACCGCTTTTTTATCCATTAATTAGGTATAACATGAAACTAGGCAAAAATCGCTAAACTTCTAACCAATGCCTGGAGAATATGCTAATTACTTATTCGACCATGGTGGATTTACATTTTTATTATATTTAGAGTAAACAAATAAATGGAGTATATAGAAGAAAAAAAACATATTATTAAAAAATAATATTAATAAAAAATAATAATATTATTAAAAAATAATACTAATAATATTAAAAATTTAAAAAAATAATAATATAAAACAAATCATATAGAGAAAAAAAACAGAATAATAAAAAAAATTAATTTAATACGTTAATTAATGCTTTAAAAGTTTTGCCACCATTTTAAAGCATGAGTCTGGTATCCAGCCAGTGGTGAATACCTAAATTTGTATTGTCCTAAAGTTTTTATTATTATGATTAATTTAATGAAAATATGCATTACTTGTTCATAATTAACATAATCTTTCCACAGTTGTTCTATATTCATCATAGGATTGATAATACCGCGCTGATAAACTTTTCTAACAGCAGTTATTCTTTGATTCTCAGCATAACTTCCAACAGCCTCCCTATAATAAAAATTTAAGTCATTAATTAACTTTAACTTAATTAAAAATTTAATTAAGTTTAAAAAAATTAATCTTTAATACACTGAGACAAAAAAGTTGTTCATGGTTTTTCTACCTTGCAGTCAACTAAAAATTTTCTAACATATGTTAAACCTATCAAAATGAAATTAAATCATATCAAAATTAAGAATGCAATTTAATGGCACACGATCCATAATTTTATTTTCTGCACATCACATGCTCAACAAAAGTGATGCTACAAACTAAGTCTCGCACATAAAAAAAAAAATTTAAAAATACTAGTGTATAAGTTCATTTGGGCACATTAGGGTTGTGCGCCCCATTTTACCAGAAAAGGGTAAACTCACTGATAGATAAACTATAACTTAGAATATTTAAAAAATGCTTAATTATATTTTAATAGAGGAAAAAGGTCTTGTGTACAATAAAAAAAAAAGATAGCCATAATATTTAGATCTAGTGAATACTAATCGCAATGCATAGTTTTTAAATCACTTAAAAGTACAAAAATCGACGTTTGATATTAAAACCGGATAAATACGAATCGCAATATTGGAGTTTAAAAATGTGTGAATGTGAATCACGACATTGGATTTCAAACTCTCGTGAATACAAACTGTGATCTTGGGTCCTAAACACGCACAAGTACGAATCGCGATATTGGATTTTTAAATTGAAGGAATAAATCTTTATATCTTGTGGATAAGAATCGGGATATTAACAGATTCGGCCCAGTTCCAAACATTCAAAATGGAGAAGGCCACCAAACCAAAACACTCAAATTGGTGAAAGAATCATATGCATACAAACGTTTCGTTAACATAATTCAGCAAAAGTTTCAAAATCTCTTTGGATTTTAAATTTTTGATTTCGCAGAAGTCCGCAAACCAATTTAACTTGAGATATGCAGAATTTTATGGCATCGCAGAAAAATCAAAAATGATTGGCAGAATTTAAAATCAAAAATGATTCTAGTTAAAATCTACTTCCAGTTTCTTTAGTTTCAAGAAATTTGCTTATAGTTTCAAGAAAATCAGTATAAGGAGTGAAAAGGCGTTAGAATACGGAAAAATTAGAACATTTAGACCTAAAATCGTATTTTCGGAACAAGGCAAAAAAATCTAAACAAATACGATTTAATTGGAACAATTGGCAGCTATATATATAATAAAATAAATAATATCTTTATATTTTTCACAAAAATAAAATATACATAACAAAATATTTCACAACATTTAAACACTTTTGACAAGGAGTATTTTACAAGACTAAACCAAACCACTTGTAGTATTTTTTCATTATTATTGTTGAAACTGAAATAAAAAATTTAGTTCTTGAGCGCAGCTATAAGAAGACAAAGGATAAGGGTTGTTTTTTGCATGCTCTGTCACCACACAAAATAGTGTGTTTTTTTGTGAACAGTGTGTTATTTCCATAACTGCTGTGAGTTTGCAAAAGTTATTCAAGATTTTTAGATCAATTTCAGCCTATTTATAGCCAGCGCTCTCTATGCTAATTCTTAAAATGGCACAAAACATCAATATAAAGAAAAGATATAATTTTGAGAAAATGAAAAGCGCTTGCAATCTAACTTTTTTAAATTTAATAAGCTACTCCAATAGTGCCTTATCTTATAGCACATAATTGAACATTATATTGAATTTAAAAAAAAAATTTCTGGGATCAAAAATTTCACCAAATTAACAATTTTTAACACTAAACATACCAACACTTTACAATACAATACAATAATTAATGTATGGTTTAATTAATAACTTTTAAAATATTGAGGTTTGTCTCTTCTAAAACCAAAATAATTCTTTATTGCAAGATGATGCATATAGTTTAAAATTATAGCTTTGCTCTTCTAGTATAAAATACTTAAACTGTCACTTTATTTTTCTCGATGAAAGATGTTTGAAAAAGAGTATTAATCATTTTCTTCAGAAAAAGATTATCTATAATGATAGCATTAGTATTAAAAGTAATTTAAGAAGTATAACTTTTTTTTAACAATATTCAAGCATCGTACAAATGGAAAAATTTATTCAATACTTACACATTTTTTAAGAAATTAATATAGTCATTCCAAATAGGATATGAATTAATATCCATCCCCATTTTCTCTAATGCAAAATCATATGCTTGAGCCATCTTTTCTCTGAAAATAAGAAATGTAATTTAGTAAAACATTACATTCTTGTAATATAAATTACAAAAATAAAATCTTGTGAAATAAAATCTGATTCGACAAATAGATTCAAATAATTATAGCTAAATAATTAAAAATTGTTCAAGATATGGAATAGACAAGGAAAGTTTTTTGTTGTAAATAGTTTAAACCAATAAACAGTCCCCCTGTTTAAAAATGAATACAACAATTTGGTATAAGAAAAAAACAAACTTGGTATAAGAAGAAAAAAAAGAATAGTAAAATAAAATATTTAAGAATCAAAATGAAAAAGAAGATAATTTAATTTTCATCAAATCACAAATAAGAAGTGGATCACTTCTCAGTGAGTTTAGAAGTTAATTATGTAAGTTGTGTCATCTTATGTTTTTTGGTAAATGTTTGACAAAAATTGAATTATTATCTCCTCTATAATCTAACTGGAAAGAAAACAAATTCCTTAAAATTTTTATTTAGTTGTTTCTTTTTTTTTTTTTTAAATTAATTTAATGTTAGTTATCTTGTTTACCTCCAGAAGTGGTAAAAAATTTGAAAGGCAATGAGTTTCTTTTTAACTATTTAGCAAAAAATTGTAATTTGTAATGATATAGGCATAGTGCTTCAGTTAAAATTTTAACATTTGATCTACTCAGTAAGTAATCAAAATTTTGATTGACGATTGTTTTTATTTGGCAAAAATATGAAGAAATAAATTCTAACTGTAGTGGTCAGGAAATCATTATAACTTATATTGTCCTCCATCACAGAGCTTAGCTAAAACTTAGAGCACTAGTCAAAAAATGGAAAAAAAATTCTTTTGCCGATAATGATAAATTCCACTTGTAGCAATCAGAAAAAGATCAAAACTTGCATTATCATCACGCACAAAGGTGCAGTTATTATTTAAACCCTCTAACTGATATCTGAAAGTGATTTTCTACGTTCCATTTTGAAATAATATGGAGATAAATTGTATTTGAAGCTGACACAAAACCATTGAACTTGTCATGTTACCAGACTTAAAACTCCAGTTGAAATTTGATCAGTTTGCTAGCCAAAAGTGGTCACAGTTTCTATTACCGATAATTTTCCTATCAATTCTGTTTGTAGCAGTCAGAAAATTATTGAAGTTTGTGATGTCATCTAGCATGAAGTTTTAGTTAAAAATTCTGCTATTTTTAAAGTGATGGGATTTTTGAGAAATCATAAACTGCTCTTTGGCGACAATATTGCAGAAAATTATGTTTATAATTCTCTGCAAATGATTGAAACTTATAAAGTCATCCAGTCTGGAGGTCTGGTAGAGATTTGAGTAGTCTAGTTAGTCAGAAAGTGATGAAAATTTTGATTACAATATTTTATCATCTCAAAACAAAGATAGTTAGTAAAAACGTTGAAAATGATAAATAAATAATAATCAATAACAAAAAGCAGAATTGATTAAAAAAAGCTAGCAAAATATTAAAAAAAAGCTGAATTTACTGGCTGGTATATCACATCATGACTTATGAAGGTAACAATAAAAGGTAACCATGACATCCGAGTTAAAAGAAATAATTTTTTGCAATGATTTGTATTGAAATGAGATTATGGAATAAAATGGCATTGTTCTGTAGAATGTGCATAAAAATACTTACCTATAAGATGGCAGAGAACCTTTAGTTTCTTTGACATAACTTAAATATACTCTCCAGAGATCAATATTTAATACTTTGACTAGACAGCGAGTAAATAACTATAAAAAAAGAATGAAAAAATCATAAAGATTTTTTTTAAACAAAACTGCTATGGCAAATATATTTTGTTTGCAATGAAACTAAATATTGAAAAATAAAATTCATAAATAATATTTCCAAAATTTCATACAGGAAATTTTTATTTTTTAAGGATTAATAAATCAGTACAAAAACTTATGATTTCCTAATTTCGGTTAGAACAATAAGCTTTTAATTAGTAGGACCTTATGATTTCCTTTTTACTTAGTAGGAAAGTAAAAAGGTAAAGAATCATCTGTTCTTTATCAAAGGGATGCAAAATTATGAAAAATTAATAACAAATTATAACACTGGTCTTTTTACAAATTAAATATGTGAAAGAATATCTTGTATTCATCTACTATTCAGTTTCTAGGCCTTGCGATCGTGGATTCCAATTAGCAAGTTTGATTAAGCATATAGCCGTGATATTTCGAGAATCAAAAATCCCATTTCATTGAAAAGAAGATATGTTACGATAAAGTACATTTTTTTTTCTGATTAAAATATTTTCTGAACTAACGAAACAAATTTTTTTGAGGACATCCCCTAAAAATGTTAAGATTGAGTCCTAATAAGTGAGAATCCGATCATTAGATCAAAAGTTATTTAAGGTGTTTTGCTTGTTTTTTGCACACTGTACATGTATTTAACAAAAATTGTAAGTTACTAAATTTACGATTTTGTAACAAATTGAAAAAAAAATATACTAAAATTACCTTTTCAACTCTTTCATAGTTTCTAGACTTCATCTGCAAAAAAAAAAAAAAAAAAAAAAAAAAAAAAAAAAAAAAAAACTATTAATAAAAAAAAAGTGGAGAAAAAAAGACAAAATTGTAGAAAAATGACACAATATAAATGGAACTTGTATTTTTTTAATGAAGATGTAATTAAGAAAAGAAAAAGCATTAAGACATAAACAAAAATAAAGAAATCAATGAATTTCAAGATTATATAGTAAAAACCGCTACCAAAATGCTGTTGTTTAATTTTTTACTGCAAAACTCTAACTTTAAAAAACCGGTTAAATAGCTTCGAAGAAATAACAATTTAAAAATAGTATAAATAATTTGTATTTATATGAAAAATAAATTTTAATTATTATTTAAAGCAAAAAATATGTTCATTCTTTTTCCTTCAAAAATACTGACATGTACAAAAATATGTGTTCTTGTACAGATCAGTATTTTTATACATAGCCATTACTGAATAGCCGCAACGAAATACAGGTCAGTATTTCGGTATAAAAAATAAGTGCTTAGCCAGTGGTAAAATATTCCATACCGAAAAATAGAAATAAGTTTAGGTCAATATCATGTAACGTTTCAAATTGAGAAATAAATGGCTATTTATAATTAATTAAGTAAGTAATAAATTTACATTTATTTATTTTTCACTTTTAAAAAAAATGCTTTAAACCCCATGACTCATTTTGGGCAGATTTTTTTTTTTTTAACCGGTTCAAACCCCGGATTTTGCTCCGTACTAAATAAACGTTATGCCAATCTGTATTTTTAATAAAATAAAAACTTTTAGTGGGGAATCAATTTGCAAAAATCAACAACGACGGTATAGCACCCTGAGACAAAAACTTGGACAAACTTTTTCCCTGGACAATTAGCAAAGACAAGCACTAAAAGTGAATCGGACAAGAGTGAACTAAGACTCTGAAAAATAACGTGTCTATTTTCAAAGGTAACGTGTCTATTTCCGTGTACCAACTATTAACAAATAGGCGTTTATTTATTTATTTTACAGTTCTTCATCGGAATAGCTTTCCTTTTTCTTTTGTTAAAATATAATGAATTTAAAGGGCTTTTTTATTTAGTTATTTTCACAATTATTGTTGTTGTTGTTGTAGTTAATTTACGTCGCACTAGAGCTGCACAATGGGCTATTGGCGACGGTCTGGGAAACATCCCTGAGGAAGATCCGAAGACATGCCATCACTATTTTGATCCTCTGCAGAGAGGATGGCACCCCCGCTTCGGTAGCCCGACGACCTGCACACGAAGTCGAACACTTTGCGGTAGAACAGTTTAACGAGGACCAATACCGGACAGCCTTGGTCCCTACGCACACTGACCGCAGCCAGGGATGCTTGACTTCAGTGATCTGCTGGGAACGGTGTCTTAACGAGCAGTTCACTACGGGACATTTTCGCAATTAAACCATACCAATTTTTTTAATCCGTATGTTTTAAAACATTAATTTCCCTTTTTTTTTTTTTTTTTTTTTTTTTTTTTTTAAATTTCTGTTTTAATTCCCAATAAATATGCACTGGTAACAAAATTAAACGATTAAGTGTCTATTTGCCGGAAATAGCGCGAACTTTCCTGGCTAACAGGACTTTACCGACAAAAGTAAGTATCACGTGAATAGTTATAATAAAGTTTAAGAGTGTTTTTGTTTTGTTTCTCATACTCTAAAATTAATTTTACAATCACAATAGATACGTGTATGTTCATTGACTACCCTCTAAATCCAAATGCATTACACTGAAATGCAAATTTTTCGTTAAAATAAAAAGCAATTTAAGCTATTTTTTAAATATTCAATTATTTTTTTAATTTAATTATTGATACTTTTGATTTAAAAACAAACACCTTCTTTATTAGTGTTTGTTAATAACACAAAATAGTTTCTAATAACTTCTGGCATATTATCTAAATGAACTGAAAAATAACAATTGAGGGGAAGCTTAGAAATATAATGGCAAATTTTTTTTTTTTTTTCTATTTTTGTTTCTAATATCATTATTTAACCTATTAAAGACTAGAAAGTTTTTTCAAAAAAGTTAAAACTCGTTAAGTCCAGGTAAGTCGACTACTTGATTAATTTTTATAATTTATCTTGGTCAACGATATATTTAAGTGCACCATAATAACATCATAACTGCCAACACGGGTAGGAAACAATCCAGTAGATTTTACGAAATATAAATTTCATGACAATTGTTGCATAATGTATGTACTAAATATTTTACACATAGGGAATTTTAGGGATTTTTATAGTCATCAAAATAGAAAAAATGCAATATTTTCCAGTTATGATTGACATTAAACATACTTGAAATGTTATGTATTATGTTTACTCATAATTTCGAATATTAATAGGCATTTAATTCATCAAAGATAAGTAAAAGATTTTTTTTATTAATTTAAAAAGAGAGCTCTAAATAAAAATAAACTGAACATTTTTGAACAAAAAAAAAAGTTTTGAACTATTTTTTATCAATGGAGGTTCATATCATTATGTATTAATAATACTTATTTAAATATTCAAGCAAGCAAGCAAGCAAGCAATTATCTATTTTAAAAAAATTTGATTTCAATAAGGATTTTTTAGGAAATTCAACTCAATTTTAGGGAATTTTCTAAAATGTACAAAAAACAGAAGAATTTTAATTAAACCAATAGACCAGGAGAAACTGGCCTAACCCAGTAGTCTACTGGAAAATCCAGTAGAGTTGGCAGCTATGTAACATAAATATCGATTGAATCAAAATAATGACATAAATATCGATGTTTTGATCTGAAATTAGGACATTGCGATATTCTAAAACTTAAGTGATAGCAAACACTTGTAAATAACGGATTTGTCTAAGCCCTAATGCTGTACTACTTTTTTCAAAAAAGTTACTTTTTATGTCACAACAAAATGTTGCGTTTTTGCGACAGTAGTCTAAAATGGATTGAAACAAAGAATAAAAACAAAAAACAAATTACGGGAAAAAACTTAGAAAGGCAAGAACTTTAGAAAGAAAAACTCCATGACTTACACACTAAAAAATGCGAGTCCCTTTCAAGCCTTAACTGCACATCCCTAGAGCACAAAAATTTATTATGCCCTGTCTGTTACGTTCAAATTCCAATCAGGAATGCATTTTTTAACCCTACATGTCCGGCTAGGTACCTAAAATATTTAATCAGAAATGATGTGCAAATAACGCTCTTCCTAATATTATTATTTTGACGAAAATCGCCAATAAAGATGCTAGATGAGAGATGAAAATCACAGATAGAAGATACCAAAGGCAAGGATAAGAACTTACTGTCTGCTTACTCTTATCATTAAAGGGAAGAATTTTTAAATATTTTCCGACAGGCTACTTCCCCGAAGTAATGCCATCGAGTCTATTATAAAAAGCACAAAATGATTTGATCGATTCAACACATTAAAAACTGTCGATTGTCTAATAATGACTTTTAACGAGGTTTCGAGACGATAAAGATGCCTTTCAAGAATGTTTTTTAGAGCCTTAGTACTAACCTTTTAAATCTGACAATTGTTCCAAAATGATGCTCTTTTATGGGAGTTTTCAAGTGATCGAACAAATACAATTTTGAAGGAGTCCGAATTTTAGAGCAACTAAGATACCGTTGACAACTTTGAATCGATTAAGAAAGCGGGTCACCATACTTAAAGTGACCAACATCCTTAAATCTCGAGAACAGACCACGAATTTCCAATAGTTGTCCTTAAAAAACTTACAATCTCTTTAAAAAAAATTTTCTCAAATCTTAAAATATGTCCTGAAATTTCAACGACCACATCTTTTTACATATGTATACATATTAGTGATGTAACGAATAGTAATTTGGTCGAATAGCCGAATATTCGGCCAAGCAAATCAGCCGAATACCGAATATTCAGGGACCGAAAACTTCGTAGAATATTCAAGGTTTACCTGAACACACTTTTTCTATACCTTAAATGTTAAATAAATTATGGCGGAGAAAAAAAATTTGAGATGGAAAATTGCACCCGTGGCATAGCATCCTTTTAATTCTCGAAAAAAAATTTTAATGCTAAACATCTCAGTTTTCAAATAACTTTATTTTCAAGTACCAATAAAAATTTTAAAATACTAATAAATGGGAAAAAACACTGAATCAAAATTTACCAATTCAAATTGGAACAGCGCTCAATGCAGCTAAAACCAAATTTGTATTAAATAAACTATTAATAACACAAAATATCTAATTATTATTATTAGATATTTTGTGTTATTAATAGTTTATTTTCAAGTCTAATAGAAACTCACAGAATTGCCGCGTCATAATAAAAACGTCAATAAAAACAATTATTTAAAATAAAACAAAATTAAAAGGCTACATAGAAACCAAAGCAAAAATCGTTATTAAGTTTTAAACGAAAAATGTAACACTAAAAATCTCAATTTAACTTTTTTATTTCAATTTAACATGCGTATTTTTAGAAACGGGGACAATAAGAGAATAACGAAACGCTCTTTAAAAAAATGCTGATCTAAAAAAAGACGCTGATAAAAAGAATATTTAATAAAAAAAGTAAAAGAGAAACAGAAAAAAAAATTCTTAGTTCTTAAAGCATAACTTTAACGTTGAAAATCCCAATTTTCTATGTTACTGGTTATCTGTCTAGCGAGCCGCGCAGGAAAAAGTGACAATAAAAGAATCAAGTCTATCAGAAACGCTCTCTCTCTCTCTTAATGTCGCGCAGTAATAAAAACAAAAAAACTGCTAACAAAACAACAACAAAAAAAGATGGGGGGGGGAAACGTTCTCAATTCTTTAAACAGAAAGTGTAGAAAAAACTCCGACTTGACTTGCCTGAATCTAATTAAAAAATATCAGCAGTACAAAACTCGTAGTTTCTCAGTGTTATAAAGTAATCTAGTTACAATTCTTTAAATTCGCTAAATAAATAAATAAATAAATATATAAATTATATATATATATATATATATATATATATATATATATATATATATATATATATATATCAAAAATGTGTATGTTTTTTTCTAATTAAGACGATTTTATCTGACAGAGAATAATACAAGCGGAAAGCAAAAAAGAAAAAAAAAATGCTAAAACTATGCGTGATCGTCTGAAAATAATTTCAGAGAAAAAAATAAACAAATTTCAATAATCATGAGTTCATTTATTTTACATGCGTTAAACAACTGCAGAATATCTTATGATAAGTCAAAACTGCTCGATAATGATATCAAGTTAGATGAAAATTGTTCTGTATCTGATATTAGTTTCTAATTTAAAAAAAAAATCTTTATTGCTTGTGCCATTAAATAAAACCTTAAATAACGGCCTGAGTTCAAAATTTCAGTCACACGCATCACATTTTCGTCGATGGTGGTTGTAGATGGTGGTGGTTACCAGCGTGAGCTCCATCGCCGAGAGCTTCACGATCTTCAAAAAATTACTTGGTGCACCAGTAGACTTGATAACGACCACTAATAAAAATGTAATTTTGTCAAGGAAAAAAAGTTCCACTATTTTTTCGAGTTTTACTCGAAATTTTATGGCAATTTATCGCGCTGCATGATGGTTTGCACGGGAGACAGAAATGAGTTTCACGAAAATGCCATTCTAGGGTAGCCGAGGACGCCTGACCGCCACCTTCACATTTTACAACTAAAACGATGGGATGTATATAAGCTTTAATAAAACCAGTAACATTATTTTCCGGATACATTGCTTGTGAAGTAAACCTCGTAACTTTTCTTGGTAGATCTACCTGTAAGAGATAATTCATAGGATGCATCTAATTAAAACTATGTTGCAATGCAGTTCAGTGGCGTAAAAGGGAGCAGACTACCCGGGTACCAGCTCTGATAAGGTGACAAAAAATTTTATGTTTAGCCGCTGATAACTAGAATTTTTCACCTAAACTACACTGAGTTTTAGTAGTTTTTTTAGTAGTACAGGGCGCAAAATAAAAAAAGGACCGCCCTGAATAACTTTTGATCTAGCAATCATGTTCTAGGACTCCATCTTAATGGTTTCAGAGGGTGATTTAAAAGATGCTAATTAATTTATGCAAGCGATATTTTATGTTACGAAATCAGACACAAAAACGAGCTTTCTCTGAATAAACATGGGGGAGTGTCGGGTACCCCCGCCCACTGTCAATTTCATATGTATAGAATATTTTTTCAAGTCAATGGGCCATCGGACATTAATTGTTATATTAAAAAATGATTATTTTCGAAGTTTCAAGTATTTATGCAACTGGTAACATGGTAAACAATTGTTTTGAAAATATGTTGAATACAGTAGTCAAATTTTTTAAATTTCTATTTTTTTAAGTTAAACTATTCTTTTCTTGGTTTATTCTTTTTGCATTATTTAATTAGATGATAAAACAATAGAAACATACAAAAATATTGATTATTACTCAATATTATACAGAAATATAAGCAATACTCCTTAAGTGGGCGGGGCTACCCGACTCTCCCCTACCTTATTTTTTGGAGGGTTTCGGATTTGACCTCCTGAAAACTGGGAAATATGGTTCACACAGTTTGGTCAGGAGAGAGGTTCAAAGTTTGAATCTCTTAATTTTATTTTTTGCGAACTTTACAATATATCTCGAGAACTTTTTAAGCGAATTGAAATATTTTGCACACTATTATAAAACTGGTATACCCAAATATTCTATACGAAAAAATAGCTTTAAATAAATATTTATTTTTTTTAAATAATAATTATAAAAATTTTGATTTTTAAGGTACATAATTTTTTACACCATTTTAAAGAATGTAATTTTACATGGTAAAATTTGAGCGAAATCAGTCGGATAGTTCATGAGGAATCGAATTTTAAAGAAGCCGTATTTTTATAATTCAATTTCCTTGGAACTATTCGACCGATTTCGCACAAATTTTGTATTTTACAATGAAAAATGCTGTAAAAAATTATATACCTAACAATTAAAAAACTTTTCGACCATTAAATAAAATAATAAAAATTTATAAAAAATTATATTTTGCATGGAATTATCTTTGGATAAACGAATATTATAATTGAGCGCAAATTTTTTTTATTTCGCTTAAAAAGTTCTCGAGATATGGCGAATTGTTTTTTTATTAATATTTATAGAATAAATTTAAAATGTAAGTTCGAACTCACAAACAATATAAGACTCTACCGGATTGCATAATTAAATGAAACTTAATTAAAATAATGATTACTATCCTGCGTTTTAAGATGTAGTAAAGTTAAAAATTTTGGGGAACATTAGAAGGCAATTTGCTTTTTTAAAGTGGGTGATAGACAAATTAAGTTTGAGGACTACTGATTTATGTTATAAATTATATATTAAATAGTAAATAAAGCATTTTCTGTTAAATGCCTTATCTTCTTAATTTTATTTCAAATTATAGTTCTAGCACTCAACCTTCATTTTAAGGTTTCGTAATAAATTTAATGGCATAAATTTAAAATAAAAAATCATAAGTATGTGTATAAAAATCGACTTTCAGTTAAATATTGTGATACTGACTTAAACTTACATTTTTTTTTATTTTTTTGGAATAAATGAAATATTGCAAAATCTTGTAGAATATGTAGGAATCAAACTATGGAAACCATATTTCCCAGATTGCGGCTACCCCCTATTTTTTGAGGGTCAAAAATCCGAATCCATCGACAAAAAGGCATGTTTATTCAGAGAAAGTACGTTTTTGTGTCTGATTTCGTAACTTAATATATCGTCTGCACTAATTAATTAGTACATTTAAGGTCACCCCCTCAAACTATAAAGATTGATTTCTACAACGTGAAGATCCAGTCATTACATCAAAAGTTATTCAGGGTGGTCCATTTTTTACTTTGCATTTATGACTTAGATTAAAATGTAAAATTACTTAAATGAACTTTAACCAGATACAGCGAAATGAGGATATCTGCCCTTTTTCGCACTCTCTAGTTCAAAGATTCTTTGTAGTGTTTGCATATACCAATCGATTTTACGATTGTTAGTAAGAATTATTTTAACTAAGCAAACATTTTGAATTTTTAAGAATAGTGTTAGGGCTTTTATAATTAATTCATTAAAATTATTAGTATGTAGGTGGTGGTCGAATTCATTAGAAATCAACTAGGTTAATTTAAGATAAAAAAATAAAAAAAACTTTTGGTTCTACTTAAACACACAAATATCAGGAGATATGGCAGCTATGGATGATACGTGATAAGGATGCAGAGAAGTCTGTGAAATTTTAGTTTATGCTATTCAGCTAAAAAGTTTTCAAACTTCATAAAAATAAATTTTATTTATTTCACACGATTATTTATATTTAAATTATTATTTTAATTTTAATATTACCAGTTTAAATATAAATATATATATACATATTTGAAATTATTTCATACCTCTCCGATAAAATTATGACAATATCGTCGAGATGTTTTTTGGGGGAATCATCGTAATTATTTGTAACTTCATAATTTTTTTCTGGATATTATGTTTTAATAATCTTAAATTGCGCAATCTTTAAATGGTATATTCCTGTTAATACATCAATTTTTTTTCCCTAAGATCTACATGAAGGTATTATTTTAATTTTGAAACAACAGAAATTAGAACTCTCAAATAATGTAGTTTTCAATGTCAGTGAAAGAATTTTTGACTTACGTTATAAGTGATTTCATTTCAATTTTATTATTTGAACTTCAATCATTACTTTAATATTTTTATTGCATTAAATGACGTCATTTTTATTAAAATAATGCACTAGTTAACTATTTATCGGAAAAATATTAGCAATAAATATTTTTAATACAGAATATTTGAAAGAATAAAAATTATGTTCGTGAATAGCAACAACGATTGTTTTATCAGTATAACTCTTATCCTGCACATTATACATGACATACTTGAATCACGAACTTCTTAACAAATGCATTTAGGGAAAAGAATAAGCTAAATAGCCTACAAGATCAACAGATATTACTTCTCTCGATTTTCTTATCGCTGGGAGTCATCTAAATAATTTGATTTATATAAAACCACTAAGTAGACCAGTAGATTTAAATTCAAAATTATAGGCTGTAGTTTAACTGTGAATACTGTATTATAGCTAAATGTTTAATGACTCAACATAAAAAGTGAGCCTTCATTTGCTGAAGACACAATGTTGATTACTCTGGGCAATTTATTTTAGTGAAACATACTTTTATCTGATTTAAAAACATTTACTTTATTTATATTTGATTTTTAAAAAACATCAATGAGTAACTTCCTAAATGCTTAAATATTCTTTGGACCAGACGATATTTATTAATTTAATTTTTAATTGATTACTTCTAAAATTACAGTTCTAGTATTTTCCATTGAAATTTTTTCTGTATATATTGTACATATGTATAGCTAGTATTTTTTTTTTTTTTCGGTGCTTAAAAATTTATTAAAAACCGCTAGAATTTCTACTAAGAAGAAAGTACTTCTAAATTTTAAGAATTCTATTAAGAAAAATAAAAGACGCAAAATTTTCTGAATTATTTTAGATTTTTATTCTTTATTATTTCTGTAATTAAGGAGAATAACCACAATAAGGAAAATTTGGTTTAACAGGTGAGCTTAACTATTTTTGTTTTAGAGAATTTAACTTAATTAAATCCACATTAACTTAATTAAATGCGTTAGACACTAACTATGAAACACCTTCATCGAAAAAAAATTTAATGATAAAACTATTTCATCCCGAGTTCTATTTTTAAAAAAAAAAAATTTACAAGTAAAATTTATAAGAAATTTAAGAATTAAAAGCATGATATTCAATTTAAAATAAGTTAATCGAGTAGTACTTTTTCAACGATTACTATAAAATACATCACTTTAAAAGTTATTAGAATAATGTTTGAGTACTTAAAAAAATTTTTTACCCATTAAAGAAAATTAAGTTTTAAACATAAGTCTTATTGCCCGCTTCTTAGATTTATTTGAACTAATTTAAAAGTCCTGTGATAAATACTGTTTACTTTCCAGTCTGATATTTTAGTTGTTTCGGGAAAAAGGTACAACACCTTTTGATTAATATAAAATTCTTCATGAAGAAGACAGCATCAACCTTTATTCCAGCACTCAGAGTGGTGTTTTAGAAATACCCTACAATCTTTTTGCTTGAGGTTTTAACAAAGGAAATTACACTAAAAACTTTTTCAATTTTTTGTGGTTCCCAATTTTTTTTCTTAAAGTTTCAACAGCATGTAAAAATTCTCAAATTTATATTAAGTGCGGTAATTACGAAACGCTCCGTATTTCGTTTTAATACTTATAGCTATAAACATATACATAAAGTTGCTAAAAATGTTTTGTTATTCATCCTTATCTTATTCAGTTCGAATCCTTAGTATTTTCCAAATGAGATAAATCCAGTATCAACATGGATTTTACTGCTAAGGTAAGGAAAATAGATTTAAAATAATATTCTAACTCCAAACAAAAGATAACGAAGCTACAACTGGGGAGAAGCAAAAACAAAACTGCTTAAAAGATATCGAAAAGCTTATCAGGTGAGATTGCAATCGCTATGTAATAGAGTGATATTATTGAAGTTGGTAAATTAGACTATAGTTTATTTATGAAATTTCAGTGTTCCAAGATCGTTTGTGGACTATCTAACAAGAACATAATTTTAATTTTCATCCGACACTAGGTATCGTCCTATAGTTTTGGACTTTTAGAACCGTAAAATGCCTAATTTCATTCAAGAAAAGTCATAGCTCAACTGCTGAAAGGGTGTAAAAATAGGCAATACCATACTTTAAGATGTAGATTTTCTTCTTTTAGATAGTTTGTAAAGCGCCTCCAAGAAGTTTCAATTCGAATACGTCAAACTCATTTAACCATCAAAAAATTTAAGTGTTAGTTTGCCCCCAAGTTATATATATATATATATATATATATATATATATATATATATATATATATATGTATTAATCATGCTGCAAGACTAATGGAAAACAACGTTGGTTAAGAGATGTAGAAAGAATGGCAATCGTCGAGTTATTAAAATAAAAATTTCCATTCGTACCTCTTTCACTTGCTAATCACCATTCCATCACCACTGACTGATTTTTTTAAATCAGTCATAAGGCGGGAAATGTAAATTAGAATGCTGAAAGTATAGTCCCTAGTTCCTTTTAATTGAAAAATAAGATAGAAATTATGTCTAATGTTTGTAAAAAAAGATTCTTATCAAATGTATACGTTGCACACATTATAATATTTTTTTTTTTCCTTTGTATGAAATGAATATATTTGGTGAGAGAGAGAAATAAGATTCTGTACAAACGAAATTTGAAGTTTTTAAAAGTATGATTATTATATAAATTATTAAATAATTGGGTACTTGCAACTCGAGAATACTGCTAAAATCCATGGTTAATAATTACGTGGTTGTATTGGCGTGTTAGCGTTACAGTTATTAGGCTTGGCTTGTTAACACATAATCAATTTTCGGGTGAGATTTAATTGGATATTCGCAGGCGACGTCACGCGCTTGTGTCGAATCTAATTTGCTGATGAATCGTGCTAAAAACAAATGCTACGAATTACCCAGGCGTGACGTCGCTTGCAGGTATCTAATAATGTAAAATTTAAAATGTTTCAACCTTATCGTTTTTTTCTTCAGGGGGAGGGGTATATTTTTTGGTATCCTTCCTAAGCACAACTGAGCAAATTAAAACTACGCAAGAGCACTAAGCATAAGAAGTATACAAAAGCATTAACATAGGAAAGAGAAAGTGATGCTTTGTAAGAGATAGAAGGATGCCTTCTTTTGAGATTTTTTTGCATGAATTTTCAATTGTTAAGTTCAAATAAATAAATAAAAGATATAAGTCCACCGCTAAGACGTCTGTAATTCTTGGTAAAAAAAATTACAGAGGAGCTATTCATAATATTATTACATCAGCAGGCCTGCCAACTTTCTATGCTTTTTTGGAAAAATTTCTTCTAGCTAAGTTTATACTTTAGTGTATTATTCTTTCTTTTATAAATTTATTTTTCACACCACTACTTCTAAATAATTCGAAAGCTTATATAAAAATCCACTTTGTTCCACAACCCTCTCTTAAAATGTTGGCAAAATTCTGTTTGCGTCAGTTTTTAATTGTCTTAACATTAAATAAAATATTTTGCAAAAAGCGTAGAACTTAGCAGCCCTGCTTCAGTATATAATAAGACCTCGAAATAAAACTTAATCATATTTTGAAATATATTAGAAACCTAATGGAATGAAAAACGCTTTTATACGGTAGTAAAATAAAATTTAAAAAAAAAACAAAACAAAAAAAATTTTTTTTTTGGGGGGGGGGGAGGAAGCATTTAAAAAAAAAAAAAAAAAAACTTCTGATGATTTAATGTAGAAAAAGCTTATTTTAGCTAAAATAAGCATAAGAAACTTTGAGTTTTGTTTCATGTTTAAATATTCGATAAGTTTGACATCATTTATAGCCTCAGTCAAACTAAATCGAAAAAACGCCATGCCATCTCAGAAAGCTGGAAATTATTTAATTTCACTTATCCCATCTCAAATAAGAATACAGTGTCCGATAAAATTATAACAACACGCGAAAAACTGTCCATTCCAGAAGTCTTGTTTCCAGAATCGTGGTCAAATTTTTTAAATAAAAATAGTTGTTTTTTCATATTGGAAAATTTGCATATTTGAAAACAGAAAATGACGATCCCGGTTTAAAAGATTGATTTGTGTAAGAAATTTCGCACTTCTCGACTTTTATCGTGACTTTTGAACGATGCCCAAAGAAACTTATCTTTCTGACTCTGAAAAAGGAAAAAATTTTGCTTTTCGGGAATGTGGATTAAGTTGACGGAAAATTTCAAAAAGAATCAAGAGATCTAAAACGGTAGATCATAATTTTCAGAAAAATCCCAGAATGTACATGAAAAAACGAATTGAAAGACTAGAAATTTCCACTCATCGACAGAAAATAATGATCGTAAGGAGAGTGTGCCAGAAAAAAGAAAGTGTAAATGAAGCTAAACAAAATTTGAACTTACCATGTTCCTCAAGGACGGTTTGAAATGTTTTAAAAAAGCACACTCACTTTTTTTTATGGAAATTAGTGCCCTCTCTTACAAATCATCATAAGAAAAGAAAAATTGACTTTATCAAAAAATACATTTCTGTCAGTCAAAAATAGATTGGTGTAATTTTTCTTTGACTAAAAAAAGTTGAACCATAATGAACCTGATGGTTTTCGTTATTTTTGGTATGATTTGCGAAAGACCAAAGAAGTGTTTTGGAAACATAATATGATGGTGGCTCCGTAATGGTTTTGGGGCGCTTTTGTGTCAAATGGAACCAATCTAATGGTCTTTATCAACAGTAAAATAAATTTGGACAAATATATTGATATGTTAGGAAAATGTTTGTTACCTGACACTAATTACTTCAGGGGACTCTATTTTTCAACAGGATCATGCTTCGATACACGTTTTTAAGAGCGCGTAACTTTGGTTTGAAGCTAATTATGTAAAATTACTTGAATTTTGTAAAATTATCCCCGATCTTAATCCAATCGAAAACGTATGGAGACTATTAGCCCAAAAAGTTAATAAAACTGGTGCACAATATTAATGCAAACAGAACCTTGTCTTCGCTATCTAAGTCCTCAGAAAAAAATTCTAGTGGACACTTTAAAAGATCTTTCACGATTCTTGACCTCTGGACTTAATCAAGTTATATAAAAAAATAAAAAAAAACAGTTGTTTTTATTATTGAAGAAAATTTTAAGTATTTTTGAACATGTCCTTATACTTTTTTCCATATTTCTCTTAGTGTTAATTTTCGTAAAATCCATATTTTGAAGCCAAATTTCGTTTTTAATGCCCTATAAATGTTTTTAAAAAAATTATGTAACAGAAGCCTAACGGATAAAAATTTTATTTAGTTGAAAGGAAAATGAAACATATTTTCATTCAATTTAACGCACAGATTTTTTTAAAAAAACCGGTCAAAAAAAAATTCATGTAAAAAAAATCCATCTCTCAAAGGGTTCCATTTGTTGCCGCTTCTGGTTCAACTTTTTTTTTGGTGGACAATTTTGATGTACTGCGGCTTTTGTTACAAGGAAAAAGGCTATATTTTATTCTTGAATAAATAAGAATTATAGCTAACAATACTATGTAAATGATAAATATCAATAAAACGATTCTTTTTTCTTAGCTTTCACATTGTTATTTTCAATTCTCGATTATATTCGAGTGTGAAAAATTATAGCAGCATAAAATATAACGCCGCTCGAATTATCTCGAGTGTGCATAGTTTGGCCTGTTTAGCGCGCTCGAATTAACTCGAGCGCACAAGTTAAGGAGTTAATGTTGTCCTTATACTTGTTTCCTGCACTGTATTTTTTTGAGTTTGCGACTGTTTCTGATGTGAGCTTAACCTTTGCGAGCCAAACAACTGCGAAGTTTTTAGGCATTTTTTTCCAATTATTGCCTTATAAAAACTAAATGACGCATCGTATACAAAATTTTGTTCACACCAATATGAAAGAGAATTTAATTCGGTAACAAATGGTATTCTTAAACATTAAATTTGATGCAACGGTTTAGTCAGAATTAGTAGCCAAAAATGAGCAAATTTTTCAACCTCGGCTGAAAAAAAGCGTTACGCTCATTTGCAAATGCCTATGACCCAAAAATATCTGCCAAAATCAAAAATATAACAAAAAAAAAGTTATAGAGCATCAAATTTTGCTGTCGCGGAGCACTTAAATTTTCTTGTAGTTTACCCATAGATTCAAGCAAAAACCGAAATAAATCGAACAAATAGTAAAGTTGTTTTCTGCAATTTCTCAGGCGTATCAAATTGGTACGATATTTGACTGAGTAAATTCTCTATGTTTTGTACAAGAAAGCTGAAATAGGCTGGCGATGGCAGAAATATCTCACTGTTTAAATCGTGAACCATTGTTCGGCACAAATACTTTGAAATCAAGGTTAGTTACAATTAAGGAGATAAATTTTTACTTATTGAAAGTGATCATGTATAATTATAGACCGATTCAAGGGGTGTCGATAGGGGACATATCAATTATGTTAAAACTGTCCTTTTTGGATGTACCTTTTCCAAGAAATTATTTATTACATCTCTTTGAAGTTTTTCGGGATATTTGAGATTATATCAGTTGGATGCTGTGATAATGTTTTAGCGTCAACAGGAATATTTTTTTAGTAATAAAAGAGTTTTGCTCAAAAATGATGAAACTTTTTTAAAAATTACCAAGTTTTCATTTCATAATTTTTAAAAGAAATTTCTGCTAAAGATATGTGCCGGCAGTTATCACAGTGTAAACATATGTAAATATTCTGTGGGGGAAAAACTGAAGCAATATCTTTAGATGGTGAGAAAAGGTACATCGAAAAGGTCAGTTTTAAAGTCAGTTAGGTACATCAGTTTTACCTTACCGACATTGGTATATGCCTTAACAATGAATGGGGTTAAAAATTAAAAAATAATAGAGAAATTAATTTATTAAGTCATATAATAAGTAATAAACATTTATCTACCTTTATAAGTAATAAACATTTATCTACCATCTGTAGCCATGATAATAATATATATTGACTCAAAAGTGCAATACCAACTTTTACGCCCAATAATATCTAGCAATAAAGTAATTGTTTCTTGCACTTAAAATATTTTTTATTAAAACAACGAGTCCCAAAACGTTTATTAAGTTTGAAGAAAAAGATTACTATTTTAAAATATATGTACTATTAAAAAAAAAAGAGTAGGAGAATATAATATTATGGCATATTTATGAAAATTCCGTTGTATTCTTTTATTATGGCGTTATAATATTTTAAAGAGCAGCGTAATTAGAAAAGAACTAGAAAAGAAAATAATGAAATTTTGCTTTCTCTAAAGACGTGTCATTAAAACTAGGAATAAAAGCAGTTTTTGAGCACAAAATTATAATTGCTTTATTAACTTAAACTGTGATTTTGGCTCTTTCATCGCTCCCCGCAGTAAATAAAAATAATCTTTAAAAACAGCGGACTTTATTTTACATAACTGTAGAACTATGGTTCTCACGATGTTTTCAGACGTGCTGATAAACATTTCGAGGATCTAATCATATAAATATCTTATTTTGATTGTCATTATAAAAATATACATTGCACTAATCAATAATGAATAAAATATTGTAAAATAGATTAAATGACCCCTTCTTAACAGAATATTTATCAACTGTTAGTAATAAATTGTAGTAATTACAGAGTTTATATTCATTATAAAGTTTATGGACAAAATGCAATGTTATTGGAAAATAATAATTATTATTATAACGATTCGTTCAAAATATAAATCACAATAATGTTATATAGCCACGACCTAATTTTTAAATTACTTAAAATTATTTTGCACTTATCATTTTTTTTATCTCTATATTCCGTCATCTTAAAACTTAATGACTTTTTAGTAACCTGCTATCACAACTCTAACTTTTGGAAAATTCCATCTACTTTCTTCACCAAGACTTATTATATTTAATACTAGCTGCCTAAGGCGACCAATTGGTTCGCCTAAACAAGCTTACCACTTCGCCGTTCCATATTGCACTCTACCTTCCCGAAGTCTTCGCTTTGTGGATCCATAACGGTTCTGCTACATTGGCTAGTATTAATCTGAATCTATGGCATTAGTATTTTCGAAACGAATTAAGCGGATGTGATCGCGCGGCTCTGCGGTTCTCTCATTATATTCGCCTACACGAACTCACCGTTTCACGGCTCCACATTGACCGCGGTGTCTTTTGAAGCATTTACATTTGCTTTAAAAGTATTTTATTTTCGACATAAGTGTTCTTTGCTTTAAAATTTATGTCAAACAAACATGGTTATAAGTGGGGAGGCGTATTTAATGGGACTTATTTTCTGCGAATCCTAAAAAACATTTTCAATCTAAAAAAACAAAATACTTCTCCATTTTTGGTGACTCAATTCTATGAACAAATGGTGCTCCAATTAAAATACAAATTTTGCGCTAAGTAAATAATTTTTACATAACTAACTAATTTAAAAACAATTGAGATTACATAAACATATTTAGCAATAAGTTCTGTAAATAATAACAACAAACGTACAGGTTTACAAAAATAGTTCCTCCTACGCTCATTGCCATAAAAAGTAGAGCACCTAGAAAGAGATGTCAGAACAAAGCGAAATTTCACATACGTAAGTGCAATGTTGATAAAAGTAAGTATTAAAAATATTAAAGCAAAATGATCATTTATAGCGGGGAACAATATAAATCAATGTAGGTTTCAGTACCTTTTAGTCCGCCTCTAGCGCAAATGAAAGATGCGATACGGTTGGGCATTGAGTCATACGAATTCCTTGTGATGTCCTGCAGCATTTCATTTCACAATTGCTGCAAAAACACCGCTAAGTCAACTAAATGTTGAGGCTGTCCAATTTGCAGTCCCAGATACACACGTTTGGTGTCAAATTTGGGGATCGAGTAGGCCAGTGAAGGGTGGCAATGTGATGGAACCATTCCTTACTGTGTGTAGTTGAGCATTGCTTGTTGAAAAATGGCTCCTAGGAGTCCCTGCTATGAGTGGCAACACGTGTGGCTGAAGGATATCACGAACGTATAGCTGGACCGTCATGGCGCCCAGGATCAATATTAGGTATGAACGCGAGTCGTATTCGATGGCATCTCATACCATCACACCAGCTGTATAAGCGGTGTGCTGCTGTACAGGGTAGACAGAATTGACACCCTCCACCATTGTCTCCGTTTGGAATGGTTTCTCTCTAGACGGGATTGGACTGCAACCAAATGGAACGAAATCGTCTTTGGTTATGAATCCAGATTTAATTTCGGCAGTGATGAACATTTTGTAAGAGTGTGGAGAACCCGTGGTGAACGTCTCAACTCTGCCTACGTTGTACAGCAGCACACCACTTCTACATCTGGTTTGTTGGTATGGGAAGTCATTCCATACGACACATGATCCCGCCTAATATTGATCCACGGTGCCACAGCCCAGCGGTATGTTCGAGACATGTGTTGCCTTTCATAGCAGGGCTTCCAGGAGCCAGTTTTCAACAAGCTCAATGCTCGGTCACACCTCTAAAGGTATCAAAGGAATGCCTCTATCACAATACTACCCTTTCCTAGCCAGTTAGGTCTCCAAATTTCTCATGATTTTATGATGTTTTTACAGCAACCGTGGAACGAAATGTCACAGGACATCGTATGCCCCAATGCCTGACCGTATCGCAACTTGCATTTGAGCAAAAGGTTACCCAAGCGGGAACTAAAATCTCCATTAATTTGTATTTTTTACTGCAATGAATGATTATTTTGCCTTAATATTATAATCAATAACTTATATCAATGTTGTATTTACGTATGTAAAATTTCGCTTTCTTCTGACAACTCTCTCTAGGTGCGCTAATATTTTATGGTAATAAGTATTATCAAATTCTTATTTATTCTCAATAATCAAATCACTATAGCTAATTTTTATTCCGAATATTGCCAGGATGATGCAATTAACAGTTATAACAGCAATCAATTCGTCGGTTACAACTGACAGTAACCGACAACAGTATATAAATATTTTATTAAGTCATATTGCGTCTAACAATGATTTATTTGTTCCTAAAAATTGTCAAACGATAATATCGAGAAATACCGACAAACGATCATATCGGAGTAAAACCATTTTCCTGAAAAAGGTAGAAAAAAACCTTTTCCAACAAAAGTGTTGCACAGTTCAAGGACAAAAGAAAAATAAATAAATATATAATAAAAAAAAAGGAATGTTTCAACATAAAATATCGATAACCTGGAAAAGACTATAATTATAATGCACATTCACAGGGTTTTATACAATATATGATATCTCTTTTTAATTGAAAAACTTAGTGAGCGTTAAGTGAGATTTTAAAAAACGTTGAATTTGTATTTTTGGGAATACTGTATAATCCATTGTTTAAAACATTGCGTCAGCTTTCCAAATATTTAAGTTAGGTGGTTTTCTGATTAGCAAATAGCATCATGATTAGAAAATGATTAGCAAATAGCATCTTGATGTTTCTATACATTTTGAACTGATTTTAGGAAATTTGCCATAAAATATCCATCAACGTGTTCCTCGACTAAGCTCTTTTATTGTGATCAGCTACATTTATCACCAAAAATCGCTACCATAATTTATTTTTTTATTTTCTTAATTTACAAACTTATATTATAAGAATTGATATAATAGCAAAACTAAGAGACAAAGATGCATTTTATTACGTTTATATTCTCCTCAATATTCAATTTCAATGGACGCCTGGTTACAATCTTGCGTTTCGAAGTTTTTATTTTAAAGATAACTTCATCGTTGCAATACGGAGATAGCCGTTTTCTTATTTTTATTTCTTTTTTAAGGATTGAAGAACCCAGCTAAAATTTTAAAATATGGATGCTTGCTACAACGAGCATAAGATTCAGATCAAAAATAATAATCTAGACCCAAATGCAACACAGTATACTTGGTGATAAAAACTGCTTTGCCCCATTGCCAGACGCTTATTCTCAAGAATATGCGTCTACAGAACTATTCTCAAGAACAGGCTGCTCGAAACATGACGTCTTTTATTATCACATATTTGTTGAAGCTAATGAAGCTCCAATTTTTTCGCTGAAGCTGTGGTGGCTCATGGGACAGAGCGTTCGCCCTCCAATGAGGTGAACCTGGTTCGAATCCCAGCGATGGCTGATCGATACGAATTCCGCACCCGTAAACTATCCTCAATGGCAGACGAATCATGGATTAGAATCCCCTTGCCGTCAGACTAGCCTTGGGAGGTTTTTGTCCTATCTATCTACGGACTTCTATATATCAGGTTTCTATCTAAAAATCCTCCACGAAGGCAAATTTCTCCAAATCCAGGAGTTCCCTTGTTTTCTGAATGGAAATCAAAATTAGAAGGCTATGAAGTTGAACATTAGTAGTAAACCTAAAAAAGTGGGTCGGCTGTTCAACGACGGTTATAAAATTAAATATTTCCTCTTGAGTTTCAAAAATTATTGATTTAATCACACAGTTAATTAAATTAAAATATTTCACGCGATATTAAGTTTTACGTAAGATAAACATAATAGAGCACAGGCTCTCAGATTGAAAAATTATAAATCGTTTCTAAATTTCTAAAAATCAATGAAATACTATTTCATTTTTTTCTTTAATAATAGCCTTATAATTATTTTTGACGGAATTAAAATATTCCGTTTATAATTCAAAGTTCAAAAGTCGAATGAGACAATGGAATGTCACCAGGAATCAAAGATAAATAGTTATAAAGGCCATTTATTTTGTTTATTTATTCGTAATATTTATTCCTACTGGAAATTGTTTAAAAATGCATTTTTTATTTATCGATTCCACAATTTATTCTAGACATAATTCAGAATAGGCTTTAAGTTATATTTCAATAGTTTTTTTTTTACATCCTTTTCTTGTGAAAATTACTCAAGCTATATGATTTAACGCATCAATAGTATGACAGTAAACGGGGCTTTTTATTACTTTTCCTCATCGTTGTTACCGATAACAAAATATATTAATTTAAATACATAATAGTTAAATTGTTTCTCCTTTTAGCTTTCGAGAATTGAAATCTGTTGAGTTTAATCTCAACAGATTTCAATTCTGGTATTATTGAAATTGAGACGGTTCGATGGAGCATTTCGATTCTTGTCTCCCTTATAAGAAAAATTGGTGTGCAAAATTTTTGCAAAAAGTATGTTATAACTACTATATTAACTATAAAATAATACGTAAACCAAAAATGTCTTTATATCATATTTTAGAACCAAAAAAAAAATTAAGCCAGAAAGAGAACAATTTTTGCTAATTATGACAATTCTAAAAAATATTAAGGCTATAAATTTTTTTTTTTTTTTTTTAACAATTTTCTATTTTCAATTTTTTTTTTTTTTTTTTTTATCTGACCAGGGAAAGCGTTCGTAAATTCTCACTACTTGATTGCCTTAATAACCGAGAGTCCGAGAGTATTAATATAAGGCTGACTCCCATGAAGACAACACTGCTTGTTACCGGTCATAAGATCTATGCAAAACAAAAATGGCTGAACCCAGCCAATAGCTTTTCTTGCGTCTGAACTTATGGCAAAATAATAAAAATAAATGAATATATAATTATTGTGAATCAATATAGTGAGTGGTGCAACAAAAGGAATCGCGGTTGAAGTGGTCTGCCTCTAGCGACTCTTCATAGTGCTGAAATTTGCTTATATAAAGCACTTCTACACTGTCTGTTTCAAGTCTGAGCAATGGGGATAGTGTCCATCTTCCAATGACGTGAACCGGGTTCGAATCCCAGAGATGGCTAGTCGATACGAATTCCGAAACCCGGCTCGCACTAACGAAAAATATACTCAGTGGTAGACAGGCCATGGGCTGGAGTCACCTTGCCATCAAGCTAACCGTGGGAGGTTTTCCTCGCCATACAACGCAAATGCGAGTTAGTTTCTTCAAAAAAGACCTCCACGAAAGCAAATTTTTCTCAATACTGGATTCAAGAGTTCGCTTGTCTTCTGGATTGGGTTCAAAATTACAAGGCTACGAAGTAGAATATTAAGAGCCATAAACTCAAAATTTGGGTCGGCTACTCAATGACTGTTATAAAATAAAATAGTATGATAGTAAAAGGAATCTTTCATTACTTTTCCTCATCCCTGTTGGCGACCTCAACATAATTATATAAGCTCAAATAAATAATAGTTAAATTGTTTTTCGTTTTAGCTTTCAAAAAATAGGGTTTCATCACAACAGATTTCAATTCTAGCATTAATAAAATTTAGACGGATGAATGGAGCATTTAGATTCTTGTCTCCTTATGATGAAATATAAGAAAAATTGGTATACATGATTTCTGAATAAGTACGTTAAAATATAGTTTCAAAATTGAATTGTATTATATATAGTTCGTTCACCAGAAGTTGGCACTTGGCTCCGATTTTATCACGTGGTATCCGACGATACTATTTCACTATTTTTGGGAGAAGGATATGAACAATCCTGAACAAGGTTGCTATTTAGCGATCTTATTAAAAAGAAATATTTATTTCGAAATCTTTAATAGTTTTGTCAATTTTTGAGACATTTTGTTGAGAAAACGGCGGTTTTTAAATTTAAAATATATTTAATTAGCTAGAATAATGAAAAGTATAATAACAGATGACGAAGCGAAGTAAGTGACTGAAAAAGAATTCACTGTTTGAGTTTGGCGTGCATTGAGGGTTATCTCAATTTCAAGCGCGGAAATGTTTCTCTTCTTATTCCCGCGCTGAAATGAACTCTGCGTCCGAGGAGGTGGAGACAATTGCCAACTCCTAGTGAACGAACTATACTTTATTCTAATGGAATCCTTGTAGAAAAAAAATTAAATCAATAAAGGCACATTGATGGTTATAAATCACTATTTAAGCGAAGAAGAATCAAAAGCATTGAAATTTTTCGATTTCCTATAGGGGAAAGAAAAGTGAACATCAAAACCAGTTTGATTGTTGAAAAAAATTTATGTTTTTAAAAACTGATCTATTCTCCACGTCAATCAAACAGATTTTGATGTTTTCAATGTATTAGTGATGAAGTTAGTCGTAAATCAAATAATTGTCTGTAAAAGGTACAAAGTTAAATCACAAACAAAACTCACACCTTTACCCATTTTCAGGATAATAAAATGGGCACGATTAATACGATTAATGGCAAGATTTTTATTAACGTAATTGAACGTCATTCAAAAGGAAAAATTTAAAGACGTTGATTTGTGAGAATCCATACCGACTACAAGAAACTTGGTGTAATCTCATAACGATTAGTGCTTCCGAAAAAGAAAAAAAAATTTGTACATTAATTCTGAAACCATCTCTTAATTGGAATATTAATGACTCAAAGATACACAAAATATTGTAATCAGGTTCTGATTAATTTACTGGTGAACAATTGTTAAGGACGGATGATAATAGCAGAGATAGCAATCACAAAATAGAAAGCAGGAGAACGCGGAAATTAGCATTAGTGCGGGGGAAATAGTAAATATATTGGACTATAGTGTCAGATGATAACGCTGATTTTTTCAGATGTCGCAAAGACTAAAATTCAGTTTCTGACTAGCGGAATTTCTGAAAAGCGGTAACCAAATATTCACATCCTGAAATCATGCTGTGTGCATCCCTTTCGTTAGCCGTTACCATTCAGCCCGTTTGCAAAGATGTTGTCAGACACTGATGGGAATACGACTGATTGTATTTATATTATAATCAGATGAAAGTAGGTACTCGAGGTTGAAACGAATTGGATTTTCGGAACAAAATTAGCGTTAAGTTCAAAAATAAAAATGGTTTTTTTTTTTGCAGCACCTCATATTTTAATTTCGCAGTTGCATTTCAGCAGGCTCTAGATTGAACATAGTACTTTTTCCCCCACTAGTTCAACAGTTAATAATTCTTGATTAATTTTTTTTATTCCATTGTACTCAGTGTACATTTTTCGCTAACCCATCGTAATTTCAAGTTTTTAAATCTTGTGTTTTTTGCGCAGCAAAATAAAATGCAACGTAAAAATAGAAAAAAAGTGAACAAAAAATAGAAAAAAAGTGAACAAAAATCGCGAAAAAACCACTCAAAATTGCAATAACTTTCGATCAAATTAAAATTTTAAAGAAAAAAAATTCCATGAAGAGTTTTATTTTTTCTTTAGATGAAATTTTAATCTGTTTATAAACAAATATGGCTCTTTCAGGATGCCAATTTTCAAGTCCGCATTTGAACGGATCTTAAAAAAAAAAGAATAAATAAACAAAATAAACAAATTTTTGAATTTCGGAACGCTTTTGTGTTGAAAAGTGGTCAATTGTAATAAGAATTAAAGCGGCATAAAAATTTTAAAAACAGTTACAATTAATGAAAACAACCCAGAAGATGGTTGCAAAATGAGTTCCGCCTACATTCTAAACAAGCAATCATCCAGTTTTTTGGAGGGGTACTTACATTATATTTATAGCTACAAGCAAAGATGTTCAATGGAGTTTGGTTTACTGCATTGTTAAGGTTCCTTTTTTATATCTACTACACATCTTTGGAAAATTAAGGCATAAATCAAGAATTTAATGTAAATGTTGCTTCATGTTCACAAATTTTATTCGAAGCCTGTCACAAGTTTGACGCTTCTTTCCACAGCCTGGGAGTTCAGAGGGAGATTTTGATATTTCTTTAATGCGTAGTGTCAAAACTAACGAATGATTTAATATCATTTTCACTAAAGTAGTGCAGCATTGAGGATTGGGGAAGGGTACACCACACAAAAATTCCAATAAATGGTTTCAAAGTAATCTAGAGAAAAATTTATCTTTGATAGTACAAAATTTTTAAGTTTTTTTCGATGGGACGGTTTGTCTTGCTTGATCCTTCCTATATATAACCTAAGAACTTGGCTGAAAACAATTAGTAGCACGGAATGGGACAACAAAGGAACAAGAATTCGATTTCCGAAGTCTTCTGGACGATACCCCAAAAAGATAGCATTTAAAATGTACTTCAAATATTATTCGTTGACAGGAATTTGCTGCGCAACGATCAAATTTCGTACTACCGAAGACTAACTTTAAAACTTCCGATTTCTGTCAAATCATTAATTGGAATTTTTGAGTGGTATATCCTCCCCCAATGCTGCAAGACTTAAATGAAGAGGGTTTATCCAAAGATAATTCTATAAAAAAATTAATAAGTATTTATTTTTTTTATTAATTTATTTAATAACAGTTAAAAATAATTGAATTGTAAGGTACATGATTCTTCACATTAATTTAAAGAAAAAAATTTATGGCAAAATAGAAAATATGAGTGAAATCGGTCAAAAAGTTCCTGAGAAATGGAATTTTTAAAAAGGCCTAAATTTATTATGTATTGCTGTGTATTAGGAGATGTATTGCGATATCTACAAAAAGATGCGCTTTTTCTTAAAAAACCAGATGATATTCAGTTTATAGAATAGTTTTAGATAAAGAATATACACTAAAAATTCCAAAAAATTCAAGTGACAATTATCTAATTTCGCTTAGTTTTCTTTTTAAAAAAATTTCATACTGGGAGAAAGAGAAAAGGAAAACAAACTGGGTGTACGATAGAATAAAAAAATAATATTCGATAATTGGCTCGAAAATTATGAAATGTAGTAAAAACCACAATTCAAACTGAGAGTTGTATGTTGATGTGCTAGAAAGAGCCATTTATATTTAGCTAATTTTTTTCTTTTTTTAGAAAATTTAAATTTATTCTAACAATGCGATTTGAAGTGATTTTTCGCAAATCTTTTCTTAATTTTCTGCATTGTTTTGCTATGCAAAAATAGGTAACTTGGAAACTTGAAATCATTAAGGTGCAAAAAATGTACAGGAAGTAGAATGGAATGTAAAATTTAACAAACGATAATTAGTTCGACAATTATGAACTACTAACTATTTAAAAAAATTCCTAGTTCACTCTGCAGCCCACAGTAATGCAGCTACTGAGTTGAAAAATAACGTTATGAAATGGCCATATTAATTTGTGAGCTAAACAAAACGCGTTTTTCCTTTTCGAAATTACGATCTGTTCGGGAAAAAAGTTGTTTCCAATTTTTTTTGCATTAAATAATGGCAACTTACATATTACTATGGGAATATTTATTTATTCCTCTCGAGATCTCAATTTAATAAGTTTACTCTTTTCTTTAAATAGTGACTATTATTGTGGGAGAATTTCTCTTTTCCTCTTGAGATCTTAATTTTTCAATCTAAGTCTTAAGTTGATGTCAGAAATAAACAAAACAAAACAGGAAAAAAAAGAGAGAGAGAGAAATTAGATATTGCCAGATTTAACTTTAAACATTTATATTAAAAAAAAAAAAAAAAGAGAGAGAGAGAGAGAGAGAGTTAAATTAGATATTGTCAGATTAAAAATGGAAAACTGGTGTTAATAATACATTTTTTAATTAAAATGTACCCACTTTAAACAGTTATATTTTATATAAATAAAAACGTTGAAATATTTAAAACAGACTTTTTTCTAGACATAAAAACCTTTTCCTATTTGAACTGTTATAAAGACTTGAGTCTAGTTAACAAGTAAAATTTCTTATTTCTTTTTATTGTCGCACATCCTTTATTCCTAATTTTTTTTCAGTCAATACTACAGTCATTTACTTTTCAAATTAGATAATCTTCCATTCCGCTAAACAAAAATAATAAAATATTCTTACACAAATAATAATTTTATATTTCATTAATAAAGTTATCCGTTTTTTTTTTTTTTTTTTCAAAAAAAATATTGATTTTATTCGATTACTTGATCATGAATACTTTTTACTGAAATTACAGTTACTTGCAATCATGAGCGGTTGAAAAAAATTTTTTATATGATTTTAAGTAATTGTAGCAAATCACAATTATTTCTCTTATTTAATAGTAATTAAAATTGCGAGTATTTGAGATTAATATGTAATCATTGCCTTAATTACATTAGCAAATAATTAAGGTAATGGACAGTTATAGTCAATTTTTTTAAAAATCTTAATGCATTCAGAATCCCTTAAAACTCCCAGAAAAATTTTAGTAATCTCCTAGGAGTGCTATTTATTAAGTTATTTTTAAGCAAAAAATGCTTACTTTCGTTTTCACCTGGAATAACGACTGACGTCACACGTTTACATCTGCCGTTCATTTACAATCGCTGGGCTGCGATAGCCAATGCGCTCTTGCTTTCGTTTGAATTTTCGTAATTAAATCCAACTATTTTAGATGGTCAATTACTACCTGTATAATAAATTGCGCTCTAATGTAGTAGCATAATAAAAATCTGGGTTTAATATAGGTATTTTTATAATGTTAAATTTCAATGGTACCCACTGAAACATTGTTAATAGTTGACGAATTTTTTTATTTCTGCATATTTAAGATTTTTTAATTCAGTAAAAACGATGTTAGAATGAGTTATGTATGTCTGCTATTACTTATTAAATGATGCGTTATAAATACAACAAAAAAATTTTTCTCTCAGTTTTTTTTTTTTTTAACCATATTAATCTTACTTTCAAATTATATTTCAAAGATTTATTTTCATATTAAGTGAAAGAAATGTTGAATCAAATTTTTATAGAATAGTTTTAGATTTTAAAATTTAGAAAAACTTCAAGTTGATATTTTTTATTTATCTAGCTTAAATTCAAAGCCTGGAATTATCTTCAGCATAGCAGTAGCTTTTTAAAAAGCTTGATCCCAGCAAAACTTTAAATTCATTCTTTCAACAAGAAAAAAAAAAAAATTTAAGTTAAAAGAAAAAAATTTTAATATTCTCGTAGATTTTATTAACTTTATTTTAATTGTGCTAATCTATGTTATAAAATTATTTGAAATCAAGCATATGCATTCATTTGATTTTCCATTACAGAAACTGGAATTAAATTTTAAAAATGATTTTTTGCCATAGCAAAGTTCCTATTTACTCAAAGTATAAAAATATTGAAAAATATATCAAAATTACTGTCCATTTTTTAATTATTAATTAAATAATAAAGAACGGGCATTAGAATTTCTTTTCCATTTTGTTATAAGTTTATTTTGTTATAAGTTTATTTTTTATTATTTTTCTTCAGCTTTAGTGGAACAAAAACGTCTGGCTTAATGATATTTGTTGAAATTATGTGGCATTGATAAATAGTTAGCAAAAATAATGAAAGAAGTCAACAACCATACTTTGTAAATACTGTATTGCAGAAACATGAATAAAGATTTATAAATTTAAAGATAAAAATAATTTCTAACTGAAGCGAAATTCCTGTTTTCTCAAAGAAAAATAAATATAAGAGTTAATAAGTATTTAAATATTAAATACATAATAAAAAAATGAATTAAAAAAAAAGCATTAGAAAATATTTCCTTAATAAGAAAATCCTTCAACTCTAGTAAAAAATAAATAAAAAAGCAAAATTAAATTATATTGTTTGAATCCTGGAACATAAGCACATAGATTGTAAGGATGATGGGTTAAATTTTTCAAGGGACCAGATTTATGAAAATACGAATTTGTTTTAATGCAATACCGAATAATAGAATTATCCATCCTACATCTAAATGTATACTATTTATATCCAACCTGAGATGGATTTTAATTAAGTAATTAGGCTGTAATGGAGCATTAATTTAACTTAAAAATAGGTGGAATAAAATAATATTTTCTATGAACTTTAACACCACTGATCTCGGCCAAAAATAAAGGTTTATTTGCTGTGAAGAGTTGCATAACCATTTCTTCAGATATTCTAGTGATAAATAAACAGTTTGAAGTTTTAAAATCTTTCTTTCACCTTACACACTCTCGAAACCGTAAATTTAATTCACAAAATTTTTACTAATAATTTACAAAGGATGTCCATACAATATAAGTGATATCAAAACTAAAAGAGCATTGAAATAGCCTTAGCGGATGGAGACTGCACATTTCCATTTTGCCCATGGGACATCATAACCAATCAGGGATTTGATTGCATCACTTATGGAGGTCTTTTGGAGCAATTTAAATGTTTAATAACTAAATAAATAAACATTTGGCGAAAGAAAAAAAACAATAAGATTTTCAGTTTCAGGAGAAAATTAGGATTGAAAATAAAAAAAATTTAAGAGATGCTGTAAATCAGGGTTGGAGTTTTTATCAGCAAAAAGGGGTTTTTGCCAGGACAGTGGCAAAAACTGATATTCTAGTGATAAATAAAAACTGGTAAAAACCGGCAAAAACCAAATTATTTAAATTGCTGATTAAATATTATTACAAAATACTTGAAGCAAATTTAAATCAATCAATAAGGAATAATAACTTTGATACATTACATGAAAAAATTATTTTTAAAATATTAATAATTAATATAAGAGTAATAATTTTTAAAGGATTGTAAGTTTTTGACCTCTTTTCATTTTAGAATCCTTAAATAAATGTTTTTTTAACAAATTGTATTTTTTTTTTTACTTCTTCATAATAACTTTTGGTGTGTATTATTTTACATATCACTCTTACACTATATTTAAAGAGAGACATAAGAAAGCTAAGATGGATGTTTTATCAGACAGATTTTGATAATCACCTCATTTCTCAATATTACTTCAAAATGCAAACAAAATCACACAATTTAAATTCTTGTGAAATTTCCAGAGATTTTGGAAATTAATGTCTCATTTACACTCATGTCCTTCTAGTAGTACTGCCATTGAAAGAGTGTTTTTGAATTTTTCATTTGTACATTCTAAAATTCGGAATAAGTTGATTCTAAATAATGTTTCAAAACTAGTGTTCTGTTCTGTTGAGACAGCACAAATTGTACTGTAATGATTAATAAAGTATTGAATTTCGGCAAATTTAAAAAATTGCATTGATACTTGTATATTTTAATGAACTACACATTTTGATAGACATTTTATGTTTTAAATTATAGTTATATTAATTTAAAATAAGTTCATTTCACTGGAAAAAAGAGAATAATCACTAATTTTCCGATCAAAAATTTAACTACTAAAATGATATATTAAAACATTATGATTTAATTATGGAATAATAATTTTGCTAATTTTTTTTTAATATATTATATTGTATATTTATAGTATATATTTCAATTTTAGGAATGATTTTGTAACAAAAATGTGTTTTTGTCCTCTCATTTTGGAAAATATAGGTTTTTGCCACTTTGCTTGGAAAAAATCTGTTTTTCCAAGACGGTTTTTACAATGGTTTCTTCCACCTGCGGCAGAATCTTGCCAACCCTGCTGTAAATATCTATTGTTTGAAAATACCTCTAGTTAATTTAAAAAAATTAATTACGCAAAAAAATTTTCCCCAAAAAATTTGGAAATGTTTGCTGTTGCAGCTGAAATTTTTCATTTAAAGTGCACCAAAATAGAATTTTTCTTATTTCCAGTCCCAAAAAAAGTTAAAATTTAAATATTTTCTTTTATTGTATTATTTTTAAAGCCCTGTATAAAATACAATTTTTACAGCTAATTAGTGAAAATGAGAAAGGGAAAAGCCTAAGTGTGGGCATAAATAAAAGTTGGAAAATGCCAAAGAATGGGAAGCAGAAGTATTCAGATGAAAGAGGTTTAGGTTTCATTGTATAGTTGCGGAAAAGGAACAGACTTTCAATGTTTATATTCAATGGACAACAATAAATTATGCAGCTTACTACATAACAATAAGTAAGAGTTAAAACTTTTTTTATTGAACGACATCCAAGCCATATTATACATTTCACACGAGTACCATCTGATATATTACAAACCTCAAGTCGATTCCCCATATTTCTTGCCACAAAGTTATTTATCCATAGTTATCAAATTTACTGCACTAAATTCGCATAAAATATCCAGAACCAGAATCATAATTTTGTACAACAAAAATAAAGTTAACTTTTCACTATCAATTAAGTTATAATATATTGCTTAATCTATCGCAAATAAATATTTAAAATCTGCTTTTTTATCAGCACTGGACACATCCCCATGACCGATTCATGACTCTTAATGATCAACCTGATAGCATTGTAACTTTAAAATCAATCCAAATGACATTAAAAGTACTGAATTGCATTGGCTATGTTTAAGTGAAACTAAGGCTTCCCGCTAGCTGCTTTTGCTTTCCGCAGTGAAATAGATATCGCACAAAAACAAATTGATAATTTGTAAGCTACAAATCGTTTGTGGTCGCTCCCTTTTACATGGTGGACGCTAGAGGCCGGGGGCTTGAACGGCAAGAGGACCACTCGCCTGGTCAGCAAAAGGGGAGATAAGGAGTGATAGATTTATGAGGAATTAGAATGTAGAACGCCTTATCTTAACAATTTGTTTTTGTGGAATATAACTTTCTTTCAATTTGATTTTGTGGGATATCTATTTCATTGAAGGACAAAAAAGCTGCTAGTTCCAAGCTTGCGGGAGCCCTAACCTACAATTGCGTTACAGTAAGAGTAAAATCTTCCACGGTTAATCAAATTGTAATTAAACCATAAAGCTCGCAAATGAAAAACATGTATTTTTTTTTAAGAGAGAACTCAATTCGTAGATTAAACTTATTTCATTTCCATTTATATTATTGTAATTAATTGTATTAATGAAGTAAGTGTATAAATAAAGGAGATTTGTTTAATTTTTCAGAAAAGAAATTTTTTTCAAAAAAAAATTCCGAATTTGCAACAATACTTGATTTCAGAGCTCTAATAAAAAATTTAATTTCATACAAAGCTACAGCCTGCCAATTATTACGAATTCAGCCATACCAGGCATTATGTCAGCCATATTTAAATTTAATTGCATTTTAAAAATTATATTAGTATTGGTAAATCTTACACAATAATAAACAGGAAAAGAAAACTTTTTAAATCTCATTTAAAGTTGATAAACATTATTGTAGTCATGAAGATCATAGTCGGAATTATTAAATTGTAAAAATACAAATTAGTTAAACAAAATAGTTTCTCTTTAGTTTTTTTAATATATATAAAAAACAGCACTTTTTACATTTTATGCATCCGAAAAGAAAATAATTTTTTTCTAGATAGTTAAAGTTTTAGATTTGATAAGTAAAGCAAAATGAAAGTTTTTGCCCCCTTTGATTATTTCACACTACTACTTATGTACTACTAAATATGTATGCATTCTAAGAATGTATGAAAAATTTTAAAATAAATAGCAAAAATATACTTTCTTAATTATTTTAAATTTAAAGAATAAAGTTTATTTTTATGACAAAAATAATATTCTTAATATATATTTTAAATAGTTTTAAATCGATACAAATAAATATTGAAAATTAATTAAAAGTTTATCAGTGTTTTCATTACAGGAAAAAAATGGGAGAGAATTTCTCATGTTTTTTCAAAAACTGAGTGAGATTTCAAAAAGTTAAGTGAGATTTCTAAAAATTAAAAAAACATGAATAGACTTGGGGAAAAAATATTTCTTTAATTATAATACATTTTTAACATCTTCTAATTTCTAAACCATTGAATATTTTTGCTGCATCATCATATGAAAAATGTTTTATATCTACTTTTTCATCAGCTCTATTCTCATTAGGTTGCTCCAATGCTCATCAGTCAACCTGTTACGATATTTTGTTTTAATTCGGTTTTGGGCGCTAAAACAAATTTACTTAGTGATTATGAATAGTTCAACAGATGCTGAACTATTCAGTAAGTAAATTTGTAGCATCGTGCACACACTTTTCTATCCTCTACATCTGCCAGCATAGGCTTTTCGATTATTTCTGTTATAGAATAGTGAAGTTCGTTGAAGTTATTTCCATGTTCTTGTTAGGTCTTCCAGCATAGTTTTCACAGACTTCAACTTTTACAAATTGCTGTAAATTGTTGATGAGGGAGTTTGGTAATTCATTAACAGCTAAAAATAGAGCTAACTTTAAACAACTTATTAGAAAGGACTTGTGTTCTTTTTTTTTTTTTTTTTTCTCAACACTTGTCGTAGCTGTTTTTCTTCTTCAAAATGGCGGAAGACTAAATTTTTTCCAAAATTCAAGAGATTCATGCATTTTAAAATTGATGAATAGAGTGGGCGAACTTCTCACGTTAATCATTTTTTAATGTGAGATTCTTGCGTTCTCGCGCTGTATTGAAAACACTGGTTTATCATCAGTTTTTAATCAATTAATGATTTAAAAAACAGTTTAAGAAATAATTTGCTTAAAAATAAAAATTGAATAAAGAATAAAATGTATTTGATTGTTTTCTGTGAATTGGAGAATAATTTTAAATTTGGTTATTTATAAAACCATAACTCAAATATAAAATCAAACTTTTAAATTGCTTTAAAATAATATGCATTACTTTCATATTTACTCAAATAACAAAATTAATATTTCTACATGATTTTTTTGTTATCTTACAATATCATGAATACATATACGAGACAGGGGGAAAAAAAGCAATCAAAACAAGCATACTGAATAATTTTCAAAACACTATTATCACATTACTATGCTCAATATACTTGACCTGTTTTACAAAAAAAAAAAACTTGCATGAAAATTGCATGTAATTTGCATGAAAATTATAAAATTTCCTTTAATGCACAGGTCAACCATAAGGTGTATCATAAAACATGCTCGCTCATTCTAAAACCTTGGTATTAAAAAACTGTACTATAGGATCAAATTGTAAAAATTAACTCCTTATTTAACTTTTTATTCAACACAGCAGTCTAAACGAAATATACTAGCCACACAATCCAGTGTAAAAGCGACAGATCTCTATACTCATGAACAAAACGCAATATAAACGGATCTGAACCACTTTTATAAAAAACAGTGCAGTGCTATATATGGCATCGATTTTGTACATAAGCTAATTTCTTTTTAATATATTACCATGTTTGCTAAATTTTAATAAACAATTAATTATTTATTTATTTAATAATTGCTATTTTTTTCTATCTAGTATCAAAACCCAATTTCTTTTAAGTAAAATTATTAAATCATTTATGCTATACCAAAGAAAACTAAACTAGTGTAAGACAAAGAAATATTTAGTATAATTTTTTAAATGCACAATTGCCAGATTATACTAGGATACATGTATTTGATGAAAAGAATGTCCAGTTATCAAACATAAAATAACGAGATTTTGGAGTTTGAGAAAAATAACGAAACATGTCGCTTCTTAAAATTTTTTTTTGATAAATGCTTACAAGTAGTAAGTCTTAATCTTGATTTAAGAAAATCTTATTAAAAATAAAACAAATATAAGTATGATTAAAAATTTTACTCGTAAAACTTTTGGAGGAACAAAACTAAGTTACAAGTAAGCCAAAATGTGAATAAAGGCAGAAAAAACTACAGACTGTAGTTACGGTTCCATAAACAAAAACCTCTCTCAGGCGAAACACACAATGTTTCGACACTGAGGAAGGTTCTTGTTTGGAAAACTGAAACTAGACTGTGGCAGATTATGCCCTATGAAACTAGACTATGCCCTTTTATATGTGCTTCATTTACTTTGTTTCTGTTTACTCAAACTTAAGCAAAATAAACCATCTCTTCATTTGATACACAGCTAACGTACGCTAAAGATCACTCATAGGGTCACACCATTCAATATATTCAAGCATGCGTTCAATATATTCATTTCACACAATACATTATTTTCAAACTCGAAAATTGCTAAGACTGTTAAGGAAATGAAAAGAAAATAATTTTACAATTTTATAACCATGTATGTTTTGTTTCATCTCATAGTAGATTTGTCCATTGCAGTTTTGATCTCAGTAAACAGCTGAGTCTATAAACAATAGATCTAAGTCTTGTAAGCAAATTTAAATAAGAAATCTTATTAGAGTGAATGAAACTATACTTTACATTTAATATTTGAAAGATTAAAGATACACTAATTAAAGATGCTTCTTTTTAATTAATTCCTTAATACTAATAAAAGTGAAAGAAAATCTTTGCTATTAATCAGTTTAGTCAGAAAAGTTATTTTTGTTCATAGCAAATATCACCTTCCCCACACAACTATACTTTTCAATCCCACCTCCCTTGAGTAATATAAAATATTTAGTCATTTAAGGGAAGCTGGAAAAAAAAACAACTTGGCATTTACTACTAAGAATAGACGATTTATTAGAAAACAAATGCAAAACGTATTATTTGATGAGTAATCAAGAAGCATTACTTCATAATTAAAGAAAATTACTAAGTGAATTAATGAAAATTGCTAAGAATTTTAAGGAAATGAAAAGAAAATTATTTTTAATTTTATAACCATGTATGCTTTGTTTCATCTCATTGTAGATTTGCTCATTGCAGTTTTGCTTTCGGTAAATAGCTGAGTATAAGCAATATATCTATTCCGCGTAAGCAAATTTAAATAAGAACTCTTATTACAGTGAACAAAACTATACTTTACATTTCAAAGATTAAAGATACATAAATTAAAGACGCTACTTTTCATTAACTCCTAATGCTAATGAAAGTGAAAGAAAATCTTTGCTATTTATCAGCTTAGTCAGAAAAGTCATTTTTGTTCAGAGTATATATCACCTTACCCACACAAGTATATCTTTCAATCCCACCTCCCTTGAGTAATATAAAATATTCAGTTATTTAAGGGAAGCTGAAAAAGAACTTGGCAGTCACTACTAAGAATAGACGATTTATTAGAAAACAAATGCAAAACATTTATTCCTTGATGAGTAATCAGAAATTTTGATTTCAGACCGGCAGTCACAATTCTGATAACAAACAAAAATTTGTTTTTATTATTTATAAATTATAAAATTCTTGGGAGATCAGATGACTAAGACCAACTGATTTCTTAATCAATTAATTTAAGAAACAAAGGACTAACCCCCTTTTGATAGTTCATAGCAAATTTTGAGATTGCAAAGTAGCAAGCATGTCAAGAAAGTTTAAAGAAAACAATTTTTAAACAAATATACTTTATAAATCTTCCTCAGAATGTCTGAATTTCTCAATAGCTGAATGTGAAAAGTGTATAAGAAATTTTGTTCTTCAGCTATGTCATGTAAAATAAAATAATTTTTAAAGCATTTGTGTGTTAAGTTTACTTAAATTTCCATGCAAACACAAAAAAACACTCATAAAAATATGTAAACCAGCATTAAATTTATAAAAAAATTTAAATATAACATATGTAAAATAAATAGATATTACTCATAATAGATTTTATTACAGAAACAGTACACAATAAAAAGAGCAGATAATTAAATATAATAAATGTTGCCTTATTCTCAAATCATACAAATTGCACAGTTCAATAAAATCGCAGATGGGTAGGTGCCTTTGAAGATATGATAAGCCAAGTCACAATTGGGATTCATTCATAACCAAACAACCATTCACTCACTTGCATACTAGTACTACCTCCATGATGAAAAAAAATAAATAATCAAGAGGGAAAAAAAGGGATTTCATTTGGTTTAAAAACATGACATAAAATCTCAAGAACATAAAATAGTTTAGATTCAGTTTTTAAGAATTTCTTGATTTTTACTTAAAAAAAAAAGATTAAAAAAAAATCCCAATGAAAAAAAAACACAGACATAATAAGTATTTACAGAAAAAATATGCAACCTGCAACTTCCATTTCAAACCAAGAAACATTTTTTAAAAAATTCAAAAAATTGGCAGAAGAAAGTTGTTTTTTGAAAGTCAAATTAAATTAAATTTTTTAAAGGTTGTACATGTGTGGTTTACAGTATTGAACTATTTTTAAGTTTTTGAATTTATTCTATAAGAAATAAGAAGAAAAAAATTTTTATTCTACACATCACACATAAAATAAAAACAAAGTACTTCTTTTAATTAATTTAAAAAGAAATATCTTAGTTAAACTTTCCAGATTCTTTGATCCTCTTCCTGAACTTTAATATAAATATTTTTTTAACAAAAATATTAAAAAAATTATTCAGATTTAAGTACGGGGGTACTTTTTTTTAAAAAGGAAATTTTAATAATTCTAATAAAAACATATTACAACATGGAAGTAATACCACTTAAACAGAGAAAAGTGTCTAATATGTAATATATTTATTATTTGTAGTTAATTTGTCTTCTAAGTGGAAAAAAGAAAATTAAAATCTTAAATATAAAATAAATTATAGCTTTGATATTAAAATATTAAATATATTAAAATATTTAAATATTAAATAATAGTAAAATAAATTGTTAAACAAATTTAAGCTCTTAAAACAACTTTTCATGATAAAAGTTTTTTTTTTTTTTACAGCAATAGTTTAAAAGTTTTATTGAACAATATTAACAATGTTTATCAAGAATTCATAAATTTGTTATAATAAAAAAGATTTGACTTCTTTTAAAAATAAAATCCTTCAATTAAGCTATTTAAAATTGATCAAAAGCATGGAACTCATATTCAAAATGGAGAGACAGTAATCCCGTGTAATCTTAAAATTATAATCTTACTTTGAAGAAAAGACACAGTAATAAATAAAAAATGTCTAAAAATCAGATGGAAAAATATTATTTATGATTTCTTAGATGACTGAAGAAACTTTTTTTAAAAAAATGCTATCCTGATGATAATTTTAAATAAAATTGATTCATAAAAAATGTAACAACAAATTTACTGATAAAGATCAGTGAAACTAATTGACATCACTTACATGAAACTACAATTATTTTTTAAATGAATTTTAAATAGTGAAATCTTAATGAAGAATCTACAATTCTAAAAATTAAAAATAGGAATAATTTCCAACTTTTTTTTAAAGCATTAATATATTTAGCTAAATAATGAAAATTTTAAGCCTTATTAACAACTGTACTGCTATTTCAATATTTCTTTACTAACACTGTAATGCAAACATGCATTCTACTTATTAGCCAGTTTAGTATTTATGTAACAATATATTTTCACTAACTTTCTGCTTTTAATTTGCATAAAATCTGGAACTCAAAACAAAAAATGAATTGATTATGCAGCTTAAGGTCATACAACCAACAGATTTAAAGAAAGGTTTTTTTTTCCTTTAATATTGTTGTTAAATACAAACTTATTCTACATTATATCTTAATAAAGTCAACCTTTGCTTCAAAATGTTATTAAATAGTCATCAATTTGTAAAAAGAAAAAAAAATTTAAAAAGCTTAATTTTTTTTTTTTAAATCAAAAATTAACTAATAATTGAAAGTAAGATGTGTGTAAAAAGAAAATATAGTGTATTCTAGCACACAAATCACACAACACAGTCACACAGGTATTAAAAGAGACATGACTCAAAATAATGAGACATCGGTATCTAAACCCTCTACACAAGAAAAGTTTTATTTTCATCACACTTTTGGGAAGAAATTGGCAGCACCACATTAAATAAACTATTAATATAACCTTAAAAATCACTCATAATTAAGAGATTTGAGAATGAATAAATAAATATTTACAAATTGTTAAAAGACTTATAATATCAAAATAAATAATTAGAATATAATAAGTTATAAACCTCGTGTTCGATGTATAGCTTCCAATATCTTCCTGCACTAGGAAATTGTGCAACCAGCTTTTCATAGTAAGGACGTGCATCCTCTATCTTTTGATGCTATTTAAAAATATATAAATAAGTAAGTAAATCAAGTTTTAAAAAAAGTCATATTGAAAAAAAGTCATAACAAGAAAAAGTCATACTAAAACAGGGTATGAAATTTAACAAACGAAATTTAACGAATTAACGAGACATTAGACAAATTTGTAGGTAGTTTGCATTCTGGAAATTTTTTTAATAATTTTTATTTAGCAGATGTATTATGAAGTATTTTATAATATCCATAATGTCTAAAAGCATAAAAGAAAGTAGAAACTTAAAAATTGATACATATTTATTGCAACACTTTTAAATATTTGATTGCCATTGCTGAGATGGTGAGGTAAGGAGATTTCCCGTCTTCAAATAAAACATGTGTAATTTTAAAAACTGACTGTAAGATAAAAAATTTTATAATAAAATTAATTGAAACAGATAATAAGAACCATTTCTTATACTTTTTAAATTGTTTTTTCTTATAACTGTCATATTGTCAGCATCCATGATGAAGCTGCAACATGAGCATGTCGAATATAAGAAGAAAAAAAAGAGCTTACAAATATCTTTAGCATTTATCAAAAATTTTAAAGCAAATATAAATTTAATGTAAATTGTATGATGCGTATTTAATTACATATTTTATGTTTGATACAAATATAAGTTTCAAGTTTATTAAAAACTTAAAAAAAGTATATAAATAACCAACATGAGAGCTACATGTGATTTTTTTCCAATAAAAAGTTGCCCTGCAGTCACATGATTAAAAAAGCTAATACAGCTGATTGGAGCAAACTTTTTTTATAATGAAATATTACAAAAACAGTCTCCAAAAAATTATTTAATGAGTCATCTATTTTTGAACAGCCTGTACATGTATTACATAAAAATGTTCATTATTTAGATACAGAAAAACATGCAGAAAATGTTATAAAAATTCGGAAATATGACACTTTAATAGTTAAAATTACATAACTTGATAATGATAGTGAATATTATATATTTAATAAGTTTTAAAAGTATTGAATTTAGCTAACTTGAAACTATATGGATATAATGTAAGCATTTTCATTAGGCAACAAATCATTTGATGTACAGGAAATAGAAAATTCTAATTTATAAATTTTCATGCCATTTTTGTCCACATAAATTTTTTTTTTTTTTAATATTATTATTGGTCTATTTTGACATCAAAAATTTACATTCATTCTCCTTTTGATATTTCTCGACATAAAAACTTATTAAAAAAGTTAATTATTGCAGTAAATTATTGCTATTCCATATATCGATATACATTGAAGTATATTATTGTTTAACATTTATTTATTACTTCAATAAATAAGTGATCTTTTAGAAAAAACAATGTAAATCATAAATAGATCCAAATCATGCTAAACACGATTCTCTCAGTCTGTTTTACAATAGAAAAAATATTCTCTATCTAAACAGATAAATTTTTTACAGTTGGAAATAAATATCTACTAATAAACAAATATACTGTTAAATAAAAACATGAGTAGCATTGAAAGAAATAGAAGCATATATGATAATAAAAAACGGATTTTAACACTAAAATACAAACAACATTTCTAAAAATTTAAAAAACAAACAATCTTAAAACATATAAATAAGTAATAACCTTAAAACTTCAGAAATTTTTTCTATATTGATGTTTCCAATTTCTTTTCTTTAAAAATTATATATATACTTAAACTGCAATTATCTCGAAATGAATTATTGAATTATGATTTCAAATTTAATCTGTTAACAAGAAATTCTCTAATCTATACAATACACCTTTCACAAAACCCAATTTTCAACCAGCCATCATAGTTCCTATTTTCCAAATTTAATGCCAATTCCAAATTCCAAAATAAATTCCAAATTTAAGTTAAAACAATGTCAATCTCTAAGAAAAAATTTAAAAGAAAACCTATTTGCTCCATAAAAAAAATCATGTATATTTAAAAAACAACACAATAAATTCAAATCATAAAACTTACAGATGCATCACGCAAAATAAGATTCCAAGCTTCAACATCATATGGATTTTGTTCTAGACGTTTTTCTGCTTTTTTATTTTTATCACTAAAAAAAGCACCAGGATCCTAGAAAAGAAAAAAAGTATACATAATAAATAAAATACTATACAAATATGACTTTTAATTAATATAATACATTTAAGTGAAACAATAATTTTATTACTTCTAATTGACACTGTATTATAAGAATAATACACTGAAACTAAAAAACTACTTATTATGTTCATAAAATTTCATGAATAAACCTTTACATGCATACATAAAATTAACCAATTTTTAAGTACTTTTAGATATTGTCACTAAAAACATTTTATCCTAAAAATTCTTAAGTTTTTACTAAAATCCTCTACCATTTGAACTATATTTCCTTACTATGTTAAATAAAATTCTAGAAATTATACATTAGGACACTACTACTGAAAACTAACTCCAACAACTAATAAGATTTCTTGCGATAGTCCATGCCTTCAGATCACTTTTTACTGTAATTTGATCCATATTTTTCTACAGGGTATCAGATACACAGATGATAAAGCTTTTCTGGTATACAGCTAATAAATATAATTAAATAATATCATAATGAGGTATGTATAATAGGAAATTTTTCTTGCTGAAAGATATTTCACTTTTTAATAAATTATTTGAACTAAATATTGTCAGTGCTTTTAAAGTTTAAGTTCCTTAACGTATAGTATTTAGATTAAAAAATACTCTTTTTTTTGATTCAAGACAAAAAAATTATCATATGGCCAAAAAACAACTTCTATAAACGTAGAGGATAATTAAGCAATTACTTCATAATAATTCATGCTATGAAAAATTAATGAGTAACGTTAGCATTGCTTTAAGTACAAAACACGAAGGAAAAAAAAAAAGAGGATAACTAAGCTGCTTTTAATATATAAGGTGCTACAAACATACTTGAAGAAAATATATGATTGTAAACGATAAAATATTTTTGCACCCATATTAGACTAAAAAATTTCTAGGCACAAAATACAAATTGGATAAAAATTAAGTCAGCCTTACACAAACTTATTTTTATTCTTATAGTTATTCTAATGTAAGACAGCTGTTTCGAAGGTAAAATAAACAAACCTAACACGTAATCGAAATTTAACACAACTATAAATATATGTTTAGTGAGTTTATTTTATACAAATCGTCCTAAATACTTAATTTACACACAATAATACAATCATAGCAACATTTTCGTGATCAATTTATAATTCCATAAGCTATCAATGGACTTAATAGAACAAAATAAACTTGTATTATTCATGTAAAAACAAAAATACATTCAATACCTCAAAAATAGACATATCTGGCATTAATTAATCTGCAAAATAACAATGTTTAAAGGTAAAATTAATGATATAATAAAAAAAAAGGCTACGAATTAATATTGTTCCAAAAAAATACAACAGATAACCCAAACAACATTCAATGATACATTTAGTTGTTTCAAGGTTTTAATGGTCCGATGTCTTTCTTGCAGAGTGAAGAGCTATTCTCACTACATACAACTTTCATATATGTTGCCAATCAGGTTTTCATTTTCTGAGGATGACAATCAGAATTTCGCACATTTTTATGCACTGTAAACACTTCGGGTCTCTATCTTTACAGGAATTGGTAACTAATTTTAAACCATAGTTTCTACTATAGAATGGCAACAAGGAGATGATAACGTCTGATCAATGGGCTATTCTCATTGTGATTGGCTATTGAATATCACTCATGGTTGCAAGAATTTGGAAAGTTATCGCGTTTATTGTGAATTAAAATAAAAATTCAAATAATTTTGTGCATGCTCGTCTGTGTTTGCTCACCTATCTCGTATTTGGTGTGTTGCCACAATTGATTCATTGATGGATTGTGTTTACATTTATTTTGTAAACAACCACTAGAAAATAGGAGATTATTGTTTAAAAAATGAAATTAGACGAAAATGTTTTCGAATTTTTAGATATTTATAAATGTAACAATAAAAATGTACGTTTTCTTTTTTTAGGTTTATTTATTTTTAAATAAAATTATATCGTTTTGATATTAAGAGTATGTTAATAGGTGCTCTTAATTACTTTTAAATTAAGTATTCTCTTATAAAAGCTTAGCTGCACTATTTATGTAATTTTCTTACGTTCTGTTGTAAGGAAAAGAAAATTCAGATTTTAATTAAAATAATAATTATGCCATGTAAAGTCTAATAATCTTGTGCATATTTCCTAACATTTGTACTTTTAAGTAATAATTAAAATTGTGATTGTAACATAGAAAATAATTGTGCAGTAGAGTTTAAATTGATGTTTAAGTGTTTATATATTATGTTTATTCAACATTGAAAGTGTTTCTAGTTATAACATTTTTTAAATGAATTTGTAACGTGCAGTTTTAATAACATGCGTTGAAAGATTAATTAAACTATTACAAGAGATTGCTGTTAAAAAAAATTATCAATAAAATTTTTATGTGGTTATCAATTATTATTTATTTATTTGGAAATAAGGAAAGGTAATAATATATTTGTGAATTTAAGCACATTATGATAAACAATAATACTGAAATGATAAAAATTCTGTGGAAATAACAATAACATTGAAAATGAAAAAATTCATGATACATAAAATTTATTTTCGAACTGTGGAATACTTGCTATTATGAGCATAGATTAGATTCTCGATAACAGATTATTTACTGCTGAGTATTAATAGTTACGTCAAATGTGCGTCAAGTATAAAAATGTTTTGTTTTTTAACTTGCCACTGCTTTATTAGAAAAATAATTTTGTAACAATCAAATAATAAATATATAAAAATCTATATTTGATACATATAAGGGTAAAATTTTTTATTTTTTGATTTAGAAATTATCAATCAGAAAAATCCTTTAAAATTTGAATTATATTTATATAATAAGTAGAAGGAAATATTAGCAATAGCAAAGGAAAAGTTTAATGAGTCATTCCACGTCAGATCAATCACTTTTGAACTGACCCCCCCCCCCCCCTATTTCAATGAAATTTGGTGGAACATGCACACATGATAAAGTAAGCATTTCGACCAATTTTTAGATTTTTAAGTTGAAATTTGTCCTAGTTATAGACACTTGAAAAAATAAAATTTAGAAAAAACCACTAACTTGCATACATATGTAACTTTTTTTTTTTAATTGTATCAGAAAAAAAAATTGAAACACCATTGCAATAGACCTTTCATTTGATACCTTATATGACTTTCTGAGGCTAGGTCGACTTGCAAAGCAACCTGATTTGCTTATATGTGGTTTTAAAAAATTACGAAAAAATAATTTTTTTTTTCCAGCAACATTCTTCTACACATTTCAAATTTGTATCATAGAAATAGAAATTTTTTTTAAAAAATAGCATTAATAACTGCAAACCAAAATTTTTATTAATTGAAAGCGGTCTGCTGTACAACTTTTTTTCCCTTTAAGACATTTAATACAATATACATGGAAAACTGAGTAAAAAGCCTAAATCAATATATAAATCAATGATCATTTATATCAAAAGTAATATTTATCTCATACTTTTGGCTTCTAAAATGTGTTGAAAAAAACAATTTTATTTTTAGCAAGTGTATTATATTTTTCTTATTAAAAAATGGTTTACCTTTAGATATGCAAAAAATATGTGAACTAGTTACAAAATATGAATAACATTTATTTCATAGAAAATACTTTACTTCATAAAACTTAAAATTAAAATTATGATTATTAACTCTGCAACAATATGTTATGAACAGAATTAGTAATTGTATAAACATCTAAGCATTATAAAATTTTATGAAGTAGTTAGGAATGATGTAGTGCTTTTTTGTGTTTATTATTTTTATCTCATTAGGTGGTATGAAAAAATCTTGACCTTTTATTGTTTGTACATCAACATTCTAAATAATCTGTATTTTATTTACTTTCAATATCAAAGGCTTCTGTGGGTACGAGTATGACAGTGAGGGTTCATGAGGCTGTAGAAAACTTATCTGTAGTTTATATTTACATCTAAAATACATCGTATCCACCATTGGCTGTCCTGCAAAATAACAACATACCCTCAAATATTTTCTAAGAGCAGTTCTAAAGAATTTAACACCACTGTCTGGATCTTGCTTTTAGATGAATTTGAATACATTTTTGTTTTAATTGATTTTTTGTGTATCAGGGATTGTGTGGCTTTTCAAAAAAATGTTTCGATTTCTCACAATCTTAATATGATTTTCTAGTACACAAAATTTGTTTATTGATGACAATATTAAAAAGTGTAAATAATTTACTCTAATTTTTATTTCATTAAAGTTTTTATTTTGTAGGGTTGTTTTGTGTTGAATGAATATCTAATTTAATTTGGTCAAAATGTTGCTAGCATAATTTTTTTTTTTTGATGAAGTTATGTATGAGTGCTGAAACATGAAGGAGAAATTTTTTGCGGTACAACTGTATTGTTTTTATGTTAAAAGGGCATTTATGCTTTGTTTAGAAACATAAAGAGACCAAAGAACATCTTAAGGGATTGTGGACCTCATTTGAAATCAGCTTAAATAAATAGAATTAAATTGTTTGTTCATTATTATTTGAATTAACAGTATTTGTTAATGCTTACATGGTTACTGCTACTTTATAGCCTAAAATAATAATTTTTTGTTTTGTAATCAAATGGAGAAGTGTATTATTTCTTCTTAGTCTAAATCAACTACAGTTTAATTGGTAATAAAAAGTATATTAAATTTTTAATTTATTAACCATTTGTATCAATATTAATGTACTCAAGTGTCTCAAAGTTTGGTATGAAATAAAACCTAATATATAAAAGAAGCTATTTTTGTACATTGTCTTAAAAAAGCTACAAGTAAAGTTTCATTTCATTTTTTCAAACTATAGCTGGTTTCACACATTTTTTTTTCTTTCATTTTTTTATCATGGCTAAAATAAATTTTAACAAATTTAATACAGGAAATAGGATGTGTTAAATATTTAGTTACTTGTTTAAGAATGAAAAAAAATTATAATTTTTATTTTATTTACATGTATAGAATTGGCATTTTATGTATAATCTGCACTAAGGCTCTTTCTCACACTGTTTAGCTTTTCTTTGATGCCTCATGCCCTCTTGTTTGTATTTATATAAAAGTAATTCTTTTAAAAAATATATATATATTCTGAGTTTTGGAATTTTAACTTTTTTTTTCGAAATGTTATTGAATACAGCTTTTTTTTTTAAATATTTATTTTTGTCTTTTCTTAGATGACCCCTTGACTATCCTTGGACTGCAACCCGCAAATACTAAGCCTATACTTTTCCCCGTGATTCATGCATAGAATGAAAAGGCATTGCCCCATTAATTTAACATTACTTTTCTTTTTTATTATTGATTTTTAATTGTTTATTTGTAAAAGCTCTGTTTGAACTCTAATGCACCATTTAAAAAGATTATCCTTAGAGCATGAGTGGTGAGTTTTCATTGCTTATTACTAATGAAAATAGTGAAGTAACAGAGAATTACAATTTATAATTTAGGATTAAAATCATAGATCTAATAAATAATAGCATTAACATTGTGCACAGTGAATTTCAATAGTTAAATGGTAATCAATAAATAATGTTTGAATTTCAGGGTTCCCATGGTCTTTAAAAGTCCTTAAAAACTGCTTAACTTTTATTTTGGATGCAGTCATCAAATTCCATCCAAACTCAGACATGTTATGCAGTTTAAGTAATGATATCTAAGAGCGTTAAATCTAACGCAATAAAAGATAAAAATAGGGATATTACTAAAATAATTTGTGATTTGGAGCGCGCGGTTTTTATTTTATTTCATAATCGTCGTTGAACAGCCGACCCAATTTCGGGGTTACCAATGCTCAACACCGTCGCCTTGTAATTTTGAACCCAATCCAGAAGACAAGGGAACTTATGGATCAAGTATTTCCTTGGAACTAACCCGCATTTGCGTTACACGAGGAAAAAAACCACGAAAACTTTCATGTTTAGTCAGACCGCAAGGGGACTCTTTCCCATAATACGTCTGCCGTATAGGATAGTTTACGTCAGCAGTCGGTGCGAGCCGGGTGTGGAATTCGTGTCGATTAGCCATCACTGGGATTCGAATCAGAGGTTCAACTCATTGAGAGACAGGCGCTCTATTCGTCACCGCGGCTCTGGAGAGCGAGGTTTAAGGCATCCAAGCCATGTAAGGGGCTGTGGTGCTTGTGAAGAAGCAGATTGCTGGTCGATGAACCCTTAAACAAATTTCCAATCGCCTGTACTCACAGCTGATGATTTTCATATCCTCCAACCTTTTTGGATTATACGTCTTAATTAAAAAAGTTTAAGCTATTACATTAACGCTAGTTTCGAGTACAAAATGAATAAATAAGGAAAGTGTAACCAAATTACACTTAATCGTTCTCATTTATCTGCGAACTCATTTTTCTGCTATATAGCAAAAAAATTTCTGGAGAGCGTGCATTGCGCCAACGAAGGATGGAGCACCAAAACCAGCACAGTAGTACGTTGAATTCAGAGATTTTAATGTTCCAATAATTTTGTCAGGAGAACAGTACTAAGTTTAGACCCCTTAATGTTAATTTTACTTTTTGCGTATCTTGCCATATCTCGAAAACTTTTAAAGCAATTTGAAATATTTTTGCGCTCAGTTACAAAATTCGTTTATCTAAAGCGAATTCTATATAAAATATAACTATAATATATAAATATTTATTATTTTATTTAATAATAGTCGAAACAAATTGAATTGTATGGTAGAAATTTTTTTTTTAAATGCAACTTTTCGCTAATAGACCAATTTTACTGAAATTTTGTATTTTGCTTTTTAAAATTGCATTCTTTAAGATGCATTCCATACAATTCAAAATTTCCGACTATTATTAAATAAAAAACTAATGAACATTTACTACAACATATATTTTGCGTTGAATTAACTGCAGATAAACGAGTTTTATAATTGTTAATAAAAAAAATTCAATTCGCTTAAAAAGTACTCGAGACAGTAAAATACGCAAAAATTAACATTAAGAGGACCAAATTTTGGAACTCTCTCCTGACCAAACCATATTTCCATGGTTCCGGCTACTCACAATGAAAAAAGAAAAGGTAGATTTATTTAGAGAAAGTGCATTTTTGTATCTGATTTTGTAAAAAATTGTTACTGTAAGACTGTTTTTTTTTTTTTTTTTTTTGTTAAAGGGGTATAAATTTTCTATTTCATTACGTTTAGATAATGAGCATTTAAAGGCCAGATAATGTCTTTGGGTCGTTAATGCTTTTAGGGTTACTGCTACTTTATAACCTGAATTAATTGTGTTTTGTTTTTTAATTAAGTGGCAGAGCCATTTTAATGTTTTTAGGGTCCATGGGCCTGTCTTTATTTGGGGACCTTTTATGAGTAGTTTTATAGAAAAAAAATTTACTTATTGACTTTATTATTTCTTTGTAACTTTGAATTTTTTTTCTTCTTTTAAACAATAATAGATTATTATAAAAACTTTAATACATTATTTACAAAGAAAGCTTAAGGCAGCAATAATGTTCACACTTTTTGAGAGGCGATTCCTTTTATCACAACATTAAAATCAATTTCTTGCAAAACATCATATTCAAGGTTCATGATTGAAAATGTACAGTTTCTAGAAGTTCTTTGTTCTTTTCAAAAATTTGAAGAGCAGCCGTGATGTTTCCGTAACTTTTTTGCAGTGCCGTTGTTGCGTCTAAATGGGCGAACCACCTACCATCCGATATAGTGTTTAAGACTAGTGCAGATTCTAAGAATTCTGTTAATAGGTATTCCACCGATTGGTAGAACTCAAGAAAGAAAAAAAAAAAAAAAAAAAGAGTTAAGTTTCTGTAAAAATTGGAAATCCCGCGGCTCGCGCACGCATTAATTTTAGGCTATGTGCTAGGCATGGTAAAAAAAAAATTGCAATACTGCCTGTTATGTTGCCATGTGGTGGACGCTAAAAAAAAATATATTATATATATATATTAGGCAGATAAAAGGTCACAATATTTATTTAATAGTTATGAGAGATTGAATAATTATCCAAATGACACAAAATTGAAGTGCTCCTCAATAAAAGTTAGGGGAAATCTTACACAATTAACCCGTAAAATGTTTCGTTTTAGGGAATAAGGGAAATCTCAATAATTACAATCGATCTTAAAAATTGGTTGAGAAAAAAAAACTTTCCCACCGTTTAACTAAAGAGAAAAATGTTAATGCATGACTTAAAGCCAAAACAGATTAAAAGACAGGATGTGAATATTAAAGTGTGCGAAAGAGCGTTTTGTTTAGAATAATCAATTAAGAAATGGACTTAGATAAAGGAATAACATAAAAATTTGAGTTGAAGCTTTTATGTTACACACACATATGTAAGAATAGACCAAATTGCATCATCCGTCATTATGTAATATTTGGGAGAATTTCATCATCTACTTCCTCATTGAACAGTGCCAGCGAGTTCACGCGGGATAAGTCCCGAATTTATAATTAACTCTCTTTTCCATAGAAAAATTTAAGAGAAGCGACAGCTCTCACCAATCATATCACTGTTAAACTTATTTCCTTTTTTTCTATTAAATGTTAAGTTTGATTATTAAATTATTGTCGTTATTTCCTCTTTTGCTCCACAAACTCCTACACACACAGGACACATATAGTATATATATATACAGTGAAATCTCATGTTATGAACACTCCTGCAAAATGGACGCCTCCCAATACGGACATATTTTTAATTCCCCGGGAATCTTCTATGAATAAACCATTATGCACATTCTCCGCAAAGCGGACACTCCAGTAACCGGGCGCGGACAGTCATTTTGGCCCTGAAACTTTATTTTCTATCTCTTCAAAACGGACACTACTTTTTCTAAATTTGAAAAAAGAACTGTTTTTGCTTTAAATAGCAAGCTAAAAAAATGCGACTTTTCACCATTTTTAAAGCATGTAAATTTTTTGCCTTATCCATAACTAAAAATATTGTTAAGCTATTTCACTACTGAAGAATCAATCTTTCTCCTCTCACCTTGCCTTATTTTTGTAAAGAAAGGAGAGAAAATGATACTGCTCTCCTGAAATAATTCGGACATCGGCATCTTTTCATCTGGACCACACAGGTTATGAGATCCCTCAAGTTGAAATGACATCTTAAATGCTTCTTCCCCATTGAAAATTTCTTTATTTTTTCTTATCAATTTGAAGACTGTATTTAACACAACTGGTATAAAAAAAAAAGAGAACAGAAGAATCTTTGAGGTGTTCATGCAAACGAAACATTTATTCAGACACTTGATAGCTGATCAATTGTGAATAATCAACTCCATAGGTCCTCATGACTTTTAGGTATGCATTGCTTTTTTTCCCTTCTGTGAATCATGGGAGGTTTACTGTCAAGAAGGTATTAACCGTGTTCCCTATCAAATGATAAGTAGCTGTAAGGGGATGTAAACTTAATAATTGAAACCGACTGAGCTCCTATTCGGTATCATATGTCTAACTTAAGTATCTATGCTAATAGGAAAATTATATTCATTTATCTGTAACTACATCTAGAATTAAGTATTTATATCAAACTTCTTTATATATTCTTTTTTATCTTTCTTGAAGTTTAAATAAATATCCTTGTAGATTATTTAATTATTTCTACATCTTTGAAAACATTCTAAAAATAATTTAATGTGTTGAACTTCGTTATTAGGGTACCCTTCCCGTAAACGGACAATCATTTCGGTCCCAAAAATGTCCGCTTAACTGAGGTTTTACTATATATATATACATACAGGGAGGGGGGGGGGAGAGTTCACCCACTCTTGCGGTACTGCTAATTTAATATAAAAAGATGTTGGATTACAGTTAAGTGAAGTACTAGGATTAATATACTTTAAAATAGTCGCTTCCTTTGATATGTATATTCAGGGCCGGATTTAAGCTTGACGGGCCCTTATAAGTTCAATTCTATTTCTATACATCTAAAGTAAATAGTGATTATTTTTTATTGCTGAGTATTAATATTATATTATTAAAAAATTTGATAATATTACTTGATTGTTAAATATATTGATTATGATGAGGCTATAATGTAAAACCTCTTTTATTGTATATATTTTTTGAACATTTTTGGCTTATAATTGAAAGGCTTTATTAAAGAGTCTATTAAATCAGAAAGAATAAATGTAACCGCATATCCAGCTAAAACGCGCATTCAGTATATCAATGGAACACACTAAAACTTTATATCAATTAGTTTTCGATAATGATAATTATTTTTATTATAGAATAAAATGTTTTAAAAGATAAAGATCTGTTAATGTCGAATATTTAATGAATGAAAAAACATAACCCATATTGAAATCTAACAAATTTCCCCTCATAAATTTTTTGACAGAAAAAAAATTAAAGCCTCCTAGATTTACTTTTCAATCAAATTGGTTTCGATGTCTTTCATTCCACCTGTCTCATTAGTGATTCAACATATTTCGATATCATTTCTGTTTCGTTCTTACTTAATATTAATTTGCTTGCGATACTTAATTTGTATACCTTTTTTTAGGAGTTTAAAAATATAATATTGAGGGGATTAACTGAAATTAAATTGGCTTTTTCATCAGTAAATAACAATTAGATTTGATGTTTCTTTAAACAGAATTATCGTATTTTTTAGACACTTACTTATTTCTGTATTGGTTCTTTACATACTCACCCTTCAAAACAAAGAGGGTCAAATAACCCTTTAGTGAGAAGGTTTGACCCAGTTCTTTAGCTCTTAAATTATTTATAAAACATATTTTTTAAACTTGACAAAGTTTCTAATTTAAGTAAAAAATATTGATGTAAACAGGGGACAAATATTATAAGTTATTAGATAATTACTAATTTCAACTATGAATTAGAATTGATTCAAACGAAACGAATTGAACGAGGACCATTTTAACGACTATGTGACACAATGGAAATCTCAAAACAGAGTGACCCCAAAAAATACTAAGACTATAGCTTATACGTATATTCAGACTTGTGTATATTCAAGAAACGATAAATAAATTATACACATTTTCTTTTGATCGTTATTTTTTAATTTTTAGTGGTACATAAGAGTACAGCGTAAGTGAAAAGTACAAAATAAAAAATACATATATATATATCAAGTTGGATATGACAATTTGAAGTATTTCTATTCTTTTCGTTCCTATACAATGGACAAACAGTATTGGTAGATAGCCTGACCCTCTGAAGTTGCTGCAGGTGCAATCATATAAGGTCTATGACTACTATTAGTGGCAACATCCTGAGAAAACAAGTAGCTTAAAGTCTTCTTTATAACTATTGTCTGCTTAGTCAGCTAGAAAATAGAAGCATCTTTCTTGATAAAAAAATAAAAATCATGTTACCTTAAAATTTTGCAGTGGGTCAGAATCCAATAATAATATCTGGCAACCATGTCGGAAAATAAAGAGCTCAATTAGTTTTATGAATTAAAAGAAAAAAACAATTTCATTGAAAGACGAATTGCAAATACAATGCCCGAAATGTTATCTTGTTGCTGTACAGAGATATTCTTCAAAGTAAATGAGAATCTGCATACACCATTGTAGAAATATTAAGTTCTGGTAAACATATCTCACAGAAAAGCTTTAAATAGACAATGCTGTGAAACTGTTCCCCGGGACAAATATGAATCATCACTAGAAAAACAAACTGCAATGAGAATATTAATTAAACTTTTAAATTTAAGACAGACTATATAAAATTCAAATAAAATCCAGGCAAAAGCCAGAAGAGAACAAGTTGCTTCAAATTGATATTTCAATCAAGATACCTTGTTAAGATTTCAAACAATGGTATATAGTTGAAAGCACAACTTTTCAAATTTTAAATATAATAAAAGATTGCATACATTAGTTGGAATCAACTTGAATTATAGAGAGAAAGAGGGACATTCCACACAGAAAAGAACGTTTTTAATAAGCAGAAAAGTGTTATAAGCATGCGCTAGAAAATTTCATGAAACATTATTAGGAAGCATGCATACATACATACAATCATTATATATATATAATAACCATGAACAATTAACCTAGGCATATCCATCCTTTTCCAGACGTACTTGCGACATCTTTAGAAAAGTCTCACTACTCCTTATCATAATTACGAAGCACATATACAATTAATGTTAAATCATATAATATATTGTATATATACATATTATATACTGGTTAATCTTATTCAATACTTCTATTGCAGCATCCATCAGGGTTTAGACAAAAAGACTAACGACATTAAGAACAAGACTATCACAGGACATTACATCACAACATCTAATAATTAGTCACAGCACAGTTTTTTCCCCTTCATTTTATTCTTTTCATAATTATTTTTTTTAAATATGATATAAATGACATCACGGCCAACTGCTCGGTTGGCGTAAACATAGCAACACACAAAAACACCACAATTCATATTATCTTTTTGAATTGCATGGGATAGAAGAGAAACCGATCAATTAGAGTTACAATTTTTAATCCTATTTAACTCCTGAGTCCATTTAATTATTTCTTTCATATAGACTTGGTTTGGCAAGACCATATGGATCATAAAATTCTATTTCATTTTTTGCAAAATTAGCTACCAGAAATGTCCAATGATTTTCTTTATTTATAGGAATAAAAATTCTCTTTGCCTTAGATAATTTATCACTGCTCCAAGATCCATTAGACATAATATAGGGGGTATGAGAGCAAAGTGCAGCTAAATTATTAGAACTTGGAAGATAGTTTTGAAATAAATGCATTAATGATACTGCCATACAGCCAGCCTTTCATAAAATTTTTATCAACTGCTTTTAAGTATTTATCTTCTCTTTCATGAATAAAAATGTCTAATGACTTCAATTCTAAAAGTGATATGTCAATTTTATTGATTGTTAGATTTATATTTTTTATGTTATTTAGATTTGGTGTGAAAGACATACAGTTAACTTCTGAATGATTAGATTCATCAAGTTCTTCTAAATTATACTTAGCTTTCTTAATGGTAGTTTTTAAGTTATTCGAAGAACCTCTCTTTATTATATTTACCTTTTTCTTAATGATATCCTGTTTTTCTAATTTAGCATTAAGAAGAACTGGAGATGGAATTGCAAATTTAGTAGATGGTACATCAACTACTTTTGATATGCAATGACAACAAGATATTAAATGTTTTAAATTTTGAATAATATTTGGCAACAAGATGTTTTGCACTTTCTCGTCTTCAATAAAATCAGTCAACTGAGAGATATATTGTTTACATTCAAAAATATCTGTACTTGATTTACAATTTAAATTAAATGGAATGGAAGGAGTGATATAATTTTCAGGCATTAATAGGCTCCTTTGTTTCATTAAAATATCTGCTTTTAAGCGACCTGAAATATATGTATATATATACAAAAAATTATAAGAGGACTTCAATCAAGATTGGCCTACATTAAAAGTACCAATATAAAATAAATACATACTGCTTCATAGGTAACTTTTTTTTGTAAGACCTATAATATGCAAGCAAACAGTTAAGAGAATGCCATGTAATATAATAGCCACTGAGTGTGCTTTTTTACAGGGACAGAAATAATTTACTTACGGTTTAGATTTAGAAAATTTTATTTTATCCAAATATCCACTTTCAGAAGATCTAAAATATGGAAGCAAGCAATAAAGCATGCGTTTCATAATCAGAGTTTACTTTGTAATATACACCAAAATAACACGTAAACAAATATTTAACAATGGACTCAGCAATATAACAATATGGAACTACTTTGTAGTGTTTTAGTTGAATTTGTATTCTCAGATAATAAGCACCATTTAAGTAGTGAAGTTTTTGACATAACTATCCAACACTTTTTTATTTTACTAATTAAATACCTCACATATAAGTTTTTTTCTCTATGCTGATGTATCAGGTCAAGGAAATAGCCAGAAGTTTTCTTATAAAATCTATTTACAGAGGCCAGATAAATAAGGAATGCTTAGATGAACTAAATGATATGCAGAATCTAAATATGCCAGGTCCTATTTGGTATAGTGCAGGAAAATATGTTGCCTGCAAACTGAAAGGAAAAAAATATTTTTGGTATGTAAAAGGGATAAAAATAGCGGAGGAATTAGTTTCATAATTTAATGTATATACTATTGCTGTGCACCTATTAAACCATTGATAAATTTAATAACAAAGTGACATAAATATCAGATCTATTTCGTAGAAAAGAAATAAGAAAAACATTTAAACAATTACATATGAGACATTTATATCTATCTCTCTTTTGTGGTAAAATTTGACACTAGAATCTAAAATTAAAAAAATACATACTTGTCTGTCGCAGACAACTTGACTTGATCAAAATATCCATCTTTGTTGAATTTAAATCAGGTAAGCAAACATTTAAAAGCATGCTTGGCAATAAAACAAAATGAATATAGCTTAGTAAATACCTGAGTGCTTTACATGGAAAGCATTAAATTCACATATGAAAGCATTTAATTTAAGAACTTATTGAAAGGCAAATAAAATAAAATATAACAATAACTTATCAATTCATATTTAATAGTAATAAATTAAAATTTTATTTAAATAACGGCAGCAAGTTTTAGCAAATGCCAATAAAGAACATATAACAATTTTTACATAACACATGCTTAAGGATTGTATTTATGGGGCTAATCTCCTCCTGAACCCATGAGGCTTTTCTGAGAAGCACCACGAGAAACATAAATTTGTTTAATTAGGTTTATGAAGAAATGAAACTTAAAAAATAAAAAAATAGTGAATCAGGGATAATACTTACATGCCAGTCACTTTTACCAATAAATTGACAGGGAAGAACACGTGTAGGTTAAGCATCTTTTAACCTTAACTTAAATAATAAAGTTTCTATTTTACATTAATAATGAAAAGAAATAGGATATTTTCAAATCATGCTTTATAAATTCGAACATTAGGTCAGATTAGATTAGAAAATTATGTAGATAGAACATTAAGTATCTTTACAGAGCTAAGAAAAATTTTGAAAATTATTTCCTTATAAATTTCAATTCCAGTCACATTAAAGAAATATTCAATAAACGTATAGGCATTTTAACAAAAAATAACAATAATTAACATAAGTGATATATATATATGTGTCAAACATATGTACTAAAACAGCTTCAAAATTTTGAATTAAAAAAAACTTATAACAAATAAGGTACAATGCCACTAATAATACTATACAATTCATTGAATAATAAAAAAAAAAACAGCAACATTATAGTAGCAATAGAGATAGATACTAACACTAACTGAGACACTCTTAATGGCTCCTGTTCAAGCGGCCTTTCATTTAAGCTAAAAAAGAATAAAAGTAGATGAATCTCTGAGCAACAGAGAAATTTTTATCAACAATTTTGTCGCAGTAATTTCGCTCTTTAGTGTTGCGCAATATACAAATTGTTATTTTGAAATAGTTCATTAATCTTAATGTCTGGTTCAATATTTTAACAAATTGCAGCTTTTTTAAAAATTAATTTTAGTCTTTATTATTTTGTATTAGGATTTGCAACTCACTGAATTGTACCTCTTTTTGATAAAGTGATGTGAACAAAAAAAAAACCCAGCTAAACCTTTGTAAACTAGAAGGGCATTATGCTGTTTTTATTTTGCTGTTTAACAAAAAAAATAGTTGCAAAATGTATACAAAATCTATTAAGGCTAGTACCATTACTATATCTATCAAGGCTAGTACCATCTGTGAAAGAACATGGAATCACCTAATAAAAAGAGTAACAGAGTTAAATATATGTAAGCATCTTGTGAAAGGACAGAAGAAGTATGCAAGGTTTGTTTTACATTGTCCTTTATGACTAAAACATTAACTTTAAAAAAAAATCTTGGGGTGCTGAGATTAAAAAATAAATATACATATACCTATATAGATCAATATAACAAATACAAGTAGTTTTATTAATAATTAGAAAAACCTCAAATTAAAATCCAATCAAATTTGTTAATATGAATTATATTCTAATGAATAATTATAGTAATCTTATTAAGCATTTTAAATAGAAAAACATTAATGTGTACAAATTGTTTTGCACATAGATGTGATACATATAGAATAAAAATGTTAAGGAAAGTAATCATGCTCATAATCAATTCAATAGTTAAGACAACCTAAAACAATAATAATGAAAGCAGTACTTGCGAATAAAAGCAGGGGTCTGTCCAGATATTTTGTGAAAGGTCCGTTGTTGTAAAATTGTGAGAAAATTACTCATAATTTGTGAATATAAAATAAGTCAAGTCACATTCATTCAACCAGGGTCCGCTTTTGTGAATTTGAGCAAATAGGGTCCGTTATTGCAAAAAAACTTTTTCAATGAGTTTTTAAATTGTAAAGACATACAAGATTATGCTCAACACTGTATAATTATAATTAAAAAATTTTTATTTTAAAAAATAAACAGCAATTGCAACTATTAAATTAGCGATGCAACATACAAATATTTGGAATTTAGCCTATACTGCTGAACGCAGAATATTAATTTCTGACGAATAAAGGAAGAAGCGCCTGCCGAAGACAAAATTTAGTTCCCTTACATCTGTCTGTCTCCCCCCTCCCTTTCCTGGGAAGGGTTTATTCGATTAACAAAACACTAATGAAGATAAACAAATTTGTGAAAGGTCCGATAAAAGATAAATTATTTTGTGAAGGGTCCGTTATTAAGTTAAAATATTTTGTGAAGGGTACGTTTTTATGAAAAGATATTTTGTGAAGGGTCCGTTAACGGACCCAAATTTCTTCTAAACAGACCCCTGAAAAGTGATAAATATAAGATAAAATCCAAAATAAGGATCTTTCTATATTTATTCCTAGATTATTATTTTTTTTTAATTTTACAACGAAAAATGAAACAACACTATTTTAAACATGATCAAAGAATTCTTCACTGTTAACAATAAAATTCAATATAAAAGCTCTCAATAAAACTTTAGAAAAAAAAAAAAAACCTTTGTATTATGTCACTGAAATAAACATTAATCATCTAACTTAAATATAAGAAATTTCATTACTAAACTGCTTCACACATTTTTGACAGTACAAACAAAGGATTTCTAAGAAAGCAGAGAAAAACATTGATGAATGAAATTTTTTTTTATTACAATTTTTTTAAAATACATAAATTTTACATATAAAGAGAGACAAACTATGCAATTTGAATTCTAAAGCGTTGTATTTTAAGAAATTTAATATAATTCATTAATCTTTTTTAAATTTCATGTAAATTTTTTTATATAATGCTTTGAAACATACACTAATGTTATAAATCTATAATTAATAAGAATTACCTGTAATTAAAACTTTCATGATGATACAATATCATATCCCGCGCAACCAAATCTAGAAAATGGCTTCCAAAAATGCTCTTGCATAAACAACGCCAAATACTTTGGCGAATAAGTTTGGCACAGTACGGATTACAATCAATATAGGGTTATAACAAGATTGATGGATAAAAGCTAGCGCCAAGCTCACTCCGCCCAGTTACCAATTCCTAAATTGACCAAATATCAAACACTTCCACTTTTTTTAATAAGCAGGTATTAAGCACACAAAAACAAGCAGTAGAAAGCGATCGATGCCGATTATCAAAATATAAACAATTTAGCTGCATAAAATTTTGAAAGCTAATTCACTTAACCTAATAGAAGTAAAAGGCAACATTTTATACTTTCATTAGCTGCTTTTCCGTTATTTGAATCTAAACCTATTCAACAATAGAACTGAAAATAATTGGACAATATTTATGAAGTTTTAACAGAATTCTGAATTGAATAAGATTTTGTGATTAAAAATAACTAACAAGTTCGTTAAAAATAAATCTGAAACATGTATTCAAAGTTACCTGTTCGTAAAATTGCCCCTATTCATGCTATTTCTGTTTCCTCATGCCGATTCTTGCATCAAATGAGTCTTGAAAATCTTGAAAGACATAATCTTCAAGAATACCAGCCAATAGTTTCTATGAAGGGGGAAGATCAAAAGAAATATCAAAGGCAATTTTATTATGATACAATTAAAGCTCTACCTACCGTAGAACAAAAATTATACGAGATATCACAGTTTCATAGGCCAAAACAGTTGCGATATTTAATACCAGCTCTTGCTAAGTCATACAATGGCATATATTTCCAAAGGTACATTACTCGCACTCATTTAATAAATCATTTACCTAAAAATTTCTCTTTGATGGATGTTGATAAAGAATATAATGAAGTATCTGATGTTTTTAAACAGACTGTTTCGTCTTTTTATAAGAATGATTGGAAAAGCTCAGACCTAAACTATCAGGATTATCTTTGTACTAAACGAGATTGTTCAAAACTCCTTAATCTTCTAGTATTGCAGTGTTTCAAGAAACTGGCTCTAAAGAATGACTACATCTTAGAATCAACTGTAAGTTCTCACTTTTACCATTTCATTTGTAGTTCTTCATTCTATTCAATTTAGAAGAAAAGCATCTCCCACAACAGCCAGGGCTAGGCATTAGTCACTTTTCTCACTTAATGTCACTATCTTAAAAAATAGTAACTTTTATTCACTGTTTTTAAGGCTTAGTCACTTATCTCACTTTTTTAAAATATTTTAATTCCCCCTCCCCGGTTTCAATCAAAAGAAAGATTTCATGTTTCTCTAAACCCGTGGCATTACAATCCTCTTGCTCTAGTAAAGAAGGACTCACCCAAAGGGAGTGGGGCATAGAAGAGGATTGAATATGTGAAGAAAAAAAAATAGGCAATTTCCACTTTCAAATGAATTCCTCTTAAAGTTCAAGAGAGCCATTCACTGTACTGAGGAATGATTTTATTCATGATCTATCTTAACTTTCGTTTTCTTAAATGCTGTGGAGCTGCAGAACATGAGATTTTGTGTATTTCTCCTTGAATTGAATTTCCTTTTTCAGTAGGATTCATGTCCTTAACATAATTTTGCATCATAGAAATTAAGCACTATTAAAAGTTCTTATTTTACACTAAAAGTATTACAAAGTTCTTACTTTTTCTTCAAAAGAAAAAACTTAAATAAAATGTTTACTTTTATATTATATTTTTTCCTTTTCAAAAATTTGATTCGTTTTTAATAAGATGTTGTTATGTCATGCGAATTTAAGTAATCTCTTTTTGGCACGTAATTTCACACCGTTGGATGTTTTTTTTATTATTTTTAATGTCAGTAGTTATTAAGAATTTTTTTAGTCCTTTCTATGTGGTTTTTCAAATTGTGCTGTTTTTTATACAATGTTATGACATACGAATTTTAAATTGGAGAATATCAGGTTGATTCACTGTAAATTTGCTTGGTTTTATAATCGTTTTATCAATCAAATGATTGACAAAGTTCTGCTATTTTTTTTTACATGGTTTTTTAAATCTCCTTATTTTAATTAATATGATTTTTATTATGTTGCGCATATTTCAGTAACATCTGTTTGTTAATGATTTATTCGAAAATCGTTCTTGGACATGTTTGATTTCATCGTAATTTCTTATAGTTTTATATGGTGTTTACTTTAGGCGCTCTTTCGAACTTTTTTATTTTTTCAGCCCTTTCCTCATGGTTTTTTAATATGATGCTATTACTGCTTGTCTTTTTTACCTTAAAGTTACCTTTTTTTTTACAGACTCGATTCAGGGTGATTACGTTGTAAATTAATGTTATTTTCTGACAGTTTTGCATTAATTTAATTTCATAGTAATACGATGTTATATTTCTGATCAATGCAATGTTGTAACGACTCTTTAATTTCAGGTTTCAGTAATGACAATTTGTTAATGATTTATTCAAAAATCGCTTTTAACGCGTTTGGTTTTACCGTGATTCCACTTTTTTTCCCTGAGAGTTTTTCCAACCATTTTTTTTTTTTTATGCAATGTTATTACAAATGCATATTTCGTTTTTAACCTGCTTAGAACAATGATTACATGTCTCCATTTTCGCACATATTTCCAATTTTGATACTTTTAAGACGATATTGTTATTTTTTATTTCATTAATTACTTTTTGCCACATTCGTTTTGCGCCATTTCTATTGTAAAAGTTTTTTTTTTTTTGCAATAATATTTATTTAATATTTTTTTTAGTTCTTATGATCGTATTTAAAAACTCATATTTTTGACTCTTGAAGAGAAGCACATCTGCATAAATGTGTATTGATTTTACATGATAGCAACAATATTTTTGTTCTATACTTTCACTGCTTCTGCAATATAATAATTTAAGCCATAGTAGCTAAAATTAAACATGCAACTTTAAACAATTTCAACAGCATTAAAATTAAGCAATAAAGAGCTGCAGTAATAAATGTTTCTGAACCAATTTTTTTTTATTTTAAGATGTATATTTTTAAGGTTATTAGGATGTTGCCTGAAGATTAACACTGTTTTAAATTAAGTCACTTTTTATCACTTATTAAAAAATTTTAGTCACTTTTTTCATTACTTTTTTTACAATGACCTGCGTTGAGTCCTGAACAGCCCATTGTAGGTCATGGTAGTTAAGGCTCCGCTATTTCAGAACCAATAACTAGTTGGTAGCAATGTGGTCAGCATTGTGTACTAGCCACCTTACTTCCTAAACCAGGTAGTACTTATTAATCTGTAGCTGGATGGCCCGTGAGCCGCCAATGGGAATTGAACCTAAATTCTTCCCAATACTGGCTCAGTTCCTTAACCGCTAAGCCACCATGACTTTATGATTTACATCAGTGTATCGAAAAATTTAGCTGCAATGCAATAAGTCTAACATAAACTTTCATAATTTTAGTTTTTTACATCATAAATGCCAATCTTTTCAGTTTGTATTTATAGCAAGGTTGGTATTTACATAACGCTTAATAATACCCCCTAAATAATGGAAACTTTATAAATTTAGTTTATTGCAAAACTTTTGATTCTTGCTATTTTTAGCGTATGTAAAAATTAATGTTATTTGAACATTTTCTATTAATATGGTCCTTTCTTCTTATAGATTCAGCAAAATCCAAGAATAAATTCTTACTGGTTTCACAATGGTTTTCACTCAGAAAAAAATAAGATTTACGAAGAAAATCTTACATTTCAATTCAGAGATACTCCAGCATTTACTATACGAATAAAGAAACCTTTAAATCCAGTATGTATTTTTCATCAATTATGATTAATTAATATTTTTGCCTCAGTGTTAATTTTAACTGTTAGCTTCTAAATTTTAAAAGGATTCTCTTATTGCCACCTACACTAAAAAAGGTTTTGGTGACATTTGGCAATGGTCTACGAGGAACTAAAAAAAAATCATAATATTAAAAACCGTGATGGCTCGAGTGATAGAGCGTTCGCCTTTCATTGAGGTGAACCAAGTTCAAATCACTGCAGAGGCTGGTCGGTACGAATTTTGCATCCGACTTGCAACACCCACAGTGCTGACGTGAAATATCCTCAGTGCTATACAAATCATGGAGTCAGAGCCCCCTTACCGTAAAGCTAACCGTGAGAGGCCTTCATGGTTTTCCTCTCCATGTAACCCGAATGCTAGTTATTTCCCTTTAAAAGTCCTCCACAAAGGCAAATTTCTCCCAATATTGATCCAGATGATCCTTGTCTTCTAGTTTGAATTCAAAATTACAGGACTACTGAGTTCAACATTAGTAGTCGTAAACCGAAAAATTGGGTCGGTTATTCAACAACGGTTATAAAAATAAAATATATATATGTATATTTCTTTTGTTGAAAAAACTGTGAGAGTAATTGAACTCTTTTGTACTTTTGTGATGGTAGTAGACACGAATAAGTACCAATACAAAGATATCTCCCTTTTCATTAGCAGCTGAAATTCCAGATTGAAAATCCAAATATATACTCCAAATATATACTTTATATTCCGGTGTATGAGTCAACTTGTTGTTATAAGTCGACATCCTTTTTTTGATTACGAGGTAACAAATTTATGGTATGTTAGGGTATGAGTCGACCACTGAACAAAATTAAATATGGCAATTTCTATTTTATTGTAAAATTTTTTAAAAGTGTGAAATTTTGAAGTCTTTGAACCAAATTTAAAAAAAAATTTCTGTAGGACTCAGCAAAGGGGAATAGAGTTGAATCTGTTACAGTATCTGCTGGAGGATACTGCTAACTTTTTTGAATCCGGCTTGGATGATGTTCTATTATATTTAAATTTGTATCTTTATGATATGTTTTCATTGTGTTATATTTTTTGAAATTCTCTTGAATAAATGATTTTAGTTTTTTTCTTATTATTTTTTTTTTTAAGCAATTTATAATATTGTTTCTAAAATGGAATAAAGTTCTAAAGATGTTAAAAAAAAATATGTTAAGAGAAAATGCAAATTTAATTATATATAACATATTAAAAAAGTTTTTGGAAGGGGTAAATTAATATAGAGTTTTTCATGTTTGTCTCATTGTTTATAATGCATTAATATTTCCCGACCTATCAGTGTATTATTTGACCCCCTAATTTTCAAAAAAATTTTGGAGTTTCAAAAGATAACTGATGCATTGGGTTATACAGTATATGAATAAGAATTTTTATGTTTATTTATTTATTTAAGATTTTGAAACTGGAAGACCCTCTGTGTGCCACTGCTGAAGTACCAGATTATAATTTTCATCCAAAGACATTGGGATTTGCTGCTGATAGAAAATGGATAACTTCTGTTCCTGGTTAGTATAGTACTATATTTTTGATTTTAATGTGTCATTGTAAATTTGTTTGGTGAGAAAAGATTTAAGTTCTTTTACTTTTACTATTTAAAATTTTTGCTTTATGTAAAAAAAAAAAAAAAAAGGCAAATTATTATGCAATATAGAGCTTTATAGGTAATTTTAGCTGTGGAAGTCATACACTTTCTGGGTAATTTGAAAAAGGCAGTGGGGATATCTGATTAAAAAGTTTATTGAATAACAATGAGAAGTTGCAAAAAGAAAAAGCGGAGCAAAAGAGTAATGGCAAATATTTATTGGTTGTGGGTCATTTCTCATGTCGAATGCGTTTCATATTTATGGTACAGTGGTCCCTCGTTTTTCGCGGTTAATGGGGACCAGAACCTTCCGCGAAAGCTGAAAAACCGCGAAGTAGGATTTTCTCCTAGGAATTTGCGTGTATGCGGTATGGTACATGAATGTTTTAAGTATGTAAACAGTATTTATACTTTACACATTTAAGACAAAAATTACAACAGTATATGTATTTACTTAAACGTGCCAGTGCTAATTAATAAGGTTAATTACAAAACCTAATAAACATTAATCATCATTGCTTTCTGAGAGAGGTGAAGAGTCCTGTGTTGGTGGTGGAGGAGAGGCTCTCACTTGACTTGAACTTTTAGGAATATGTATGAAAGCTCGTGGTAAATAGTATATATGTACTCTTAGTCAACTCATCTCTTTGTTTGACATGCAGGGATCGTTCTCTCTCATGCATCAACATGAAACAACACTCCTTTCCGCAATGTGACTGCCGACATGGTTGCATTTTTTTCATTTTCTTTTTTTGATGAATATTTTGGAAAAACCCGCGAAACACTGAAGCCGCAAAACGTGAAGCGCGAAGTGGCGAGGGAACACTGTATATGTTTTTTTAATTATAAATGATTTTGTGGTAATTACAATTGTGATATCTTTCCTTACCTGTAAAGGCGTCTATTAATATTTGCAATGAATCATTTCTCATTTTATTTACTAATTTAATTTTAAAAATTCATGTCAGAATTTCAATTTTTAGGCATATAAATGTATATATATATATATACAGTGGAACCCCAATTTTACCTTTTTGTCAGACTAGCATTAAAAAACACCAGAAGCGGTATAACATAAAATAGGGGTAAAACAGTTTTACTATATTTACAAAAATTGACACTTACAAGATGCTCTACTTGGAATTTATTTTTTTTTCAATCTTTACATGTTTTCTTGTTTTTCGATACAATTTTAGCACTAACCCACTCAATACTTACTATTATTTGCTTCAATACTCACTATTATTTGCTTTCACTCAAAAACGTGTGAGAGTTTTCATGCTTTCAAACTCTAGATCAATTGTGGATTTATCTTCCGATATTTTGTCTCATCTTAATCATTTTCATTACTATCATCAAGAGCAGGCATTGAATCAGATATTGAATTAATTAAAAAGTAATAGGAGTTGTGTTGCAGTTGATCTAGGCATTAATTTTCAAAAGATCCTCAGAAATGCAATTTTATTCCAAAAGGTCATTGTCCCTGTTGGATACCAAAAAGCTTTATTAAACCTGTTTGTGATGCATTTGAGTAGACACTATACAATGCTGTGGAAATCAAATTCAGATCTTCCAGAACATTTATTTTTGCTTTAAAAGCATCTTGCAGGTCATTAAAATTAAGAAAGAAATTATTACCTAACCGATTGTTTAATGTAACATTCTTTAAATGATTGGATAATTACAAGATTCAAAGATTGAAGCTTGCTGATTGTGTTTTGCAGAGAAAAAATAATTTTGATGCGTTTGTAAACCATATTTTTTTAAATCATATGTTAGAAAATCAAAAACAAAAAGATTTTTATTTTAAAAAAAAAAAAAAAAATTTTTAATTAGTGTAAAATCCAGGCAAATTTTAACATTGTCGTTATAGGGAATATTCACAGACCAGCAGAATGTAACATAAGAAGCGAGATAACGTTTCAAAGGAACAAGAAACTGGAGCTCCGCTCTTTCTCTCTGCAATGAATGTTAATGAATACCATATTAGACAATTTATTCACTCAACAAGAATAATTTTACAAGTTGAAACAATCATTTAAATCTAAAAATAATTAAAAAATAGTGTATTTATTATATTACTGGTAACTTAATAATTGGAATTACTAATTAATTTTGTCATGTATCTATGAAATTGCTGCATGATCCATTTCATTTTACAAGATATCCATTTAGTTTTACCAAATATTTGTAAATACTAACACAGTGTTCACAAGTGTGTCCCTAAGCGTTTTTAGAAGGGCAGCCCATTCTGCCTGCCCTTCTCTATAAATGCACTATCTTTGTCCTTTTTGTAAAAATCTGCCACCATCACTTAAAAACACTACCTTTTTATTCATATTCCATTTTTAAAAAAATTAATTAAGAGTTAAAATAATAAATACGCACAAAAATTATCTGTGTTTATAGATTTAATTCGGATTACTATTACAAGTATTTACTTTGTTATGATTGTTCTCAACTGGCCAATTTTTTATAAGTTTCTCTTTTTCAAGGGGTATATTAATAAATTTTTTAAGTGATTTTTTTTTTTTTTTTTAGCTAAATACATTTTTTTAATTCACCTTTAAGTGTTTATTTTCTAATAATTTTCATTATAAATTATAAAAATCTTTTTAACTGTTTTAAATTTCTTTTTTTTTTAGTTTACCTTTTTTTTTTTTATTATTTTTTTTTTTTTTAATAAAAAATTTAGGCTCCAAGATAGTCTCTTGGTATGCCTTCAATTGTTATTTATAATCCACAAGTTTTTCTCTTATTTAGATAATGAATGAAAATAACTTTTGGAAATATACACATAACATAGTATAAGATGGTACCTTAAAAATTTTTGAGGATCATATTCAGTTATTACATGATATTACACATTTTTACAGCTCTTTTCTGTGAAAAAGCACAAATTTTTTTATTCCTAGGGAGAACTCTGACTAACACTACACCCCCACTGCAGCATAAATGTACCGCATTTAAAATTATACTGCTATTCATTAGAAATCTGTTTTAAAATCAACTATTTGTCTGCTGTTTGTGAAACATAGATATTAATTTTAAAAGTATTGTTCCATTGGTAGTAAAGCTCAATGTGGGAAAGTCATTTTATTTATTTATTTTATTTTTTCTGGTACCTGTAGTGTATAGACTGTACATATTCATTTTATATTTTGTGAAATACAAATCATTTAAATCTAGTACATCTTTTTGAATAACCCAGTATTAAAATAGCATACAAATTTTGTTGCTACACTGGCATCATCTTCAAGGCAATGAGCAAACTTGTATTTAGTGCAAAAGATAATGTTCCAAGTGTAGCACCAAATCTTATATGCTATTTTAACTATTTTATGATTTTTTATTTTAATTCTGTCTTTTATTTTTCCCCATTACAAAGTTCTTAAGTTTATTAAATTATTGTTTTTTTCTATAATGTGTTCTGTAGAAGTCAATAACTATTAGAAACTCTTCTCTTGCTTTTACAGGTCATTGGTTTGATGATCCTTGTGATTGCCCATTTCTTCTTGTTAAAACAACTGATGATTTTCATAGATTACTTAACAAAGTGCAGTTTCATGATCTTGAAAAGATTAAAGAAAGTACTGCCATAACAAGCGCTTTTGGGTGGCTTAATGCTGCTGCAACTTATCATGGTATTCTTTTTTCTATGGTATTATTGCAGTGTTTTAAATTAGAAAATGTTTTCAATATTTTAATATAAAATATAAATTTAGAAATAATAGTTTTACAACCTGTATAAATTTGCTTTTAGTAGCTTAATTATATAAATATTTTAAATTCTTGTGAATATTATTTTCTTGACATTTACTCAATTTTGTTGAAATGAACCAATCAAATATACTTTTTGCTGATTGTTGTACTTATAAGAAAATTAGTTTTAAACTTTATTGTAAATGTTCTTTTGCACAATCTTGATTTGATTTCAAGCTTTGCTGTGGAAACCTTTGTGAACTTATAAATAAAAATTTTAAAAAAAATTAAAGTTTTTTTTAAAGTTATCTCAAGTTAAAATGTAACAGTGTGGCATCAGTGGTTAACCACAAATAAAAAAGAAAGCATCATTCTTTTATAAAATAAAAAAATAATAACAAATTTTTTAGAAAAACATTATTTTTATGGCAATATAAAGTATTTTTTTAAATTAACACATAAACAGTTGGAAAGAGGAAAATGGATATAGACTAGTGAATTTTTTTAGTTTTTATCCCTATCTTTTGCACTCTATGTCAGTTTTACTTGAATTGTCGAAGCTATGGGGTTCAAAGATGTGACAACTTTAGTTCGAAAATTTATAGAAATTGTGATTGAAAATAATTATATTGGAGGAAATTAATCTATGGAATTTTAAAATGTTAAACTTATTTAATAAATGCAGAATTTCAGCTTGCTGATATTTAAAAATACTCAAATCTATTATGTGGGATAATTTAAGAAAAATGGAAAAGTTTGATATGTTTGGTTTGGTGTGTTCTACTTTGTAAAGAAGATATTTAATTCTCACAAAGTTATATAATTAATTACATTTACTCTCAACTCTGCTAACTGGAAAAACTGTGAAAAAAAAAAACTTTCTGCGTGTCAGACCATTTCTAGTAAAAAATTTGTAATGGCATCTCTTAACATTTTCCTCTGACTATGCCATATTCTTAAAACAATATTTTAGTGTTTAATGCCATCTCATGACAATTTTAAAGATTAATTTTAAGGCTTAATGAGAGTAAAATTTCTGATTTGCAGCTAACCAATTATTTCTTTAATTAAGTTTTCAAATCATCAGATACTTTGGGGGTGTATGGTGTTGTAACTCAGCCAAGAAGAAGTTTCAGGATTCAAAATCAGCTGCTGATGAATCAAAAAAGAAATTTTATTTATTATGAGTTATTATATAGTGATAAAGAAAAAAGAAATGAATTAAAAAATAAGCAAAATGCTAGTATTCTAAGAAAAATTCTCATTTATCATGCAATGCTAAAAAAAAATAATAAATAAAAAAAAAAATTCTAAAGTAAAGAGCACTTATTTTTTCAATCTTGATGTATCAAGTTGTTGCATATTTCATCAAATAGAAACTGCATGTTCATGATTCTCCAATTATCTAAATAGCTTTAGTGAGTAAAATTAAAAAATAAATTTGAGGCTGATGAAGATTGAAACAGTTGAATCAATTATGCAGATTTTAAAAAGAAGCTAAAAGTTCAAATTTTATTGAAAAAAAATACTGGCTTTGATCGAAATAATGCTTAGAAAATTTGTAAATATTATGCTCAATTACCCTCTCTTCTTTATTTATTAATTTATAGATGTTGTTCAATAATTATAGTTAAATAGTTATATAATTTAAAATTTTTCTTATGTAAATTCTCATAATTTTAAAAATGTATGATAAATCAAACTATCAATTTAAAAACCTCACCCTGAAGTATTTTCTACTTATGCCACTGCATAGTTGGTTATTGCTTGTTAGGTTTTACAAGCTTTTCAGATGATACAGTTTTTACTAGGGTATTTTAATGTTGATTTTTCTTTCTTTTTCATTTAGGTTTCACTCCATATCACGATCTTACTTATCCCCTCGTATGTCACACCATCATTACCAATGGCCAAGATTGGAACTTTTTTGTCTATCAGTTAAACACCATTGCATTTCACATCGACGTTGACAAGAAAGATCGAAGAAATATTTGTTGGTCATCTGGAACCATTAGACTTTTTGACACTATTGAAAATGGTGAGATTAAAGGACTAAATGATGGAGTCTTCAAGATTTTGTTGAAGTTTCTTATGAATGCTCCTGTAAGTGATGAAAATATTAAACTGAAACCTTACTTAGGAGAGGACAATCGAACAGAGGAGGAGATTGATAACATGAGATATATCTATAGAAACATGTACAGCCATCGCCGACATCCTAATGCTCATAAACATGAAATACCAACATGGCATAGGATCTATTTGCCAAAATATAACAAACTTGCTAAACCTATACCTTTTACTAAATTGCATTAGTAATAAAATATTATTATTGCTAGAACATAAATAAAATATTATTGATTTTAAAAATTACATTTTCTATTCTTTTTACTATATATTTTCTTTGATTCAAAAATGATCTTACTCCTTTTTTTTAATTACATTTGTTATCTGTTCATAATTTTAGTGTGATTATTTGAATATTGATTTAATCGTGTCCCCACCCCTTTGACATATGTTTGTAAAAGGGGTGGAGGACATGATCAATCAATACTCAAATAATGACGTTAAAATTATAAACAAATAACGCATGTAATTTAAAAAAAAGAGTTGGATTGCAATTTGCCACCTCTTGCTTGAGGTGCAACAAGGAAATCAACTACATTACTCAAAGCTGAAATATAAATTTAAATTTCAGTTCATATTTTACTGCAGCACGTTTAATTAATTCAGTATGATGTAATTCTTCTCTGTATGAAATAATAGAACCTCTTTTAGATTATACAATCTTCATTCCTTATTATCAATACTATCTTTAATTTCCTATATATATATACACACCGCATAAAAGAAAATGTGCATTACAACTTAAGGTGCAAAATACCATAAATATTTAATTGTAATTAACAAAAATATTAGACTAATTTGGACAAAACAATGCTATGCTCTAAAATACAGAAAAACAACAGAATAATTGATAAGACACTTGTCTTTGTTTGTTTATATAAAAGAACTGTTTCAAATAGTACATCTAAGGTAAAAAGCTCATTTAAAATAATTATCTGGTTCTGGGTAGCCATTTTTGATAAATTATATGTCCCTAGATAAATACAAAATGATTTAATGCGTATTTTAATTCAGAAATAAACTAGGCAAGGACACTTTTGTTTCACAGAAAGAATGAAAAAAAATTTCAAACAAGAAAAGTATAGTTGGTGTATTTTATTATATTCTTTGAGAACTTTACAAAAGACATAATAATTATTTATGAATAAATTATAAACATGATTTTTCTGACGCCGCTTGGTGTTTTTCTAGGTTCCCCTAATTTAAGATACTAACCTGCTCTCTTTTATTATAACTAGAACCGAGGGGTAGATAATAATTGTTCCTTGCTAAAACTTTTGCTAGTGTTATTATCTGTGGATGAAATTTGTCACAAAACATACAGTCACACTTCAGTTACTTCCACTGGAATTGTAACAGTTGTAATACTGTGGAATAAGTTTTTATTGTCGAGTATCATGACAGTCTGCTATCTCATAATGGATACGGCACGTCACAGGTGTCTAACACATCTGTGGTAAAGTTGTGTTTGGACAAAATTGCTTCTGATGCGAGCATTACAATTTATTGACCAATTTATTAAATAGAGCTGAATAGAAAATTTGCCTTCCAACCCCAGGTTCGAACCCCAACTATGACTGGCCAATATGAATTCTGAAAACGGCTTGCACTGACCACAGTGCATTAAAATATCCTCAGTGGTGGACGGATCATGGGTTTAAGTCCCCTTGCTGCCAGGCTAACCTTAGTAGATTTTTGTAGTTTTCCTCTCCATGTAACACAAATGCGGATTAGTTCCACCAAAAAGTCATTCAAGAAGGCAAAACTTGATCCAAGAGTTCCCTTGTCTTCTGAATTGGGTTCAAAACTACAAGTCTATGGAGTTGAACAATAGTAGCCGTAAACCCAAAATTGTGTCGGCTGTTTAACGACGGTTAGAAAATAAAATTTATTAATAAATTTTCCGCTTCTAACTTATTAAACAATAATTTTTTAAGATAGAATAAATTTAAATGAATGTTTCTATTAAATAGTAAAAATCATATTAAAATTAATGCTGTGGATTTGTAAATTTCTATGCTGAAAATATAAATTACATAATCACAGTAAAAAAAGTTATCCAATATTAAAAAAAATTACACTGTACTTCAAATTTGAAAATTTTTCTGCTGTTTAAATAAAATTGGGATTGGGATGCTTAATTCATACATCAACATCTAAATGGTCCATAATGTATATAACGTATCTTTTTTTTTTTGTGAAAGGTTAAGCTCTAGTGAATTCTCAGATATCCTTTCCTAACGCATCTAGAACCTCAAAATTTCATAAAGGTATATAAGGCTTTTGTCGCGAAGATTAATATAAAGTTGACAATTATCTCTGCCAATGAGCAGAGCCAGACTAAGGCAGGGGCATACGGGGCAGTTGCCCCGGACCCCCACCTCAGAGGGGCCCCAAAATCGAATAGAAAGTTTATTTTAAGTTTCCCTCTTTAATGAATTCTTTTTTCTTTTTTTTTTAAACAAAATATCTCTACAGTGTAAAATCCGTCAGTTTTATGTTGGCTTCTTCATTAATCTATCGTATGAACACAATATACATTTCATAAATCCATGGATTTTAAGGGCGGAATTCAGCTAGATTTCCGAAATTAATGTGAAGAAATTTGGCCAATCAAAAGCCTGTATTTTTACATATCGTAAAATGCGATATGTTTACTAAAATATGGGCTTTTGAGCCATCGTAATTTTGAAAATTCAGCTGAATTCCGTCCTAATGTCAGCAAGGATATGAATTTTTTGCTGCTAGATAGTTAACGCTTAATTTTTCGCTGCTACAAAGTATGCAGTTAACAATCAGAAAACTGCATTCGGCATGATGGACATAGAATAGTCAGAAAATCAATAAAATAGAGAGAAGAATATTTCGTCTGACCAATGGAGTAGGGGTGAACTTTCTAGCTATTTTAGGTTTTAGCCAATCTTCTTGTTATCGATAATTAGGTGGAAAATTTAAATACCTCCACAATGTTCGGTTCTTCATTACTGAAACAGAGGGGGGTCCCCAAAAAAGTTTTTGTCCCGGGCCCCAATTAGGCTAAGTCGGGCCCTGCCAATGAGAGCAACATTTCTTTGCCTCTAAATGGTTATTGATTGCTGTTGAAACACGTGAAAAAGCTGCTTTGTGGTTTTTTGTAAAAATGGCGCATGGAAAAAAAATTTAAAAAAACATATTCGTTAACATAACATCAACTTTAACAACATTGCAGATTTTCAGCTAAAGAAACAAACATATATTTTGTTCACTAAAGGACATTTTTCATATTGTACCATGCTATAACTAGCACTGGCTTCTAATAGGTAAGTTACTACCTTTTTTTAATGCCTAATTTGAAAATGAATGACCATAGAAACAGATTTGGAGGATTTTAAGCAAAGCAATGCAACAAAGAACACAAATCAGTTTTTTAAATGTAGTATATAAATTTAAACATAAACGTGGTATGGTATACAAAAAAAAAAAAAAAATCTCTTCTTTGAGAAATCAATACATTACCAATTTTACATGAAAAATTGACGTGGTACCATTAAAAAAATGAGTTCTCCTGCTGCTAAACATTGGAGTCATAGACTTTCCACACTGGCAATTAAGTTTTCAGTCACCGTAATAAAGCGAGAAAACCAGGCACAGAGTCACCTTAGGAATATTTCAAAACAGTAAATTCTCATCTAAGGTAGTATTAAACATTCATCATCAGTTTCAGGTCTGGAGATCTGATTGGTTAATCCATCCTCTAATCTTATTTCCCTACATTTTTTATTGAATTCAAATTCCGACCACTTTCCGAAGCCAAAGCACTCGAATCTCAACTACAGCTTCGTGCCTGATGGAAATACGAATTTGAACCTTTTTCTGACTGCTAAGCGCTGAATTTATCTTCATTTTGATTTCAAAATAGAATTTCCATCAATAAAAATTCCAAACCATATCTTATTAACTAGAGAGCTTAAATCTCATCTGGTGCTCTTTGTTTAGTGTGTTTAACAACAATACAAGCTTTAACCGTTTCTTAACTGCTATAAACAGGATTTCTCACCATACGGAATTTATCGTTTGTTAAAATTCTGTCTATTTTTCAGTTGGAAGTTCCCAATTTTAAACTAGAGATATGTGTCTAAGTGTTTTAAAGTAGAAGAAAGTAGAAGAAAATCTGTATACCCAGTAATTTACTTAAAACGAAAAACGCCTAAGTTTTCTGCAATCTATCAATTATCGAATTTCGTATTAGAAACGGTTCATTTCGATTTTGTTCAAATCCTTTGCCGATCACGCGATATCGCGGGATGAAATTTTCCCCTAAAACTAAGCATAAAAAAATAGATCAAATTTTTATTTAAATAAACTTATCGTAAAAGTTTAAAACTAAAATGGTTGCTAAAATAAGAAAATTTAACTTTATTGATTTTGTCTTTAAAAATTACTACTATAAAAATTATCATATAGTAAAACTATGTGCACTCTGCTAGCAATGAACGTGTTAAAAGTCTGAGTTAGTCATTTATTTGATCAAAAACTACAAATTCAATCAAATAAAATCCTATGTAAAAAAAGAGGTTTTGTTGTATGTAAATTATTGTTCTATGTAAAAAAGAAAGAAAGTTTTGTTGCAATATAATGATTAGTCACATTTTCATATTGTTCAGGAAAGAGTTTTTGGTATAAAACACCTCGATTTCCATGCAGGAAATATGTTTCTGTAACAGGAAAAAATTAGGAATTTTTGGCGCCGACCAGTAGTATTTGTAGCATGATTGTAGCATTTTTAACAGTGTAATTGTAGCATTTTTAACAGTGGCCACTTTATTAAAGTCAAAGGGATCAAAAAAAATGCTGAGATATTAATAATGTAGGGCTTTTTTAAGCATTTCTCAAATTATGATAAACAATATGAAAATATGATTACATAAGGTTCTTTCTAAAATGAAGAAAATAAGAAGCAAACGTGAAACAAAGTAATTTTCAGAATATTATAATATATTCATTATAAATCCATGTTTGTTAAAAACAATAATAAACTGCACAAGGAGGACATTCTTGGTGAAAAAAATGGAGATCGGTAAATAATTTTTTATTCGCCATTTGTTTGATTTAGTCCCCTGAAGCTGGTTGGTGACCTTTAATTTTGCTCTACATGCGCTATACTATATCACAGAAATTTGTGAAGTATCTATCTGGAAACAATGCTAGTAGGCAGTGTGATGTAAAAATGTAACATTTGAAAAAAGTATGGCTTATCACTGAATTGTTCCATGCTAAATTGTTAAAGTTCTATTCGACTGTTTAAGCTTTAATCAGATTGGTTGGAAAATGTTATGATTCATACAAGTATGAAAAAATACTATTTTTTAGTTAAAATTTTTTAAAAAGAAAAAATTAAAAGATACTTTTGAAAATGTCTCAGTGACATTTCCTCCACTCTCCCTCGTGAATCCAGTTAATACCTGGTCAGACCAGATAAATAACGCAACTTTATCAAATTCGGTGACAGCCCAAATATATAATTGCTTATTCCGGTTTCTTCTATTTCTTATATGCAAATCGAGTTCAGACTTATTTTAGGTGGAACAAAATAAAAGGGCGATTTGTAAACATCAAACGAGATAACGATTGAACTTTTAAAGTTCAGTCCTCTTCCGGGGTGAGGTCATAGTCATGACAGACTTGTAAATCGGTTTGCTTTAAAAAGAAAACCACAAAAAGAATTGTTATTGAAAACAACTGAAATTCATGTTAAATAAATCAAATTTGAATTTTAAGGCCCGGTAATAAATCCTCTCGTAAAATATGAGATTCCATATGTATAATTATTTTATCTATAAATAAAAATTGTACTTTTTTTAAAGGAGCTGTTTTCTTGAATTTTAATAATTTGTGTTCGATAAAACGAATTAAAATGTACATTTATTTATTTTTTACCCTATTTCCTTTATTTTGAACTAAATTTTAAAAAATAAATTACTATTAAAATACATTACGTGAAAGTAGATGAGTTTATCTTTATATAAAACTTTTCTATGAAGATTTTTGAGACGGAGTACCAATTCCTTTCGTTAAAATAATTACAAGAAAAAAATAAATTTTTGATAACAACTTTACCTCTTGCAATTTATCAATTTATATAAATTTAGTTAAAATAAATTTATTTAATTTAATTTAGTTGGAATAAATTTATAAATCATTTAATCTTTCAAAATATTTTATTTGTTGAGAAATTAATTAGGCTATACAATCATGCATTGTTGCAATGAAAATAATACTAGATGGTAAATAATTGTGGTAATTGCTGGGTGTAAGTTAATTTATGAATTTATTATGATGATTAATTAATTCAGAAATTAATTAAATCAAGTTCGACAAATTTTGATTATTGAGACTGGATATTGATTTTAAATCCAGCTTCAACATAGCAGGGCAAAATTGGATTTAAATTTTAAAGCCAACCTTACTGACTTGGATTTAAATCCAGGTAAATTCTGTGGATATTGTCAGAATACATACGTATTCATCAGTTAGAGGAAATTTTATGGAACCATTTATCAAACAATTGTCCCCTTTAATTGAATATTATTATTTTTGTCTTATTATAATCGTTAGGTAAATGACTTGTACAGATGACTAAATTTATAATCTTGCATCCAACCCAGAAGACAATAAAACTCTGAGATTAAGCATTGGTCTAGAAAATTCAACTTCTTGAGCTTCTTATCAGGTTTTAAAAGTGAGGATAACCTGTATTCATCTTTCATAGAGAAGAAACCTCCCTCAGTTAGCCAAACAAAAAAGGGACTCTACCCAAAATTTTGTCAATCATTTTTCATAAATTCTATGAACCTTGTAATCCGGTTACAGTATGCAAATCAGCTTATCTTTATCGGCTTATTCAAACCTGTTTCACCAAAGCAAATCAATATTTCTACCCTGCTCTTCATGATAAAAGTACCTGTGTTTAAAAACTGAATATTTTATTGAGCATTAATGTAATTTTTCAATATAGCGTGATTAAATTATCCAGAAATTATGAATAACTGGTTAATTAAACCGAATATTGGCTCTTTTAGTTTTTTTATTTTATTTATTTTTTTTTTTATAAATTTTTTTTTTAATTTTCAATAAATAAGTATGAAAATTCAATGCTTATAAATAAATAAAATAAATTTATTTTATTTTTCAAATATGGTGAATTTTGTTTTAGCTTATCAAATACTTTGAAACAGTTATGGAAAAAAGTATCAGCTGTTCACAAAATAAAAATGGGCAAAACTACAATTTATGGATGAAAAGTATATATTTTTTAATATCTAACGAAAAGTGAACTAAAAATAACATCAACAGGTATCACGGTTTTTTGGTCGACTTTAAAGTAAGAAAGTCATCATTCGATTAAAATATTAGTAATTATTGTCCCCTCTTATAATCCACCCACTGAGTTTCCCTTTAAGTTTCAACTTTTGACCTTGGCCTTAGAGGCCCCTGTTTCTACTGTGAAAAAAATCCCTTGCACTCCCCCTTTCAGTGTGCACCTTTTTTGGAGCAGGCCCCTGAAAACTTTTCAGTAAGTGCCCTCAAAAAAAGGAGATCTCAACTCCTACGGTCAAAATGTATCCATCTCCTTAGGAACAAACGGCACCACCATTTTCTCCGCCAGGAAATGCCTCTTTATCTAAATAAAAATGTAAAATGGAATAAATTTAAAATTGATTTTTCAGGTAAATGCTGAATCAGCATACTATCATTGAAGATGCTCTATCTATACCCCGGTATTCGTAAAGGTATTTATTATGCTTAATTTGGAGCCTTTATTGATACTTTTATCTTTTCTAATTGAGAAATAAATGTAAAAATTTTTAAGCAAATATGCAAAATTTTTAAGACTAATCATGCCCATAAATTTGTAAATGAATGATGTATAAGAAATTTATGTATCTAATCAGGGTTGGCTAGTTTAAACCACGTTTTAAAAAACAAGCTTGGTTTTTTTTTTTTCAAAAAAAAGAAAAAATATTTTAAATAAGTTAAAATTTTAAATTTTACGTAAATATTCTTCATTTAAATATGCCCGAATAAAAAATATTAAATTTTCCTATATTTTTTTTTTTTTTTTTTTTAATCTTGAGTTTAATTGCTAATGTGAGTCTGCTACTTTAAATGAATATGTATGATATGCAATTTCTAAAAGTTATGTAATGTTTCTCTTCTACTAAAATAAAATTATAAAATGTGAATAAATTTTAAATCATATTATGGTGTCTCTAAAAAAAATTTAATACAAACCATCATCATTTGCATGTTCAGATAGTTCTTAAAATTATTTAAAAAATGCAATAAGGTTAAAGATTTCTGTTTTATAACCTTGTTATCATACTTTTGATTGTAGCAAGCATAAATACATTATGCTTGCTACAATCAAAAGTATATCTGAGAATGAAGGGTTTTTCTGAATTTTATTTATTTTTTTTCATTTTTAGAATTTTTTCTGTTATCGGCGGAAACAAATTATTATTGTATGTATGCAGTTTGTTTCTCTTGAATCCAATATTTTTTAAAATACGATGCTTATATCAAAGACGAAAATTCAAAAATATTAAGCCGTGGTGGCTTAAAAGATAGGACGTTAGCCTCCCTATGAGGTGAACCGGGCTCGAATCAAGAGATGGCTGGTTGATACGAATTCGGAACCCGGCTCGCATCGACCACAGTGCAGACGTAAAATATCCTCAGTGGTAGACGGGTCATGGGCTAGAATCCCTTTGCCGTCAGACTAACCGTGGGAGGTTTTCGTGGTTTTTCTCCCCACGTAACGCTAATGCTGGTTAGTTCCATCAAAAAGTCCGTCACGAATGTAAAATTTCTCCGAATACTTGATCCAGGAGTTTCCTTATTTTCTGGATTAGGTTCAAAATTGCAAGGATACGGAGTTGAACATTGGTGGCCGTAAACTGATATTTCGATCGCCTGTTCTCCAACGGTTATAAAATAAAATTAAATTAAATTAAAAAATATTGAAAAATATTCAAAATTCATTTAAAATTTAATCATTGCATTTTATTTTATTTAATGAAGCATTATAAACACATTGATGCGTTTAAAGTTTCATTGTGTTAAAATATGTCGAAAAAAATTACATTTCTTATTTATTATTAGTAATAAACTAATAAAATCATTTGTAATATAACACAGAGATCCTGAAAATTATCGGAACTTACCTAATATTTTCTTAAAACAGAGTGTTTTTTTTTTTTTTTTGGGGGGGGGGTTAAAATCTCCCTAAAATTATTGTACTTCTTTTAGTTACTATGATTTTTTAGAAATTAATGTTTGTATAATGTAATATTTTTTATGCTAATTGTATCCTTAACAAAGAAAAAATTTTATTTGATTTTCACCAAAATACATTGTATTAGTAATAATTTTCTGCCAATTAAACTACAGTCCTATACATGCAAAAGCAGAAACATAAAATTATAAATAAAAATATACTCAATTACTTCTATCAATAAAAATACCACTAAAACACGTTTCAACAATTTTTCTTTATTTCAAACAATAACCCATATAAATCCAATTTTCCACTGGAAAAATTAACGAAAAAGTTAACAACCAAATAAAGCCTACTAATAAAAACAACTTTTTCGTTGCAATGATTTTTTACCATTTACTCTTAGAATGAAATAACTGTTATTTTGCCAATGAAAACTCGTTTTAACAGTTTTTATTTCAAACAATAACCCAAAGGAATTCAATTTTCCACTAGCGAAATGAACGAGAAAGTTAACAATCAAAAAACGCCTACTAATTAAAAAAAACTTCTCTCACTCACTGCAGTAATTTTTTGCAATTAACTCTTTGATGAAACAAGTCGCTACTCCTGACATACTGCGACTTAAACACAAAATAAATACATAATATAAAAAAGAAGAAGAAAAACAATAACCTATCGAGATTATTTCCGTATGATGACCCGTTAGTTGCCCCCAAGGCCACCCGATAAAGAACATACAACCGAAAAACTTCCATTCTTGTCTTCCGGGTTAACCGCTATTTTTCGCGGTCATGGTCAAATGAGGTGCCAGAAAGGATAATTTCAGTAGAATAAAAAAAAAAAGAAACAGAGGCAAATTAAGGGAGTTCAAAAAGTGGTCTGATTGGTAGGACAGAAACGAGAGAGGTGGGGATTGGGAACTATCTATAAAACCCTGAGAAAAGGGGGGCCCTAAATAAAGGGACCCAAAGTGTCAAGGACCTGAGAGGTCCTACAGAATTTTTATATATTTGGAAAAAAAATTCGAAACCCCAAAGCTTCTTCTGAGAAGCGCTAACTCTTTCGATTCACTCTGAATTTGGATTATTTAAAGGTTTGAAAGGTAAGGGCTATTATTATAATTTGTTTTATAGAAATGCATTCGATGTTATTTAAACGTGAATTAATGCTCTAATTAAATATTTTATGCTGATTTTAGAGATTATATATCTTGTAAGGCTGGCGGAATTATAAATTTTTTATAAAAATGGTTATTTGAAATTTATTAGCTTTCTTATTCTGAGTAGCTTTTTTTATGAAAATAATGTATTAAAATAAATTATTCAATATTTTAAATGCACCAATAAATGTACACATACTTGGATTAGAATTTTTTTCTTGTAAAGCTGACAGTATTATAAAATTTATTTATAAATATTTATTTATAAATCTTTATTTAAAATTAATTTTCAAAAAAATTTTTACTTTTTTTAAATTTATTTTTAGCAGTTTTCTTTATGAAAACAATGTAATTATAAAATAAATTACTTTATTTTTTATATGTAACAGTCAACAGTACACGAACTTAGAAATTTTTTTTATCTTGTAAGATTGGCGTTATTATAAAATATATATCTAAGTCTTTTTTTTAAATCTATTAGCTTTAATAATATAATTTTTTTAACTTAATTTGAGCAGCTTTTTTATGAAAATAATTTAATAATAAAATAAATTATTATATTTCTTAAATGTATCAGTCAATAAATGTATACATACTTAGATTAGAATTTTCTATCTTGTGAGGATAACAGTATTATAAAATTTATACATAAATCTTTATTCAAAATGTATTACTTTCAAAATTTTTATTTTAAGAAATTTTTTTATATTAAAAATAATGCAATTAAATATTAATTAATATACTTTTAAATGTATCAGTTCCTATACACATACTTCACAGCTTATTAACTAACTATACGGAGAAAAAAAAACATTGAAAAATTTAATTTAAAAATAAATTTTAAATAAATTTAGAAAAAAGTAATGTACTGTACTGTATGTTGAAATATATTGTATGATAAATGTATTTGTTTATTTAAATCACACCTCGTCATAAATAAATGGATGCGTAAGAAATTTTAGTTAAATTAATGATTTTTTTCTTCTTAAATTTCTTAAGTTTTAAATGACAAATGTAATATCGTTTAAACATTTTGTAAATGTATACAATAATTATTTGTCCTGTTTGCACCTTATATTCTTTATCGAAGTTTGAAAAATATTAAGATATTAGTTGATTGAGCAATATAAGATACCAGTTGATTTAGCAGTACATAACTATTAGAGTTGTAAATACATTTTACTTTAAAATGATACACTCAAAATTGAGACGACAAGCTTGTTTAATAAATAACTGTCGTATTAATTATTGCAAGTTTAAATGGCTTTATTCTAGTTATTGTAAATTAAACTTAAAAACGATATGTTCTCAATTTTTTTAACTTTAATAAATCTTCCAGAACTGGACATAAAATATTCAATTAACTCAGCCCTTTATAGCTGAAAATTTTCAACGATACTTTGTACATTGATATTAATCAGGTTTCACCAGAAAAATCAATAAAAAAAAATCCGATATTAAAACTTTTTGATTAACAGCAAAACGTCGAAAAATCCGTAAAGCTTAGAGACACAATTAAAAAAAATCAAATTGAAAATATGAGTTTATATTTCAGAACTTAATCTATATTTAATTTTTATTTTTAAAATCTATATTAATACTAAAAAAAGAAAATAAGAAAATTTTATAAAAAATCTGTATTAATTCATACTTGGGATTTTTCAATTTAATATTTATACCATTAGTTTATAAACAAAATTATTTTTGGAAACAAAATTGCGATCAAAATAAGTCAAATTACAACAACGTTGTAACCGGTATAAAAAAAACATTGAAATCGATTTGATAAAAAATGCTAATAATCAACTTTGCACTTCTCAATTTCCTCCGGCAATCAAATAGGCTCAGTTTACATTACCACCTTACCCATTAGTAATTCGTTAGTCTTTGATAGCGTTTTTATTTTTTCCCAGTTTAAATATTAATTTACGGAAACTAATAATACATTAACTTATTGGGTTTAATTTTTCTAAGAATTTTAAAATTAAATGCTAAGGATTGTCATGATGGTACGGAATACTACGCATGCGCATTTATTAATTTATTTTGTGGAGCATTAAACTTACATAACTTATCTCTTTATCGTACACAACATGCATTGAAGTAGTCCGTTTCAAAAACTAAGAAGCTTATGAAAATTAAAAAAAATAAATAAGTACATAAATAAATAAAAAAATAAGTAAAAATTGACCATCAAATTTAGAATGAAATTTTTAGAGTAAAAATTTAGATCGAAAACTTTTTAAGAAATGTAATTTCTACTAATGCAAGCTTTCTTTAAATATAGTGATTTGATATCCTAAGATGAATGATTTAGACTGATATACAAAAATTTATAAAAAGGTATTACAATAATGTTTTTTTTTCCCCCTCTTAGGAAAATAAAAGAAATTCTATTATGAAAACATCTGTAATTTTCTCGCTGTCAATAGTTGCTGCTGTCACCGCCCTTAGTGTTTCAACACCTTTTAATCACAAAGCTGTAAATTTTTATGAAGCCGGAAAAAGTAAGTAATCAATTAAATTTTTTAAGTCTGAAAAATTAATAACAACCTAAACATTAAATAAAATAAACAAAAAGAAGAATCTTAAAAAAAACGCAAAATTAATGTTACTAAACACTTAGCGGATTTTTTCAAGCGAACTAATTTTATTATCTTTCATAACCGGCGTTGAACAGTTGACGCAATTTTGCGTTAATGATTATCAATGTTCAACTCCGCAGCCTAGTAATTTTGAACCCAACCCAAAAGTCAAGGGGGCTGCTGTATCAGGCATTGGAATAAGCTAGCCTTCGCGGAGGACGTTTTTATGAAGCTAACCCTCATTTATGTTACATGGAGAGGAAAACCACGAAAACATCCCACGGTTTGCATGACGACAAGGGGATTCTAACCCATGATCCGCCTATTACTGAGGATGTTTTTACATCAGCACTGTGGTCGGTGAGAGCCGGGAACAAAATTCGGATCAACCAGCCACCGCTGGCACTCAAACCTGTTTCACCTCATTGGGAAGCGAACGCTCTATCCCCTGAGCCACCGTGACTTCATGCTAAATAATAGATATTTCCCTGAATAAAATTATTCTCAAAAATAATGTAAAAAGTTAGGATAACATCGATTTCTTCTAGACATTTTAGAAACATTGTCAACAATAAAATAGTCTTCCATGCATATAACTATTTATTGCAAACATTTTCACAACATTTATTATAAATAAAGCATAATAAATGACATAAATCATGCTAAAGAACGCGATTTAAGCAGAGGTCTTTAAAGATGAGTAACATAAGCATTAGATAAAAATTATTACAACATGATTGTTCATAGATTATTCTAATCAAAGTTTACGCAAAGATCTTTTTGATAAAATTAATTTTTATAATATGCCAACGAAAGGAAGGATCATGGATATTATTGGAATAAATATGGTTGGATAATTTTTACAATACCATTTTACATTTAGACAGTAAAACTATTTAAATGTATACTTAATGTGAGTGCAACTGAGTTCCAATTTCTAGGGTAATATTTAAAACTGGTTGGCTTCTTTTAGATTCTCGTGTTAGTTGTTTAGCATTTCCAAGTACAGTATTTTATGTTTATTAAGTGTCTTTGGCAACCTTTATAGAAGTCATTACATTACAATAATAAATGCACATTGCTAATATTGATCTATCTGATTATGAATTATCAAATAATCCAGGAGAATTTATAAAATTCTTTCTAAATAGAAATGAATGAAAATTCCTAAATCTCTTCCAGTAACTCAATACTTTAGCAACCAGTAAATTACCATTTAGAAACTATGCCTACATTTCTATAAAACGCCGAACGTCTGTATCAATAAAGGTACAACATATATGTTAAAAGACTTTGATTGATACTTTAAATTTTTTCCATACCCAAGGACAAATACGAACACTTCTTTTAAAAAAAAAATTCTTTCATCAATTAATGCTTTAAAATACTTGTGATTATTGCCTCTTTGAAATCCGAAAAACAAAGAACGAAATATAAAGATTTTCAAAAAACTTTAGAATGTTCCTGTAAAAGAAACTACTTTTTTTTTTCACTGAAAACGAAATATGTCTTCCTTACATGGACACTCTGAAAGTGGAGAAAACATTTTTACAGTGAGCTATATACTCTAATGCAAGATCTTATGTAAAATAACAGCATCAAAAAAGAAAGATGAATAATGTTAATAATCTTACAGCAATATTGTAAATTTTAATCCTCTTTTGAAAGCAGGATGAGAAGTTTGCAATGAAATAACGCTAAAGTACGTCCCAATATATGAGTTGTTGCTTTGCTTGCCCCCTAAGTTTAAAATGGAATATCACTAAAATGCATATTCTAAATGCTAATGTTTTGCTTATGTAGAAAAAGATGAAACATATTTTTCTTACACAAACACTAAGAAAGTGTAAAAAACCCTTTTACGGTAAATTAGATACTCTAAATTAAGCTATTTTTATGTAAAATCGTGGCATTCAAAAAGAGAAAGAAATTAGGTTAATACTCTTACAGCAATATTGTAAATTGTAGTCCACTTTTAAAAGCAAGAAGAGAAGTTTGGAATAGCACTGACATTCGTTCCAGTATATGTTACTGTTAGTTTGCGTGAAAGAAGATGAAATTTGTCTTCCTTCCATGAACACTATAAGAGCGGGGGGGGGGGGGGGGGAAACACACTTTTACAGTAAACTAGATACTCTTATTCAAGTTCTGGTGAGAAAAAACGGCCTAAAAAATAAGGGAGAAATAATGTTAATACCTTTACAGCAACATTGTAGATTGTATACCATTTTAAAAATTAAGAAGAGAAGTTTGAATAGCACTAAAATACATCCTAGTATTGTGCTACTGTTTTCGCCTTCTTTATATAATTATTGTATGAGTAAAAAATGACACTTTTAAAGCAAACTAAATACTTTAATTTAAATTCTTCATATGAAATTATTTATTATTTTTATAATGGTAATACACTTACTGCCACATTGCAAATTGTATTTTATTTTGGAATGATGTAAGTTTAAAACGGAATAGCACTAAAATGCGTCCCCGTAAAAGTTACTGTTTTGCTTGTGTGACAAAAGAGGAAATATGTTTTCCTTACATGAATACTATGAGCGCGGAAAAAACACTTTTACAGTAAACTAGATGCTCTTATTCAAGCTCTTATGTGAAATAATGGCAATAAAGAAAGAAAGAATGTTAATACTCCTACATCAATTTTGTAAATGGTTTTCCATTTTTAAATTAAAATTAGAAGTTTGAAATAGAAAAGCGCTAAAATAAGTCCTGGTATATAACACTGTTTTGCTTGCGTGAAAGAAGATAAAACATGTCTTCCTTCCATGAACACTATAAGAGCAAAAAAACACTTTTTACAGTAGACTAGATACTCTTATTCAAGCTCTTCTTATGTAAAATAATGGCCCTAAAAAAGGGAGAAATATTGTTAATTTTCTTACCTCAATATTGTAAATTACATGCTTCTTTTGAAAGCAAAACGAAAAATTTAAGATGTAATAGCACTAAAATATGTCCCAATAAATGTTACTGCTTTAAGTAGAAGAAGATGAAGCATTGCGATCCTTGCACGATCACTGTGAGATAAAAAAAATATTTCTACAGTAAATTAAATAATTTAAATTCTTCTTATGAAATGCATTTTTACTATTCAACACTTTCAGCAATGTTATAAATTGTATTTTAATTACGAAAGATGCAAGTTTAAAATGAAATAACACTGAAATGCATCCCAGTAAATTATGCTGTTTTGATTGCGCTAAAGATGAAAGGTATTTTTCTTCCAAGAACACTATAATAGCGGAAAATACACTTTAACGCGTAAACTCAGGGCCCGACTTAGCCTAATTGGGGCCCGGGGCAAAAATCTATTTGGGGGCCCCCTCTGCTTCACTTTTGCAATAATGAAGAACCTAACTTTATGGAAGTATTTAAATTTTTCACCTCATTAAAAATAACAAGAAAAATAACTAGAACCTAAAACAGCTATAAAGTCCACCCCTCCCCCTCCAATGGTCAGGCGAAATATCATTCTGTCCTTGTTATTGATTTTCTTACAATTCTATGTTCATCATGCCAAATGCATTTTTCTGATTGTTAACTTTCTCATCTAATTGTGAAAAATTCATATCTTTGCTGACATTAGGGCAGAATTCGGCAAAAATTTCACAATTACGGTAGCTCAATTAAGCCTATCAGAAGTCTGTATTTTTGTAAGAATATCGCATTTTGCGAAATGTAAAAATACAGGCTTTTGATGGGCAAAATTTGTCCATCATAGTTGTGAAATTTAAGCTGAATTTCGCCCTAGAAAGCTATGAATTTACGAAATATAGTTTGTGTTCATACGATAGATTAATTAAGAAGCTAACATAAAACTGACGGATTTTACTTTGTACTGATATTTTGTTTAAAAAAAAGTTCATTAAAAAAGGAAATGTAATATAAACTCTTCGATTTGGGGCCCCCTTAGATGTGGGGGCCCGGGGCAGCTGCCCCGTATGCCCCTGCCTTAGTCAGGCACTGCGTAAACTTAATAAAACGTGGGGTAAAAAATGGATTTCTTCTGAAAATGGTTTTAAAAAAAGAATTATGAGAGAGAATAATATTTATCACTTTGATAGTAATAGCGTAAATTGGATTTCATGTTTGAAAGTAAGATGTAAGCTAGTATAACTTAAACTTGAATTATCGATGTACTAACCAACTGATTTATAATTTTTGCCGTAGAACGCAAAGTAGAATTTCTAATGCTTAATTATGAAACATTTTTCCAGCTTCATCTCACAAGTACAAAGTAGTGTGTTACTATGGAAGTTGGGCAGTCTACAGGCCAGACGAAGGGAAATTTCCTGTCGAAAATATAGATCCTTTTATTTGTACGCATCTTGTTTATGGATTCGTGGGTCTTGGATTCGACAACAAAATCCGTTGCCTTGACCCATATTATGATTTAGAAGAGAACTATGGGAAAGGTAAATTTGTTTTTTAGTTATAGCCATTGTATTTTTAATTTTATATTCAAATTAATTTTTTTTCAATACCATATCCATATAATACTTGACTACATATATTTTATAATATAAGTCATTGCTCTACCGTAAAGGCATCCTAGATATGTAATAAATAATATTAAACGACGAAACACCAAGATTCAAATGTATTATACATAAAAATAAAATTGCGAAGTAAAGTTAATTTTATTGAAAAAAAAAAATTTATACATATTAAAGTTTTTCTTAAATTTTAGTTTAAAAGTTACATACATACAAAAGCTGCAAAGAAACATTTCATTTCAAGTTATCTTATTTTGAAATTTTCTTTTAATACAGGGTCATTCATAATTCCCTCCGCCTGTAGACGCCATTTTTCTTTTCTACAATCGCTTCAGTGGTATATGTTACTGCCATCTACCGGCAACTGCTTAAATTAAAACTTGAATACTTTCGGAATAATTTCGTATGTTCTTTTTTGCCATATTCGTCTTCTTTTTTTTTACTATAACGCTTCGAAACCCCGGAGCTCGGAGGGAATTATGAATAACCCTGTATATTCAAAATAATTATTTTTTAGTTAGAAACGATTTATGATGATGCGCTATCAACATCAATGATTAACACACTGATTAAATTAGTGTTTTTAATTAGCTTTTTTCAAAAGAAGCTTTAAATGAACGTAGAATGAATTTAAGTAAATTAAATATTTTAATAATACAACATTCTTATTTTATACAAATTCAAGTCTTAAAATCATTTTTACTCTAGAAGAAAGAGTTTTTTTCTTTAAAAAAAATTTATATTTTCATCTTATTTGTTTACAAAATGCCATAAAAACTTAACACAAAAAGCATTTCTATACATAACGCAAATTCCTTATGGGATTTTACTTGTTTACATCACAAATGCGAAATTTTAACTACGAAATAACTCTTAGTAACTTTACATATAAATTAAAGTGTGTAATTTATACACAGGCTTTGTATTATCATCGTCATCATATTTGAGGATGAATTTGTTTGAATAAACCGTAAATTTGGTTTCAATTCTAAGTCCAACTCACAAAACCAGAAATTTATTTTGTCATGTGTTGAACAAACGTACCATCATGGAGGGTTTTTTTAAAAAATTTATTTGATCTGAGTAAACGACTATCAATGTTCAACTTCGTAGCCTTGTAATTTTGAACCCAACCCAGAAGACAAAGGAACTCTTGGATCAAAGACTAAAACAAACTAGCTTTCGTGGAGGAGTTTTTTATGGAACTAACCCTCATTTGCGTTACATGGAGAAGAAAACCATGGAAACCTCCCACGGTTAGCCCGATGGCAAGAACATTTAAATCCATGATCCGTCTACCACTTATATTTTACTTTGGTGATCAGTGCGATCCGGGAGCAGGATTCGTATCAACCAGCCATCGCTGGGATTCGATCTTAGGTTGCCTCATTGAGAGACGAACGCTATATCCTCTGAGCCACCGCGACTCATGGAGAACAAAACTAACGCTTATGTACGTCATACATTGAAAAAAAACTTAACATATTTCCCGAATTAGTCCAAAAGCAATGGGGAGCAGCGATGGTTCAGGGTACAGACCGTTCGCCTTCCAATGAGGCGAACTGGGTTCGAATCCCAGTCGATACGAATTCCACATCTGGCTTGCACCGACTACAGTGCTGACGTGAAATATCCTCAGTGGTAGACGGATCATGAGTCCCCTTGCCGTCAGGCTAACCGTGGGAGGTTTTCGAGGTCTTCCTCTCCATGTAACGCAAATGCGGGTTAACTCCCTCAAAAAGTCCCTCCACGAAGGCAAAATTTCTCCCAATACTCGATCCAGGAGTTCCCTTGTCTTCTGGATTAGGTTCAAAATTACAAGGCTACGGAGTTGAACATTGGTAGTTGTAAACCCCATAAAATAGGGTCGGCTGTTCAACGACGGTTATAATATATAAAATAACAGCAATAGGACTTTGACCCATCAAAATGTGTTAATCACTTGAAGATTTGTAAATGTCAGCAATGACATATCTAAGCATACAATATGCAAACTATTATTTAAATACGTCAGTATAAAATTTAATAATTGAAATTTGTCTGTTATATAATTAGGTGCATTTAAGAAATTTACTGGACTCAAGCAAATTAATCCCGAGTTAAAGACTATAATTGCCATCGGAGGATGGAACGAAGGTTCTACTCGCTATTCCAACATGGCAGCATCAGCTTCTACGAGAAAAATATTCGTTGACAGCGTCGTCGAATTTGTAAGGAAGCATAACTTTGATGGATTGGATATGGATTGGGAGTATCCAGCTACCAGAGGTGGTAAACCTGAAGACAAACAAAACTTTGTTGCTTTACTGAGAGTAAGTTAATCATAATATCGTTTTTTTTTTTTTTTTTTTTTTTTTCTCCTTTTAAAAATGCATTGATAACATTTGAACACACACTGTAAATCGTTAACGAATTTCGTGCAGAGAGCAAAAAAAATAAACGAACCACCTTGAACAACTTTTGATTCCAACTGATCGGATTTTCCCGTTCTGGGACTCAATCTTAATGGTTCAAAGGAGTGACCTCAAATGTGCTAATTAATAAAATAGACAATTTTTTAAATTACGAAATCAGACACAAAAACGCACTTTCTTTAAATAAACATACCTTTTTTAGACGTATTCGGATTTCTGATTAATAAAATATAGGGAATAGGTGCGATTTGAAAATATGTTCCAACTTGTTAGGTTAGGAGAACGGTCCTATTTTTGAAACCATTCATGTTAATTTTGCATATTTCGAAAAAGTTTTTAAGTAAACGTAAAAATTTTAACACAAAATTATAAAATTTGTTTATCCAAAAAATAACTTTTACTAGATATTATGTTTTATTATTTGTTTAATAATCGTCAAAAATTTTTGAAATTAAGGAATACAATTCTTTACATCATTTTAAAAAATATAATTTTACATTGTAAAATAAAAAATAACAGCAGTTGTAGTGTTTATTAAATTATTTAGTGGTAAGAATTTGTTTTCCAAGATCTTTATAACGGGAAGAATTGTCTTTTATTTAAATTCTGCCAGCAATGAAAGTTATATTATTACATTCTCTTACATTTATAAATAGTTCCATTTTGATTTATACAATACACAGAATTCAGAAATAAACAAGAAAAAGAATTTTTTCGGAAAATGACTTAACAATAAATAAGGACCTACTTTTTCTGTTAATCTCACTGACCTCTAAATGATATTTTTTCCCGAAAGATTAATTTATTGATGAAAACATATTGCTTAATATTATTTTTTTCATTCGATTATAACTTTGTCAGATCGTGAGAAATTGGGATGAAAAAAGTAGTGAAAAGAAGAGTATCCTTATTATATTAATTAAAAACAAAGCTCCTCTCGAACCAAAACGAGACCTTTAAAGTATAAAACTAAGTTAAATAAAAGATATATTAAGCTTCTTATTTTGAAAAAAAAAAATTTTTTTTATTTTTATATAGTTCAAAAAAATGTCAATTTTTTTTAAAAATTATATCATAATTCATACCACATTTACTCTATGATTTACACGCACAAAGTTTTAATTTGCATCAATTTTTTCTTTTCTTTTAGGAACTGAAAGCCGAATTTCAAAAATACAATCTATTACTAACAGCAGCTGTGTCGGCTGGAAAACATACTATGGACGATGCTTATGACATACCACAAGTATCTCAGTAAGTTTGTTTCTATCTCAGAAGTTGTCATTTTATCCATTTTATTCCCCAAGTGCATATTTTCTAATTATATATTGTGTAAAATGGTAGATTACTAAAGAAGCTTGCTTGTAAGGTTTATTTTTTATTTAAAAAAGATCCATGCGCTTTCAATATACCAAAATTAATCCACATTCGCTGTACCAAATGTCGCAAAACGTCGACTGCAAGTATGAAATGATGCTAAATAAATAATCCCTAGAAACTGAAGCGGTGAGATATTACTTGATTAAAAACTTCATTCTCTTTAAAAAAATATGCAAATTGGAAATAACAGTCGACATGTTTCAAGCACTTTAAAAACAGGCGCCCATTTTTAAGGCGCCCAGGCGTTAAAGATAAAAAACATGTCGCCTGTTATTTCCGATTTGTACTTTTACAGCAAATGTTTTTAATCAAGCAAAATTATATGATTCGTTACAAAAACAAAGTAGACGCATTTCCTTTGTCAAAAGTAGCAGAACATTGTAGCGGAGGTAAAACACAGTTTTAAAATTGGCACGGTTTTCAAGAGAAAAACAATGTTTTTGATTTATGTGAGTTATATCTTTCGGCGTACGAATGGTGATTAATTTCGATTGTGTTTCTTAAACGATATATTTTTAGAAAATCAAACTTTAACATTCCATAGATTAGGATCGATTATGTCAGCTAACATAAAATTCAAATTGTCGTCCAAAACTTTATTTGAGCTAATAATTTAAAAAAAAAAAAAAAAAAAAAATTCAGTCAATTCTATAACATAATTTAATCGCTTACACTTGAAATAAGGAATTACCAGCAATTAATTCAAAAGACATCGATTTTTGATGTCTGATCATGAATCTTATTTATTGCAACCAGACTTATGATTATTGGATATGTGAAGTCATCCCAAATAAATCACGGTCTTTGTCGATTCAGAAGCCAATCAGGTTGGACACACACACGTGATGTCACTTACAGGTATCCAATCAAATCTGATTTAAATCACATAGTTAGGCATAATCATTTCATTTTTTCATGAGTTAATGTTCCCCAATTAATGTTCTATGGATCCCAAATAAGTAAACAACTGTCTCTACTTAAATTGCTGTTCTCTTTAATGATGAATAATTTTGTTTTGAAAAATAAATTTGCATAAAAAGGAAACCTTAATTGGCCAAATATCAAATTATGCATACAGTGCTAAATAATGAAATAAAAGTTTTTAGCAATATATATATATATATATAATTATATTATATATATATATATATATATATATATATATATAATATAATATATATATAATATAATATAATATTATATATATATATATATAATATAATATATATATATAATATAATATAATATTATATATATATATATATATATATATATATATATATACACGTTCGTCACTGTATTGAGTACTTCTGCATTAAAAGCTTTATAATTTTTACAAATTTAACAAAAGCCCATTCATAATATGAATACACTTGTTTAAATGTAAAATTTAACGATATAAGTATTTATTTTTAGTGATATCCATTATTTTTACTTGTTTCAAATGTATTCCTACTTGTTTACAGTAATCATTAAAAAATATAATTTTCACTGAAGCAAATAGTTAGTTTTCTTTCATATAAACCTTTCAATTCTTTGTTCTCACAGGTATTTAGATTTCATTAATGTGATGTGTTATGATTATCATGGAGGCTGGGAAAGCTTTACAGGACACAATGCTCCTTTGTACGCAAGACCAGACGAGAGCAAAGAAAATCAAATGCTTAATTTGGTAAATATATTTTTACTGTCTTAGTCTAGTGAGTTTGCCTTAATAATTACTAGCAATTATCATTCAGTATTTTTTAACAAAGACTTCCCTCAATTTAAAGTATATGGTTTTTAAGCATCTCAGTATGTTAAAACATAATAATGTTTTAAAAAATTGAAGCAAAAATAAATTCAATTTTTTAATGCAAATAATTCAACAATCGCGCATTTTATAATCCCTTACCATTTTTTTTAAAATAAAATATAATACATTAGAACTCTTTCATAAAATTTCAAGCTACCGAATTTTTAATAAATAAAATTTAACAAAATTTTAAGCTACAGAATTTTTAATAAATAAAATTTAAAAAAATTTTGTTGCTAAAGTTAGATAGTTTGTTATCACATTAAGATAATGTAATAACCACTTAAAAGAATAGTTTTTTAAAAAATTTAAAAAAACTGGTTTTTTTTACATATTTTAATGAAAGCTTTCAAAAATTTAAAAAAAAATTTTTTTTAAAATTCAAAGTATTTCTAAGAAAAGTTGCATACAACTAATTCCTAAAAATTACATAAATGTGGTTAAGACAAATCAATAATAACTATAATTATCATAGCATTTAAACAACTATCAAAGTGTGTAACTAGGGCTGATTCAGAACAATAAAAAACTGCTAATTTTAAAATACAAAATAAAACTTAATTTTAGCTAAAGTTAGTTAAGAATATTTTTGAACACATTTTAAAGTTAAACCTTTAGTGGTCGCATAATTTTTAAGAAAACGGTCATAAAAGAAATAAATTTTTTATTGATGAAAACTATATAAAACTAAGTATAGATAAAATATATATATTTAATTTTGAACTTGAAATTATGATGAGTGTTCTAGTTCACCTAGTTTAAAATAGACCACCTCTAAACAAATTGAAATAGTTTGGTACTGCCACCTGGTGTTAGATTGAGAAATAGGGTGTTTCAAACTTTTTGGTGTACTATTTTTGATCACTCCAACCTGGAAACAACACAGGCATGGGAAATAAAGAGGGAAACTGTATACCGCATTTTTTTATTTTTTTTATTTACGGGAATGAGATGGAAGGGGCTATAAGAAGTTTTAAAAAAAAAGATCATTGGAAACAGACGTTCATTTTATTTTATAATGTTTTAATTTTGAACATTAGTATTAGTGCACACTAGCGATTAATATTTAAAAACAATTTCAAGCTGCAAATTTAAGAAAACCAAATAGGAATTTTTCTACGGTTTTTAAGGTTGCATAAAAAACATATTAGTTGGTAATAAAACTAACATAATATACTTGGCAAAGTATGTTTATTGAAATTTAAACAAAAAGATGGATACAAATTTTAAAATACTCTGTAGAATCATCGTAATTGAAAATAATTATTAAATATTTATTCTTCGTTTTTTTCTTATTTCTTTTCAGAACTTTTCAATTAACGAATGGTTGTCAAAGGGAGCTCCAAGAGAAAAACTTGTTTTGGGAATGGGGCTCTATGGACGATCATTTACACTTCAAAAATCCGAAAATCATGGGTTAAATGCTTCAGCTCCGCAAAAAGGAAGAGCTGGGCCTTACACTAGAGAACCTGGTTCCTTAGGATACAATGAAGTAAGTTTAAACCATATTCATCATCATCAATGGCTCGACAGCCCAGAGTGGGCCTTGGCCTTCTCAAGAAGTTTTTTCCAAGCTAACCTTTTTTTGCTAGTGTTTTCCAATTTTTAGTCTTTAAGACCAAAAGGTCTTTCTCTAGGCCATCTCAAATTCGGCCTGCCCCTTTTTCATGTGCCAACTGGTCTGGCATTGAAAACTCTTTTTGTGGTACGGTTTTCGTCCATTCTGATAACGTGGCCTTCCCATTTTATTCTTTGTCGTTTAATAAAGTTAATAATGTCAAGTTCATTATATGAGAGATAAAGCTCTAGATTTGATCTGATTACCATATTATATAGTTTAATAAACAACTATATGTATTACATACCGCAGTACATACTAGTGTATATGTCAACTTTTCAAACTCCCAAAATTTTACAAAAAACAGGGGCTTGACTTTACACCAGTAATAAAATCGAACATGCATTGATCATGAAATATCGATACATCATAAACAAGGAGATAGATATGAATATTAACCTTTATAAATTACCAATTTCAAAAACTATTTTTAATATGCAATTAATTTTGCATCTTCTCTCATCATATTTTCTTTACACTTTTATTTTCTTAAAGATTTTTATAGAAACAATATCTTAAATTACGTTCTGAAAAAAAAAAAGAAAAGTCAAGATAATTTATTCAAGAGTATTTTTAAAAAAGGAACACAATGAAAACTTTTAAAACATACCAGGCTACAAATTCAAAGATTACAGAACATCATTTGTGTCAGATTCATTTACGTTAGCAGTGTTGTCATACCGATATTACTTTCCAATGGATTCTACTTCATCTGCATTTGTAAAATAAAACTCAAAATTCCACATTTTATAAAATATTTTACAGTAAGATTTGAATCCGCATTTTGCCATGTGTCAAGTCCCATTCCACACATGACGTCTATAGAGACGTCATGCGTCGAAATAATTAGCGACTTAAAGACAGCAATTGAACCGACCAGACTATCCCCGCCCTATTTAAATACATACAAAATCGGTAGAAAGAGAAATCATCGATGGTCGCAATATTATTTGCTGTTCAAAATTATGATATATTCGATATTTTTTATTTGATATTGTATTCAAGTTTTATAGTAAAAATAATTTTTAAAATACTGCTATTGCGATGTTTAAAAATATTGATGTTTTACGATGGATTTACTATCTTGTGTATACAAATGCATACACAATTGAAAAAATTAGGAATTATCGATGATTGGTCGATTGGAATTATCGACAATATCAATCTTTGTTGTCCACAATTATAAAATATTCGATATTTATCGTGAAACAAGGTATTCAAGTTACACCCTGAGAATACTTTTACCATTATCGCGATGCTTGGAAATACCAATGTTTCGCGATATATCGATTTGCTTTAAAGTATACAAATACACACACAATTGTGAACACATGCTATCTCATAATCAAGAATACGGAGTCAACTTATATATCAAGATATATTAATCAAATCAGATGAAAATTAAACAATTGAAATTAACTTTTCATTACTGTACAAACACAACTAATAGAATAGTACAAGCATGTACTCTCAGAGATTTTATTTCAGCTTCAGCTATTGAAGAAAAATATTGTCATATGACCCACACAAAAGATCTAATATAAAAATATTTTACCTATTAATAATAACTAATAATACCTAATAATAATACCTGTTTTAATGGCATTATTTCTTTCAATTAAAAAACAAATAATTATGACCTTATTATTTATTTATTATTTTTTTGCAAGGTGCAGATGAATTGCTATAATGCTTAATGTTTCTTACTTAAAATTTAATTCGGATATTTTACAAAAATTTAAGAAATAATTTTATTAAAAAAGTTAAAAGTGAACAATTAACCTTGCACAATTGTTTTTCCCAAAATAATAATAAAATAATAAATATGATACATGTTATTTGAAGAAAAAAAAAATATTAAGGAAAAAAATAGTAATAGCGCAATTAAAAAGTACTAAATTAAATAAAAAAGTAGGAAACCATCAAAATAATTTCTTCACTTAGAATAAACTTAAAAGTGACTTTCGTTTTTCATTTTGTAAAATACATATTTTACAGTATAATAATTTTTATAGCTGGATTTATTAACAACATGCGGTAGAATGTACGTATAAAATAATCATATTAACCCAAAAATAAGTGCTTAAACGAAAAACTCTTAAGTTGAAAATAAGAATGAATTCTTTAACAGATTTCTTTCAATACACTACTGATTTTTCTTTTCTTTTCTATAGATCTGTGACATGCAAAAGAAAGAAAAATGGAATACAGTTTGGGATGATTATTACATGGCTCCTTATGCTTATCAGGACAGGCAATGGGTAGGATATGATAATGAAGCTAGTATCAGACTTAAGGTGAGTAGTACAAAGAGATATGCAAATTTAAACTTATCTTAAAAGAAGCCAAAGTTTTTTCCAATGTGACATTTAAAATCCTAACTGCTCCTCAATATTGTTTTCATAAATTTCCTATTTTTAACTACATAATACACAGAGATGTATCTAGTTGGATATTGTGTTTTTTTTTTATACCAAACACTCTGATCTGAATAATTTGAAAACATTATTTTGCCTCTACAGTTTTTCCTTATCAGGGAAATAATGATTTAAATTCATCCTAATGAACATTACCTTTCAAAATTCATGAAACTAAAGGCAGTAGCCTAAACAATATGTCAGAATTAGCATATTATATTTTAAAATCTTAAATATATTGTATTTAAAAATCTTAAAAAAGGCTCAAAATAAAATAACTTTACAACTAATATTTCTAGTTATTATAACAAAATTGCCCCCCAAGACTCCTTTTTTTGCACTTCAAAAATATTTTTGTTACTACGCTAGGAGCGTTTTGAATATTATGTAAGCAACTAAGGAAAAGAACAATACCTACTTACATAAGACACACAGTTGCTAAAACTTTCTTGTAAATTAGGAAAGAAAAATACTTTAAGAACCTTTCAAAACTTATAAAAAGCAATACGGCAGTAACCTAAATAATATGGCAGAACTAGCATATAGTATTTTAAAATCTTAAATGTAAAAAGAAGAAAAGAAAAATTAAACCTAGGCAAACATTAAATTACATAAAAAAAATTAAATCAAGAAATGTATTTACTTATAAGCATGAAACAGTTTGCTTTATTTTTCTCTCTTTGGTACATTTGCGCACCTGATTTAGAGAAATATATACTCATAAAATATCTTTACTATTCAGGTTAATTATGCAAAATATTACAAACTGGGTGGAGGTATGGTGTGGTCCATAGAAACAGATGATTTCCATGGAAAATGCCATGGCAAGAAGTATCCCTTATTAACTGCCATTAATGAAGAGTTCGCCAACCCATCAGTGGCTCTTCCTTTACCTCCTGAACCACCGGCAACAGTACCTTCAGCTTCAACAGTAACAAGCCAAGAAACAAAACCACCTTCAACAACTTCTACAACCACCACCACCACTACTACAACAACAACAACCACTACAACAACTCCCCGACCATCAACAAGTTGGACACCACCTTCTACATCTCAAGATCCAAATCATGATCCAGTCAACACACCAAGTTTTGAATGTCGCCAATCTGGCCTTCAAAGGGATCCAGCAGACTGCCAAAAATTCCATTCTTGCGTACAAGTTCACGGTCCAAATGGCAGTTCATTCTTACCATATGAATTCTCTTGCCCACCTGGTACAGTCTTTGACAACAAGATACAAGGATGCAACTCTCCAACTCTAGTGGAAGGTTGTGAAAATGCAACTACTCAAGTATTTAGTTTCTTCAGACCTCATTTTTGAAGGAAACAGGATTTTCAATTTAGGACCCACTATTTATTTATTTTCCTTTATAAGTAAAAAAAAAAAAAAAAAAAAAAAAATCTAAAATATAATATTTTGTGAAAATTTAGCAATTTTAAAACTATAAAATGACATGTATAGAAGACAAAACAATGTCATGTGAAAAATACATTCCATTTTATTTATATTAGATATTGTATTTCATTATATGTAAATAGTATTTTGTTTTGTGGCTATATTAATTGACTTTTGTTGAAATAGTCCATTTCCACTTATATAGACTATTGTTATTATTATTGTTCTTTAGACTGTATTAGCATTGTTGTTGATTATATTCCATAACTAAAATATTTTCAATACAAGAATTATCGTAGCTTATATCACCTATTTCTATTATCAAATTAAAACAAATTACAGTATTCCTCCATTTCTTTTGATTATCACATATAAATCATCATAATATTTGTTTTTGTAAAAATGTTAAAGGCTTTTAATTTAAAACAGTTATTAAGCTTAACTGACAAAAATGATTCCAGCTAAGTGTTCAGCAAATGCGAATTAGCATAAAAAAATACCGAGAGAACAAATTTATTCAGTTACTCAAAACGTTTTGTATTATTATTGTTTACTTATTTATTAAATGTTGCTTTATGCTTTAGGGTGAATATCCCCCGGTGAAATGGTGTACATATGACTTTTGTAAAAAGTTAAAAAAAAGCTTCATTAATATTATTCTATATCAAATCAAAATTTGTACAAATATATGTTAATTTGTGTACTTTGTTATGAAATGTCTAAAAATGTTACATGTTTTTTTTAAAAAATAAAAAAAATGATTTAATAGTCACTTGGTGTATTTTAACAGGTAATTCATTTCAGAATGCCCTAATGCAATTACAGTAATAATAAATGATTTAATAGTCACTTGGTGTATTTTAACAGGTAATTCATTTCAGAATGCCCTAATGCAATTACAGTAATAATTAATGATTTAATAGTCACTTGGTGTATTTTAACAGGTAATTCATTTTAGAATGCCCTAATGCAATTACAGTAATAATAAATGATTTAATAGTCACTTGGTGTATTTTAACAGGTAATTCATTTCAGAATGCCCTAATGCAATTACAGTAATAATTAATGATTTAATAGTCACTTGGTGTATTTTAACAGGTAATTCATTTCAGAATGCCCTAATGCAATTACAGTAATAATAAGTTTGCAGTTAGTACCTACTGGCTAGTAGATTCTAATAACTTAGTAGCCGCTTTTTCCACAAATCTAATAAAACAGTGGCTGATATCGATAGGTCCTTTTAATTTCATAGCCACTTTTTCACCAAACCTAATAAAACAAAGGCGTATATCTATAGGTGCTTTTAATTTAATAACCACTTTTTGCAAACTTCGATAAAATTATACTTTTTAAAAAATAAAAAAAATTCATATTAGAAATAATCTTCAGCTATAAAAAATTAATCTGACAACATAAATATGTGACGAAATATGTTTAACATACAGACTTAAAAAGCTTTATTTAAAAAATATTTGAAGAAGCGAAATAGATTTAATGCATACATTACAACTTTGAAATATGTGAATTGTTAAAGAACTCTTCTTTCATATGAATCTTTCTGTTAAAAATTGATGGATTCTGAAAAATCAAATATTTGAAAGTAGACATTGGACGTTTTAATGTAAATTCTGTTTTCCAGAGTTTTTCCGCATTGATGTACTTTTATCATTAAAAAAATTTTTTAAAAAAAAGACGGAAAAGAGTGAGCAGTTGTTTATTCACAGTCGCCACTTTTTTTTATGAATGGTTATTTTTAGATCTGAGTACAATATCTTTAAATAAAGATAAATAAGCACTAAAACATTCAAAGGTATGCATACCATAACTCTTATCATACCAAAATTACCATGCTGCATTTCCTACAGCTTTATAATCCATATTATATAAAAACTACATATGTAATTTGTTAAATAACAGATGAAGTTTCGATTTTGTTATGGGAATTAAGAACACTAAACTAAAATATCAAATGTGTGAGCAGTCACAAGCATGAACGCTTTAACCTACATGTTTACTTATTTCTAAAATTAAAATTCTTATCTCGTGTGGAGAACGAAAAGCTGAAATAAACTGAGTTATGAATTGGACATTTATGACAGGTTAAAATTGAACAATTCATATAAAAAAAAAATTTATGTTTTTTTTTTTAATTATGCTTATTAATTTACATAGGTCCAATAATAAATTAGATCTATATTTAAGTTATAAAGATAACGTATTATAAAGATATTCATAATTAACGCAGGATAGAGATGCGCTTTATTATCAAAAATCATGCAGTATGATTTTGTTTTTCATTTTCTTCTCTTTGGTGTTTATACATGAAAATTAGGTTTACATAGGAAAATTCTGTGAGTTAATCATTTCAATTAATTAGGTAACTTTCAAGTTACACAGATCAAGTTGTAATGTATATAAATTGAATAAAATGCGCCAATCAAAGGTTTCATAGCAAGTACATGTTGCATATTTTTAGAACTTCATTTTAAAAAAAAAGAGTACCATCCTGCTTTATAGCAGAAAAGAATGAGCGAATTGAGCTTGAATTACGAAACAATCTATACTGTATTGCAAAAACAGTTCCAGGGGTTGGTGAGTGCACCGAGCAAGGGTGATGCAAACTAGGCAAATTTTGTGTTTCTTAGAAAATTTATCAAAATTAAGTCATCTTATTTTAACTGACTAACAAATATTTCATTTAAAGTAATAAATTAATTTTTTAAAGACCCTGAAAACTGCAAAACATTTCAACAGATGATCTTGCTCTCAATATATATATATATAAAATATTTATCAGGTGTCCCAAAAATGACTAAGAATTAGATAAAACAATTAAGAAAAGAATATGAGATAGAAATATACAGTCTGCTGCTCTCCATTTAGAAAACCAGAAATATATTCTTACTAAGCTGTCAAATTTTTTGCATAGAAAAACAGTAAACAAAATAAAACAAAAAATTCTGTCAACTGAGCAGTCAAATAATAAAAAAAAGTCTAAGTAATAAAATTTCAAAACTACAATTTAATTTTTAAATTATGCACAACAGGTGATAAAATAATTTATATATTATGAATATAGATACTTCGTGATTTGTATGAAGAAAGCAAAACAATTAGAATAAAGCTCAAATAAAGGTACATACTATAGTTTTAGTTCTATAAACAAGAACTGAGTTGAGCTTAAGCACTGAGGAAGGTTCATGTTTATAAAATCAAAACTACAGTGTGTGTATTTTTGAACTTTAATTTTCGTTATTATTCAAAATAATTTACAGCCTATAAAATACCTTGATACGAGAAGCCTCTTTTTGAAACTTAAAAATAAACTTTCTGTTAAATATTCTTCTTTGGTGGCACGACAGCCCTGAGTGGGCCCTGACCTTCGTAAGAATTTTCCTCCAGGCCTCTCTATTTTTGGCCACAGTTTTCCAATTAATCACTCCTAAAATTGTGAAATCCCTTTCTAAGCAACCAACCCATCTGAGGTTGGATTGGCCCCCAGCCCTTAATTCAGAGGGACGGGCATAGAATATTTTCTGTATTGGACGTTCTTTGTTCACTCTAACATGACCACCCCATTTAATGTTTTGTATTTTTATGCATTTGATGACGCCAGGTTCTTGGAAGGCAAGATAAAGTTCTAAATTTGAGCGTCTGAGCTATAAGCTATCAACTTGTATTCCTCCTAAAATAGCTCTTAGTGTCAGTCGATCAAAGACTCCAAGAGTATTTTCATCTTTTTGAGTCATTGTCTAAGTTTCTAATGAGTTATGTGAGTAAAAGTCTGATAGGACATTTATAAAATAATAACTTAGTATTTCTTTTAATTAAGTTTGTTTTTAATATTAATTTCTTTAAACCATAAAAGCATTTGTTGGAAACATAGATTCACATCTGAATTTCAGATGTGATCTTGTCAATGTTAATCTTAGAACTCAAATATGTAAAGCTATTAAGTTTGCAAATTTATAAGTACCAATTTACAGAAGGGTAATAGAGTATGTTACCTTAGTGTGCTGCATGTTAACATTTTTTTCCCGATTGACTGCATTTTACTTGCTTCCTTTTCCAGAACTAGAAAAGCCTGTTTCAAATCAGCAGGTGCTCTTGCGATGAGTTAAATATTATATCCGTTCTTTTTTTAATACGTAATGCATATTAATTATATATAATTTTACACATATTATATATAATTTTATGTTTCAAATACTTTTTATTCACAAACTACACTTATTTACAAAAACTTGGATTCGATTAAAATTTTTCACAAAAATAAGCAGATAAAAAAAAATAGCAAAAGAAAGGTATCAAAAAGGGATCTTGTATTGGTCTGACTAAGAATATGAAATAATTTCGGAAACACATTGCAGAGCAAAACAGCTGTAGCTTTATTATGTGAAGGGACTTTTATCATAACTACAAAGAAGAATAAAGGTCAAAGTAAAAACTTACAATTCTTCAGAGCACACAAATTTAATTGTAGAATCGTCTTAACAATACGTTGTAATGAACAACAAGTAAGAATTTTTACAAAAATTGCATAGTCATTCAAAGACACATACGGATAGGAAGATCTCATACTAAACATTTTGCTGCACACATAGAAAAAAGAAAAAGGAAAATATAAAGTCGTACTTCACATAATTATTCTAGACATCTTACATGAGAAACAATAAAAATTACCCATTTATCCAATAATAACAAAAGTAAATACAAAGAAGTCATTGAATAAGGGTAAGAAAACAAAACAGTACCACAAGAAATGGTTTCAGAATTTATACAACTCAACAGTAAGTATGAATAAGACAAAAAATGTAATGGCAACAAAAGTTTTTAAAGACTTCAAAAAGCGTAGTACAAAAAAAGCAAACATAACAAAAAAAAAATGATGACTTGGTTATAAGAACACAAGTTTATTTTTGGTCATACTTTAATAGTCGTCGTCAATTAATCGAGTTCGCTTCCTAGAATTTCCAAATCCATTACTAGGACCAGCAGAGTCAGTATCCCTCTTTAGATGATTTCTCTAAAATATATAAAACACATTGAACAATTAAAAATATGCAGACACATAAAATAAAAATTTTTAATGTATGTAATATGTTCAAAATACCATTTTTTATTTTTTTTAAAAATTAAAATTGAAAATTAATCAACTTTTTTTTAAAATTTATGTTTATAATAATATTACTGTGAAAAAATTGTTTTTTCAAATTTAAAAATTTTTCTTAAGAATTTATCCCTGAAAAAACAATACAGTCGAACTCGTTTATAACGACCACAAAGGGAGCGTAAGATGTACTCGTTAAATCCGAGTGCTCGTAATAAACGGGTCCTTAAGGCAGGCGTGCAACCAGAAGAGGGGAGGTCAGACGATTGAGTTTACAACTATCCCCATCCCCCCCCCCCCCTAACCAGCAAAAAATTTCTAGATGCGCTACAGAACAACCTTTTCACTCAACCATTTTGCAATGTCCGCTATGTTTGCGGACTTTGCTTCACCGCATATTTTTTCAAAAGTTATGCCATGTCTAACTTTAAAACGATCCATCCATCCATTCAAACACACGAACTCAGAATATCCAAATTGTTCAGCAAATTTTTCCGCTTGCACTTTTAGAATAGGTCTACTCACAGGTAAATCAGCACTACGTTGCACCTTCATCCATTTAAAAAACGCTTCGTCCAAATCCTCTTTCAAACACTTCTTCAGTAGTTTATAGTCTGTTTTATTTTGGTCGTATGCATCCATTAACTTGCCTTTGTTTTTAGCAGTGTGGAAACAGTAGATGAAGACAATCCATACCTTTTGCAGATTTCGACATTTTTAACACCGTCATCCAACTCCCATAAATTTTTTTTTGATCTCGCGCTCATTTCTTATCATTTGGGGGGAAAAAAATAAGACAGAAAGACTAGAAAGATGAGAAAAAAGATTGCAAGACAGAAAAATATTGCTCGCTAAAACCGGGTCTTGCTCGTTAAAAGCGACTTCTGTTCCATAGACTTAACATTGATCCAACCAAATATTCTCGTTTTCCTCGGTAAATCCGGGTCCTCCTTAAATCCGAGCTCGTTATAAACAAGTTCAACTGTACAAGTAAAAACACAAGTACAAGGATATTTTTGTCACATAATTTTAACATTAAGCATCAGAATTAAATATACAAATAGTTTAAACAACTAAGGAAAATATTTCATCCTTGTATTAAAAAAATAATTTCCCCTCAATTTACAATTTTTGAAGCATTTTTAAATGTTTGGTAGAAACTAGAATATATATACATACATATTTATTATAAGAGTTAAGGATATGGATAAGGTTTAAATTCAAAAAATGGTCTTAATATGGCATTACATACTCAAGGTAATGAAATTTATGAATAGTAGAGGTAACGACTTGTTACTAATTGAAGAAGGCAAAATGCAATATAAATATAAGGAGAGTTTAAATAATTACATGGAAGGGATTAAGGTTCTAAGATTTAAGTGAAAATTTCACAGCCCTAGCACAAACAGTTCAGGAGTTACAAGGACACACACGTACAAAAATGTTCCGTTTAATAATAAAGATTAGTACAAGAACTGGGCACTGACATAAAATCAGCCCTCTCTTGGGAGGTAAATAGTACAGATGAAAGTTTGTAATGTTTTGTTGAATGAAAAATGCAAAAACGTCGAACGACTGATGTTACTTATAAAAATTTAAGCTTCTACTTTAGATGTTTTTGTTTGTACCTCTTCCGATAGTTGTGAGATGATCCATCAGGGGGCATAGTGGCCCAATGTATGTCATGAGTTAGGAATAAACATGTATCTCCCTGTAATATACTTCGCAATTAAGTAAATATCATCTCCTCTAATAATTCTTAGCAGTTAATATGAAACATTTAGCTGTTGGCATCAATGTTAGGAAAATCAGGCCACATGATAACAGAGTTAAATTTGTAATGCCAAAAATTTGATTTTGACATGACGCATCAATAACTGGTCGAAAAAAGTCAAGCTGTCCAAATCTGTCAAAAACCCGGGTCAAATTTCCTTTTTGAATGAGAAATTTTATTTTATACTAAATCATGCATATAACTTGCATCGTATACTACTATAATTATAATTTATACTATATATCAAAAATAAAAAATTCAGCCAAAACTTTTTAAACTACTAATTGGTTTTTCTAATGGCACTCTTAATACTTTAAGTCCCATATTATAACTATTCAGTTCATATTACAGGTTATAGCTATGAGTTATTAATCATTATCAATCTAAATATTGATTTTAATTCTTTTATGTTAAAATACGGGCAGATTTCTTAGATCAAGTAAAATTAAAAACTTCGCCAATAATTTTCTGATCTTAACATATTCAGGCAACCACGGGGAAATGTTTAGTCTAAAAAATAGCAAAATTTTTGGTGAAAAAATTTTTTTCTTTGCAAAACTTTTTTTATGTCAATTTGTATTGTTTATTAGTTTGAATTCCTTAAGTTTATAAGTGAGGACTTAAATTTAATTTATTAAATTATTACCATTCAATATATGATTTGTGTTATTTTTTAACACATGTGCTCGTTCATTCTAGAATTGTGCAAAATTAAATGAATTTTTGTCTTATACAGCTGAACCCTGATTTTACGTTATCCATCAAATTAGCATTGAAAATTGCGCAAAGCGGGATAACCTAAAATCGGGGTAGAAAAAAATTTTGAATATTTTTTTCAAAAATTGACATTTACGAGAAGACCTAATAGAAAAAATGTAATATCTTGACATATTTTTGGTTTTCAGATACAATTATAACAATATCTCTCTTCAATATCTAGTACTTGCAAATTTGCTTCATGGTTTATATTTGCAAATGGTTCAAATTTATTAATATATTTATTATTTAATATTTTTTGCTCATCTTCATTGTTTTTATCACTATTATAAGAAGCCATTTTTATATCAGATATATAAGGAATTGAAAAGTAATGGGAAGTGTGCTGCAGTTGGTATACACTTCATCGTCTTCGAAAGATCTTCAGACATGTAATTTTATTCTGAAGAGCCAATGTTTCCGTTGGATACCGAGAAGCGACTAACCGGAAGAATCTAAACCCCCCAAAATGCAGAGCTTCTATAACATTTATTTTTGCTAAAAAGCATCTTGTAGGTCACCAGAATAAAAAAAAAAGAAATGATTACCAATTGTTCAATGTAACGTTCTTTAAATGATTGTATAATTTCAAGATTCAAAAGCTGAAGTTTTCTGGAAAAAATTCTGCTCGAAATTTAACAACTTAAGCTCCCACGCTGTCTTTAACCACCTTTCCTGTGCATTGCCCATTCCAAAACCCTTTTTATTTTGACTCATGGGGGAAAAAATTCCCTCTCAGAGATGAAAGGACAATAAGATAGAACAGAAAAAAATTTCAGAGAGGGTTTACTAACAGCTAATAAACAAATCTTCTCCCTTTTTAAAAAAAAAGAAGAAATGTCAGAAAATATTTGTGCAAGCTTTGCAGAGAAAAATGATTTTGATATATTCGAAAAACATATAAAGTGGGATTTTTTAAAAAAGGGTAACATAAAATCCGGGCTAAATTAACATTATTACTGAAGACAATTTTTACATTACATTACATTACATACATACATATACATATATGGCCCTATACCTCCCCTTTATATCCAAAATGAGCATAGTAAACTGCAAGTTTGTGTCAAGTCTCATGCTCTCTATGATTTATTTGGATGTTTGAATCTACATAAAAAATCTTATTTTTCTACATCTTCTGTCTTAGTGGTACACGCTGGTACATGTGTGTCAGAAGCTATGTAAATGTACAGAATTTTTAAATTTCATTTGAATCTCAACAGACTACCTTTATTAATTAACCATGTTTTTCAATTTAAACTTAAGATTTGAATGGATACTAATAGTAAAAAAAAAAAAGATGAAGAAAATACCTTCTTCTCATAATGCTGTTGAAGATATCGAAGTAGAATTGTTGTTTTCTCTGTAACTATTACTAAAAATAAATATAAAAAAATTTATAAATTTTTATAAAATAGTTTGATTAGTCATTTTCAAGTCTTCAATAAACACTGTTGCTTACTTTGCTCTGATGGGTGATCTTTGGTAGGCAAATAAACAGCAGATTTCCTCATCTGAAATCGAAAAATCATTTTTAAAAGTGAAATTCAAAATAAATTTAAAAAAAATTTATTTTTTTTTAAAAGTCAAAGTTTTGGACAGGATTTGTTATGCTGGTTTTAGTAAAGTAGAGATCTCGGTTTCATTTGAAGGGATACTAAAGAGAAAAGCAAGTTAAAAAGTAAATGATATACAACATCGCTTTTAAAATTTAAGTAAAAAAAATTTTTTTCTATTTCTATATTAGCTTTTAGTCTACATTTAAGGAAAAAAGAAGAAATGCTCTTTTGGCAACAGACTATTTGCTGTGGTTATGAAATTTATGTAACAGTTAAATTTTATCTAAAAAAAACTGGCTGATTGAAATAAGTATCACACAAATGAAAAGTTTTCAAGCAAAACAATTGAAGTTTGTATATTAAAATATGTATCTTTGCAGGGATAAAAGAAAAAACATGTACAATTGTAAAAAAGTAAATTGTAAAAAAAACTTACAATATGACATAAATAATGACAAACATAAGCAAGAATGGATAAGAATCCAGGTATTTAATGATACATAATCTTTTAATGGTGTTTAAATTTTTATTTACAAATATGTAAACACCTGTAATATCTTGAATAGTAAAAATGAATTTGGTTCAGCAAAGCAAAATCTAGAGATTTTTTAAACATTTTATTATTAATAAATTTAGTTCACACACTTAAATATTTAAAAAGAATAATAATACAACCAAGAAAAAGCCTAGTTTTTGTGGATTCGAATATGTCTGACACATGTATGTGTTAACCCTACTTCATAGCCCTTCATATATCCCTTTTCAATTAGCATTGAAAAGGGATATATTCTCATTGTGGGCCAATGAAAAAAATCTGGGCAACATTTTTCAAAATATACAGGACATTTTTGAAGCAGTACACATATATCAAATCACTTTTTAAAAAAAAATGGCAAACTAACAAAAGTATAATATGAATAAAAAGCACATTTTATTGCAAAAGGATAATAAAATATATAGATTTTCAATTTCAGAACTATAAGCACATAAAGTTTTAAAGGTATCCAGCATAACTTCATCAATACTGAGCAACTCATGATTGTTTAAAAAAAAAGCATGAAAATTTTTTATAGTACTGCTGCATTAATAACTAGTATCAATTAGTTAATATTCCTTCATGCAAATATGTAATTAAAATTTTCAATTGAGTTCAAGATTTCCTTAATCAAATACTTTTATAGTAGGGTTTCAATAATCTTGAAATGAAAACATAGAGAAAATGCCACTTTTAATATTTTAGAAAAGCAATTTTAGTGGATGATCCCCCAATATCATCATTTAAAAATTCTATGATATGACTGCTGTATTGTTGATTGAAATAAATTATTTTGATAAAAGAGATGAATCAATAATTGTGAAACTATAATCCCAACCAACAAGATCAGTTACTGCATCGGCTTAAAATAATAAATAAACATATGATCTCTTAATTCATAACCAATAAAAATTTTAATAATTTAAAATTGTTAATTGAGTCTTCTTATATCAAATATTGAAATCTCAAAATGGTTTAAGCAATGAATCCTCAGGACTAGGTTTCAAGGTTTGAATATAATTAGCAGACATTAATTACTGAATTTTACAAATTCTACCAACAATAAAAAGAGTTTGAATCAAAAAACAAAATTTTTCGATTTCTCAATTCTATTTTTCAAAATACTGCGTTTTCATTCTTAGAAATGAGATAGTCTGAATACACACAAAAATCAGGAATATCAGAGCAAGAAGCTAAAAATCGGAACAAATAAGAGTAAAAAAAATTTTTATCAGGGAAATCTAGAATATCTGGTCAACTTTAAATGTTGGGCATAAAACTCTTGTATAAAATTTTTTCTGCTATAATTTTTTCTTTTTACATCAGTGTAATTAAATTAATTTTGCTAAAAAGAAACAAAAGGTATGATTAAACTGTTGAATTCAAACATCTCATTATAATATATTAATCTCTCTAAAATGTTAAGAAAATAAAAATAAACACAAATCAATTTTGTTATCTTAAAATAGAATAAAATTAAAAGTTCAAAATTACAGAATTAAAACAAAATACTTACAAAACTTCTACATGAAGGATCAGGCGTAAATCGAGTAAAATTGTTTTCATTATATGATGGCAACCCTTTTAAAAACTCAGCAGTAGACTAAAAATTAAAAACAAATTTTAGATCTTTAAATAAATTCTGATCTAGTTATTATTTTTTCATGAAATTCAAGAATTTCATTAGTATCATAATTGTCAACCTTGGAGTTAAATATATGAGGGAGACTGGAAACTAATGTCATTTCTGTGTGACAATATTTTTATATCAATTTTCGACTTGTTGTGTCATTCAAAATCATGATAAAGATGTGTGATGCCATTATAGGCATTACATATTTCTCAGCTTTTAAAATTTCTGCAACTTTATAAATTAAATCATACAAATTTAATCATACTTAATCCAATTAATTAAATTAAAGCAATCATTTAATTTTTATCACATTTTATAAAAAGCTTATATACTTAATTCTCTTTTTTAACAATCAATGTAACGGACTAACTTTTTAATTCAATGCATTATTAAGCAGCATTATTTCTCTAACCACAAAAATGTTACAGTTACAGGGGTATATTAATTTCTCACGATATTTTTGGTAATTAAGCTGTAGCCAAATTATTAAAAATTTAATATGAATAACACGAGGTTGGCTTTGTTTTTGGCTATTTTATCTATCAATAAATTGCCAACTCTTGTTCTCTTCCATTAAATATTTTATAGCTCAGTTAAAGCGAAAACTCAGATAATCAAGGCTTGGATAATCGGGACTGCACTTTATATACAAAAATTCCTCATGTTAAAAATGCCTCTCTTCATCTTATGCTTACTGTTTTTTACTTTTAATTATATATATATATATCCATTTTATTCTTTTCTCTATTTTATTCTTTCCTCCTTCACAATAGCAATTGGTATAAAAAACTAAAATCTGCAACACTACCACCATAATTCCTCTTCTGTTTAAACTGGACCCAACGTTATCACAAAACTGGATTAAATTGATACCATAAGACATTTGAAGATTAAAGTGAACTGTTAACTTGTAAATAACTAAATAATTTATTTTTAAAAAAAAAATGATGAAATAAGCAGCTGAATACCAAGGAAAGTACACATTAAGGATTGTATAAACTTTAGTTTCATAAGGATAGTGACACAACAGTTGATACCAAACTCTAAATGCTAAAGATTGTTTCCTGAAGTTCAGAATTTGGTAATTATAATTCTTTTGGTAATAATGATTTGTTTTATTAGAAAGACAAACAACTGTAGAAAAGGATATAATAAGGGTTTTAAAAAACTCAATGCCAGATAATTAAGAAACAAACACTCTTAGAAAACCCTTTGTCGACAACCCAAAAATGCAGTAGATAGATTACGCATGCAGAGCAGGTGTTTGTGTTTTGAAAAATCTTTCTAAAATAAAAAGTTTACAGAGATACCGCATAGTATATCTTTTTAATGGCAACATACAGAAGCATTTTTAATTTACCAAATCATTGGAGATGAAAAAAGGATTCTCTAAAACATTCTAATTCTCTAAGTGGCTCTTCAAATTAGTTGCCATGAAGGTTTAACCAGATTCACACTTCAAATACGACTATTTATTGTTTTTAGTGGCGCAGTTGCAGTATTACACCTTTTTAAATACTAAAACATGAACAATATTGAATACAGACTTGTACTGTGAAGAATTAAGTAAATCAATCTTTAATAGAAAAATGTTCTGCAATAGTCAATATAAAAGATGTTATTCTTAAACATGATAATGCTAGACAATGAAAAAAATGAAACTTGGAATATATTTATGGATTAACCATTATACTCATTTCACAATGCACCATTGGCAGAGCAGGTGAAAAGCATGGTCGAAAGGGGCAAAAGCCCAGGGTGCCCTACGCAAACGCCACAAAATGTGCCTTAAAAAAATCAGACTACCTTTTCTTTTAAATATCTTTTTTTTTTTCTTTTTTTATCAAATGAAAATAAGATTTTCCCTCTGGTAGGGTTTCCTTTTCTAAAAAAAAAAGAAATAATATATGAATTTCTAATCAGTCTACAAAGTTGACAATCACTGACGGTTCATAATAAAGAGTACTCTGCTTATTGTACTTCTGTATTGTGCACTCATCATCAACGACTTAATGTCCAAATCTGAAAAGAATAAGATCTTTTAAGTTTACATAGGTTGAGAACAAGATTGAGACCCTTTGAAGAATAAACCCTGTGAGAGGTCAATTTTCAACAACCAGATTTTCCAGTTATGCTCTGCCTTTTCACGTTATTATGTAGACCTTTTTTTCATACTTAATTATCAAATTTAATGACTTGTTTGATTTTTGTGCTTCAATTTTTTTCTGATTTTTGTTATTATTTGTTCAAATACTCTGACAAACTGAAATTGAATTAAAAATCATTAACATGTTTTGTATACTACTCTGTTTTTGGCAAACCAGTGCTTTTATTTTCATGTTTTGGTCTTTGTTTTGTAATATCTATATGTGTAATGTACTTAATTTTTTCAAGCCATGAAATTAGTTAAGTTTTTTATCTGTGTGAATAAGTATTGTGATTTATTTTTGTAAATTTTCTATTTTCTCCTTCTAAGCATCTAAAAGTGAAACAAAATAAAAAAAATCACAAAACTGATCCCGTTTCACTGATTTTTTTTAGAAGAAACTTCAATGAATTAAAATTCTGGATCTTAGGAAAACTGTTTTAAAAAAATTATACGTTCTTTTTCATCTGCTTTTTGAAATAAAATTTAATCTTAGGATAACTTAAATTTTGAAAGTATGACTTCATATGTAAATTATTAAGCTATGTTATTAAGATTTTGAATTTCATATTACTAAGTTCTCAGGCTTAAGGCAAAGTTCATAAAAATTAAACTTTCACGTTCATATATTTACTTAACTTATTTATTAATTTCTTTTTATATTGCCTGAGTGTTTTATTCTCTTTTTTTGTGCGTTGTAATGCTAAATTTTTAGCAAAAATTTGTCTTTTTATTAATTAGCCTCATATTTAAAGAAATTTATTTTGTTGGTAGCATTTACTCAACACATAATCATTTCATTAAATAATTATTTTGTCATAAGAAACAGTCAATCATAAGAGCTCTCTTCAGATTGCAGGCAAGGAAAAAACAAGCAAGTTCTTGTGTCTCTCCTCAATAACCGTTGTCAAAGGGTTTAAATGAGTGGGGGAAATATAAAACATTACTTTAGATATCTTAATTTAATTTTCACAAATAAAGTAATAGTTGTTATTTATTCACCTTTATAATATCTCTTAAAACATAAATCACAAGATTTTCTCAAAATTAAGATTTACAGATTATGTCTGACAAAATAATACCAAAACAATTCTGTAACCAAGATTTTTAAAGAGGTAAATTTAGTATTGCATGCTTTTAGATTTTAGAAAAATATCTATATTTTTGTGCAAGTTAGCCAGCATCAATTCGATTCAACAGAATTTTTCAGCTGCATTCAAATTAAACAAAAATAAAAGTTTTAAAACATCTAAAAACAGGCAAATACACAGCATTAAATTACCATTTTTATGTACTTTTTCAATTTGATAAAGCTTTTATTTCCCACTTTACTTTTTAACTTTTTAAAGATATAAAGTTGTTCATATTACTCAATCATAATAAATTTGCCAAGAGCAAAAAACAAGAAGAAAAAGAAACTAATTTTTTTCATAAAATTCAAGAAATCAAGAAAAGATGTGGACATTAGATTTTCATTTATTGTGATAGCCACAACACCATCAATGTCACTAAAAATTTTGATAATGTTCAAATACAGTAGAGAACCAATTATCCGGGATGCTTGGGACCATCGCTATCCCAGATGTCTGAATTTCCCGGTTTTCTGGATCGACCCAAAAGTGTCCGTAATCAATGTTTTATCGAACCCGAATTATAAGGAAAAAGTGTAACACATTTTGAAGTAAGAGAAAAAAGAAAAGCATTTTTCTGAACGATTCTTTACGCGATTCAATGATAACTACTGAATAAACATCTATACAAATGTATTTATAAAAAAGATTTAATAATGCTCACTTCACTAGAGGCTCTTTCATTCAGTGTTTGTGCTGATCGTAAATCTAACAGTTGGTTATAATTGGTTGAACTGCAACCTACATTAACTTTCAGCTTACAAAGTCTCTCTGCTGTAGTCTGAAATATCAAATGACACTAAATACTTGAATATTAAGCAAAAATGAGATATAATTCTATATTACACAAATTGGCTCTATATTACAATTCAAAAAAATAGTTATTGTAATTTAGTAAAGCATTCAAGAAAAGTTTAAAACCAATTATGGATGTTTAAGTAACTGGGATAATACAATTTTCTTAACTTCATGAACTAGATCATTTAAATTCATTTTAAAACTTCATTAATACACTTCCAATAAATAGTATGAATTTCATGGCGTTAATAAATTAAAAAGAAAGAAATATTGTAGCATCACTTTTATGAATACAGTGTCTACCGTTGAATGTGATAGCATCCATACATAAAGGTTTTAGTTCCAAACAAACACTGATTTCAGTAACCGAATATCTACTTCATTAGAAATTAGAAAATATTTTCTCAGTTCACAGTAATTCTACTTCATTAGAAATTAGAAAATATTTTCTCAGTTCACATGCAATAAAATGTTTTATATAAATTCAAAATTTTTTATTGTCAGTTAGAAAATTTAATTATTTAATTACTTAATACTTAAATTTAATGTTCATAAAGTCAAAGATACACAAACTAAAGTTGATTCATTTCATTGATCCCTCTTTGCTAACAAAAAAAGAAAAGGGAATCTTATTTACCAGAAAGGATATTTTTTTATCACATTAAACACTTTTTATTATCATTGGAAGGAAATATTCCTTTTTTTCCAACAAGAATATAGTGTCCTAACACATTCTAATAAATTCTAAACTACCTCTGCCTGTCAGAGTGATAAAAAACTAGTATTCTTATAAGACGGCTAAAAAAAGATGAGTATTAGGAATATAGAAGAAAGACATTGTTCTGGATATTTCTGATTCTCCAACTGAAATGTTCTATCAAACTTTTAGTAAACAGTGGTGAATGCAGGGCCGTAACTAAGCCGGGACAGTCGGGGCACCGTCCCGGGGCCCCGAGCATCAAGGGGGCCCCATATGAAGGGACCACGCGACATTTTTCAAAATAGTTTATATATATATTTGCTAAAATCTTCTTTTTCGTAATTACATATCTACTTTAACATAGGGTGAAAGATTTTTTCCGAGAATTATTTCCCTTCCTCAAAAGAACAAAAACGCTTCATAGAGAAGAGGAAAGGCATTTTTGATAATAAGAAACTTTATGTTGTTCTGAAATTAACTTGAATGGGCAAATAAGGTGCCTTTTGAAACTTGGGAAAGTAAAGTGAAAGTGGAAAAATATGTTTATTTTCACTTTATTTTTTGAGCGTAGAAAACTTTATTTTGTTTCAAAATTGTAAAGAAGTGCTTCACCCCTTCTGAAATTTAGACATTCTCAAAAGTAAGTTCTAGTAGAAATTTCAGAAAGAGAAAAAATCTATTTTTTTCAACATTTAAGTTATTTTCCAAATAGAAAACTTAATTTTTCTCAAAATAGAAAAGAGAAATCTGCTTACATTTCTTTTTTTTTTTCTTTTTTTAAGGAAAAGCAAATTTTAAAATATTTTCCAAGTAGAAACTTTTATTTTCCTCTTAAATTAAGACGAGGGAGCTAAGAAAGTACTTTGCTTCTTCTGTAATTCAGACATTCACGAAAATAAAGTAAAATTAGTATTCAACTCATTTTTTTTCTACTTTTAAGCTATTTTTCAAGTAGCAAACTTTATTTTCCTCGTAAATTTAATTGATGAACGTCATTCTTTCTGAAACATTGACATTCACTACAATAAAGTAATTTTTGTTTATAAAATAGAATTACCAATTTCAGAAAAAGAAACTACTATATTTTTCACCTTTTGAAGCTATTTTTCAAATAAAAAAATAAATTAAAGCTCCCCCCCCCCCAACCGAGACAAATACGTCTGTTTTGTTTGAATTTTCTTCTACATATGACAATTTCTAATTTATTAAGAAAAAATTTTCAAATTAAAATTTAACCAAAGGAAGGGCTCAGCATAAAAAAGTAAAACAAGTGTTTAGGAAACTAAAATAATTGCCTCTCTTTTACCCTTCCCTGGTGTAATAAAATGCATCCTTCACTGACATACATTTTAAAACATTCCTTGACTCTCAACACCTTCAGATCACCAACCAAGACTGTTATCTGACCCCTCAAAATATAGCCATCTCCTTTTACACCATGGGAAAATGTCCTTCCTTGGACTTCTTTAAATTGCCCTGGGCTTTACAACCCTAGGATTTTTGTCCTTTTATAAAATGTCATATATTTCCAGAACCATGCATTTGTCAGATAGTCACAGTTGACTTAAACAAGCAATTATCTAGATGTACTAGGAAAACAGATGTAAGCTTTTAAGGGATCCAAGGGAATGACTCTTGTTGACATATTTTTTCTGAAAGAAACACGGGAATCACTCTCTGTTAAACTTCAATTTTTAACTCCTTTAATTGCTTTATTTAAATTAACTATTTTTAAATCAAATATAGATTTTTTGTTAACTTTTATTTTGTTCAATCTTTCAAATAAAAATTTAACTTTAATTGATACTAATTAAAATTATTTGCAACTTTTTTTTAAATATAAATGTCATTACTTTGGATTACAACAAAACGAAAAGGAAATTGATTTCTAAGGAGGTAAGCAATTGTTTACATTAAATTATTTAATACATTCAAAACTGCGTATTAATGTACTGTTGGAATTGCTTTTTTTATATTCCTATATCAAATTGCTTTTATGTAGTACATTTTGTTCTTATTTTATATTTTTAAAATTAAGACCATTAAATTTTTAAAATTGGAAATTCGATTTTTTTATGCTTTTTAACAATTTTGTTTTCATTCAAAATTGAAAAGCAAACTTTGATTTTGTTTTAAAAAATCATATTTAATTTAATTAAAAAATCGCATTTAATTTAATAAAACGCTATAAATATTGTTTCGTTGAGAATAGCTGAAAATATATCATTTAAAGTATTTTGGTTTAAATAAACCATTGTTTTTCAATCAATAAAAAAAAGTTCTTCGAAGAAAATATTTTATTAGGTTGTTTCGATAATTCTTTCTACTTTTATGAGAGACTTTTGTCGATTATTTAAGATCAGCATTATCTATATTGCATTAAAATTAAACCGATTTCAAATTCCTTGCTTTCATTGACAAAAATGGTACATGTTGTAGTTTTATATACTTAAGAGAGAAAAAAAGAAAATATGTTAATTCAAAAAGCAAGGAAATATCACGATTGGGTTGAGAATGCAATTAATCTTCATTTAAATTTACTATTTCATTCTTATCTTATATGATAACCACATTATATTGAACGGAGCTAAGACACCAAGCCCGTTGCAGATTTATTCTGTCTTATTTATTTGACTATCTCTGTTGTTTTTACAACACTAATTTATATAAACAAACGTAATTTTTATTCTAATACAAAAAATTAACCTTAACTTATACTTTAAATATTAAAATAACGAAGAAATATATTTGATACAAACGTTTAACTAAAATATTATTATTAAAAACTGCTTTAATTAGAAAAAAAATCATATTTTCAAAAATGGCACAATTTGTTTCCATAACATTTGAGGAAGGAGGTAGTTTTGAGCGCACTTAATATAGTGTTTTTTAAATAAAACTGTTATAGGATCATCAAAGTATTTATCCTGTGATAATAACTTTCTGAGAACTTTTTTCATACATTATTTTTCTCAGTTTAAAGTATACATTTTTGAAAATTTTAATACTGAAACTATAAATATTGCTGGTGGAGGAAAGGAATTTATCCGACCATCAGAATTACATTTAATCATTTCTTCAAAATGTGTGAACATTTCTGTTTATCAATTGAATTACTTCACTTTCAGTTTTCAATATTGGAACAAGATGTGTAAAACATTACACTTAAGATTGCTGCTTTAAATTAATTCAAGTTTCCACTTTTTTTTCTTTCTAGTTTTGAGACTTATTATTATTTTTTTTTTTTTTTTCATCTTGAATATGATTTTTACTGCAACCAATGTTTAAGATATTCATTGAAATATTTTGTACAAAGCTATTGTATTTTTCAATACAGAAATCCAAATCAGATAAAATTCATTGTCATGACAAACCATTAAAAAGGTTTTTTTCTTATTTTTAGTTTTGGAAAAATAAGAAAAAACCTTTTTGGCATATTAAAAAATATTAGTTTCTTGTCATAATTTTTTATCATATATAATTACATGACATCATAAATACATATATTTATTTGTCATTTTGACAGTTCAGAAGTTTCGATAGGCAAAATATTCATGAATGAATTCTTCTCAAAATATTACTATATTTTTAGGACCCTGTACAACAAATACCATTTTGTACTTGAACTTATTTATCTTACATTGCTATGCTATACAGACAAATGAGGTAGTATTTCGTCTGTATTTTAAATCACTGAAGCAAATCAGACCAAACACGAAACAACAGTGCTTATATTTGAAAAGTTGAAATGTTTCTTTTTTTTCATGTGTGTGTACAAAAAGTACTGTCTTTGAAATGCACTTATTATGAAGAAGACCATTATAACTTCAAAACTATTTATCCCATCAGCTTGAATTACATCTCATTTAATTATGTATCAAAACTTTGATCGAAAATCTTTCCTTACGTGATCTACTACTTACTTCTAGAAATATCTACAAGCTTTTCTTGAAACATTTGAAATGTAAATTAATTTGCATTGCATCACAAAAGTTTATTTTTTAATTCGATAAAACAAATGTTATCAAGCAATTTTGCATAAATATATCAATAAATAATCGTTGAAATGAAAAGTGATTTAAAAGCCATTTAAAACTATCTAGCTTGTTATGTATGAAGGAATGCATGTGAACTTAAATTATGTAATGAAAAAATATTTTAACTTATTAATTAAAGATGATAGAAATTCATGATACGTTATTGAAACAACCAAAAATAAATTATAAAAATTTTATTTCCTAGTAATCATCTGTTTAAAATTTTGGTTACAATAAATTAGATGACAAGAATAGGTAAAAAGCGTAAATACGTAACAATGTCCTAATATGCAGACAAAACGTTAAAATACAAACTTAGAATCTTTTTCTAAAAACACTTTGTTCGTTTCTCAAAATGTAAGAAATCTTGGTCAAATCGTGATATTTTGTTTCTTCTTTCTTTTCCTCATTTTAATAATGTCTTGAAATTAATTTATCCTACCCTTTAACATTTGAAAGAAAATTCTAACGTAACTATACTATACTATATCATAAAAATTTCTTGTTATGCTTATTCCTAGTATTCTAATGTAACACTTGAAAAAAAAATGAATTTTACACTTGGAAGTTCTGAAACTTTATTTTATATCTAAAATGACCGACTTATATGATGATAAACGACTGGTTTAGGAGGAAAGGAAAGTCTAAAATATAAATAGTTGTTAAACATCTCTATTAAATGTAATTGCTTATCTATAAAATGTGTATGAGAATAATGAGATAATTAATTGTTCGCCCATTTGAACTAAAATTGAAAGAAAATTTTGTATGAAGATCTCACTGAATTAAGAAATTAACAAAGAAGTTAATGACTTTGAGTAATTACATTTAGATTACGACAATAAAATTTTAAATAAGAAAAGAAGAAAAAAATTAAAAATTGTCAGTTACTAACAAAAATCACTATAATGGATTAAGGATGTATTATGCACTTCGTGACAGTGTGTAGAGATTATACTTGTTGTTATACTTTCTCAAAATTGAAACTTATAAAAAATTATTTGAGAAATTCGATGGGACAGGATCGATTGAATGAACTTACTCTACTGTCTATTGAAAACGAAAGAGCACGAAATATTGATTTCAGTGATACAATTGATGAATTTGCGGCAACAAAGGCCAGGAGAAATAAATTGTAAGTTTTGAAATTTTTTATTTCAGATTTTAGAAAGATTTATGTTCAACAATTTTAAAATTGTTACAATTTCTTATTTAATTTTTTTTAATTAATTATAGATTAGAAAATTTAGTGGACTGTGTTTCAAATTATGGATGGATTTATATTTTGTACTAATAATTATAAATATTAATTTTATGACATTTTTTTATTTTATATTAATTGTTTTTTCTTTTCACCTTTTTTAAAAAATTTTATTACTATGAAATCTATTTTACAATTTACTTTAAATATTTTTCAAAAACTGAAACTAATCTAAAATTTTAAATATGAAATCTTTATTTTAGACATTTATTTTAATGCAAACTGATGTATAAACCTTCTCAACAAACTTAAGTGTATAAATCTATCTACCAAACTAGAACCATTAAATACATTTAAAATCTGTATTTAGTATGTGTTTTGTAATTATTTTTAGATGTCTTGAATTTTAATACACTTATTTGTGTTTTGTAATTAAAAATTAATTTTTTTTAATATAACGTTTTACATTCTAGTATTAAATTTACAACTTACAATATTTCGTAATCCCATTTCTATGTGAACAAGTGACTCATTTTCATAAATATATTAATCAGCATGATACATAAATAGCTAAAATGACGATTAGAGAGGGAGTACACAAAGTTTTAGAAAGGGCCCCGGCAAAAATTTGAGCCCCGGGGCCCCGAAGGGTGAAGTTACGACACTGGGTGAATGACCAATTAGTTTTGATTCTGATATATAGATGTCAAAAGTCTAATACCTAACCAAAGAAATTTTAATGTTATCATATACAAATAATTTTGTTCTTTTAAGTTTTAGGACAATAAGTGACTAATACCACTTACCAGTGATTATTAAAATTTATTGGTACTACTATATTACAATGAACTTCAAATAAAGGAAATTTTTCAGTATAGCACGCTAAAATTATTGCAAAATACAGCAATAAAACAATTTGAACACAAAAAAAATATTTTGTTTAAGAAGTTTTTTTTTTTCTGCTTAGTGACTAATAAATTATAAAGTTCTGAAGCTTAACTCAACACACGAGACTAAAAATTTATGTAACAAATATAGATAAGTATAAATACAGTGCAGAACATAGATTAAATTAACAAACCATTAGATAACTAAATTTAAAGCAATGTACATTTTCTATAACCTAATGATAAGGAATGATTTCAGATATGCATAAAAATATAAATGAGCATAAGATCTCAAGGAATAAAATTTACACTATAAAATGTTACACAATCATTCTGACAAAACCTAATAACCGAAACTTTTCATAATATAGGATAAGGGTAATTATTCAGTAGAAAAAAATTTCAGTCTTACGGGCTTTTAATAAAATAAATAAACCTCTAATAATAAAATGCACAATATCCAATATGTACAAATGAAAGATTTTACAAATACACAAGAAATATATTTCAATTAAAGTAACAATTATCTTATAGCTTACTATATATTAATCTTATAGCATAATTAACCATTATACATACATTAATAGAAATGTAGCAATGCATTCATACAAATTAATTAGACTGCAAAAGAGATTCCAATTTCAAGTTAAAGCATTTACACTTACTAGGATAAATATTACGTTTTATTTGTCAACTGTATTGATTCCTAATAATGGATATTAAAATAATTTTAATGCATACAGCATAAAAGTAAAGCAGTCTACATTAGGAATGAAATATTTAATTTGATAGATAAAAATAATTAATAGTAATTTAATGTAATAATTTACCATATTTATAGCTTTCGTTTTGAAGCCTGTTTGTTTAGCGTAGTTGGTGGATATAAAAAAACTGCAAGACAATTCCAATCAAAGCTTCACAAGAAGTAGCTTTTAAGTAATATAATACCTGTATAAAATACAAAAATAATAGTATAAAGTAATCCTTAGTAGATAACAGTTTTGTTCATAATAATACGAAAAAGTACAGTTAACTCGGTAAACACTACCTCCTAAATCGCAACTCAAAACATTAACAAAATAAAACTTACATGCAGCAAGTTTGTTGAAAAAACCTAGAATTATCTTTCAAAATATCAATTTGGCAAACGATTTATACAAATGAAAGAAGCATTATAAACTAATTAATTAAATTTTAGCACTGTCTAGGTTCTTCACTGTGTCATACGCTTTGTTTTGTTTTTATTTTCAGTGACCAAATAAAACAGATTGAGTACGAAAACTTCAATTTTTTCGACGGAATGAATCCTACGGCTCCTGGGTCCAAAAACTTAGTATGGAGTATAGCTCCAATAGTACTTCTTAGTGACTCCTCTTTTTCGGCAACATTTTACTACTTCAAACACTAATATTTTACAATAAACAGTAGAGTATTAAGATATTTAAGATGATTCAATTAGCAATTAACTATAATTTAAAATTATTTCTACTGGATAAAAAACCTGAACAAAATTTATCATTATATGTCCTTTTTACGCAATTGATATAATATGTTAATTTTTATACATTTTATTTTAAACTGACAAGAGGAAAATGTCTTCTTATGATTGAATGGCAAAAGCTTGCAGAACTTTAAATTTAGGGTAATGCCACTTTTACACTTTTTTAGACTTTCAGCCAAGAATTTTTTCAGATTTTGGTATTTAAATTTAAAACATATGTCTTAAATTTAAAAATTTTTATTATTATTTTTTTTCATTACATAGTTTGAGTATTCACTCATTTGTCTGTGATGATATTTTTATTATTATTATTATCAGTATAATCAGTAAAAAAAAAAAAAAAAAAAATTGTTGTATTGGAAGGGGAAAAATCGAAAAACAAATCAGCAAAACAATAAAGAATTCGAAAAATAAAAATAATATAATTTTTAACATATTTTTTATTCCTTAACTTAAGTTGGTCATAAAATAGTAAAGGTGTCAAATGCGGTATACCACGCTATTCTCGAAGCTAAGAAAATACTTAGGAATCCAAGAAAACGTTATTAGTAAATTCTCCCTGCAAAGAATTTCTTCTATAACGAAATTTCTAAGTGAATATTAAATAGCATTTAAAATATATTTTTTAAATAACGAAGTTGCCTCTCAATAACGAACTTTTCTGGTGTTCACCTTTTTGATTTTCGTCATTTCTGTAGAAATTTGCCATTTGATGTTGGAATTACAACGATCATTTGAATCCATATAAAAAGAAAGTCTAGAGTAAAAAAATCCGTCTTCTTTCTTTTATAATCAAATAAATATAATTAAACGAGTGTTGCTAGAAACTATGCCTGACATAAAAATAAAGTATTAATAAGTAAAACAAGAAAACAAAAATGATTGAAGATGAGTAAGACCTAAGGAGTCGTGCAAATTATATTTTAGCGGGCGTGTTTAGTTAGCGGGCCACGAATTCAGTTAGAGCATTTTTATTGAATCGAAAATAGTATTAAAATTAAAGAAAGTGTAAGAAACTTCAGAGATTTAGAGCTTAACTTTTCCAGAATCCAACAGAGAATACTCGGTGAATTTAGTATAGTTAGAAATACATTGATTCTAATAATATCCGAGGGGAGGGGGGAGTGAAATTGTTAAAAAAGTTTGCTGAACTGGCACAAAATAAGAGTAAATTTGATTTTTTTTTTTTTTTTTTTTTTTTTTTTTGTGGAGGAATTATGTGTAAAATAAAGCTAATACTTATAAATTCGTGTCAAAAGACTTACAATAGTAAAATTTTTGTCTGTGAAATTTTTAAAAAGGTATCCAAGGGATGATTAGAACATATACCTGCTTTATTTTTAATTCAATTTAAAACAGAAAACTAACAAAAGTCTCCTTACTTTATTAAGAGTAATATTGAGCACTGATGTTACATTTAAATGCAAGCTTTATCCTTGTGTTGAATTTAATTTCATTTAACCTTGCCCCAATAGGGGGCATCGGGAGAATATTGAAATGTCAAAATGCGCCTCTGTGTTTTATCAGTATATGAAAACGAATAGATTGTGATGAATGTACGGGTGTAAATGTACAGTTGTAAAATGTGCTTTCTACAGAGCTTCAAGCTACAACTTAAGAATGTTCCATAATTAATTTACAGATTACATTATTAAATTTACAAAGGTTACATGCCCTATAGATACCATTGTAATATCATTGATTATATTTATAATTTTCTGAACCAATTTTGTAAAAAATCTTTCCTTTTTTACGCCATTGACAGATTGTCTTTTCTTCTTAACCCTTCCGTTATGGGAAAATGAAATTTTTATTTGAAAGTGAGTTTTTTTTCTTTCTTTTTTTTTTTTTTTTTCATTATTATTGAGTATTTTATGTCCATTTCGTAGATTCTTCCCTTTGGCTTAAAAATGTAACATTAAATGGCTTAAAAATGTAACATAAGCGGTAAAATTATTTTAATTATATATGCAAAAAAAAAAAAAAAAAACTCTTCATTATGCTAGCAATTGTCTGGTGACAGAAGCTTGACTTTGAGAGTATTTCCTGCATTTATACATATTTACAAATTTAAAAAATTTTTAATTTGTTAAATCAGATCGTTCTTTTTAAAAAATTTTCATATATAAGAAAAAACAAATGAGAAAGGAAATTGAGAGGATTAAAGTTTAAATTCTGTGGCAACACGTGTATTTCTGAAGAACAAGAAAGTCTTACAAATAAAAAAGTTCAAAAACTAATATACTTTTTGAACCAAAACACACAAAAAAATATAAATTTATTAATAAGAAGGGGGGGGGAGTCCGATGACCTTCTATCTACAAATTTCATTGGAAAGAAGGAACAATACATCATACTTCATTTGCCCTTTTTATCAATTCATAATTTTTATCATAATTTTTCCCATTAAGATTTTAGAGCAGGGTAATATGTAAGACATTTCATTAGTTTTACTGAAAAAAATTTAAATACAAAGTTTTTAAAACTAACGTGTTAACATTTTTGTTTTGGCTTACTTTTAATCAGATGTTGTCCATCTAGAACACTGATTTCATAAGTAATTTCATTTATCTCAGAAATTTGTTTCTAAATATAACGTTAGGGTTCCTATACATTTTTTTGCGCTCTAATCTAATAGTCTAGTAGTTATAACTAAATAAAAGCTGTTTTTATCGAAAAAGTAATACTCAAGAAATTTTTTGAAAAATGCTGTTATATAAATGATAACTGTACACTACCCAACTTTCTTCTGTACGTTTTCTGAGGGAAGCGTGGGTGATTTTAGAGGGAGAATCGAATTTTTTTCAAAGAGGCATTTATTGCTGTATATTTTCCCCGCTAAATTGACTGATACCTATTCCGCAACGATCGGACTAATAGTTTTTGAAATTATAAGTGTGTTATGTTCAAAAAAGTACAAATTTGTTCTTGTGTCTATTTACGCATCTGATATTGCTATTCCAACCAGTGAAACATTGTTTCCTGTTTACTTTTTTTTTAATACTGAATTGAATGAGACTAAACACAAGCCAATAGATTGGACAGTTTTAAAGTTTCATGCATAAAAAGTACTATTTTTTACATTATTTAGTACATTTTTTACTTTGCTATCGAGGGACTACTTGAGCATGGGAGGCACATTTCTCGATGTAATTTTTTAAACAGAATTTAATGAGATAAAATTTGAGTTGATAGAATAAATAGTTTTGAAGCTACAATAGTTTTCTTAATAATACATGCTATTAAAAAATAATACATTTTATTTATAAAAAAAATCATTTTAACTTTTGTAATATGATGATTCGCGTATTGTCTCACTCGATTAAACGAGAAAAAAAAAATGCAAACGGTACCTTACTTGTCCATATAGCAATAAAAAATGTGAAAATAAGATCTGGTACAAAATTGCATTTTTCGTGCATAAAGCGCAATAACTTATAAACTATTAGTCCGATCGTCTTGAGATTGGTCTTATACAATTGCATGAAAAATTGCTTCGAAAAATTAACACTACATGTTCAGATAGTTTCTTGATAGCAATGCAAAGTCTATATATCAGTACGCGCTAAAAGAGGTATTGTTTATATACAAAAATTCTTTCAGCTTTTGAACTTTTTATTCTATTGTATCATTTTTGTTTTCTTTGTTCTATTTTGCTATTGATTTAGTTTTAAATTTAAGTTTATTAATAATTGGTTACAAGTAATCGGTTACATAGCTGTAATTGATTCCTGTAATCGACGCCAACTCTTTTATGTAAGTCTGTATGTATGTATGTATGTATGTATATATATATATATATATATATATATATATATATATATATATATATATACATACATTGGGGTAGGTTGTACGAGCTAACTAACGTAATATAAATTGCTATTACATAGTGCATACGCAAGTACATTGTATGAACAAAAGTATTGTATATAAACATGATCATGTTTAAGTGCTCATGAATGTACGACATATTTATGTATTCGTTCAGTAACTATTTTTATAATTATTCGTTAGATTATGATTGCTGGTAAGAATGACTGCCTGTAATCGTACATATTGATTACATTGATTGCATAAAATAAAGGATTTCGGTCACTTGTAACAATATGCCAGTTATCGCATCTTGTTGTGATTACAGGTAATCATAATCACTTTTGATCTGAAATCTTTACTTGTAACTTCTAAAATAATTGCAAGTCGATTAATACCATGTACGTTTCATATAAAGTTGTCACAATCGTAATCAATTAGAGTTTTCCGTGCCTATTTTTGTTGAGCAGTTAAATTATTCAGTGATTTTTGATAGAGTCCGACTTAGCCAAATTGGTGACTGGGACAAAAACTTCTTTGACCCCCCCCCCCTCCTCTTCACTATTTCAGTAACGAATGAAGAACCAAACTTAATGGTGGTATTTAAATTTTTCGGCTCATTATAGATACATAACAAGAAATTTGACTAGAACTTAAAATAGTAAGTCCCCCTTGGTCAGAGGAAGTATCGTTCTGTCCATTTTATTGATTTTCTGACAATTTCATGTTCATCATGCCGAATGTAGTTCTCTGATTGTTAACTTTGTCACCTAGCTGCGAAAAATTCATATACTTGCTGACATTAGGGCGGAATTAAGCTAAATTTTCGCAATGACGATGGTTCAATTAAGCCAATCAGAAACCCTTATTTTTTGAGAACATATCGCATTTTACGATATGCAAAAATACAGGCATTTCATTGGCCAAATTTGTCCATCGTCATTGCGAAAATTTAGCTGAATTTCGCCCTAGAAAGCTGTGGCGTATTACCACTACGAAAATTAAACATCAATTCACTGGTATATAAGACATGCTAACTTGAATCAATCAAGAGGTACCTTTTGATAGATGACGGTTGGCATGGTCGATAACTCCGCCCCCACATTGGTGACCCGGACGTGATCATGGGCCACCAGGTGCGGAAGTATTGTGGCTTAACTACCACTACGAAAATTAAACATCAATTCACTGGTATATAAGACATGCTAACTTGAATCAATCAAGAGGTACCTTTTGATAGATGACGGTTGGCATGGTCGATAACACCGCCCTCACAAAGCCATGGATTTACGAAATATAGATTTTTAGCGTTCATGCTATAGATTAATGAAGAAGCAAACATAAAACTGATGGATTTAGCACTGTACATATATTTTGTTTTAAAAAAAAGTTTATTAAAGAAGGAAACCTAAAATTAACCTTCTATTCTATTTGTGGGCCCCCTCTGATGTGGGCCAAATTTGTCCATCGTCATTGCGAAAATTTAGCTGAATTTCGCCCTAGAAAACTGTGGCGTATTACCACTACGAAAATTAAACATCAATTCACTGGTATATAAGACATGCTAACTTGAATCAATCAAGAGGTACCTTTTGATAGATGACGGTTGGCATGGTCGATAACTCCGCCCCCACATTGGTGACCCGGACGTGATCATGGGCCACCAGGTGGGGAAGTATTGTGGCTTAACTACCACTACGAAAATTAAACATCAATTCACTGGTATATAAGACATGCTAACTTGAATCAATCAAGAGGTACCTTTTGATAGATGACGGTTGGCATGGTCGATAACACCGCCCCCACAAAGCCATGGATTTACGAAATATAGATTTTTAGCGTTCATGCTATAGATTAATGAAGAAGCAAACATAAAACTGATGGATTTAGCACTGTACATATATTTTGTTTAAAAAAAAAGTTTATTAAAGAAGGAAACCTAAAATTAACCTTCTATTCTATTTGTAGGCCCCCTCTGATGTGGGGGCCCGGAGCAGCTGCCCCTTACGCCCCTGCCTTTGTCAGGCTCTGATTCTTGACTAATGAATAAAGAATAATTATTGAAAATAATGAATGATTTAATCAAAATATTTCTGACTAATGAATAAATTTTATTCATTATTCAGGAAGATTTTGAATGATTATTCAGTATTCTGAATGACAAATGCCCATCTCTGTACCATTGGCAATAGAAATGGGCTACAAGTGGCGTAGAGCAGAGCTCTCTACCTATGGCAACACTTCACATACTTTCATCAGTAGCGTGTGGAGAGTCATAGAAGAAGGAAGTACGTTAGTTTCTGTCTTGATTTTTAGATAGATTAAAATCTTTTAAGTGAAGAAATTACATGGAACTGAAAACTACATTAGGCTTAGTTCTAAAAGAAAGCATCTAGGAAATTCAAAAAAAATATCTTTAGCAATTAAATACGAAAATTATTCAAAAAAGGAAAAATATCGTAGTACATTCCTATACAACTGGAAAAAGGAGGAGACGAAGGGGGGAAGGGCCAAAGGTATGGAACCGGTCTTCTTCCCAGATGGTGTATTCGAGCATTGCGATCGCCTATAGATCGAGAGTACTACGCCTCCAATATACTGTCAACCATCCATCGTATCGTATCCACTGCCTATCTAGTTTCACCCAAAGTCTGTTCCGCAGTGGACTGATCGTTAAGACATGGTTCCCAGCAGATCACCGAAGTCAAGCATCACTAGCTGTGGTCAGAGTGCCGGTCGGTGACCACTTGGATCAGTCTGCGTAGGGACCGAGGGTCTGCGCTATTGGTCCTCGTTAAACTATTCTGCCATAAAGTGCTAGACTTCACGTGCAGGTCATCAGGCTACCGAAGCGGAGGTGCCATCCCCTCTGCAGAGGATCAAAACCGGGATGACATGTCTTTGGATCATCCTCAGGATGTTTTCCAGACCGTCGCCAGTAGCCCAATGTGCAACTCTAGCGCGACGTAAATGAACTACAACTACAACTCACCCAAAGCCTTATTATTGAGAATAGAAAGCTATAAGTGTTACGTCACTCTCATATGATGACGTCATTCATTTAATGTGTAAATATTAATAACGTGATATTAATCTGTGTATATGTGAAAAAGTATGAGTGGCAACAGAAAGAATGTTGTGCTAGATGTGTTCTAAGAAAATAAAATGGTTGCTTTTGTAAAGATGTGTACGCAGGTATTTCTTGTAAATTAAAGCTATTTCATCGCTGGGTAGATCGGGTAGATTTATCGGAAGCACGAAACATTGTGGTGACCCGGATTTTAAAGGTTAGTTTCATTTGCAATATCAATTCGCGACTGCAATTATGGATTCTCTTATCGCCAAACGAATTCCTGTTCGGGGAACATTTACAAAACGTTACAATCAGTTATTGGCGATGTGTAAGGAAAATAAAAGTACTCGTGAAGATATTGAAATTAAATTTTCATCTTTTGAACGTAGTGCAAACGATTTGGAATTATTAGATGAAGAAATATATAAATTATTAGTTGACGCCAAATCAGAAAACTTATCTGAAGAATACGATAAAATTGAAGAGTACAAGGAAAAAACTGATGTAATTCGTATTAAAGTTAAAATATATTTGGAAAAATTTCTCACATTTCCCGAAACCGCTATGTCTGTGGCGGCTGAAAAGACAAAATTAAAGCTTCCCAAAATAGAATTAGTTAAATTTAGAGGGGAAGTAAAGGATTGGTTAAGTTTTTGGAGCCAATTTAGACGAATCCATGATGATGAAGGTATGAGTGATGAGGACAAATTCCAATATCTCATTCAATGCATGGTTGTCGGAAGTAGAGCAAGGGAAATTGTGGACAGTTATCCGCCGTCTGCTGATAATTATGCCAAAGTGGTAGAAAGTTTAAAAATGAGATTTGGGCGGTAAGAACTCCTCGTCGAATATTACGTAAGAGAATTATTAAATTTAGTGGTAAAAAATGTAATGAGCACAAAAGCAAAGATGAACATAATGCAACTTTACGATAAATTGGAGTCATATCTGCGTTCACTGAAGTCTATTGGCGTAACGAAAGAGAAATACGCAGCAATGTTGTTTCCGCTTGTGGAATCATGTATTCCAGAGGATTTATTACGAGTGTGGCTGAGAAATCCTGTAATTACTAAGGAAAATGATTCAAGTGATTCCTATGGCAATAAATTATCGCAGTTATTAACATTTTTGAGAGCCAAAGTCGAAGGAGAAGAACGTATTTATATGGCAAAAACTGGTTTTAAAAATAATGACTCTTCGCATCGTAAAAGAGACAAAGATTTCGAAATATCAACTCCTGTTTTTACTGCAAATGATTTGCTCTCTGAGACTAAGCCAATAGCACTACATTTTAAACGCAATTGCATTTTTTGCGGGAAACAACATAATTCAGAAAATTGTTTTAAAGGAAAGAATTTATCATTAGATGAGAAACAGGAAATAATAAAGAAACAGAAGGCCTGTTTTTTATGTCTGAAGGTGGGACATCGCTCGAAACACTGCAGGGCTAATATTCGATGTATTGTTTGTAACAAAAGACATTGGCCTGTAATGTGCCCAGACTTGAGCCAAATAAATCAGACATCGGCTGTGGACACATCAGCTGAAGAAAATACTACTTTGTCGAATCAAAGCCAACCTGAAGTCTTATTGCAAACCCTTATGGTAGTTATTGAAGCCAATGGACAACGGAAAACTGTTCGAGCCCTATGTGATACAGGATCTCAACGGTCATACATCCTGAAATCAACAATAAATGAAATGGGATGGAAGACCAATAAATATGAAACTTTAACACACGTAGTCTTTGGTGGAGCTAGTTCCAGAAAAGAACATAAAAAATACACATTGTGGATAAGAAATATGAAGAAAAATAACAAATTCGAAATTCAAGTTTTAGACCAACAGGTAATATGTGGATATATTCCAAGTTTGAAAAATGGTCCTTGGTTAGCTGAATTACGAAGTAAAGGAATCCATATCTCTGATGTAGGTAAAGATTCTCAACAAATCGAACTTTTGATAGGAGCGGATTATATTGGAAAACTATACACTGGTCAAACCATGCAATTAAAGTGCGGAGTGCGGACTGGTAGCAATGGAAACGTACCTTGGTTGGACAGTAATGGGAAAACCAAACCATACTTATAGTTCCACTGGGCTCATCTCAACATCACTTTTCATTCAAAATACTTCGGTTACTGACTTATGGGAATTGGAAACAATTGGTATATCTGATCCTTGCGAAACAATTACTTCAGAAGAATAGCAACGGAACACTTTTCTAGAACTGTCAAAATAAACCCAGATGATAGATATGAAATCAGTCTTCCATGGGTGAGAGATGTAAACGATATGCTCAGTAACAGAGATATTGCGGGCAGAAGATTGAAAATGATGACAACTAAACTTATCAAAGATAACCGTTTGGATAGTTATAATGCAGTTTTTGAAGAATGGATAAAAGAAGGTTTCATCGAAGAATCAAACGAAGGTACCGGCCATTATCTTCCTCATAGAGGAGTTTTCAAGTCCAATTCCACCACGAATGTCAGACCAGTTTTTGACGCTTCTTGTAAAACAAGAGATAACTTATCGTTAAATGACCACCTGATGAAAGGACCAAATTTGTTAAAAATGATCCCTACCTTACTAATAAAATTTCGAGAAAAGAAAACTGGAGTTATATCAGATATAAAGAAGGCTTTTCTCCAGATATCCGTAAATGAAGACGATAGAAAATATTTAAAATTTCTGTGGTTGGAGGATAAGGAAGCGAAAACAGTTAAAGTTTTTCAACACGCCAGAGTTGTCTTTGGTCTAAATTGCAGTCCCTTTTTGCTGGGAGCTGTTATTCAATATCATTTAAACAAGTATGAATCCTCCAAGGTCCAAGATGTGGCTATGAAGTTGAAAAAATCCTTATACGTAGACAATTGTGTCACTTCGGTGGATTCTGAACAAGAGTTAAAAGAGTTCATTCATTATTCGACAGACTTAATGGCTGCAGCGAAATTCGAACTGCGAGGTTGGGAGTTTACAGAGAAAGAAATAATAACTGAAAAATTTGAACCGTCACCTGTGTTGGGTCTTCTGTGGGACAGATCAGAGGACGTATTGTTTTGTGACACTCGAACAATTATTGATCCTCCAGAAATTATCACCAGAAGAGTAATATTATCTTTTGCCAATCGAGTGTTTGATCCAATCGGATTTACTTGTCCAGTTATGTTATATCCGAAGATTTTATTGCAAACAAGTTGGCAATCAAAATTAGGTTGGGATTCCAAGGTTTCTGAGGATATAAAAAAGAAATTTCTCAAATGGTTGGAAGATCTGAATATACTGCATACAGTGAAAATTCCCCGTCACGCTATTTTGAGAAATAGTAGCTTAAGTCTTCATGTATTTTGCGACGCTAGTGGTCTGTCATATGTAGCTGTTGTTTTCATTAGATGTGAGACAGAATATCAAACAACCGTACAATTGTTACTTGCTAAATCAAGAATAGCACCTTTAAAAAGAATATCTATTCCTAGACTTGAACTTCTAAGCTGTTGCATTGGTACTCGTCTAGCAGATTTCGTTAAGAAAAGCTTAGAAATAGAAAAGGTCAAGATTCACTATTGGTCCGATTCTACAACTGCTTTACAATGGATTCAGAAAGATGAGCCATGGAGTGTGTTTGTCAGAAATAGAGTAAGAGAAATCCGTGCTCTTTCATCAGGAAATTGGCGACACGTTCCCGGTCACTCTAATCCAGCCGATCTACCATCACGCGGCTGCTCGGTAACAAAATTATTGAGTTCAAGGTGGTGGGAAGGTCCTTCCTGGTTGAAATTACCTGAAAACACATGGCCTCTATCGGAATATAAAATTGATGAAGAAGTTATCAACAAGGAAAAAGAAAAAAGAACAACCATACTCATAAGTAAAAATTTGCTTGGAACAAACCAGTTTTTTTCTTATTTTTCAAGCTACACAAAAAATTTCAGAATGGTTGGATGGATTCTGAGATTCCTTGAAAATTGCGAACTGTCTGAAAAGGATAGGAAAAAAGGTGGACTAACTCTAGCTGAAGTAGAGAATGCAGAAATCAAACTTATAAAAGTTATTCAACATGAAGCATTTACTGCAGATTATATTAAAAACTTAAAATCATTGAATGTCTTCAAAGATGAAAAAGGAATATATAGAATTAAAACAAAATTGACAGAGAGAAATGATACCGATAATTTTAGATGGCCTATTTTGCTTCCAGAAAAAATTAGGTTGGTTGATATGCTAATCAAAGAGGAGCATTTGAAATATTTACATGCTGGACTGCAAATTTAACTGTCCAATTTAAGAGAAAATTATTGGATTATTAATGGACGTCGAGCAGTTCGTCGCATCCTCAAAATCTGTGTTAGATGCAAACGATATAATGCACGAAGTATAAAAACTATTCCCGTAGGTTTACCTGAAGACAGAGTTAAAGAAGCTTCTGTTTTTGAAGTGGTCGGGATAGATCTTGCCGGACCTCTTCATTTAAAGCAAGGTGTGAAAAGTTGGACTGTCATCTACACATGTGCCGTTTATCGATCAATACATCTCGAACTTGTGCTGTCACTTTCAACTAAGGCGTTCCTTTTGAGTTTACGAAGATTCATTGCTCGCCGAGGAAGACCTCACATCATCTATTATGACAACGGGAGTAATTTTATAGGAGCTCAGAATCTACTTCAGTCCTTAGATTGGAAGTCAATTGAAGCCGAAACATCAGTATACAAAATTGAATGGAAATTTAATCCGCCATCTGCTCCCTGGTGGGGAGGCTTTTGGGAGATTATGGTGAAATTGGTAAAAAATATTCTTCGAAAAATTTTGGGGAAAGCATGCCTTTCATACGAAGAAATGATTAGTGTTTTATGTGACTGCGAGTCAGTTATCAATTCAAGACCTCTTACATACCTCTCAGAAGATCTGAATGACTTAATACCTCTTTCTCCGTCCATGTTTTTACAAGAGATCTCGACGGTGGGAGTACCTGATTTAGATCAGCTGGATGCAATAGATCTTAAAAAACGCTATAGGTATCAACAGACGTTAAGAGAACAGCTGCGAAAAAGATTTCGCCGCGAATACCTAGCGACACTCCTTCAACCGTGCAAGAAGAATAACTATTATGATCTAAAGGTTGGCGAGATTGTGTTAATCGAAGATGACTTGAAGAAAAGAGTACACTGGCCGATGGCCAAAGTTATTGCCGTCTATCCTGGTAAAGATAAAAGGATACGCGTGGCTCGACTTAAAACAACACATACCGAGTTTTTGAGACCAGTGCAGCGGATTTATCCGCTGGAAATACGTTCAACTCCAAACGAAAGCGCAACTTCAGATGAAGGTGACAAGCATAATAATTTCCCAAGTACCTTACGAAACATCGTTACCACAAGAAGCGGCCGAACTGTTAAGATGCCATCAAGATATTTGGACACATAATTTTAAATTTATAGTAGATATTTTGTTATTTTGATTATTGGAATACACATAATCAAAAGGTAGGAGTGTTACGTCACTCTCATATGATGACGTCATTCATTTAATGTGTAAATATTAATAACGTGATATTAATCTGTGTATATGTGAAAAAGTATGAGTGGCAACAGAAAGAATGTTGTGTTAATTGTAGTGATGGGCAATAACAGGTATTTTCAAATAACAGGTTCCAGCTGTTACAATACAAAATAATACCTGTTCCAAATACCTGTTCCAAAATAACAGGTCTTAGAAAAAAATATTCAACTTTTTTATACGTGAAAGATAGTTTAAAATGGCAAGTATTTTTGTAACAGATACATATTTTTCTATTAATTTGACAATATTATTAGGAAAAGTATTTTTTCTCTATGGGTAAGAAAATATAGCGAAGGTTTTTTCTAATTAATTTTTAAACAATATGAAAGCAATTATATATTAATTTCTCTTTTATTCTCCATTGTTTAAGTTCCAAAAAAAACTATGTTACATCCTTTTTTATGTATATATAGTTTTTTCTTTTTATGATTATACTTTAGAAGAGCAGGCAGTTCAAAAGATATCATTCAGAATTAATTTCTTACATTCGAAAACATTTCAAAAACATTTTTGTTAGTGTAATCAAATATAATGAATAATAATAGAAACAATAGTTTTCTTTACGAAATATAGCCCTTTTCCAATGCATTGTAAGGAGAAATAAGTGACAGCGAAAAAATTATTTTGCAAAATTTGCATCTTTTTTAACAATCATTAAATAATTTAGAAAGCTTAGAGAACTAAAAAAAGTTATTGCAATGTTCAAAAGTTATTGCAAGAGTTATTGTTTCTAAATAAAAAAGAATTTAGGAGTTCCCTATTACATTCTTTTGACGATATAACTAGAATATTTTCATTTCCACAAGAGGAAAAAAATGGAATAAAATTGTCCAAATGGAATAAAATACTTCACAAATATTGAGACAAATTTGAAATTAAAAAAATTTAATATCTGAATTTAAAACGCAACATTGCATAACATTATTGTTAAATCATAACAATTTAAAAGTCAGACATTACATTCTTTATATGAGAAAATTTAACCAACATTTTTTTTTTTTTTTTAAATTTTACAAAAGAAAAAATAAATAGAACTTAAAATACAGATATAGACAAGTTAGAAATTTAAAAAAAATTAATCACTGAATTTAAACACAACATTGCGTATCATAATTTTTAAATCAAAACAATTTAGAGATTAGACATTACATTTTCTATATGAGAAAATATAGCCAACATTTTTTTTCATTTTACAAAACGAAAAAATTAATAGAACTTAAAATATAGATTTAGACAAATCAGAAATTCAAAAAATTTAAATTCTGAATTTAAAACACAACATTGCATAACATTATTGTTAAATCAAAATATATAGAGGTTTTAGTTGTGTAACAAAATTTGTAAGTTTAAATATATAAATAAAGCTGATTAATTTTAAATCATTTGTGAAATCGAATATCTAGTAAACAAAGTTGTGTTTAAATTACTCTTTTTTTTAACTCCTACAATTTTGGCAGGGGCCCCTATTTGCTGCCGCTCACCAGCCCCCATGATTACTTCGCAACCATCGTCGTTTTTTTTTTGCGAAACAGATCGTTTTTCCAGATCTGAAGGTACTCGCTTAATTTAAATATATTCTCTCCTTCGTTTAACCCCCTAACTACAATTCCCCAAAGATTTGTTTTGTGATTATTATTACGATCCCTTAGTTAACTAATCACTTCATTCTAATGCCACTTTCGTAAAATTATTTATATTTTCAGACATAATAAATTTATTGAATTTTACTGAAGGTGATTTATAATTTCATTTACTTAAATACCTAAAAGTAGTCTGTGCATGCATTGCAACCTAGTTGAATGCAACTTTTTAAACAATTCGAATAACATCATTTTATAGTGTGAACTAAAAAAAAAATACATGTTTACCAAAATGTAATTGATTCAGTTTTACCAATTTGCACGAGCTAAAACATTTAACAAATTAAATACAACTAGAGCATAATCCGATATTATTTTAAGCATTTCTAAAAAAAAATTAACTATTCAAAATAAACACCAGTATACGAATATTGCATAAGTTTTAAAGAAACAAGCCTTTTTATAACAATTCTAAACTTTTCTTGGATTATTTGATTAATATTTTCCTTTTAAAACAATTAGCACATTAATTTAAAAATATTACATACTATGTAGCCTCTAATGATAATTTTTATGTCAAGTAAAATTCAAACTATTAAGGGACGAAAATTCACCCAATTAACTGTAATAGATTTTTTTCCCTTTCCTACTGAATATTATCATTTAAAAATATATTATTTATTTTCTTCAAAAATTCAAAATGAATAAATCTTTTAAGCAACAAAATAATAGACAATGCCAGTGAGACATCTATTTGTATAAGAGTGGACGAAATTCAGCGAAATAATAAATCACTCTTCACGTAGAACATTGATTGAATTACCACAACAAATAACTACTGATGAGAGTCAATTCGCAACCTCGAAGGTCACGGTCGACCTCGAAAACGAAAGCCGAAAAAGGAACCCACAGCGAAAGCTAGGGAGGTGGGGGGCCAATGGCGTAAAGAGGTGTCTGGATTCTCCAAGTAAAACTCCTTGGTTAGATGTCCCCCAAAAGACGATTGTAATTAATGCAGAAAACACAGTAGGCAGCAAAAAGAACCAATAAAAAAAATGGGGAGCACTTTCAAGTAAATGCAGGCCACAGTTACTCTATTGTAAACAATTCACTATTTCTGAATTTTTTATTAAATGTATAAAATTTAAAAATTTAATTGCCTAAAACTTCATTACTTAACTTCCTAAAATAGGTTTCTAATAAAAATAATAGCGATGTAATTAGTTTTAGAGTCCTTAATCGCTAACTTTAGGCTTCCTTTGGCTAAAGGTTAGGAATTATTTCTCATTGTTTTTCCTTTCATTAGTTTCATTTACGTTTCTATTTCAGTAGATAAAATAAATAATAGTTATTTTATCATTCACAAAATATCATTTGATAGATTAACACGGAAAAAAAATATTTACATATTATTCTACTACTCTTCATCCTCTCTCTGTACTATTGTACTACCCTTTATGCTTCGTCATCTGCATAAACATCGAAAGTTACAACTCTAAAACTTAAAATTTTTATATCTTAATAATTAATAACTAGATTTTTTTGGAATTTCAGAAATTATATAAAAATATTGTACTATGTAGTTTAAATGATTTCGTATTTATATATACATAAGTTCACCATATTAAAGTATACGGAGTGCAAAAGGATTAAAGATAGGGAGAAAAATATAGTGTTTGATAATATAGCTTGCATATAAAGAAAATATAGTGTTTAAATATAGCTTGAATAGAATATACTAAACATACTAAGATATCTAGAACATACTAAATATAGTTTTAATAATTTTAACAACCCCTTTTTATATTGAAATAAAAAGTAAAAATATTTATTGCTTGAAAACAAAAAAAATGCGAAAGAGAGAGTGTAAGACTTAGGAGAGAAGAAATTAAACAATAAGACTCATATTTTCTAGGAAAATTTCGTGAATTTTTTTTTTCTATTTAACTTGTAGGAAACATGGAAATAGGAAATATGGAAAATGCAATTATAAACAACCTGCCCCCCCCCCCATATGCCCGAAAACCCAAAGGGCATGGAAGACAGGTCACCGTGCCCGGCATTGTTGCAAATTAGCTTAAACTGCAAAATAGTAGGAAAGGCTGTGACAAAATACCATCTGTTCCAAAATACTAGCTGTGAAAAAATATCGCCTGTTCCGAAATACTAGCTGTGACAAAAATATCGCCTGTTCCAAAATACTAGGCTGTGACAAAATATCACCTGTTCCAAAATACTAGCTGTGACAAAAATATCGCCTGTTCCAAAATACTAGCTGTGACAAAAATATCGCCTGTTCCAAAATACTAGGTGTTAAAAAATATCGCCTGTTCCAAAATACTAGCCTGTGACAAAATATCACCTGTTCCAAAAATACTAGCTGTGAAAAAATATCGCCTGTTCCAAAATACTAGCCTGTGATAAAAATAACAGGCTGTTCCGATATAGCATGTTTAAAATATTAGGTGGTAGTTTTATTAATATATTAATAATAGGTTGTTAAGACACAGAAGTAGAACCACAAGGGGGGGGGGGCTAGCAGTTGACTATCAATAATTTTCAATGTTTTATTTTTTTTTATTTATTTAAACCTTAGAAAGGCTATTTTTTATTAAGAAATTTAAGACAACCTAAATGTGTTTTAACAATATAATTGCAGAATAATCATTTTCTTAGGAGTGAAAAAAAAAAAAAGGCATTTAATGATTTACTTCGGACGCAAAATAATTTTAACGAAACGAAATTTAAGTACTATTATTAATTTATGATTGGAATTAATATTTAAGTTTATAGAACGACATCTAGTTTTATTAGAACTAAATTTTATGACTTCTATTACAGCTCTTTTATTTTTTAGACTATGAAAACACAGAAATTGAGATTTACCATGATTTCACATATACGTTACAAAACTTATCGTATGCTACTCACGTCCCGCAGTGGACTGATCGTTCAATTCTGCTACACGGTTCCCATCAGATCACCGAAGTCAAGCATCACTGGCTGCCGTCAGTGTGCGGGGTGCGTGACCACTTGGATCAGTCTGCGTAGAGACCGAGGGTGTGCGGTACGGGGCCTCGATAAACTGTTTTACCGTAAAGTGCTCCAATTCGCGCGCAGGTCGTCGGGCTACCGAAGCGGGGAGGACATCCCCTCTGCAGAGGATCAAAATTGTGATGGCATGTCTTCAGATCATCCTCAGGGATACTTCCCAAACCGTCGCCAATAGCCCATTGTGCAGCTTTTGTGCGACATAAATGAACTACAACGTATGCTACTCACGCGAGAAGTTTTTAATTCTTGCTGATACAAGTAAACAGTTTTTAAAAGTCTATTAATTGCTTTTAAATTTAGAAATATCATGTTTACACTTACAGGGAGGGGGGAAAAAGACTGTTGAAAAAATTTTGTTCTATTGATTGGATTTTCACGTTTTAAGTGTACGTATAATAAAATACATTCTTTGACTAAACCGATCGTTTGTTCGATGAATTTGGGTTATTTGTTTTTCCTTTTAATTCTATTTGGGCTTGTTAATTTTACTTTTTACGTATTCCATGCAAAAAAAAAAAAAAAAAAAAAAAAAATCAAAAAAAAAAAAAAATCAAAAAAAATTAAACGAATTAAAATTTTTTTATTCATTATTATAAAATTTGTTTAACTAAGGGAAATACAATGTAATCTTTTTGAAATTATTTCTTTATTTATACTAATTTGTTTAATAATGGTTGAAACAATTTTGAATACCAATGCACATTAACTCATGTATCATTTTAAACTAATTAATTTTAAATGACACAATGCAAAATTCGAATGAAGTCAAGTCTTTTTGAAATTTTTAAACTTAGAAACGATTTGATCAATAATGTTCAAATTTCGCATTTTAAAATTACTCAGTTAAAATGATCTAAAATTTACATAGCTTAAATTTTAGTTTTCTTCTAATTATAAATAACAAACAATAATAAATAATTATTTAAAATTAATTTTTACATTCAATTTTCTTTGGATAAATAAATTTTATAATTATGTGATCAATATTTCCAACTAGCTTTAAAATTTCTTGAGATATGGCGATAAACTGAAAAAAAAAGTGAATAATAATACTAATTGTACTTAAACTTAGGATTTAAACGACCGCTTTTTTGCTTAAATTGTCGGGACCATACTTTACAGATAGCGACTCACCCTCCAAATCAAAATTTGTTGAATAAAAGATTTTGTTTTTCAAGTAAAACAGTTTTTGTGTCTGGTTCGATTCTGTATAATTTTTAATGCTAGCTAATAAGCATATTTAGGGTTAACCTTAATATATATATATATATATATATATATATATATATATATATATATATATATATATATATATATATATATATATATATATATATATATATATATATATATATATATATATATATATATATATATATATATATATATATATATATATATGTAATAACAGAGCAAAACCCTGTTATTAATAGGGGAATAATTAGTCCAAATATCAGATGAATAATGAGTCCAGATTCTGCACAAGCTGTTTATTAATTAAAAGATGATGAAGCAACAGTTTCCTCCCCTCTCCGACTGGAGGGGGAGAGACACTTTTCTCGTCAGATCTGACGGAGTTTAGCTAGCACAAGTAAAACATAAAAAGCCACGCAAAAACCATCGGTCCTGCGTTTTATACATGGGTAAGAAGGCAGTCATATTGGATTCCTTGTATTCCTACGCCTCATCACAAATTATTTAATACTCATAAAAAATCGTTTAATCTTTCCTTATATGGAAGTGAAAGATCTTAAAATAACTTCTCTTTTGAAACATTAATCTAATTATAATTTATTGGCATGTTTACAGCCTTGAATTCCCAAAATAGAATATCTGTATTTTAATATTTTAACTAAGACATTTTATGAAAATGAATAAGTTTCAATGCTTTTATTAATACAAAAGTAATTTTATAACTTTTGTATTACATATATATATATATTATAGATAGCAGCATAAAATATCTAATAATAAATAAAAATCTTCCCCAGCAAAGGTTGTGCTTCTCCCCTTTCAAAAAAAGGTGAGTTCAAAGTTTTCAAGACACGAGAAGGGGTAGGGGGGGGATTCATAGAGTGGCTCACGTTTCATAGGCGGTATTTGTTAATTTTTTCCCAAACCTATACAAAACTGCCTAGGCATGATTTTTGAATGCAGTTCTAGTGACACCACGCAATATGAAAAGAAAAAAAAAAAAAAAAAAAAAAACTATATATAGAAATATTAACTATTGAGCTAGAGAAAATAAGCTATATATAAACATTTTTAGAATAATTCATTTGATTTTAGCAAAGTTACTCGTTAAATTATTAGATTTAAAACAGCTCTAAAAAAATTATAATACTAGAAATGCAAAACTTAAGTTTTGTATTTCTAGTATTATAATTTTTATAGACCCTCGCAATGTCTGGCTACGGCCCTGTAATAATAAATAAAACGTGATTTTTTTATTATTATTATAAACTGTACAAAGATTGCCAAAAAAAAAAAAAAAACAGTTTAACATTTTAAAAAAAGTAGAAAAATAAATTTTTGCCAAGATAATTGAATTAAAATTTTTGCCTAGTATTTTGGAACAGGCCTTTGGAAGTAACCTGTTATTTTTATAACAGGTATGATTAAATAACAGGTTCCAAATACCTGTTCCAGAAAATACTGGACATCTCTAGTTAATTGTGTTCTAAGAAAATAAAATGGTTGCTTTTGTAAAGATGTGTACGCAGGTATTTCTTGTAAATTAAAGCTATTTCATCGCTGGGTAGATCGGGTAGATTTATCGGAAGCACGAAACAATAAGCTTAAGCAAAGATCTCGTCTCACTATCACTGATTCAGATGTCAATCATTCAATCTAAACAATCCGAGCTTAGAAATCAGAAATACATGTGTTACGAATTCCGAATCAGAAAAAATGTGCTCAAAATTTGTGTATCCTGTTATACAGCAATTCTTGCTTTAATATGTGTGAAACATATTCATTGATTTTAGTTTGTTTGCCCTAAGGTACTACCACAGTGTTTGTCGAAAAGACATTGGCAACAAGTGAAGAAAAATAATTCTAAGCATTAAATGACTAAGTGTTTTAAAATAGTGTAAAAGCGTAATTTCTATAACTGTTTACCCGTTACAGATCTTGTTTGTATGGCACAATTATCTTTATACATTAGGAAATCTTCATTATGAATCTATAGACGGACATTGTCATTTCAAATATTATTTAGAATTTCCTTGTACTCGTGACTAGGCATTTGAAACTTTAGTTTAAAAGTTATTTCGGCAGTTTGTGTTAAAGTGTCTAAATTTGCTAACAGTCTCAGGAAATCTCCTCATAATGTTTATGTGAAAAGTTTGTTACTTATGAAATATGTTATTTGAGCAATGTTTGTCTTGTTTGAGTAGTGTTTAGACTAACATGAAAATTTATTTAGTTAGCCTGCTGAGCAACCAACAATAGCAATAGGTTAGGATAACTAAATTTTTATGAGGCATATTAAATGAATTTTTTGTCTCCATTAATTTGATACTTTCGTATCTCTGTGCATATGATAAAATATTTATTGAAAAATCTAAATATCAACCTATGATATGTAACTTTATTTTTGCCTTAAGTCTATATCATTAAACATTCTTTATGTTATTAGCTTCATAAGGTTATTTTTTTGTGTCACGGTAAATCATATTGTAGCTGAAATATATATATAACCATAGTTACAGTGATAAAATTTATTATTAATGCTACAACTAAATAATCTAAGCAGATTTGATCATTCACCAAGAATAAAATATAGATTACTTTCAAACATTTTAAATGATTCTCCTATTATGATTTTGAAGTATTATTAATAAATTAAATAATTCTGTTACCTTTTCTTTATTCTCTCCATAACATTATTAGATGTAAAATCAGTCTCAACTTCTTTTCTTATTATTCAGAAAATCATATTTTTTATAAAATATATATTAATTTTTATTAAAATTTAATTTTATTGTTCTGATAAACTTAGCATTTGAAGCATAAGTAATTATAACATTTCAGTGACATTTTTAACATTAATTATCTTCAACAACTTTATGTAAAGGCACATATTTTTATACAAGGTGATATATGAGACTTGGAACAAATATTAATATTACTAAGTATACAATGACCATTCAAGTTGGTGAGAAAACTTATTCTTGTGAAACAAGTAATTAAAGTTTTTCATAGAAAAGTTATCAAGCTGACCACAATCGGACTCTATTGCTGGTTAAAAATCTGACTCTTGTAATAAATGTAATAGGAGTTTTTTTACAAAAAAAAAAATGTGACTGAATGCAGTCATGTCGATATTAGTGAAAACTTTTTTCTTGCAGTATATGTAATAAGAGTTGTTCTTATTTAAGAGTGATCTGACTAAGCATGGTACTTTTCATGCTGGTGTGAAGCCTCATTCTTTTAGTATATGTAACAAGAATTTTTCATATATTAGCCACATGATTAAACACAGTAGTGTTCACACTGGTGTAAAACCTTATTCTTGTAGTTTATGTAATAAGAGTTTTTCACAAAAATGTGATCTGACTGTGCACTGTCGTGTTCATACTGGAGAGAAACCTTATTCTTGTAGTATATGTAATAAGAATTTTTCAATACGAAGTAATCTGAATGAACACAATCGTGTTCACACTAATGAGGAACCTTATTCTTGTAGTGTATGTACTCGGAGTTTTTCACGAAAAAGTCGATTGACAGTGCATTTTCGTATTCATACTGGAGAGAAACCTTATTCTTGCAGTATATGTAATAATAGTTTTTCACACAAAAGCTATATGACTGCACATTTTCGTGTTCACACTGGTGAGAAACCTTATTCTTGTAGTTTATGTAATAAGAGTTTTTCTAGCAGAAGTCTTCTGACTAAACACAGTCCTGTTCACACTGGCGAGAAACCTTATTCTTGTAGTTTATGTAATAAGAGTTTTACACATCGAACTACTCTGAATGTACACCATCGTGTTCACACTGGTGAGAAACCTTATTGTTGTAGTTTATGTAATAAGAGGTTTTCACAAAAATGTGATCTGACTAGACACAGTTCTGTTCACACTGGTGAGAAACCTTATTCTTGTAGTTTATGTAATATGAATTTTTTAAAACAAAGTGATCTGAATGTACATAATCATGTTCACATTGGTGAGAAACCTTATTCTTGTAGTTTATGTAATAAGAGTTTTTCAAAAAAATACCTACTGTCTAGACACAGCCGTAGTCACACTGGTGAAAAACCTTATCTGTGTAGTATATGTAGTAAGAGTTTTTCCCGCAAACATAATCTGACCGTGCACCTTCGTGTTCATACCAGAGAGAAGCCTTATTCTTGTTGTATATGTAATAAGAATTTTTCACGCAACAGTCAACTGAAAAGGCACACCAGTGTTCATACTAGGGTTAAACCTGATTCTTGTAGTTAATTCTTACCCCCGTGTTCACCGTTGACACTTACGTAACACCAAACACCCAGTTTCGAAACCCTGGTTTGGAAATACAGTCGAACTCGTTTATAATGAGCACAAAGGGACCATAACATGTACTCGTTAAATCCGAGTGTTCCTAATAAACGGGTCCTTAAGGCAGGTGTGCAACCAGAAGAGGGGAGGGGCTTGGGAGGTCAAATGATTGAGTTTACTTAAAATTTAATTAATACTTACTTACATTAATTAACTTAATTAAATACTTTTCTTAGTTTTATGACAACTAACCCCCCCCCCCCTTAAACCAGCCGATAAGGCGCGAAATCGATACGTCACCGCCTACTCTCACGTGACTTTTCTTATGCTTTAGATTAGAGCGATAAGGGCAATTAAGTTTCAGTTCACGTTTTTTGTTATTTCGCGCGCATTTCTTACCATTTTGAAAAAAAGATTGCAAGACAGAAAAATATTGCTCCCTAAAACCGTTTCTTGCTCGTTAAAAGAGACTTCTGTTCCATAGACTTAACATTGATCCAACCAAATATTCTCGTTTCCCTCCGTAAATCTGAGTTCTCGTTAAATCCGAGCTCGTTATAAACGAGTTTGACTGTAGAGTCAAAAAGTGCATTCTTCATTATTAATTAACCATCTGTTTCGTAACTAAGGATTTCTTAACTCGCTGTTAACTTGCACTCCGGGTTAGATATCCAGCCTTATCAACAGTTAGAATTTCCAATTCTATTTTTAAAACAAATTTTCTATGAAATAATAAAAATAAAGATTGCTTTGAGTAATTAAATTTGAGTCATCACTCTTTTACTGGACAAATGAAAAGGATGTTAAGTTTCCATTCCCTAACTGACTTGTATGGATGAGCAAAAGGATCTAAGTATTGTTAATATGAATTTAGATATTTTATTTTTATGGATATCATAAGGCTGCAACAAACATAAAAATATTACTGAGATTCAATTAAAAATACTTTTATTTCACACAAATATTTAATACTTTTATTTGAAACAACGATCAGGGGGATTATGCTAACATCCTTATTCGCACATTTTTAATATATTTTTTTCCTTCATAACATATTATCGATAATTTAAACCATTGAGAATAATTTTCTTTTATTAAGCACATTAAATGAAATTGTATAAAATAAACTTCTCCGCCTGGATAAGCATAAATCAACACATTCCTATTATTCAGAAGAAGTTATTAATGAATATTAAACAATTTTTTTTAAGGCAATTTTCATAATCTGAACAAATATTCCAAAACTTTTAAAAAAATCATATATTTAATTATTTAAATAATTGTAAATTGAAATATATCAGTTGTATATACCCCAGATGTGTCATAAACATGGGTTCCACTCTTCAGTCCTGGGGACTGAAATCAGTCTTGAGAAAAATCAATGGACTAATAAATTCTAGCAATTTAATTAAATTTTCTTTCTTTTTTTTCTTAGAAATTTAAACAATTTTTTGGCCAAAATAAAAAAAGAATGTTATATCTTTATTAATACATATGATATGGTAATGATGTGAGGACTTTTATTTATCCTCTTTTGGTCAGCTTTACTAAATCTTATTCTTAAAGTCTTGACAAATGGGATTCATTGAACTTTATCTACTTGCGTAATTAAATTTGAACTATTGCTGAATCTAAATCTGCTTGAGTTTGCTGGCCCCACTCTAACCTATTGTCATGCTGGACAAAGTTAAATCAAGATTATTTTTTTTAAAAAAAAGAAAGAAATTTTAGTGCTAGAACAAAAAAAAAAGGTAACTCTGAAGTAAAAAACAGAGATATGAATGGTTTCAGGTTGTTCAGTTATAGTTGTAAAAAAATATATAAGGTTAGCTGTTATTTTCGTTTTGTTTGCTAAAAAAATATAAAAAAAAGGAAAACATTTTTAGAAAAAATAATCAAATGATTGATTTAATATGTAGGCTATTATCAAGGTAAGGTAAATTTTGGTGTCATTTAGCTATAAAAGATTGGTAAACAACGCTAGACAGTAATATTTGGTCAAAAAATAACCCCTGGTCATAAAGTATCCAGGCCATATGTTTAAAAAAAATTAATTTCATATGGTATTCAGCAATTAATCTTTTCCAAATGATTATATTTTTTCCAAATGTTTCGCTGATTATTTTATGGTTATAAAATTCTAAATGGTTATTGAAGTTATTTGATGCAGATTATTGTGTAGTTTAAATGTTACCTCAGATCAAGATTTGTTTTGATTACATAATATTTATTTCAGCATAAGTTTTAATATATATTTAAAATATTGTATATGTTTTTAATTTTATTAATAGTTTTATTTTATGGATAAAAAAATTTAAAATGCCTTTCGTTATCTTCATATCTAAGTATTGCAAATTATTTGCCTGTTCATCTCCTAACTATATTATATTTTTGTGCAAGATCTATCTATCATCAAGATCTATAATCACTTTATGAATTGTATTCTTTTTTATATTTCTTTCAAGCATCATTTTTTTTTTTTCATTTAAAAAAATAAATAAAAGCTAGTTAAATTATTTAGAATCTTAATTTCTTACACTATTCTTGTGAAATATTATTATGGACACAAACTGTATTATCCATGAATTTTTTTTCTGAGTGAAAAATAATTTAAGTGCAGCAACGACTGCTAGTACTAATTTGAGAAATATATATACAGTCGAACCTCTATTTAACGAAGTCGCTAAATAGAAAATCACCTTTTGAAATACTTAAACAACACGAAACAGGCTTAAAATTCATAAACACTAGGCATTACTAAAATAGCAATAGATGCACCTTTATCTTGTAAACTAGTATCTACTATTTCTTTTATAAATATTAATCAGAAACGAAATCTGCGCGGAAAGCAAGAGTAGAGCAAAAACATTATGCAGTGCTACATGCTACATACATGTTCAAATAAAGAAAAGCTAAATTTATGTATAAAATTATAGCTGCATTTATTGTAAAAGTAACTTGAATCATACATTACCATTATTAAGTTTAATTGCTACTAATTAAATCTGTTAATTTGGTCTAAGTTTCTCTTTCTGAGTACTGCTTTCTCCAAAATAACTTTTAGAGAAAGCAGTGGCTTTGAAAATTAATTAAAGATTATTTCCCCTATAAAATGCGATAACAAGTTTGAAATGTTGTTTGGGAAATAGGGAAGTTGAATCTCAAAGAAAAGTTCGTTAAATAGAAAATTCACTTCGCTATTTGGAAGTTATTTTACGAAGAAATTTCCAAAATGTTCTTGGTTCCTCAAAAAAAATTGCAAAATAGAGAAATTCGTAAAATCGAAGTTCGTTAAATGGAAGTCCGACTGTAATATCTTCTATGGAAGGTATTAAATCATGAAAACTTAATATCCATTTTATTAATAAGCATTTATTTGATATAAATAAATTATAGTTGCATCTAGTAATAAATTGACCTCACTGAACATAAAAAGAAGCAACCGCACATCAAAAATTAAATTTTATTATTTATTATTAAAACATAAATAAATAAAAATTCGCCTACTGCGCATCAGTGGTTACTCAAACCAGGGAAATCTTCAGGTTAAAGTTAGTTAATTCTGGGTCCAACTGACACGCAGTTACTAAAAAATTCGGAATCAAAAGTTTTATTTAAATTTGCAGATTTTTGTAACTTTTTCTCTTCATACTTTACAATTCAACACATTTAACTTAAGGTTTAAAATAATATTAACGCATTAACATGCATTATGCGATAAAATGATATTTTACTCACTAATCTAGTATACAAATATTTAAAATGTTATCAAAAATATTTATGGCCGTTTAGATCGCCTAAATACCAAAAATGTGCGATGCACACTGCTCAAAACAATTAAAGGATATTGTATAAAATTACTGTATTAGCTAAATTTCTTGTGTCCTAAAGAAGAGAGTCACAAATCGAAATTTTTCTTATTTTCTAACTTTGCAGTATGCAAATTTTGAGTTAGACGTCGAAGACGATGCTTTAGCAGGTGCGAATTTGATTTGACTTTATGTAAGACAAAGCGGAAAAGAATGATCGACATTCAGTAAGCGCTTTGTTTCGATGAGTGCAATGTCTCTTCGAAATCGTTTAACCGAATCGGAATATTAAAGAGTTGTTGACTGGTTAGAGGGTGACAAATACAAGTCGAAGTAGCAGGAGCCACTGGAGTTTTACAAAGTGTGATTTCCAGGATCTGGAACCGTTTTTTGGATACTGAAAGATCAGGGAAAGGGCTTAGACATGCAAACAACGCGCAATGAAGACCGTTATTTTACGCTTACGGCTCGGAGACATCGAAACATAAATACCACTCTTCTTCAACAACACATTCATTCGACTTCTGCAATGACGTAGGTAAGGGAGGGGGTTCAAACACACCATTGTAATTGGCAATATTTTCTCTAACTATTTATATTTTAGTTTAAAAAATTGTTTCTTGTATTGATTTTATTAGGTAAAAAACAACACTTAAAAGTCATTCTATGGCATTGATATAAGGCTCTTCCTTGTTCAAAAATGTAAAATATTTGTTCTTCCCTCACAAGCAATTCTGGACCTTGGCCGAAGGACCTTCGCCAAGCTCTGGACGATACCCAGTATGTCCCTGTCGAATGTCGTTTACTTACTTAATTCCTCTTTATGATAGAGAAATGTTCACAGCTTCAAATTACCCTGCTTTTTCTATATCTATGGGGGCAGTGGCGTACGCAGAATTTTTTCAAGGGGGGTGTTCATAATTTTCTGATACTACTAAAAGAAATTCGAGTATGTAATAAAGCACTATTATTTCCCTAATTTAGACAGCTAGACAATTTTGACTTTTTATTTAGACAACATTGTTTAGTTAAATTTTGATTTGATTTCTTAAGTTTAAGAACATAATTTTTTTTTATAATAAGAGGTAAAATATTATATTTTTATTAAAAAGTAGGAATTAATCAAGCCAAAAGAAACTACTCATAATGTAACAGCTACCTAAATAATCACCGTATAAATGTGAATATTCTATAGAAAATCAATGAATTTGACCAAAAAATAAGAAAAAATAACTTACCAACAAATAGAGAATTAAACCAGTATACATTTATTGATTTATACAGTAATATCCAAACGACGGGTTGTTTTTGCAATTTCGTTTAAAATGTCTTCTACAGCTGGGGTAAATTTTCTATGGATGTTTAAGAGCGCCAATCCATTCATTCCATTATTACCCGTTGAATTGCGTAAATAAGTCTTTAAACTGCATAAAGTCGAAAAGGATCTTTCGTTTACAATCGTTGAAACAGGTAGAGCGACCACTATTTCTAGGAGTTTGAAAATGTTTGATCTTGAGCGTAAAATTCCACTAGTGCTTCAAAAGCTTTTATGTTTGAAGGTTGGCAAATGAAAGGATCGGCAGAAAGAAGGCACTGAAATCCTTTCAAAATATCACGATGCGATACAAATCTTAAGTCTAATTGTGTTATAAAATTTTCTATAAATGGAATAAATACACTAACTCTGAAATATGTTTCGGGTGTCGATGAGGGAAAATTAGCACGATTTTTCTGTCTTCCCGTTATTCTAGGGATTTGTATGGAAGATCCAAGGCTTGTTTGCATAAGAGAAGAAGAGCTGAATATTTCAGTGGCATTTTCACGCATTAATAGTTCTTTAATAACATCTTCTGCAAGACTTACTGCCTCTATCAAATCTATGCTTGTTTTTTGTAGGTATATACAAAGATGGATTGTTATGGTGAAAACTTTGTAAATGCACAAAAGAGACATTACGAACTGGCAATTAGATACTGTGCACAGTAAAGAATTAACTTGAGAATCCTTCCATTCTGATATTTTTTGAAGAGTTTCAACGGTAGTCTCGAAAAGTTCCACCACAGTTGTTACTGAGTCGTATCTTTCCATCCAACGGGTTGCACATAGCTGTTTAATTTTCTTTCACTTCGAATCGTTATGTCCTCTTAGAGCGAGACCTTGATTTCCACAAAATAGGATGGTTTCAATGATAGGAGTAATGTTTTTTCTAATTTTCTTCTGCTTGCTGCTCTGTCAACTCGTTCATCCACTGGTTTCATCTTTCCAAGTAAAACATCGTTTAATGTCCCAGCAGTTTCGATCGATTTTTTGTGATAAAGACATTTCTCGTGTTTAGAAAATGGCTCTACTGCTTTTTTCCAGTTGATAAATTTTACATTGCGCACAGTTGACTTAAAGGTTGCTTGCCAGAACCGGCACCACTTGGGGCGAAAAGTACACAAAATTTGCAAAAAGCACCATTCTTAACCTCTGAATATGCAAGCCATTTCCAACAATAAAGCTAAAGTTTCAATTTTTTTTTTCAGGAAAAACAAATGCTGGATTGGGTTCATAAACATTTTTTAGTATATCCTGTCTTTTATCCTCGCATGTACTATCTTCTGAAAAAAGTCCAATGTCATATGGGTGGGAAGTAACACTTGGAGGGCCACTTTCACATTCATCAGATTTTGTTATGCTTGAAACGTTTTCTTCAACGGATGTATCACATTTCTGTTCAACAGAAAAACTTACATTGGTGCTAGATGCTGTCCCCTCACTAATTTTAGGCCGTGATTAGGCCATATATATATATATATATATATATATTGGCACAGAAATATCCGCTATGCGACGATCTTAAAGTTTCGAGCTGGAATAAATAACTCCAACGAGCACAGTATCTCCAAAGATATTGTTACTGATTTCTTCACTAGTCGAAATAGTGGCGACGACGGGTTCGGCTATTGCATGGACTTTTTGTTAAGACAAAACAAAACAGATTTAGCGACGATCTCCGAAAGACGAGCGGCAGAGATAACTCTTAGTCTGAAAAACTAACTCCACAGTACCCCATTCACCCTTTTATATAATTTTTCACCGCAAGTCCAAAATTCTCGATTTGTCTCAAAGACGACAGAACGTCTAGAAATCCAGAATCATCGCGTAAAGACCTGGAGAATGCCAGCCAGTCTCGAAAACTATCACGACTGGCAGGACAGAAAGTAACCAGCGATCGGGGCTCACCCGTAACAGTACCGCGTGAATTTTGTTTCAAAAGTGTAACTCTATTATAGTAAATGGTTTTTCAGGATTCTGAGAAATATCGTAAGAAAAAAAGTAGGCATAAGGCAAATAAAAATATATAGTCTTAAAAAATAATAGCCCGCATAATTTTTACTAAAATTTTTATTTTTGCCATTTTGTCTGAGCTCAAGGGGGGTGTTTAAACCCCTCCCTTGCGTACGCCCCTGTATGGGGGATATCTACAGGAAGTAGGGAATGTTAACTTGTTTGTTTGAATCTTTATAAATGCTTCACAGGGACATTTTTCTAGAATTTTGGGGGTGCCTTTTTAGGATTGAAATAAGATGTAACCAGTGGATAGAATGTGTTCTAAGAGTTGTTCTAACTCTCAAATGAAATACTTTATTGTTATTTCAGTCAAGAAACTTTTACTATGATGTGCTCAAACTAACTCTCTAACTCTCTCGTTCTCTTTAAAATTTTTAGTATATTTTTAATTACTCTTATATTTTAATTTAGTGGACTATTTCTTGTCGTAAATTGTATTTTCCTCTTATAAACATTTTATTCAATTTTTATTGATAATTTCTTTCCTGCATTTCAAACTTTGCTGGTAAAGTGATTTAGTTATTTTATTTTTAAATAGTGTTTTTTAACCAGTTGGAAGAAAGCTTACATTTAATTCAATTATATATGATGTATGTAAGGGCTGAACCTGGATTAGATTTGAAGAACCAATATATTTCATAAATTAGTTCGCTCTATGGTTTTTGTAATCGTCCCATTGTTATATTTATTAAAAAATAACTATTATCAAAAATGAAAAGATATTAAACATTGCAAAAGTAATAACTCTAAACATATAACTGTGTAAGAAAATGAAAAAAAAAAAAAAAAAAAATTCGAGCGTCAAAGATATAAATATACAATAATTAAATAAAGGTGAACTGAAAATCTGCTCAGATTTAATGACTTTAATGTAATATATAATGTAAAATTAAAATACTTAAGTTATTTTAAAAAATTCAAAATGAACTTATTAAATACATGAAATGAAATAATTATTTAAAGTCAGTAATATTTTCATTGAAATTGGGTTGAAAAGAAATTTTACTTTATAAAGTTTCAAAATATGTTTTTTTTTTTTTTTTTTTCCCCTTTTCTTTTTTTTCTTTTTTTTTTTTTCTTTACATAGATTTACATGTTAAGCTTATAAAAGTTAAGATTAAACATCGGCAATTCCTCAAAAGTTTTGATTTGTAGAAACTTGCAGAATATTGTAAGAAAACATTCAATTTGTCGCAAATGATTTTTTTTTTTTAAATTTTTAATAAAGTAATCACTTTAAAAGAAATAGAACAATAAGTATTTTTATGAAAAATCCAATATTTCAAACCAATTATTTATCAGTAGCATCTTTACATGGTATAATACATGGTATATAGAATACCATGTATTTTGGATAAATTAGATAGAAAGAGATGAGCCTTATGCAAATCTGACAGCCAAAATATATTATATTCTCTTTAAAATTTTCATAAAACTTTCCTACTACATCTATTCTATATTTCAAACATCTTGATTTGACTAAAAGTGCAGAATATCATAACACATATGGTGACTATACTGCTCTAAACTCAAATATTATTACCTACTCAATGAAAAATAATAAAAAAAGTTAAATCTATGTCCAGTATTAAAATAACAGAGAAAGCAAACATAATAAAAGGGGAAAAACAGCGAATGTCTCATACTTAATGATCCTGGGACACATATTTATCTAAAAAAGTGTAATCCCTGCGACAGACAAAAATATTTTAATAGATAACAAATTTATTTTAATAAAAGAAAAAATCCAAGTTTAAAATAACATCATAAAAATGCTCATTTAACGATATTTTACATTTAATGTTTATCCTTCACCTAATATAAGAATTTAGTTCTCAATATTTGTTTTTATATTCAGCGCACAATTGAAACTAAGTAATTATAAGAAATAAAGTATTTTTTATACAGATTTTCATTAAAAATGTCATTAGAAAAGTTTTTCATTCTCTTTCATACTTCGTTTAAAATATGTCTTACCTTATTACAAAGCAATCGAATGATGGGAGATAAATGTAGCAATCGTTTTTTTTTTTTCTTCCTAAAATTCTAAACCTACTTTAGTTTCTTTGCATATAAGTAGAAATATCAATCATATTTTACTGTCCCTTAGTAAAAACCACATGTCCTCTTGCTAAGAATTTTGTTAGAACGTTTTTATTGAATCGAAAATATTATTAAAATTAAATAAATTGTAAGTAACTTAAGAGATTTAGATCTTTACTTTTTCAGGATTCAACAGAGTATCGGTGTATTTAGTATAGTTAGAAATGCATTGATTCTAATAATATCCAGGGGTGTGTGTGTGGAGTGAAATTGTTGCTGAACTGGCACAAAATAAGGGTAAATGTGATTTTTTTTTTTTTTTTTTTTGGTGGAATTATGCATAAAATAAAGCTAATACTTATAAATTCGTGCTAAAAGAATTAAAATAGTAAACTTTTTGGCTGTGAAATTTTTTAACAAGTTATCCAAAGGATGATAAGAACATATACTAGTTTAACGGCGTGTTGATTTATCACTGATATTATGCATATTAATAGATTTAATGAATGTAAGTAAAACTAAATACAATATTGTAAAACATAATCGTGATACAGCTTCGAAGAGTCTCTAGCGCCACTACAACTCTGGTGCAAATGCTTATTGAAATTTACAGCAATGGCCGCAAGTCAGCGTCATAAACTTCTTTTCATGATAACCTCTTTATCATCCAACAAGCTAATCACTCCCAGAACAATGATAGGAACGACAGGAGTCAGTTAGGGTATGGGATGGCAAAACACCTCTGGTTTTTATGTACCAGGTACCAGGGCGTTAAAATAAATATAAAAAAGGGTAGCAATGGGACGTTCTAGAAGTTGTTGTATTTCCGTAGGTCAAAGTAGCCCGGACAATAAGAGAAGACTTTTACTAATAAATAACTTTCATTGGTTTGAAAGCGGCCGTCTTCGTCTGCAATGCACTGGTGCAAACGCTTATTGAAATTTACAGCAATGGCCACAAGTCAGGGTCATAGACTTCTTTTCACGATAAGATCTTTATCATACAACAAGCTAATCACTCCCAGAACAATGATAGGAGTAAGTGAGGGTCTGGGGAGGCAAAATAACACCTCAGGTTTTTGTGTACGAGGGAGCTAAAATAAATCAAAAAGTGTAGCACTGGGACATTCTAGGTCAAAAAGATACAAGGGTGGTGCAAGACACATTTTCCGAACAATATATCATCTGTAGAAGGGCCACCTTATTCGCCAGGTCTCAAACCATGGATTACAGTTTAACAGTTTATGGTTCATTTTGGACTCTAGGGCCTGCAATAAATGACACAAAAGTTTAGACTCAAAGGAAATGCTTCGCGGGAATGGGATAGGTTAAAGACAGAAGACTTGCGGCATATTGCTGAAAATTTTAGTAAAAGTTTGCGCCTTTGCATCGCTATTAAAGGCCACCACATTCAAACCAATTAAATTTATTTATTAGTAAAAGTCCATTCTCTTATTATTTGTTACATTTTTTAATTTATTTTTAATAAAACTAAGTTAAAAATTATTTGCTCCTTTTTTCCCCCGCACCCTGTCTTTGTGTGCAAAAATATTTCATGAAATTAACAATAAAGGGTTCAAATTTTCATTTGCTCTCCTGCTTAAACTATCCGATCCATATTTTGAGGGTTAGAAATCCAAATTCATCAAAAAAGGCATGTTTATTCAGAGAAAATACGTTTTTTTGTGTCTGATTTCGTAAACTTTAAAATATCCTCAGTACTTCAAACTAAATAACAAGAATTATTTAAAGTTTTGCGAACCATTTAAGATTGTGTTCTAGTAGTTGAAAATCCGAACATTATATCAAATGTTATTCAGTTTTTTATTTGTTTATTTTTTGCGCACTGTACAACCTATTTTCTATGTGTATGATCATAAATTTTTTTGTAGATGAATGACCATAAGAACAAGGACTTAAGAAAAATGTGCACTGAGCAATTTTTTTTGTTTTTTGAATGCAACATAAAAACTTTAAACAAACATGATTTGCAGCAAAGATGCGTACTAAGCGGTGAATGTTTCCTAGTCTCCCAATAGCGGGAGCTAATAGATTCTTTCTTCAAAATCGTTGGGCAGGGAGGAGGTGATATTCAGTCATCACAGCACAAGGGGAAGTCGTATGGATGGTGTTTTCTACACTAGGGAGCGCTGAAAGCTTGGTGTCGCTTATGCTTCCGGGTTACTGTTTCTGGCTTATTTCAAAGCCATTTGGCTCACAACGTGTCAATAATGTATGCCAACTTTCAATTTTAAACCTGAATTATAATGTATAAATTAATCTTGCTCCTCGAACAATATGCTAACACTAACATAAAATGGTGCATAGTTTGCAACACGAACAAACAGTAATAAACCAATGGAAACAGGCCAAATCAAGGCTGCCAAAAAAGCGAGTTATTCAAAATCTAGCAACCATGTCACCTTTTTTAAAAATATATATCTAAATAACTAAAACAAATTTTCACTTCAAACTCACCAGAATCACATAATAACATTAATATCTTATGAAATACGGCAGATTTGAGCTCAGAAATTATCTAATTTATTTCTTTTAATGAAAACAAAATGAACCATTTGAAAACATCACCTCGCAGAATAACCAGAATAACATGTAGTAGGCAGCTGCAAACTTTCTAGCCGGAACTAGAGCAGGCATACAGCTCGAGATTGTTATTGCTTACATTTCTACTGAAAACACCATCCATATTTAATGTGCGATATTTTTAAAATTCTTTTTTTCAGGATGAATTCGCCCACTTTCATCCAAATTTTGTATTTTGCCATACATCAATAAATTTTTTAAAAATGCTGCAAAAAATTGTATACTTTTCGACCATTATCAAATAAAATATTTAAAAAAATGATACGCATACATATTCCTCTTTAATCCGAATTAGGGCATAGAGCTTCTCCATCTCACTCAATCTGTGGCCAGATATTTTGCCTCTCTCCACTTCTTTCTTCTTGTTTTCTATTCACTAACAAGCACCCAACATTTTTTAGGTTTTCCTCTTTTTTCTATTGCACTGAGGGTTTCAAGCAAAAACCTGTTTTACTTTGAATTTTTCAGGTTTACGTAGAACTTAACCAATCCATTTAAATTTTTTTAATTTCCAATTAATTGGTTTCTGTTTTGCTTTTCCAAGGATTTCTACGTTACAAATGTTATAGAACCGCTTTTTACGCAAGATTCTTCTTAAACTGTTGTGAATAAATACTTGAAGTTTTTTCATGTTATTTTTATTACAGTGCCACGTCTCACATCCATAGAGTAGGTTAGGTTTAACATTAGTTTTGAAAATTTTATTTTTTCTTGAATTTGTTATGTTTTTCCAGAATTTATTGAGAATATCGTAACTGCTTCGAGCTTTGTTTAATCTATCTAAAATATCTTAATCAGTTTTGCTTTTGCTGTTAATTATACTTACAAGATACGTAAAACTGTTTACAAAATTTTATTTTAGTTGATAATAAGTCCTATTTTCTTTGCCATGACAGTATGTTTAAAATATTTGTGTTTGTTTGTATGTGTTGAAGGGTGTTAGTAAAAAAAAAAAAAAAATTATAGTTATTAAAAATTATTTTTTGCATGGTATTACCTTAGGTTAAATGAAATTTATAATTTGCGATCGCAACACTCGAATACGCCATCTGGGGAGAGACCGGTTTCATGCCTTTAGCCCTTCTCTTTTTCCTCTTTTTCAATTGTATAGGGATGTACTGCGATATTTTCCCCTTTCTTAATATTTTTCCTTTTTATTTAATAAAGATATTTTTTAAAATTTACGTGATACTTTTCTTTAGAACTATGTTTAATGTAGTTTTCAGTTCCATATAGTTTTCCAAGTTAAAAGATTTCAATCTATATGAAAATTAAGAGAGAAACTAACCTACTTCCTTCCTCTATGACTTTCCACACGCTAATGGGGAAAGCATGTGAAGTGTTGCCATAGGTAGAGAGTTCTGCTCTACGCCACCTGCAGCCTATTTCGATCGCCAATTGTGTGCAAATATTTTTGGATTTGCCAAAAAAGTTATCGAGACATGGTGAAATAGTTCACTCTCTTTGCATCTACCGGAAGATTGGTGTCAACGTTTACCGTGCGTAAAAGGCTTCACGAACGTGGTTTGTACGTTAGGCGACCAACTATTTGCGTGCCACTCTTGTCACGCCACGAAAGGGACGTTTGAAGTGGGCGCAGCAAAATGTCCATTGGTTGGCTGATCAATGAAGGGCTGTTCTTTTCACAGATGAGTCCAGATTTAGCCTCTAAAGCGATAGTAGACGTTGTTCGATTTGGAAAGAATCCAATATCATGCATCCGTGTAAGAGATGTATACCAAGGAGGCAGTGTCTCCAGTGTGTGAGGTGGTATCTCTTTGGGAGGGCACACAGACCTGCATGTCTTTCCACGTGGAACTGTGAATGTTACCGTGTACAGAGAAGATATCCTTGATGCTTATGTGCGTGCTGATGTCGGTGAGGATATCGTATCACAGGACGATTACCGCAATGCATCGTGGATGATTATCTTCATCAGCAGACAATACAGCGTTTGGAGTGTCCAGCTAGATCACCGGGTTTGAATCCTATCGAGCATGTTTGGGATACTTTAGATAGACGTGTAGCTGCTCTCGCCTCAAACTTTCTCCCAAGATCTTTAAAACTGCTTTGCGATAAAATTAATTCGCGATTTCATCAGAACTGGGCGACCGTATAATTGAAAGCATCACAAATCACTGCAGGAGGCTATACTTTATACTGAAGGTATTTTTTCCGATTCCAAAGATCTGATTTATTCATTTCATATTTTTAATTTCTGTAACACTATAATTGTCTAGTTGATAGTTATGTTACTTTATACATTATTAGGCGCACTTTAATATGTTCCAGTTTCATTCTAAATGCATAACTTTTGTAGTTATGGTGATTTTTTTTCTAATTTATAACCAGTATAGTAATTTTCCTAAGAATAAGTTTTTAATTGTAAACGTTGTGGCGTAATTACCACTACGAAAAGTAAACATCAATTCACTGTAAGGCATGCTAACTTGATTCTATCTTGAGGTACCTTTTGATAGATGACGGCTGGCATGGTCGATTGCTCCGCCCCCACACCGTTATTTTAATTTCAAGATGAGGATGGAGCCTGCTAGTTATATAAAATTAAGTTTTTACATAGAATATTCATTCTTTTTGTGTTAAAATACTAATTTACAAAAAGTGGTGTGAATTTGAAAATAAAGAGGGGTTACGCAATTTATTAGATAATTTAGTTCATTCTTTTTATCTATGCAAAATACAGGATGTTTCACAAACCCACTTTTAATATATTTTTATTTTATAACCGTCGTTGAACAGCCGACCCAATTTCATGGGTTTACGACTGCTGATGTTCAACTCCGTAGTCTTGTAATTTTGAACCAATCCAGAAGACAAGGAAACTCCTGAATCAGTACCCCCAGAGGTTTTGATTTGTTATGGGAACATGGAGCACTTTGAGACTCGACAGATTTAACGTGCATCAGTCACCATTTTCTTTCATAAAATACCAAAACGCCATAAAAAATAAATCACAAGTGTTGAATTAGGATGTATAAAATACCAGAATCTGATTGCACGAGAAAACAGCGGGGGAGCATAAATACAATTATTATAAATAACTTTTAATTTTTACCATTAATCAAAGTTTTTTTTTTGTCCAGGCATTTATTTTCAATTATTTGCAAGATTTCGATAGGGTTTTTTGCCAACGTTAAAAATTAATGAGCGTATACTTGTGTGGTCTTCATGGAGCAGCAAGCGCAATTGTTTACGGCCTCCCCACAGTCAGATGCAAATTATGTTACTGATATTGGAATGGATCGATAATTGAACGAAAAAAAATAATACGCAATCTTTTTTTTTTTAATTGCTCCAAAACTAATTAGATTTTTAAACAAAGATGTATTATCATACATAAAAGTATGAGACTGCAAGAAAATATAATACTACTGCAAATAGTTTCTTAAATAATGCAGAGAAAAAAAAACCTGAACCCTTACCTGAATTAACTCATTAACTAATGTCCGTACATCTATAACATTTTCACATCATTATGTTCCCTATAATTCCCTTTGAAAAAGAGAAAAATTTCATAGCCTTTCATGCAATTTTTGCATAGAGAAGAAGTGCAAGGATAATTCCCCTAAACATTGGCAGTTTTCTTCATTTAAAAAAATTATCTGAGGGAGAGGAATTTTTTTAACTCTTAGATACACTATAGGGCAAATGACTGGAAACACAAAAAAAAAGAAACATTTTCCAGTGTAAATTTTCAAATTGAAATAATTAAGTAAATTAAACTAAGTAATATTTTTTTAAAATCTAAGTAAGATTAGAAAAATACCCTTTTTTTAGAAACGTCAAAATAAATTGACACTTCTGTTTAAATACTTTAGTTAATATTAAATAAAAACAGTAGGAAAAAAAAAAAGATTACTGATTTATTGTATTTACAATTTGAAGTAAAGTGTTAAAAAATTAAAGCAGAAAAAATATGAAAATTTTCTTTCAAATGTTAATTCAGAACTATTCCCATCAGCTTAAAATGATTGACTGTAGGCATTATCATTCCAAAACACTAAAAATGTGACTAACTCCTTTAATACATTATTTTTTAACCAGTCACATCTTTGAATCGATACATCAAATAAAGAGCATATAAATTAATATCAGATTTTTGTAAAAATTTAATAAAAGAACAATTAAACTACTCTAGGCAGAAAAAGTATTTCTTTATTATTTAAATACATTAAATCATTTCATATGGTTTTTATCTAAAAGGATATTCACATGCTGATTTTATTGAGGAAAGTAAGGGTTTAAATCACAAACTGAGACAATCTTTAATGGTAAAACAAGTATTTATTATTATCATTAGACATACATAGCAATATGACACATGGGCAATCTAGATAAGGACAATAAAATGTTTTGTTTAATGGATGATAATTTTGGAAAAATAAATGAAAGTACGATTTTAATGATTAAACACCATTAACACAGAAATAACCAATTAAAATTCCTCAATACCCTTCATAATTATTAGCTTCCATACTATTATTATTATAATTATTATATTCTGCTTCATATCCAGAGTTATTGAAGTCATCTTGGCTAGGTTCAGGCATAGGCATTTCGGGGAAGGATGGCGGTTTAACTCGCTCATCTCGATCTCCACCACGATCTCTCTCACGGTCACGGCGACTATCTCGATCTTTGTCGTCCCCTCTTTCCCTGCGTTTTCGGTCTCTGCTGCGACTTCGCCTTCTCCTGCGATCTCTGTCACGACTTCGACTCCTACGACGTTCTTTGCGGGGCATTTCACCATCTGGGGCTACCTCAGCTGCACCATCCACATTTTCAGCTTTAACTGGAGCATCATGATCCCGAACTCTTTCTCTGTCCCTGGATCGTTCCCTCTTGTGTCGATCTCCACGATGGCGCTCACGGCTCCTAAACATACATAATAATACACTTTTAGCAGTTGCATCAACACTTAGTTATATCAAATGATGTTAACAGGATAGAGATATGACAAAATTGTTATGAAATATAATAGCGTTTCGTATCACTCGCAAATGAGTACGAGTAAAATATAATCCACTCCCATTAAACGCAGTTTAATTAGCGAAAATTCACAAATTTTGTAGATTTATAAATAGTATTTCTTTAAAAACCTTTTTTGAAATAAAAAATAGACTGGTTAATTATGCTTTTTAAAATTTTCCCCCTTAAATTGGTATTTTAAATTACTGATAGAAATAAAGCACGTTTGGAAAGATATACAATACAAAGCGTAAATTAATCTATAACAAATGAAAGCTATTCTTTCATACATGAAAGGTTAAAAGTGAGCAGTTTTTATAAACAAACTGTTGAATGTTTTTGCTTGGATTATGCTTAATAATTAACGCAGGAAAGAGAGATGCTCCCCCCCCAATCGACAATTGGAAAAAAAAAAAAAAAAAAAGCTATTCTTTGATTTAACCTAATATTTTTTTAACTTTGGTATACTACATACTTTACTATGATTTCTATTTGTTTGATTTTTAAATTCTATGAATCATTTGGTCCAAAGTAATTTCCAAGTAGCATTGAAATGAATATAAGTCAAAGGTTTTATGGATTGTCTGTGTTGCAAATTTTTAGAACTTCATGAAAAAAAAAGGGAAAAAGTAAAGGCATATGTACAGAGATAGATAAAAAATGAGTTAGTGAAACGAGTTTATAATACAAAGCAAATGAAAGAAACTGCATGATCAGTATTGTAACATTAGGCCCAGTTATAATTTTTTTTTTTTGCATTTAGAAACTGTCTTGCTACACAAAAAATAAATGTTCTACCAATTTCGTAAAAATTTTATTGGCTACTACTGATTACAGAAAGAGTTTACCCATTTCTTGCAGAATTACAGGAGAAAATGGATAGGAATGTTATAGAATATTACGTTTGACTATGGTAAAACTGTTTTGCACTAGCAAATTATTTATTGATAATGAAAGAGAACTACAAAGCATGAAACACCAGTAACAGTTATTATATATAAATTTTATATACAGCCATGACAATTTAGATGGAAAGGTGAGAACTATAAAGCTATAAAATTTAATGAATAAAATCAAAATAAGCTGTTTCATTTGTACCTGCTTCTACTCTTCCTGCGTCTTTCTCGACTTCGGCTTCTACTTCTCCTCCTCTCTCGCTCTCCCCTCTCTCTTTCACGTTCCCTGTAAAAAAATTGTAAAGGTTAAAATAATTCCCTCAATTTTTAATAGCAATTAAAAAAAATATTATAGGAAAAGAATTTGAAACCTCTCTACAGTAGTCAAAGCTATATGGACTTATGCTGAAAATCTCAACAAAAATGTACTTTGAGCACTTTATATGGGATTGTCTTTTTGAATTGATAAGACAAGCGTTAAAACCTTGAACTAGCAGACTAAAAATAAACCAAACCTCCACTTCAAATAAAAAATCCTCTAAAACATACACTTTTTCTTATTCACAATTATTAATAAAAATAATTACTTACAAAAGAATTTATAAGCTTATTATTATTTATAAAATTGAATTCATAAAGATGGGTTGTAAATTATGTAGAACACAAAGAAAATTTAACACGATTCAAACATCATAAAGACTAAAAAATGTAAAAATTACAAAACTGGGAATTTTATTAAGAAAAGAATAAATAAAAACCTGAAACATTTCATTAAAAATTTTAATGGTGTTAAATATTTATTAAATCAAATAATTTCAAAAGAAAAATAGCAAGTATTTTAGCTGAACATATCTGTTTAAAGAAAATTAGTTAATAGTAATGTCCCTCAACTCAACACTTTGACAATTCAGTCTCAACTATTAATTTAAACGTTTTTGCTAATAAAATGCAAAAAAGAGATTAATCAAAATTATGGAAACTACAAATAACAAAATTTGTTAACAATATAGATAGGTGAAGAGTTCTTCAATGTACACTATTTAAAAGTATTGCGAATATGAAAATATTAGTTTTTCTTCTTTATAAAATGAGCACTGAAGTCTTAAATACCACAAATTCACAGGGTTCCCACTCAATTTCAGAAAAAAATTCCCTGACTTTTCCAGGTAAATTTCAATGAAAATCCATACCATATTTTATCTTTACTACGAAATTTTTAATCGGAAAATTTGGATTCTTTCATTTGTTAAGCCAAGAATAAGATTTTTTGTGTAAAATAAATATCATTATATAAGGAAGGAAGCATTTTAGTATGTCTAAAATGTAAAATTTTTACAATAAATAATTGTAATAGATGTTAGATTTATTTAATTCGAACCTCAATAACTGAGTATTGTTACTGACAATTTTAAGACAGGTTTTTTCCAGGAATAATGAAGGAATTTTCCAGGTTTTTGTAAGAAAATAGCAACGTTCCCTGATTTTTGGAGTTGAAATAAAATTCCCTGACAATTCCAGGCTTTCCCTGTTCTCCCTGACCAGTGGGAACCCTGATTCAGTAAGAGTAAATAAACTTTAAATGCCTTTAGACCAGTGGACTGTTCCTCAGTTATAAATTTGCACTTTTATAATTTATTTAACCTCTATATTTATGACATCAAATTGAGAGACAAAATTTTTAAGTAAAGAAGCTTTGACACTGACTCTGCTGATCCCACATTAAATATAATTAGTGCAAGTTCAAAGATTCTAATACTGATTTACCAGCCCTTCGACCATCGGACTTGATGTGAAATTATAAATAGTTTAGCCTTATTTTAGATATTTGAAGATGCAGCAAGAAATCGGGTGGCTCCAGAAAAATGTGTGAAAGTTGGCAAGTCTGAGCTTATGTCCAATTACCACAAACTGCATCCTTCTTCTAAGCCATAATTAATCTAATCCTGTTTCTAATTATTAACAGTGTAATTTCATTTTTACCCTCATGAAAATAATTTTTTTTAACAGATACTTTTAGGAAAATAAAATTTTTTATAAAATAATTTGCAAAATATTTATTTCTAAGATATAGATATTTATAATTGAAGTCTGAGTTCTGACAATCAATTTTTCTCAAGATGCCTTCCATCCTTAGGACAGAAGAGTGACATACAAGAGAAGAGGTAAGCAATTAAGAAGCAATACTGCATTGATAAACTCCACTGATGCACCTTTTTTCATATTTTTTAAGGAATTAACAATAAAATGTAATTTAAGTTGAAAGGTAAGAAAGAATTTAATTTGTCATGTTTGTTGAAAGAAAATCTTTCATTTATAATGCTAGAAAAGCAGATTGAAGAAAATTTTTTCCTGTTCTTTTTTAAATTTACTTCCTGCAAAATAATTAAACCTTTGGTTTGTTTGCGTGTTATTGTCACACTGGAACTATACTATTGGGCAATTTTTACATCTTTAATGACTTTATTTTCAATTAAAATTATATAGATTGCTAACTTTACTCTTATCATTTCTAAGAATTGGTAAAGACAATAATGAAAATTTATCAAGACCTGAGATTTTCATTTTTTTCTCTTCTGTTGTTAAAAAAAAAAAAAAAAAAAAAAAATACAACTGTAGAATGTTTTCAAGGAGACCAGAAAATTTTAAGAAACATGGAAGGGAGATAAAAGAGAAAGAAAACAGAATGAGCAAATTTCAATAAAAGTTTAAGCTAGTACTAAGAAGATTTACTAACATATAATGACGATCTTCTCCTCTTGGCTCTTCACGCCCTGAATGTTTAACATTTACTTCTGGTCCACCTCTTCTAGTTCCACCAAGTCCACCTCCTATTACGTAAGAAAAATAAATAAAACATATGACATTTCTTTTTTAATTTGCTTAGTACCACAAAACTTAATAATCAACAAATGCTATTATTTTCTTAAAAAATTCATATACCCTTTCCGCATTTTATCTTTTGATTTAATAATTATTTTTGTAGTGAAGAAAAACATATATGCTTATTAGTATGTAATCATTTCTTTCCTATAATAGCAAAAATAAAGTTTTTAAACCAAATGGATAAAAATACTCCATAACTCCCACTCTCATTTAAAAAATAATTTAAAATTTTTTAAAAACATAAGTTTTTAGTTTATATCACTTGAAAATGTTTATGTAGCCAAGAAACTCAAGATAATAAAATATTGACCCACTCATTTAAACTATGGAATAATATTTTATCTTTCTGTATAATTTTTTTTTCCTTGCCTAGATACTAACAGGCGAATTCTGGTTGCAGTTATGTTACAAAAATACCTGTTTTGTTGAAATGTTCATTAAAATTTTACAGTATTTTTAAAAATAAAACTAAACTGATTTTTTTTTTAAAAAATTTAAATAATCCTATCACATATTTTTTTCCTTAAACGGAAAGACTTAATGTTCAGTCTGTTCATGGGAAGATTTAAAGTTTCAGTCTGCTACTTATGAGGGATTAAACGGAAATGTCTTATAAAGACACCAACACAAATTCAATGAAATAAATAGGCATGTTACTTTTTATCTGTCTTACATTTTTAAGATTGTAATATAAATTATATACTTTTTTAAAGCTGCATAGTTTATTCAATATTACTAAAATAAAAGCCGATAATCTTTCATAAACTGATTAATAATAAAAATTAGTTGATTTACATTACTAAAACTCTTAAACATTGATACAGAAATTTAACACAAGAAATTAAATGTAACTGAAAACATGTAGAGCATAATTCACTAGGGGTAGGATAGCATACCTAATCTCCTGGGTAACCAGCCTTTGACAATACGTCCTCTTTCAACATCAACTAGAACACGTCTACCACCAATTTTTTTACCATCAGCATGTTTATAGGCAGCTATATTTGAAAACAGACGCAACAAAAGAAAAAGAAACAATCAGTGAAAAGTATATTTTATGAAACCAATAGGTTTCAAAATTCTTACCTGAAATACTTACATTAGAGGAAACAGCAAAACTTCAATTTACAGTAAAAGTAGCTGTGCATGGGGGCTCCAATTTTAACTTATATTGAACAAAAATTACCAAGAAAGGTTTGAACACTTAAGAAAAAATTGTGAAAAAGTTTTAAATGAACAAAGAATCTAAATTTTACAATTTTTATCTCAAGTTCCAAACCACACCTAATGTAATATTATTCAGATACAATATTTATGTAGAGCCCCCTACACATGTATGTGTTTATGAAAGGTAAAGATTTCTCTTGCTCCGAACATCCATATGGTAATTTAGACAAATGATTTATAGTTTTTTTTTTTTGGCTACTGGCTAGTAAAGGTTTGACAAGTCATAAATCATTACATCAAATTATCTATCTATGATTGTGAAACATTGAAAAATGATTACAGCACTGCTTAATTTTGAAACTAATTATTTTTCAAATCTTAAATACACCTGCATTAATCTCTTTTAAAATCAATTTTGAAACTATTGCCAAAACATCTCTTTCCCAAATCAATGAATTTATTGTATTAATAAATAAGCGATTAAGTCTTTCACTATCAATATAAATTCAAATAAACTATAAATATATTTATTTTTAATAATTTAAAAGCTTGAAATTTTTTGTAAATTAATTATAACAACTTAACGAATTCCCAGGTATGAAAAATTTATTTAAAAACTTACCGAACTTACCCAAATAAAAGCATAGAAGCAATTTAAGAAATGAAGAAACTCCTTGTATGTCTTTAAAGCCTTGAATATTTTTGTCATTTCTTGAGTATTATCTTCCTTGCGATTAAATTAATCTCAAAACTTTCTTTACAAAGAACCCAAGAGGTGTAAGTTTTTATTTTCAAAATGAAAAAAGGCTTACCATATTTACACACCTCTTATTTCTTTATTAATTTACCAAGATCTTACCATAATGACCTTTTACTTTACCTTCATTCACACACATCAAATACAAATGTTACACAAATCAATTAGAAAAGTTTTAAAATAAAATCAAATTAAAATAGAATATAAAATAAGCTAATATGTTTAGAGCTATAAAATAGTAAACTATACATTATTTGCGAAAAATAGAGGAGCAGAATATTAGAAATTGTAGAAAAAAAAAACTTTTCTAGAGTTTGACATGCTTAGTTATTGCATTGCTCATAATAAATTTGTTTCAGTACTTCTCTAGAAATAAAACTCAAAACCCATCAACTTATTTTATAATAATTTTCATACTAATATAATTACAATTAAAACTTTAAAATTAACCCTTGAAACTCAACATTTAAACATTTGATCTGAATATAGAAATATACCTATAAAATTTACGGAATCTTTGTTAATTTTCATTACCCAGGAATCTTCGTAATTACACGTTTAAATCATTAGATTGATGCTCTAACAAAATTTTTTATCTAGTCTTCAGATATTCTTAAAATTTTTTTTTCTCTAAATGCTTTATAATGTTTGAGTACAAAAGGTTAACTATTGTAAATATGAATAAATTAAAATGTCATAATATAAAAAGGTTACAATATAAATAAGTTATTTTCAATAGGGAAAACTCAACCTTAATCAAAACTAAAATGTTAAAAGATAACCAGATTTATGTACTGATTTATAAAATAGGACTGCTAAAAGTATTAGGATATCATTTTTTAAGCAGATATTGAAGGTATACTCGAGTATACAACAATTTTAATAGTTACTATTTAATGCAATAATAAATTTAAAAATATAAGAATTATAACACTTGTATTGATAAACTACCATTAATATTTACCCAAGAATATATATATATATTTATTAAATGAAAGCTAAATAAATATTATATGGAGCCAAAGTTAATGCTAAAAGGATTATTAACCCAGGTTTGCAGCTTAAATCTGATAGCATTATAATCTTTTTAAAAATAAAAATGCTAAGTTTTTTTTAAAAACATCTTTCTTAGATTTAAAATAAGACTAATTAACTGATAAGCTGTAGAGAGAATATTGAAACTATACAATAAAAATCGTAAAAATTTAATACCAAAGAATAAATCCTCATGAAAGTTCATTTCTTATAACAAGACTATATTAGTAAAATATGTTATTAATATACATCACATTTCTATCTGCTTTAGCTACTTAACATGCTAAGCACAAACTAAAAGCTGACATTTCTTCTCGGCTATGTTTTAAATTTCAGGAATTATAAATTTCAGAATTATAAATTTTTCTCTTACTCTATACAATAACTTTTGTGCAGAATCTTATTGAAATTAATCATATGATTTCTAATATGAACAGCAGTTAATTTCAATTAAAGAAATGTTAAGAATCATAGTTATTGTTTAGCAAAAGGGTTCCAGTACTTAACAAGTTGAAAATAATAAAATATTAATTTAATGATGAAAATTTCGCAAAAGTAGCAAAATCATACTAAAATAAAACTATGAAGAATATGTAATAAATACTTTTGCTTATCATGTATAGTTTCAAAGAAATAACTATGAAGGAATTTATAATAAAGAAAATTCAGTAAAGGAAGAAAAAAAAAATTAATACAAAAAGAAACACTAATAACAAGTTTTATGCCTTCTAGAACTGATTGATTAAATGCAGCCTGGAAAACTAAATTTGCAGCTTATTGAATAAATTTTTTTTTCATTAAAAAAAAAGAAAAGAAAAAAGTTAAAACATCAAAATTTAGGAGCCCATGAATCAATTATGATAGAATATTCATAAAAAAAAAAAAAAAAAAAAAAGAGTCAGTTTTTAAGGCCATAAAAAATTTATTTGTTACAAAATGTGAAATTCCTAAAATACTATAACGTATTTATTAACAATTAGATAATTTTAGAGCTATTATGCAAAGATTTTTAATAAAAAATAATATTTCTACTAAAAACATATGATAGCATATTTAAAATTTTTGAACAATAGATACTCAATTAACTTTGCTATTGTCAAAAAAATAAAAAAGCTCTTCACAGCTATTACTAATTTAACAATAGCTCACTACAACTGTAAATAGGTGCACAAAAAGCTTGAAAACTAAGTTTTTATAAAAAAATTTTTTTTTTTAGCATTTGTTTTTAGACTGTATACAACCAGTGAAGTAGGCATCTTAAAAATAGTATCTCAATAAACTATTAACAGGGATTGATCATTATTATAAACAAACAGAAGACAATTTTCATATGATTATACATTCATTCGTAATAAGAAATTCGACAAGAGAAACGGTAAAATTACAATAAAAATACAATTTTAGACTAAAGCATGTTTAACCCTTTCCAGCGCAGTGTTGCCAGCCTGGTAACACTTATTAAAAAAATAAAATTAATTTAACCATAAAAAATTTGAAACTATCTGCCTCTAAACATTCACTATTTTTTAAACAACATGGAGTAGCTCAAGTATGCAAGACCTTTTCCAAAATTTTAAATAAAAATTTTTAGCGCTGGAAAGGGTTAAATGAAAAAACAGTGATTCATATTTTACAATAATATTTAAAGAGTATAAGGAACGAAACAAAAGTAACACATTAGAACTTTTCACTTTAAAATCATCAAGCCAAAATTTAAAAAAAAAATTTTTCTTAAAGAAAATTAATTTTTTAATCAAAATAAATTTGGAATTATGCAATTAAGAACTTAGTTCAAATAAAAAATACTTCGGATGATTTTTATTTGATTACGTTGCCAATATTTTTTATAAAATAAATAGGAAGTGAAAAAAAAAATTTCTCAAATAAAAATTCATTTTTACAAGAACAAATTAGAACTTAACTCATTCAGACAAAGTTGATTTCTTTTTGGAACGTAAATATTGTTATAAAAAAATTCCATTTCTCACAATGCTGCTTACCTCAGCTTAAACTTACATACCAATTCCAATTTAACCCTCCGAGCGTTTCCCCCAATTTTTTTTCTGCTGCCATTTTACTTTGTTGCATCATTGCAATACAAACAGTATTCCTTTTTTGAATGTGAAAATCTGCATTGAGGAAAACATTCTACACAAATTCGCCCAGTTGCTCAACGCTCAGAGGGTCAATAAAAAGGCAATAGCCTAAAATATCCCTCTCCCAAATTCATAAAGCCAACACAGGCAAATTTTAATTTCTTTTGTATGGTAAAAAACAAATTAGAAATGTTCTTACCAAACCAGCTTACCATACATATACAAACCTAATCATTCCTTAGAAATTTAGGACAAGTTCTCTAAATCGGTACTGTAGTAGGCATCAGCCATAATGGAGGGCTGTTATGGAATATAAGACAAATCGATTGTTAATTTATTCCTTAATACAACGATAACGAAATCACAATATCGGCAGTTTACATACCTCAAAATAAAAGTGCAGATAACAAGACACATAGTACGACCCTGCTAAAACAAGACAAGTTTCCGTATTGTAATTACTATTTTGTTATGATTTTTGGGTGTAAAACAGACAGATAATGGAAAAGTTATTAAAAACCATTAAAATTTAATTAGAAGAAAATAGATACGAAAATTTTAACAAGCTAAGGGCTGAGTCGCAAATTCACTGAAATTCTGTATAAATTCCCTTTGAAAAATTTAAGTATTTTAATTAAGTATTTGAGATCATTGAAAAACAATGTATTTTTCTGATTGAAAATAATCTGTTTTGATCTTGATTATTAGTCAACTATTATAAAATTTTAAATTTTTACATAAAGAGAGAGAGTTTTTACGATGACATTTTTGCATGTATTATTTCCAGACTAGTTTAAGCTTTTTTAAACATAAAATGACACTGAAAGCTAAATGAAACTGATACAACAATAAAAATGATTGGATAAATAATCACCTTCCATCGGTACAAAAAGTAAGTTACTTAAAAATATTTTTATTTCAGTATTTTGTTTGTTTGTTCTAGTATAGACTAAAATTTGTCATAATTCTTTTCAAAAACCGAAATTAATGCACTTATTTTATAACGGTTCTAGATATATTTTTAGTTAAAATCAAACATTGCAGCTCAATAGAAGACAAATTATCTTTTTAAATTTGACGTAGTTTGTTTATTATATGAACAAAAACCAAAAGAGCAATAAAAATTAAAATCAGAAGCATGAGATGTGTTGGCCACCAAATAAAAAAGAAAGTACATAAAGGCCATAGATTCAATAAACTAACGTAATAACTAACTCAATAGAAGACAAATTATCTTTTTAAATTTGACGTAGTTTGTTTATTATATGAACAAAAACCAAAAGAGCAATAAAAATTAAAATCAGAAGCATGAGATGTGTTGGCCACCAAATAAAAAAGAAAGTACATAAAGGCCATAGATTCAATAAACTAACGTAATCATGAGAGAATATCTTTAAATGAAAACTATTGTTATAAATATCTAAATACAATTACGTTTAAGACATCTCAACAACAGTTTATATTAAATACACAAACAAACCAAATATTTGTCGATAATACAGAAAATAATATTTTTAATACAATGCATTCAAAGTGAATAACAGTATATTACTTTACAGCTTGTCATATTTCATAGAATCCTACTAAGCGCTGATGAATCTGCACTAATATTTTAAGATTTGTAACTTGCCTAAAAGCGATACAAGTGTTGAATCTAAAATTGTTTTGAAAAGCTAAGTACCCACCTTTACTGGTATTCTGAATTTAACCTACCTATGAGTGTCAATTTCGTGAAATGTTCGTTTCAATCTCAAACTGAATGAATTTAAATTTAAAAAAAAAAAAAAAATGTTTCAAGAATTTTGAAAAATTGCAAATTTACATAGTTGCTAAATTTAAAGTAGAACTTACTGTGCATGTCCCTTTCTTTCTCATATTCAATAAAAGCATACCCTCGAGGCTTACCAGAATTCTGATCATGCACAAGAACGAGCTGAAAAAAAGAAATAAATTTTCTAACAAGGTGCATAGCCAAATTTTCCCACAAAAATAAGCACTTATATAAAAAAAAAAAAAAATCACAGAGTATGTGCAACAAAATTTTTTTTTAAATATATATATAACTTATTTTATGAGTTGCACTTGCAGCTTATGCACAGTAAATAAAATGTATTATTTTTTGAAAAATCACATTTTTTTAAAAAAAATAATGTTTAATTTTTTTAGAACTCTATTTTGATTCATACCACAGGGATGAGTTTGGCAAATATCCAAAAAAGCTGAAATAGATATCGAAAAATGTTGAAAGGAAAAAAAAAAAAAACTTTTTAAATACGTAATTGAAAAAATAGCATTTATCCATAGAATTGCTATGAACATTTTAATAAAAATATTGATGTGAGTATTTAAAATATTTATTTAACCTATATGAATAAAAATCTATATATTTGATTTTAAAAGTGAGTGAATATAAACATTGATGCTTGATTTTAAAATTGCATAAATACAACTCAAGAAATCTGATTTTTAAATCTTGTGAATATGAATTCTGACCAATAATTTTTAAGTACGAAAATTTAATGAATTTAAATTATTAGTGTAAATTATCGAGTAGCCCTTAATAAATTTTTATTAAAATTTGTTCATTCACTATGTCTTCAATAAAACAATTTTTTTTTTCCTTCAATAATTTTGAAATGCAAATACAATATGTATTGAAGCCAAACATTTTTATCAGGAGTGAATTTTACAGGGGTAGAAGTGACCAATGAGAAAAAAATAGGATTGTAAAAATATAGGATTTTCTAGAAAAAAAATATAGGATTTTCTGGAACAAAAAATAGGGCAAAAAAGATCTAAATTAAATTGAAAAGCACAGATCATATACCAATAACTTTAAAACTTAATTATTTAACACTATAAAAATTTGATAAAAAAAATTATATAAACAATTTACCGCAGCTGAATGGTGACAATAAAATCAGACATACCTTATTATTGCTTTAAAAATTAAAAACCACATTAAAAAATTGACTTTATCAAACTAATGACTTTTTCAATAATTAAAATTTTATTTACTCCTCTCTATTACATCAAATTAATTCAAAAATTATGCAGCATTGTTTTTAGATTCATTTATCATTCTGAAAAAGTCTTTAACGTTTTGTTGCCAGCATCAATAAGTGCTTGCCCAGCCTCAATATCAGCCATAGATTTCCATTTGAGTCCTTGTTTTAGCCTCTGGTTTCCTTCTTCAATCATAGCCTGAGCTGAAGAAACATTTTCCTTAAAACCTTTCTATTTCCCCTCAGTTGATTTTTTTTATAGAAGTACTGGGCTTACGCTCTAAACTTTTTTCCTTGAGGGTTTTGAGTTTTTCTTTTTCCTTTTCTGTCGTATATTTGCTGTGGGCTTCTTTGAAGAACCGGATCATCTCTTTTGTTATTTCCACACAAGAAGCATTTTTTCTAACTGAATCTTTTATAAGTCTAAAGCCTACTAGCGTGTTTAAATTCAGTCTTGACCTTTCATTTGTCATAATTCGTTTGCTAATTGAAAAGCCACGTTCCACAGAGGCTTGCCCATAAGAAACAGAGGACTGCCTTCACAAGTTTAGTTAAAAACGGATATTTTAAATCACCATTACTATCTTTAAGAACAAACATATTGTTCCAATACTTGTCAATGGGAATATTTTCAGTTTCCCCGGGAACAACTTCATTTGCATACAAATGCCACTCGTCAGTCAGTTTAACAACACAGTTCTGCGGTACGATGTGGGGTAGCATGTTACACAATCTTCTGATTATAGGCAAAATATTCACTACAGGTTCTTTCTTCACAATAGGGTGTAAAATTTGTAAGGATTGTAACAGTTTATTTTTCAAAGGCAATTTCTGGAGGAGGTATTCAATTATTATAACATAAAATTTCTTAGCATTAAATAGAAATAACTCCTTTTCTTCACTTTTTACCAAGTTAAGTGCCCTACGAGCATTATTGCCCACATCAATCTGATCATTTCCTTATCAGTGATACATTTCCTTATCAACTAGATCTTTAGAACCGCGTTTTCCCTTAAACTTCGTTTCTGCAATGCAGCTTGGTTTAACTTCGCGGTTCAGACCAGGTCTAAAGTTAAACCTCGTTCTGACAATTCAGCCATTGTCATTAAGCAGTATTGAGGACAAGAGAATTTCAAAATGATCATGACTATCTGAGGAAAGAAAAATCTAGAAAATTGTCTTCTATAGTAAAAAAAAAATATTAGAGGGAAAAAATATAGGCCAATTTTGAAAAATATAGGAAATAAAGGAAAAATAGGAGGCTTTCTTAGCTTTTTGTAAAAATATAGGAAAAATAGGAAATATAGGAGGACTTCTACCCCAATTACAATGCATTGTCACTACATTCATAATATTTAACAAACCTGAAATTATTGAATTTTCTCTTATTTTAATTGTTTTTAAATCAAATCATTAAGAGATGAACAAAGTTTTTGGGAATGACAAATTTGAATCAACATGACTTTTTTACAGCCTTTGATTGAAATATTGAAAAGCCCCTCACTTCATGCTTTTTTAAAAAAAAAAAAAAAAAAATCTTTCTTTGAAATATAATTAAGTTCTCATTACGTAATTTAAAGGCACTAAAAATTTAAAAAGTAATACAGTACAATTAAAAGTTAAGCATTTTTTAACACATGGGTGGTCTTTCAGGTAAAATCAAGAATAATTAATCTTAACTAATTCTTATCTTTATTAAATAAAATGAATAAAAGGAAGATGGAAATTTTTAGGTGATGAAACTGTTTAATTGTTGACTGCACTGGACCCACATGAAAATGCGAAACCGGTGAATGATCTCCAAGTCAAATTCAAAGATCATTACTGATCATTAAATAGAATAATGCAGGAAAACTATTGACTTGGCAGTGAGGAAGAAGATTGCGCTTTATTAGCCATGAAATTAACAAGAGAAATAAAATTTTCTTTTGCAATCAGGGATAAAAAATTGCTATGTTTAGTTGGTCCCCATGATCAGCAAAAGCTAGAGATCAAAGGGCGAAAAATTAAGCCTGAAATTAGAAATCTTTTGCAAAATGCAGTAGAGTTGCAGAGGAAAATGCAAGAATCTCTCCCACCGAATCAAGCTCAGTGGAAGCATATGCGAACTTGCAAATATTTAATCAAACATTTATAAGTATTGGCACTTTTGCGTGCTACGAACCGACAAAATAGATTGTGGTTGAATAATTTATGACAATGTTGAAAACCACGCTTTTTGATTTATTCGTAACAAAAATTGGCATGATAAAAAAATTTCATTTTCTAAAAGGGGAAATTAAATATCTTTTAAAAACACTTAAAGAAAAAAGCATCGCTACAGGTTTTTAAAAAACAAAAATCCAAATCTAAAACAGAAAATAAATACCTTTAAGCGCTTTTCAAAAAATGCTACATACCCTGTTTGATATGTACAAGAAAAGCCCAAAATATAGAAAATATTTTAAACATAAACTCATGAGGAACTAAATGACACAAAATTTTTTTAAAAGCAACAGAATTCTTTTTCAACCAATTTCTTTTTTAAAAAAGCTGCAAATAGGAAAATGTTTTTAACATAAACAAAAATTTATGAGTGATAAAATTATATTAATTAAAAGTTAAGTCAAAAGAACTTACACTTCGAATATTACCATAAACTTCAAATTCTCGACGAAGTTTAGACTCTGATGTATCATAATTCTATAAAAAATTTTTTTAGAGAATAATTACTATCACATATAAATAAAAACATGAACTAAAACTGACAAATAAATAAAATCTCACATAACACATATAAATAAAAATATTGGCTAAAAACTTTAGGAAACAGAAAAAATTCTTAGGAACTAGCTTCTATAATTATTGTGACTTTATCCAACTAGCTGTGACACTTTCGGACTGATTTTAACATATTTAATGTCTTATCCTATGGCATTGATTGTTACATAGTTTAAGAAGATTTTAAAAATTGCTAATTTCTCTTCGATTTTAACACAACATCATTATTTAAAAAACCTGTATTTTCGAACACAGTTTTTAGTATTAATGGTTTTGCGCAGCAGATTCCATTGCAGCACATCTCACATGGTTTCCCTTAGTTTCTCGGCAGTTATTGTTGTGCTTCTACAAGATTTTTAACACAATGATACCAATAATACTATGTTATTATGATGAATATGTATAGATTGGGTAGGGTATTTATAATCCCCCCCCCCCTTTTGAAGTATGTAACTATCATTTATCTTGCTTATAATTATGAAAATTGTATAACATCTTTAATTTTCAAAAACCTATAAATACCTAGTAAAGGAGCTACATTGCATTAATAAGTAATGTAAAAAGGTATTGTGCAGTAACACAAAGTCGTCTTTATGTTAAGTGATTTAAGTGAAAGTTGAGCACTTTTCAAGAAAAACTAATTTATTTCCAAGACAATAGTATAAACTATATGCAGAGATGCCAACTGCTCCGGACAAGCCAAAATAAATTAAAAAACGGTAAATAGCTACTACTAAAACTTGAAAATATTTGATTAAATTTGCTTACTTTTTAAAAGATTTAGCATGGTTTAACTATGCTAAAGTGGCGAATTATATAAGCCTTCGAATTATTTAGAAATAGTGGTGGATAAAAAAATAATATACTGAATTTAATAAATTAAGAATCATAATTAATGAACTACCACTCGAAAGTATTTATTTTCTGTCCGAAGCAAGTTGGCATCGCTGCTATATGAAATAAAATAAATGAATGAACACAGGGAATGAGATTAAAATTTAAATTTCGCCATTTCTATTTAATTCGATAAATTTACTTAAGTGATAAAACTAAATTACAAATTTTATATCTAATAGTATTTTTTTTATTTTAGGAAAATAATTGTTCCACAAAAAATAAGCACCTTTTAAATTTTCAAGCACTAAAAAAATATTTTTAAGCACTTTAAAAAAATATCCTAATTAGGCAGGGTTAGAAAGTTTTTGACAATTAACGGTTTTGTCTTGTTTTTACAGTCATGTAAAAAAAAAAATATATATATTTTTGGCATTGTTTTTGACAATTGTCAAAAATCCTGAAATTTTGAATCATGTAAAACGAATGACATTTTCATATGCTACGGACTGACAATACGCCGGAATAGATTGGAGTTGAATTAATTGTGAAAACGTTGAATAGAACAATGTGAACTGAGTCTTTTTGCAATTCGCAGCTAAAATCAACATGGTGAAGGAAAAATTTCATTTGAAAAAGGGAAAATTGAGCACTTTTTAAAAACCGTACGCACCCTGCCATATACAAATACTATTTTATTTGAAATAAGCAAATTTTTTTTAATCAAAGTTAAAAATTTTATATTGATTAAAAAAAAGCTTTATTTCGCATCTGATTAGAAACAATAAAAACAATTAAAGTTAAGGTCATTGATATTATAGTGAAATTTTAAAATTTTATTTTCAACACATAAAATACTGAGCAATGCAATTTAATTTTTATATTAATGAATTATTTTGCAAACTGCAAAACACTGCTTAATCTTTAAAATAAAAGACAGTTTAGACAATGAAACAAGAGGTAGTTGCTATTGTAGTTTTTTAAAATTATTGCGTTAAATTTATTAAAATGTTGTATACTGTTCTCAATTCTCTGTAAAATATTGATTATTAATATTGTTCCAATTTACAACATTGAGTTTTCTTTAAATTAAAATAACTTGTTATTTATACAAAATATCTTGTTTATTTATACAAATAAGTATGGTAGATAAACTTCACGAATTCCTAATCTATCAAGTATTATTTCAAAGTTATCAGTTAGGAATAAAGGATATTTGCAAATAAATTTAGTTCAAATAAATTATAAAATATTTGGACGATTTTGTTATCAATCTCACTTGCTATTTCCTAAAAAACACTTTTTTCATTCTTGCTAGTATAATTAAATTGTAGTTTTCTAAAACATAAGGTATAGTAAAACTTAATTATACTTCATGTAATAAATATATGTAAATCTTTGTTTAGAGTTGTTTAATATGTTAAACAGTTAATTCTAAATTTAAAAAAAAAAAAAAAAAAAAAAAAAAAAAAAAAAAAAAAAAAGAAATAGTAGTTCCCCTTCCTGCAGAACATCTTTTAATAAGGGAAGAAGCACAACAACCTACTAAATTTAACATGCAAAAGTATTGAAACACGCAAGCTAGCATCTGTATATATTTCTTACCCCATAAAAAATCTTATTAATACTAAGCTGTAAATCTTTTAATCAATTACTAAGAACTATATAAAAACTCAATAATTTACAGCCAATTTAAATTAACGCAGATCTCTTCACATCACAACATATTATTGATATGCAGCAAAAGTTTTCAAAAATAAATTACTTAAATCTTAAATAATTGTGCAATTTAAAAATATATTTTTGGCAAAACTTTCCTAGTTTAGAAGTCACTTTAAAACCACAAATATTGGGAATTATAAAAAAATGTGTACTACAGGATGATTAAACCATAGCCACTCTCAAATAAAAACTAAAATACAATAAATCCAATAATCTACATGCTCAATTGAAGGAATTCTTCTTAGTAAATAATTAACTATTGACAATTAAAGCAAAACTTAATTATACCTCAAATACATATAATTCTATAAAACCCAAAAAAGAAAAACAGGATAATTGAATTTTTTATAAAAATCATAAATACCCAGGTAAGTATTTACATAAAGTTATGAAAAACCAGGGTATTTTACACCTACACACATGTGGCAATTTTCAATTAGGCAATCAGCTTTTGATACAACCGATCAACCCCTATTCATATTACACATGGTTTTTTCTATTATTTCTCATCAACACTACCAATTTTTTAAAACCAGTATTTTTATCTGATTTTATTAAGACATGCAAATTTTGAATAGCATATTTCAGAGTGGCCACTCAAATCAGATTTAAAAATTCCCGGTCCGCGTTTTTTTCTTTCTTAAAAAGTGTAGGATGTGTACAAGAAAAGTGTCTATATTATAAAATATTTCATTCAAAATGTCATTTTCTTACCATATAATCTTTTTTAATGTTTTGGTACAATATTAATTTTCAAAAATTTTACAGAAACTTTTACAACACTCATTTGCAAATTTATGAATTTTTCCACAAATTTTATAATTTTAATCTCTGTGAAATCCTTCTTTTAAGCATTTTATCACATATTGCACAGTGCAATAGGATACAATAAACTAATTTAACGTATTTATTATTTTCTATCTCTTATAATGAAAAATAATCAAATTTGGTCTATTGTATTATTACGACCACAAGTCGTTTTTAAATGATAAAGTAAAATATTACAGAATTAACAAGCAAAAATTTAAATGTAATTTTGCTATCAAAAGTTTGATACTAAATTGCAAATGAAAAATAATTAAATAAAAAAGTTAAAGCAATTTACAATTTTTATTCTGAAATCCGAAAACATTTAACTGTACAATAATCTTAATTTTTGAAAATTAATATTGTACCAAAACATTAAAAAAGATTATATGGTAAGAAAATGACATTTATGGTAAGAAATGACAAAACAGAGAAATTAAATATTAATATATAGTTAGTTCTAAAAAACCTTTTTTAAAAATTAAAATATGTTATAAAAGGTTAAAATGAAATAGAAAAAATTAGCATTAATGCAACAATTTGTCGACAAACATTGCTGTTCAGCGATTGTAAAGAAATGTGTGATTGGTTAGTTTGCTGAGAAAAAATAATTTACCGAATTCTTTGAATGGGAACACAAAAGCTTTCAGAAAAAGAGTGCAATACAAAATCTATTATTATTAAATTATAACCAACTAATCATTGGCGAATTTTATTAAGTTAATACAAAAATATTTCGACTCATTTTGTCAAAATAGAAAAAAATTACCACCAAAGCATCAGAACAAACTTGAGCCATAAATGGATTCAGCCCACGGACAGAATTTTAAAACAGCAGCAAATATCCTAACCCCTTCTTCCACGTCTAGCACTATCTTTGCCTTTCTTAAATTACAGTCCCATAGTCTGCATAGAGATCAAAGGTTTCTACATTTGTTTAGCAACTCTTGACAGAATTTTATGTAGCATTCTAGTTTAACAGGGTTATAATGGAGTAAATTTTGATGCAAGCAAAGTATAGCTAAGTTGATGAAATATTTTTGCTTGGAGATACATCTCCGTCAAAAAAATGTGGGTATAATGGATGAAATAATTTAAATTAAGAAAAGTAGTAAATAATTGTAATTAGTGAAATTAAAAAAAATATCTAAGAAAAAATTTCCAGCTTCTCTTTAAAATTCCCTGATTTTTCCAGTGTAAAAAAAATTTCCCTGATAATTCCAGGTAGGTGGCTACCCCGATATTTTGGTATTTTTCTGACACGGTTGGACTTCTAAAAAGCATGTGAGCCTCACTTTTATTTCTGAACAGTGATGACTATCTTAAATTGAGGTTAGTCTTTTCAAGTTCAATCCGATTCTCACATAAATCCACACTTAGCCCTGTCGAACATTTTCTTGATAAGACAGCGTTTGGATTTGTAAGGAGTTTTAAAATCTGGACCTTTCTATTAAATATATTTTTTTTTAATACAATGATATTTGAGAAATTACAAAACGAAAAATTTAATGCACAGATTTCCTAAATTAAGAAGATTCCATTTCCAGGAAAGGAAGAAAATGCGGAACAGTTGTTAGCTAAGTTGTAGGGTAGAGTATACTTGTCTTTTTACAGTAAAGGTGTTAAATATTGAATTAAAACATCAAATTCAGAAAATTTTTTAAGGAAATAAATATTTTAAATAGTATCAAACAACAGGCAAATTAATGCAGTTACCTTTAATACAAACAGTAAATGAATATATATACATTAGCTATGCCTTTTGGCATTAAGATACCATCAATAAATTCAATTTTATGGCATTAAAAAAATGAGCAATTTAGAATTTATTTCCCTTTGCTAAAGAATTCTTCTACTTATAATAAAAGTGATAGAATAATATGTGTAAGAAGTTCAACAAGGGAATTTTTCCAGTCACTTGAGCTACCTGGCGCCAGAGATTTGTCATTCTCGGTCTAAAAATAATTAAATTTTTAGGAATATATTTATTATAACTTACAATTCTTGCAACAAAAAGAGTCTTGTAAGGATCTTGTGTTGCTGTAGGATTATTAGTAGGATTCCCTAGAAAAAAAACAACACTCATAAATATTAAGTAAAATAAACTATACATCAAAACATTGGTTATTCAATTAAAAAATAAAGAATAAGTAACGTAAGTTTCAATACAGCTTAATTTTATTAGTGGTTAAATGATATTCAACTAAATAAAAATATTGAAATGATTTTTACACATTTAAATTTTTTTTTTAAAAGCAACCAGAATAACTAGTTAAACAAGTATTTTACAAAATTTAAGTGACTGCAAATTATCATTAGTAGAGATACATTTAAAAATAACCGTAAAAAACAGACTCAAATTAGAAGTGTAAATCAAATTGACAAATAATCATAAATAAAGTTAACCTGGAATACAATCGCCCCTTACCTTTTCATAGCTGCCAACTTGTTAAAAACTAAAATAGGAACACAAAGAATGCTAAACCAACCATGGATAATTGTGACACAAAGTGAAAAACCCTGAACATTTTATGTGAAAAAAACAGATATCAATTCATAACCCATACAAGTTTCATATTTAACATAATTTTTTGAACTAACATTTTTAATTAAATTACTTACTACTGAAGAATACCACACCTTTATAGTAACTAACTCAAGAAAAACATACTTATTACAAGAATCTCGATATTGGATATTAAAATTGAATGAATACGAATCTTAATATTGGATTTATAAACGTGAAAATACTAATTGCGATATGGATATTTTAAATTGCATAAAAAGGAATCAAGACACAGAATCTTAAGATCACGTGAATATGAATCGTTTAACGCTCAGTTTTCTATCATATGAAAATAGATTACTGACATTACAATTGTGTTCCAAATAATCCAAGTGGTGAAGATTCGCTAAACCAAAACAATGAAATTGGTGGAAGAATCAAATGTAAATGTCTCATTAACGAGAATTAGCTCAAATTTCAAAATTTCGGGGGATTACAAGTTTTTGATTTGCGGAAGTCCATGTCTTGAGATGCATATAATTATGCCGAAAAACTTGCCCAGCTTCTAGTTTTTAGTAATATTTAAATAGTTGACTAACAGGCAACTAACAGCATTATTATTTAATGAATGAGATCCAGGAGAAAAAGAAATATTATATAATCTTCATTTATCAAGATTTAATGGACGTAAAAATATCCTCATCAGCATTGACACCTCTCAAAATCTTATTTCTGTAAAAATGTGGTCTTTAATAATCCTTAATATTTGATAAAATGTAATAGTTTTTTTCTTCTTTAAATTTACTAACTTAGCAAATTTCTCATGTAATTTTTTAGAGTTTAAGCACAATATATTTTGTTTAAAATGTCTTTTTTGCCCATTTATCTTTAGAACTATACTTTTAATTTTGTTCCAATTTAACAGATGGATAAAAGCAAAATTTTCAACAAACTTTATTTATGATAAATAAAACCATTTAAGTGCAATTTTTGTAAATAAAATTAATAAAATGCATAATTGCGTACAAAAAATAATTTTGTTAGGCATTTTTATGAAAGATCCGTTACTTTTTATTACCTGATATTCTTTATTTCAGACTTGTGTAACTCGAATTTTTAAAAAAAGAAAATTTTAATGACTACTTCTGTGACAAAAATATACATAAATTTAAATAATCATAATTAGGAATATATAATTGGATAATTACATAAAATAAAAATTATAATAAAGATTCTCTGGAATATTTAGAGGGTCTTACCTATTCCAGTTATTAGTGTACCACAATTTCTTTTTTTTAAAAAATGTATAAATTTAAATAGCAAGCAATTATTAAACTGAAGATATAACCTTGTACAATAATTGTAATTTATTGTTCTTTTCTTATAGAAAAATTTTTAGAAGGCAAAGTTGAAAAAATTATACAACAGATCTAAAATACAACTTGTTGAAATAAAAATAGCACACTTTGGTTGTGATTTTTTCCCTAAGATTTGTAGTACCAGTGGGGTAACATGTGAATAGGCTTAACAAACAAAAATATTTAATAGCATTCAAATAATTGAGAACAGCCAAACACGCACCTAGGTTCAACCTACCCTCCACATATGCTAATTACGTATTAAATACACATTATATAATTAACAATAATTGCAGTAGAATTTCTAGTTATGAATTTTGCCTTTATCTCCTTAATTTCTTATATAGTTTAATTTTATTTAAACTTTAGACCTTTTTGAATGAAATAAAAGCTGAAAATTACTGTTTATTTAACAGAATAAAGCATGATTTTACCTTTGTTTAACTTAAAAGCAGATAATATGAAAATGTCAATTTTCTGGACAAACCAAAGTCCTTAGTATGATCCTGGATTTAGAATTTTTCACAGTACCAACACAAAAAAAAAAAAAAAAGGTAAGTAAATAAATATAACATATGTTAAAGATACTTACATAGTGCTATGTCTTGTTCTAACTTGTAAGCAACTAATTCAGCTTTTTCTTTTCTCTATGGGGAATAAAAAGCACAAATTCTATATAACATGCACTAAATTGTAACTACAAGAAATTTTTTTTTTTTTTTAAATAAAACTAAGCAGAAAAATTTACTTTTTTAAAAAAATTATAAGTAAAAATATAAGATGCTAAGTAAAAACAGTAAACACAACAACTAACTACAATATAGGATTTGATATTAATGGTGATCAGTTGGTTCATATCATAAAAATCATACTTTAACAATAATTTTTTGAGTGGTTCAACCAGACCAGTAACCAATGGTAAAGGGAAGATTTCTTTTTTGGTTTGCCTGTTTGTCACAAAATAGCATATTTCATCATAATTATGACAATTAAATAGTCTTTAAACTTTTAGTTAGTTTTATTATCAATTTTTTATTCTGCTTTAAATAAGATCTACTTAAGGTAGGTATGTAACATTTAGCCAAATTATTGAAACATAATGAGAAAAATGTTAGACTTATAATTAATTTTATTGGCATTTGTTAATCTGTAAAATCTAATTTTTTTATATTTTTTATTCTATGAATTTTTTGAATTCTATTAAGAACTATTTTATGAATTTAAGATTTATTTTTTAAAGAAAAAATCTAAGAGTCACGGGAATAGATAAAAAAAAATGAGCATGGATCACAGAAAACTTCAAGCTACCGATCCTTCAGATTCATAAAGATTATAAGTCACATTTTTTTGTATTAAAAACTTTCGTGAGAAGAAAATTGAGAAATGTTACCCTTAGCTCTTGTCTTTCTTCTCTAGTAACTATTCTTACAGGAGGTGGAGTTTCAGAGGGATCCTAAAAATATTTAAATGACATAAATCATCATTAAGAATATAATTTAAAATGAAGAAATAATAATAAAAAAAAGAATTAACTTAAAAAGTCTCAGCAAGAACACAATCCAGAAAATTGGTACAAAACACATTAAAGCATTTTGGTCTTAAAAAAGATTGAGTTACGTTCAAAATCTGAGATTTTTTCAGTATTTCAACCATTACCAATAGTACAAACAGAACAAGTAGAGAAATTCATTGAAATCCTACACTTTCTGCAGCAAATTGTGTGTTAAGTTCGTAATTAAATTTATATTTTGTTTACAAAAGTATGTTTTTTTATAATTCATCCTATTATCTCTATATATTGATTGCAAGTTAAGATTACAACTTGTATTCTTTTCATGTTAATTGTGCTTCGAACATAGAGGAAGTATTGCAAATAAAAAATAATCTTTTAAAATTTTTAGATGGTAGTTAAAATGCACTTCATGAATGCAGCATAAAAAGCCTCAACTAATCTTTTTATGTTATTCCTTTATCAAAATCTTCATTTTTTATTCAAAATTAATGCTTTCTTACACTTAATTATTCCCTTTTCTTATTCTAAATTTAGATCTCAAATATGTATGAATTTTCTTGAACATTTTATAGTTCTCCTTTATTATCAGCAAGAAATATACTTTTCCCTAGACCAATTGTATTAACTCAGGTTTCCTTTCCCAACCTCTAAGATGCAACATATTACCAGATTACTTTGGAAGACTTTCTCTAATTTTTATTATTACTATTATATTAAGACTATTTTTATTATTATTTTATATTAAGACTTTCTCTAATTTTTATTTCTAATATTAATTTGTGTGTCACTTCATGAATAGAATATGCCAAAATAAATGTTGTTTAGAAATAGAGTGCCTGAGACCTACACCAGACCTCTCAGCGATGATCTGATACATATACTGCGGGGAAAAGAAATGTTTTTTTTTTTTTATCATATTAAGTGTCACAAAAGTTCATTTTAAAATAAATTCTCACAACAAGAAAAACTGCAAGGTTCGCAACATGAAAATATATTACTACAATAAAAAAAAATTCCGCGATGGGGGCCAAATTTTCCACAGACAACAATTGTGTACTTTATGTCTCTTCTATCATATAAACTTTAAAGAAACATGTATAAAAAAAAAAATACGTAGTTTATTTAATAGCAACATAAATTAATATTTCATTATAATATTTTAAACGAAGCTAAACATATATTACAAAACAATAAAAAAAATGTGATAACATTAATATTGTTTATACACAAAATTACAGATATACAGCACAATAAATTGATATTTTAGTTTTTAAAACAATCACAAGTAACACAGCAATTTTTTTCTGAAATTTTTTACAACAATTAAGAGCTGAGCAACAATAATGAATTTTAAAAATAGAAATTTATAATCTTACTTCAAAATTATTAACGAACGCAGCGATTCCTGAATATCCTGCGGTCCTTTTTTCATAAGGTAACTTATCGACTGGAGGCAAGTAAGGAATTGGTTCTCGAGCAGCAAACAATGCTAGTAAATTTGGGGGTAAATATTGAGTCATTTTTTTATATTCTGGAAGGAAAAGGAAATAATATTTTCGAGAAAGTAAAACGGACAAAGATACAAAATGGTTTCTACTAAAAAATCACATCCAATTCCACAATTGGTAGTTTTAAAATATGATGCACAGAGGATATAAAAAGTTCAAGCATTTAATAGTTCGTAAAATATTAAACGAGTTCTGAGTAACCAATGAAAAGGTTGAACTCAACAGTTCTATTGATTCAGGTGCGTATTTTTTGTACTACTTTTTTAAATCAACGGGTATCAATATTTGTTGAATTCACTTCCTCGTTTATAGATTTAATAATAAAAGGCTTAGCTCATAGATTATCACTTGTGAAAGGAAAAAATAATCGTAAATATTGTTTTTATTTTTAAGATTTTGAGTCACAATTATTTAAAAATATTTTTATTAAAAAAATAAAGCTTATTTTTCAGTTTTTGTAACTATAAAAGTTATACCGATGGAAAAATTATCAATTGCATAAATTAACCGATGACGTAGTCACTATCAATTCATCACTATATCAGTCTTTTGCAGCGTGCACGCGCCTCCTTTCCATACCTGTTAGTGTTAGCAGCGTGGCACTTTTAATTAAATTATAAATTATTTGTGGATAATTCAACAAATTATTGTTCAACATGATTATCTTTAAAGATTTAATCACTGGAGATGAAATGTTTACCGATTCATCGAAGTATAAAGTCGTAGATGATTGTATCTACGAGGTCGAGTGCCGACACGTTTCAAGAAGGCAGGGTGATATTCAATTAGATGGTGCTAATCCATCTCAGGAAGAAGCTGATGAAGGTACTGACGATGCTGTCGAATCAGGTCTTGATTTAGTTTTAAATCAACGTCTTGTAGAAACAGGCTTCACCAAAAATGATTTCAAATCCTACTTAAAGCTCTACACCAAGACCCTTCAAGACAAGTGGAAGGAGAATGAAATGTCAGATGACCAGATCGCTGATGCTAAAGCCAAATTTACCACAGCCGTTAAGAAAATTCTTCCTAAAATCGGTGATTATCAATTCTTTATGGGAGAAAGTTCGAATCCTGATGGTCTCATTGCCTTACTGGAGTACCGTGAGAAACCAGGTGGAGACGAAACACCCATCATGATTTTCTTTAAGCATGGATTAGAAGAAGAAAAAGTATAAAACGTCTAATTATTCTGTGTATCCTATATCAAAATTAACAGTTTTTCTCCAAGTTAATATGCTGCATGAAGTTGCCTAAAAATAACTCTTATTGCTGCGTATTTATGTTTAATATCTAATTAAGCTTGGGATATGTCAACAATAATGTATTTTAATTGAGATTTCATTAAATATTTTTACAGGACGTTACACGTTGCTGGATTGTCAATTTTTAAGTTCATGTGTTTTTTTCTTAGTATGTATATATTTTAATTCTACGTAATTTTATTTGCTTAATAATTGAATCTTGGTGGTAAAATTAAACTATTGCATGCTACATTTAAAGAGGTACTTGCAGGAAATAGGTCAGTGTTCAAACTAAGTATAAATGATATCGAAAATAGTTTAGGATAATGCTTAAGTTAATAAAACGTAATTCAGCTTAAAAGCTGTAATTCAGCTTAAAAGCTCGGCTTTTCGACATGTTGACATGAATTTCAGTGGGAAGCTCAATTTAGAAGCTGTGAACGATAATCTGGTTTATATAGACATGTGAATTTTCTTTATTAGCTCTTTTTGAAATGTATTTATTTTTGCTGATTGATTAGGGTCTTAAAAAATATGTTGGCAATTTGACATTTTCATGCCATTTAGTATTTTTTGAGTTAGGTCGGGTCACATGTGGGGAGTTTTCCGTATTGTGATCTGTGACAGAATATCAGTCTTGGCAACTTCCAGGGCAGTAGCCTGTTAGTAACCAAAATGTCTTAGAAAGGGACCAACTTGTAGCCACTTTTGAGCAAACTTCTACTTTTTTTTTTTTAAATTTACAAGTTTAAAATCCATTTGGTAATTGATATGACAGATCACGATTTGGAAATATCCCCCCATTCATATTAAATAAACTTTTTTTTTAATAGAAAATACTGGTTTGGCTCTCAAATTTCTGACCCCCTTTTTTAATTCTCTTTATTTTTTTTTATCCTTTCTCTAATATTGAATTTAGATTTTAATGATTTTAAAATTGAATATTTATCTGATTTGAATGCATCAGCAAATTTACTAATATGCTGTAAATGTCTCATCATTTAAATTATTTGCAGTTACAATTTTAAATATGCAACGCCTGTGTATTTTAACAAACAGTACCATGTTTGGAAAAGTAAGTACATTATATTGCTGATACCCATGTATTCTTGTATTTGATAGTAAGACAAAAGTAATTATGCATTAAATAAAGATTAGTTGTACAATGCATTTACATTGGAATTTTTCCGAAAAAATTCATTTTCCATAAAAAATTTTTTTTTGTCATAACAAGGTTTGAGAAGAAATTCTTTGACATAGCTAAATATTGAATGCGAAGGGGGATATTTTCTTTTCCGTTGAAAAGTTTTAGAGATATTGAGAGTATACTGTATTAAAGCAATATCTAATTATCGAAAACAGTATAGCTAAAATATTTAGTGTTTTCATTAAAAATGTTTAGTTAGTACAAATTAACCACCAAATAGAATTTTTTTTTTCGAGAATTGCATTGCAAATTTAATTATAAACTACCTACCTATTTAAGAAGCTTTAAAAGTAGTTGTCATTAAATGAAATTTAAAATTTATGTATTATAGTATGTTAATTATACTAGGTTTTTTTTTTTTCAAAAATTTTTTTGTTGTTTAATTTTTAAAAACTAGCCTTTATTTCTTTAGATAAAATCTTTCTTAATCATAAAATTAGATCCAAAATATTAAATTCTTGAACTGCATAATATAGGTGTTTTATTTAGAAATTATTTTCATTATAAATGTTTTATTGAAATGAGATTAAAATTGTTTATTTCAATATTTGAAAAGACACTTTATCAATGCAAAGTTTGGATTTTTAAAAAAACTCAGAATAATTTTTTTTTTCATTACTAAATTATATCACTGAATTGGTGATATAATAAAGTGATGTATGTCAGTTTGAGAGTTCAGATTTCTTTCGACTAAATAGTATATACAGTCCCTTGCCAAACTGTTAGATGCACTATAAGATTCTGTGTAGATTCTTAATCATCATGTGATACTATGCAGCTTTATTTGTTTTTACTCGGCTTATACCGGTTTGCGCAGGTTTACGTATCAAGCGGTTAACATTGTAATGCATTACGTATATAATAGATACAAACAGGAAGTGTATCAAAAGCCTGCTATCCCAGTAAATAAAAAATCTAATCTAATAAGAATAAAAACCCGTTACATGCATGTTTAAATATAAGTTTTGCGTATAAACTCGTGCAAAACATGTAATTATTAAAAAACTACAGTGCGTCTGATTAATATAATACCTGATAAAGTAAATTCTATAATATATCGTTGATTTTATCTAGTAGTCTAATTTATATTATATATCGTCTAATTTGACAAATTGATACCTGGATGCAAACAAGTACAAGCCGGTTTCAGTCGCGTAAAAACAATAAAGCTGTACATACAATTTTATAGTGCATCTAATAATTTGGCCAGGGGCAGTAGTGTTGCATTAAAATCCTTCAAAATTAAGGCTGTTCTTCAAAGGTTCGGTTCTTAAATCAAATAACCTTTTAGTATAGAATATGCCAGATCTGTGACTTTGGGGTTTATTATACATCTGTAACCCGCATTCATTCGTTAATTATGAAAATATTGCGAAAAATCAATGTATAAAAGAGTCGGTTTTGTAGAAATGTAAACCTTCTTTCTTTATGTGATCTAATTCAATAATATTTGAATAATTTTATAGTTTAAGGTGACTACAACTGTTATCCAGAAATTTTTTCTTACCAGCATCGACAATAACTGCAAATGTGATGTTACTATCGATTGTGTTTGCGTAGATATAGGTTATATGAATGAAAAAGGAGAAGGAGCAAAGTTCTCGCTTTATTGCCTTTACTGTTCTTATTTTTCCATTTTTTAAAAAATTTTAAGTAGAGCAAATGAGATTGAAGTTCGTTTTTAAAACATTTTAATTAAACACAAAATTGTTTACGTATAGCATAAAGAACATAATGGGATGTCTCTATTCTTCTTTATAAACCAATAAAAGCGCAAATTGTATTGTCAGAACATCTTGGAGCAAGTTCCAAACCAGTCTCCAGCTTGTCCCAGCTGGGCAATGAATCTCAGAAAACTAGTTAAGCTGTAATTTGTATTTGCACGAAGCACAGAACGCCAGTTAAAATTAGAGCATTCTAGCAATAGAGAGATTGGTCAAACGTTTGACTGGCTATAAATTATCTAATTTTACTGTTTTTACATGGTGCATAGCGTTTTTTAAAGGTGCTTAACTTTCGTTTTTAAAAATTGTTTAATTCTCCTTTTTTGAAAGTGAAATTTTTTCTTTACTATGTTGATTTTCGTGACGTATTATGCAAAAGAGTGGTTTTTACGTAGTTTTATGCAATGTTTCTATGATTCATTCAAACTCCATCCATCTCAGCTTACTGTTGGTCTATTGTGTATGAAAGCTGTAATACAGTAGAGTGCTGATTATCCGAATGTACAATTATCCGAACAATGTCTTGAATTCTTTTTTTTTTTAATTTTAGAATACTTTTTAACCTATTGAAAACTTTTCTAAATTTAGAAGAATAAATAATATCCACTACATCTGAAGACTACATTTAATTTACAACCTTTTTTAGCAGTTTTCTTATAGTAGCCATGCATACATGTATTGTTATATCATATATATACATATAGCCATACTTACATGTATTGTTGCATTAAACTAGATTTTAAACAACTTTCCAATTATCCGAACAATGTTCGGTCCCGAGCAGTTCGGATAATCGGTGCTCTACTGTAATTTTACATGTTTGATGAAGTATGTGTGTCTACTGAGCTGGATTTGGTGAGATTCTCGCACTCTCATGTGCAACTCTGCTGTATTTTGTTAGATATTCTCAATTTCAGGCTTCATTTTCCACTCTGAAATTGAACCGAAAAATCTCTCAATCTATGGTGGCTAATATAATCAAGAAAAGAATTCTTAATCAGAAACTAGTTTATCATGATCATGTAAAATCTTTGAAAATTATTTTGCATTGCATGTATGTAGTGCTTACAAAAATTTTTTTAGTTCTCAAAAAGTACTTAAAAGGTGCTTATTTTTTGTTGGAAGACTTGACTATGCACCCTGTTTTAGCAGTTTGGGAACGATTGAAAGTGGTCCTGTTATCTTGTACAAAGCTCCATTTTAGTATTAAAATCGCTTAACTGTGGCCGAATGTCTAAATGGCTATTAATTTCCTTTAACAAAAATGTAGGGATAAATTGTATTAGTGGTGGTCACGCCACTAATCTAGAGCAAAACTTAAGTTAAAATTTTGACATTTTTGCCAGTCAGGAGTTTGTCAAAATTTCGACTGACATTAAATTCCAAATGGCGATATGAATTCTAGCGTTCAGAGAACAATCGTTTGCGGTCGTATGTCTGCTCTCTGCCACCATAGCAAAGAACCGTACTGATTTTATATTAAGTCTACAAACTTGGGAGATACATAGAATTCGAAATTTTTTTTCTTAAAATTGTGTTTAAATTCATTAATTCCGACCAGCACAACATCCATGTATAAACTTAATACGACCGCAAAGGGCTAAAGCTTTTTTTCCTTTTAGCACAGAGTTTGTGTTAAAATTTGAAGACTAGCCTGTCAGTAATTTGGCAAATTTTTGACTGTGGTTAACTTCTCTTCAGTGATATAAATTCTTGTAGTGGTCATTAAAATCTTTTTATTATTATTTATTTATTTTCTTTGCTAGCACAGAGCTCTAGTTCAAATTTGAACGTTCTAGCCCATTAGGAACTGGTCAAAATTTTGACTGACCTTAAATTGTTTTAAGGTTATAATAAAATTTATGTAGCAGTCAGGACTTTTATTGTCATCTAGCTCAGAACACAAGTAAAATTTAAGCATTCTAGCTAGGCAGGATCTGGTTAAAATTTCCATTGACGTTCAATTCCTGACAGCGATATAAATTCTGTTAGTAGCGGTTAGAAAACCTTTGAAACTGTTATCATCACCTAGCATAAGGCATCTGTTAAAAAAAATTATTTAAAAAAAAAGCTGGAACTTCTATCATTTTTAAACATTAAAAATATAAAAATAGTTTTTTTTTGTTTTGTTGCCGAAATTTCTTTATGTGAAGGTTTTGTAGCAATATAGTGTAACAATTCTACACCAAACGGTTACTTAATATTGCTTCCAGATAGATACTGAACCAGTTTGCAAATTTTCTATTAGATAATAGCATAATATATAGAATCATAATATTGGGTGTATGAAAATTTTACTGATTGAACAATTTGAAAATGAATCTTATCGTTGCATTTCTCCAAACACTTTTTTTAAAACATTTTCATTAAAATCTGAATGTCATCAGGTAAAAAAAATTTTTGACACATTGCATGTGATAAAAACTTACTTCAAACAATATTGATTTTGACTTTTATCAGAATTTAGCATACTGATACTTAAATTTATTTATTATTTTTGTGTGTGTTCCAGGGCTGTCTTAAAAACATGCAGGGCCTCCCGGGCTCAAAAATATTTTAGACTCCTATAACATGCTATAATGTTTATAAACGAACTAAAAAACTTCACATATATAAAATAAATCATTTTTAAGATAGGATTTTAACAAATTTAAACACATTTTGATTACACCAAAAACTCAACTAAAAAATCATTTTTTAAAATAAAAATAGAGATGCTACCCAGTTGTAATCCTCTAGTAATAAAATAATTTTCAAAATCATGGAAGTTAATTAAAATAATTAAATTAAATAAGCATAAAGGTATAACAAATTAAAATAAATTCAAAAGGTATGAATTATTTTGTCAAACTGAACAGTTATTAAAACATCTTTCAAAGCCCAAATACCTAAAATTTTCATTGGAACGTAGAAAAATAGATTTCGGTTCCCTGTTTTAAGGTTTTTTGTTAATAAACTATTCAAATTATTGGTGATTGCATGATAATCAAGCAAAATTTGTAAGAAAAAAAATGCACACTTTATATAATGGAATATATTTATTTTATAAAATATATAAGGCGATGTTGCTCATTCTTTTAACACAATTTATAAAAAGTAAGATTCTCAAGGGCCCCTTGAGATCTTGGGGCTGCCCAGGTGTGCCCATGCGTAAAGACGGTACTGGTGTGTTCTAAACACATTTCTTTTTTACCGAAACCATATTGCAAGTTTCTTTTACCATTTATTATTCGCTACATTGTATTTAAATATAATTGCTTAAATAAACAAAATATAGTTTCATGTCTGATGGCAACAATGATTCGGAGATGGACGAACTCATTAAACTCCAATGACAGCCCGTCTTTCAGGCGACGAAATCTTCGATTCCAATATCGATTTGATGACCCGTCGGCCTATCATCATCGTCATCATTCAAGCAACGAATGTTCTTGTTACAAGACGAAGCTGATTGTTCTTTTGAAGTGAATCCAGTCCATATCTGCGATCCTTTGTGTTCAGTCACGTTCTAATGAGGCCCTACAGGAAAAAGGAACTAAGGATAAATGTTTTTAATAAAGAACTTTTAGTTTCACTGATTAAATTACTAATATACTTTTGTAAACGGGGATATATGTCTGTGTTAGACCATTGTTGAGAGGCAATCAATTCGATTTGAAATGATTGATATTTTTAAGAACTGATATTGTTATAATATAACAGTCATCCCTCGTTATAACGAATTTTTCCGTCCGATTGAAAATAGGGGCATTATAACGTAATATTGGTATCTCCTTATTGCTAATATATATATATAAAATTTATTTTCGGAACTTACAAGTAGATTTCTCTAGGTATGAAGCGAACTTAAGTCGTGTTGATTTTTAATTCCTCCAAAAGGAATTAAATTTTTCATATCTGTTTCGTTCGGCGGTAAAAAAACTATATTAGTTATACGTTCTCATTACTACAGCACCTATAACGGCAATGCCAGTAGTATTAAAAGCCACATTTAGTAAAGCATATCTGGCGTCAATAATAATTTAATGATTTTAACGGCGTTCGAAATAGATACCGATATTAATTTTGGTAATAGGTAAAAATTAAAAAGATGTGTGTTAAAAAGCCAATTTAATGGATTACCAATTAATACCAATTGTACTAATATTGGTACCAAGATATCTACTATAGGTACTGTGGAAATTGGTTTCTTACTGTCCAACAAAAAAGAGATAAGTACAGGAAGAAAGCGGCTGATAAACGTAGTTTTTAACTATCGACTATGAATAACAGCATTATGAAATTAAACTAGGTATAGTAAATCTTTATGTGTGTAGCAATACGTTTCTGATCTAATAACGTAAAGTCACTGGAGAGGGCAACAAATAATAATAAAAAAAAAAAAAAATTGGATATGTTTTAACTTATTTAATTGTGTTCGGTATATGTCTTTCAGTTGTGGGCATGAATTATTAGTGTTGATTATTTACTTTTTTTTCCAACCCGTACGAAGAACGGGTATTGAGCTAGTTTATTAAAGTGACCGTTGAACAAACAATTTGAGTAGGTTAGCAACTTTTATCCATAAAATGCATTTCAAAGGTTGGTAAATTATCCATTATTATTACCATTCGTATTACGTATAGTAACTACTGGAGGTATATATTTTTATTTTAATTTATAACTGGTATTGATCAGCCAGCGCAATTTTTAGTTAATGACAATCCATGATTAACTCTATAACCCTTACAATTTTGAATCTAACATAGAAGGCAAGAGAACTCTTAAATCAAATATTGGGATAAACCATTCTTTGCGGAGGACTTATGGATGGAACCTATCGCATTTGCATTGCATAAAGAGGAAAATCACGGAAAACTCCCTCGCTTGTTGACGACGAGGGAACTTTAACCCATGATCCGTCTACAACTGAGGATCTTTTACGACAGCACTGTGGTTGATGCGAGCTGGGAGCATAATTTGTGGGATTCAAACTCGGGTTATCTCATTAAAAAGCGGATCCTCTATTCACTGAGCCACCCCATTTTGGAAGGTTATGAGTGTAGAAATTTTATATTTTAATTTTTAAGGAATTTTTTAACTGGGCAATGCTGTCCCACCCATGATCTATAAAAGCGAAACACTCGAGCAGTGAGTAAGAGGCAGAGCCATTTCTACTCATGGCTATCTGACATTTCTGATAAAAAAAACATCTATATATATATTTCTCTTACACGGCACCAAAAAAAGACCTCATTACAACTTCCCGAATGGCAACGTTAGAAAATCGACCAATGATTGCATCTAAAAATGTCACATGCCAAATCTAGCTGAGGTGGCGCAACATATAGCGCTTTTAAAAACGGAAACAATAACCAGAGTGAGCATTATCAGGTTGTTCAATTCAGCTGCGGCAAAAATAAAAATAAACAACTTAAAAAATAAAAATGCTGTTGCCAGCCATAGAATTTTTTGAAAGTTAACTTAGCAACATAAATCAAAATTATGATACCTGAGCGCTTGACGTAACAAATCCTTCAATTCTGTAAGTGTTGTATCGCCAAATGCCCAAATTAACGATTGCAATTTCAAATTAATATTGAAATGTACAGGTTTAGAATTTTCTACAGTGAAAAGTTTTTGGAACTTCAGTATTTAAAAAAAGTATACAAAAGCTAGGCGTTAAGAACGCATCCAATGAGCGAGCATTGGATGCGTTCTTCAATGCGAAGTGCATTGGAGAAATGAACTGCGAAAGCAGTTCCGGGGGTTGGTGAGCGCCAGAGAGCAGGGGGCGAAGCCTCCTAGTAGTATTAAAATTGATGAGAGATTCTTGAACTTGTAAACTTAGGTACCACTCTTCATTCCTGAGGACTGAAACCAGTCTTGAGAAAAGATCAGAGGACTGATTTTCCGACCTCCAATAAATATTTATTTTCAATAACAATTATTTTATGATAAAATAAAACTTAAAATTTTATGTTAAGAATTATTACTTTTTATGAAAACGTTTATCATAATTTTTTTCAAAATAATCAAGTAATGATGTCACACCACAATGAAAGAATGGAACTGACTGAATTTTCACATCTCCTTGTCTAAAAAAATGTAATATTGTTGAATCTGAATCTGCTTGAGTCTCCAAAATGAAATACTGGATAAAGTTAAATTACGATTATTTTTTAACATATCAAATTTATAGATCAAAGCAAAGCACTGATGATGAAGTGAAAAATTAAAAACTGGATGGCTCCAAGAAAAAGTTGGTGATGGAATCCAGCAATTTGATTCAGTAAAAAGCTATACAAAGTTAGCTTATTCTGTAAAAAATAAACTTTAAAAAAAAAAAAACATGCTTTTTTAAAAAAAAAAAAATTATGGAAAAAATAATATGTGAGCCATTTTTACGAAAAGTGAGCTATAAATTTCTGAAATTTCTTTCTAAATAGCGCTAGATCGTGTTAAATGGTAAGAAAAATAAGTTCAGTTGTGAAATTCCTCTAGAGTGGTCCCCATGCTTGTAAGCAAGAAACTTTGTGAATATATATATTCACAAAGCACATATTTTGTTTTATCCGAGGTTAAAAGATTCGATGAGAAGACAAGAGACCGAGATTCATTCTTTTTGAAAAAATAAATAAGTTTCGCATTTTTCAAACGACGCTTTCAAAACTACATCTAAATGGTTATCAAGATTGACAAAAACCATGTTTTATTTCAGAGATTCAGATTTAATTCATGATTTTCAGATTTTTTTTTAAAATTTAAATTAGTTTAATTGCTAATAGTTAAAGCAGTAAATAGTTAAAATTTAAATACTTGTATTTAAACAAATTTAAAACTAAATGGGTATAATTGAAACATGCTTTTAAAAAGCAAATGATTTAATGTACAGCCATTGGAAAACTTTGATTCAAAATTATATGCCAATTTTTATCCACATTTAGTGTATTTCATTTCGAAAATCAAATAATAATTTACATACATCTTTCTTTCATTAACCTTGTCTCCTTTTGCTAAAATTCATCATTATTAAAAATCAGTTGGAAACATTCATCATCAATAAAATTAGACTTGGAGGAAAAAAAAAATCTTTAGAATATACTCAAGAATTATATTGAGTAAAAAAATTTTCTACTTAATTTAATGTTTAAAAAAAAAAATCGAGTGATTTAAATTACGCCAACCATGATAGTAATGATTAGAGCCCGGATTTTGATGACCTAAAAAATCTCAATTAATGCCCTTAAAAAGTGCAAAAAATGCCCTTTAAAAGTGCAAAAAATGCAAAAAATGCCCTTAAAATGCAAAAATTGCGCTAAAAACGCCTTATGAGACTTAAGACGGGGGAGACTTAAATAAAGTAAACATATTGAACTTAAACAATTTTTTACTCTTTAAAATTATTATGAGTCATTTAAAAAAATATAAAGCAATGCAATACTTGTTCTACGTTCATTAAAGTTTGAAAAATATGTTTTATATCCTAAAATAACAAAAAAAAAAAGGAAAATATATTGACTTCAAAACATTTTCATTTTGTATAGAAGCTTTAATGAATATAACAACTTCCATCTCATAAATATTACTAAATATCAGAATTGCATTGGATTATTAATTTTTTTTTTAATATTTTGAAATGTAAACGAGCGTTTCTTGTCTGAAAGTTAATTTTTATACCTGAAGAAGCTTCTTTCAACGTCTACTGATGTTATTGGTGCGTACTTGAAAAAGACGGTCTCACTTACTGACAATTCTTCTTCAATTTGAAAAGATGTTTCTTCACCTGTTAATATCCTAGAGATTTTCTTCATTGGTTGGAAGCCAGTGTAATAATGAAAAATGATAAAAAATAATAAAAATTGGAAAAAATTAACAAAAAATTTAAAAAATGATTTAAAATGCAAAATATGCCCCAAAAATTAAAGAAAAATGCCCTATAAATCTCAAAAAATGCTCTAAAGGACAAAAAATGTCCGAAAATGCAAATGTCATCAAAATCCGGGCCTCAGTAATGATGATTCAAATTTCTTCTTAAAGATGTTCTTTCAAGACTTTTTGGCACAGTGTGAGTACGAACGTGAGTTATGTAGCAACGTAAAAGTTTGCTTTTTTTAGAATTATTTCCGCTAATTTACTTTCGAAAACGCGTGACGAGACTCTAAAAATTAAACGAGTTTATTATGTAAATGTAGTTTATAAAAATAATAAAATTTTTTTTTAACTCTTCTCTAGTATAATTTTTATAATTTTCCTTCATCCCGCTAAGGAAACATTCCTAAAAAGTTTACTTGCAATTTATGTTTAAAGTAATGAGGTAGAGTTAGTAGGTAGTGAGGTAAAGGTCAATTTAGGTGAGGTAGTTTTTAATTAAAAGCAAGTAAACTCTTGCTTTTTGGTGGGCGAAGTAACCCCTCGGGTTTTTTAATTTTTACTATAAGAGAAAACTATAAAAATGTATTTAAACACCATATATAGATTCTTTAAGCCCTTTATGAAGTGTAGAAGTCTTTTCCTTTCCTTAACTGATCGATGAATACACAAAATTTTTAAAAGAAGGTTATAGCAGGTCAAAAAAACTATAATTGCAATACTGTCAAAAACTTGAAGTGTTACCTTATTTTTGCTTAGAGTTGGTAGGGGAAAGTGGGGGTACGACCGGATAGCTATAATATTCAAAAGTTTGTTGGAGCTAAACTATTTGATCTAGAAACTGTCAGATTTAAATTCAATGTTACATCGAGCACAATGTATCATTTCTGAATGTTTTTTATGAACTTTTTTTATCTACCTTTTTTATGGATGAATTTTTCCCCCCCAGGAAAAGTCAAATAACCTGGTCTTACCCCACTAGCGGGTACACATGTTTACTATGTGGGAAATTTAGAAATACAAGAATTTCAGAGAAAAAGTAGCAGATATTTTTATATTATTATTATATACGATATTATTAAACGTCAATTTAGGAAAATCATGCATGAAGCAGCTATGCTTCTTTTACTGCTGCACATTAACTTTCGTGGGCCCAGCATAGACTCACATCAAGGGAGTGGGGACAAAACAGGGTAGTAGCCGGGCTTACCCCGAGTTGGGGGATAATCGGAACGTAAAAGATCAGTAATGCTATTAGAAAAAATTCTTACTGCTTGTTAAGGAATGAATTCTTAGTGAAGGTATAATAAGCTGGTCTATTAACATGCATTTTCAATAAATAAAGCTACTTTAAAAACAAGAGAACGTTAGAGAGTTGACAAGTAAAAAAAACTTATATACGCAGACGCCGAATTAATCAACAGGAGCACGCCAATATGGGAAGTCCTTTTTGACTAGTAAAGTGTAATTCAGAGATTGTTTGCTAGGAAACAAAACTAATTTCAACACAAAATCGAGGTACTCGCTTTCACCCCACTATCAGGTCTTACCCTACTCTTTCCTACGTTATTTTGCTGTAAAAGGGTCAGTGTTCACATTTGACACTCAATAAGAAATAATCAAATTTTCATTTTATGACGTAACTAAATTAACTATTTAACCGAGTTTAAAGCTAAAACTTAAATATTTTCTTTATAAAAGACTGTTCTTTGCTCTGAATGTAAACAAAAACCGGTTCTGAAACGTGTGGAGAGATTTTCCTTTTCTCATAAATACGCTAAGTAAAGCTCGGTAGGTAATAGAATCGGTTAAGCCTCTTTGCTTATCACCATAATAATGAGGCAAGCATAAACATCAGATCGAAATAGTCAAGAGACACCGGCCCGTTCGCGATGTGCTTTATCGTAAACCATTCTCTGTAAATTTAAAAAAAATAATTAATTTGGAGAAAGTATTAAAAACAAAAAATCTTTCTTAAACATAGGGGTTCGAGATACCAATTCTGACTGGGGCATGGGTTAAAAACAACGAGACCATTTTTGCTTCTTCGTAAAACATAGCTGCTGGATAAAAATTTTGAGAAAACAATAGCACCAAACATCAACTAAAAATTAAGATTGCTTACCCACTTCTTAACTTAAATGTTCTGAAGTAGTTGTTCTAAGAGCAGCGTTTTTAGATTATAAAAAATCTTCAAGTCAGATCAGGTCAAATAAAAATACTTGTTTGAGGAATGGTTCAATATTTACACAAACTTCTACAAATGTTTCATAACTGCATTGACTGAAACAGAAAGGCATTTATGAGCACTTATGGATGAACTAAGCATAAGGAATTTATCTTCCTGTTCCTGGAGCAGTTACGGCTATAAGTTCAGAGCATGTTACTTCCAGATTTTTTTTTATGCATTAATAAAAAGCGCAGTAGGGCAACTGTTTTCGGTGGCCAATGAAGTTAATCAAGCCCATTGGTCAAATCCATCACAGAGAAGGAAATTCTATTAATAATCATAAATACAAACACCTTATTTTATTTATTGTAATTTCAATAAGATAAACAAGATTTGAAAGATACGCAATCAGTTGATTCTAGAGCGAAGGGTTTAGATTAAAAATAATCTTCATGTCACATTTGGTGAGATAAAATTACTTGTTAGAAGAATAGTTCTATATTTACTCAAATATCTACAAATGTTTCATAACTGTATTGACTGAAACAGTAAGATATTTATGAGCACTTATGGATGATCTGAGCTTAAGGAATTTATCTCAGCAGTTGCGGCTAAAAATTTAGAGCATGTCATTTCCAGATTTTTTATGCGTCAATAAAAAGCACAGTAGAACAACTGATTTAAGTGGACAATGAAGTTAATCAATTCCATTGGTTAAATTCATCAAATAGTAGGAAATTCTATTAATAATCATGAATACAAACACCTAATTTGATTAATTATAATTTTAATAAGATAAACAAAATAATTTCGGTCAATAGTTTTGAGCTTACTTTGGTCTAATGATTACTGCAGGTAAAACTGGGGAAAAAATTTTTTTGTTTTGTTTTGTGTATGAAATTTTTTTAAAAGCAGATCTTAGATACTTTCCTATCGCTGATTTCATATCTGCAATGGGACTTATCTCTTCAAACTACATTTTTGCTCTTGAAGGACATTTTAAGTCTATTTGTTGTTGACACGTTTAAAAATGTTATAAAACGGGGGTTGAGTAAATGTTGCAACTAACTTCTGAGGGATTGAGGTGCACAATAAGGATTAAAATTGCATAGACCCATGACCGGAAATGTCGTCATATGCCACTAAAAGTGCTTCCTTATTCTGAACTGTTTTTTCTTGAACTGTTGCTTCTAAACATATCACAATAGGAAGCGCCCCTAGCCTCGGGAATGGGTTCCTATGCAGTTTTAATCCTGATGATGTGCCTTAACTCCCCTCGAACTTTGTTGCAGCATATACGTTACCCCTTGTTACACATAACGTTTTTGAACCTATACATCTCGGCAAAAATGGACTAATACGTCACTACTAAAAAGAAACTGTAGCTTGGGGTGAGAAACCGATTGCAGAATTAAAATCCCCACACTCAAAGTTGGCAAAATCAAGAATTTGTATCGATGCAACAAAAAATTTGTTGCCAGTGTAATCATTAGTCTCGTTTATATTGACTTTCACTTGTAAATCGGGATGAAGAAAATATAAACGAGAATTGAAAGAAAACAATGAAAAAACTTTTTTCTCTTTTTTTTCTGTAATTTATTCTTCCACGTCATATCAGATAATCGAAACATTGTTTCATTATTTTATAAGAGTTTTATCTCAATAGAAGTTCTACATGGTAAATGAAAAGAAAATATTTATTTTCTAAAGAAAATATTGTCTTTTTTTTTGATAATATGCTTCCTTAATTCAATTCTCACAATTTCTCAACGATCATCAATGCAAGTTTCGTATTCACATAAAATGCGATAGAAATATTGATTAAACTCATTAATATTTTAAAGGCATTGACACTTTAATGACTCCAAATGAAATTAGGGTTAATTTTATGCAGTGCCTTGTTTTAATTAACAGATATCGATTTTTGCAATAATCTTAAAGCTTCGCATTTAGAAATCGAAAGGAAATCAGTTATGGTGCAGATTTCATAAAATGTCGACATGTTTTAAACATAGAAAAACGATAATCAAACGTGGTAAGAGACCATTAGTTTTTCCAAATCTCATAAAACTGAACGAGTTGATATTCCCGCCAAAACATGGAACGCATAATCCGGGTGAGAGTTGATGGTGTAGGGGAAGGAGGGGTTTGAATCCGGTGGAGAAGAGCGAGACAGAAAAAGGGGGTATGGAGACAGGATAGGGGACTGAGCATCGATCCCTGACTCTCCCGGATAGTAGAGAAGAAGGAACCGCGTGGTCGGCTTATTCCCTGGCTGGATGCGTCAGGACTGCGGCTAAAAAAGTTCGGTGCCCTCTTAGGGGTGCACCATCCCCTAAAATGCCGAACTCAATATTTTTCTTAAAAACCTTTTTCTGAAAGGACTGGTTCCGATGTCGAGGGTTTGGCTCCACGAAATACTTTAGAATAGAATATTTCATTTCTTAGAATAGAATCAAAGTTTCATCATGGATTTCTTGAGGGTGGCCGTTAACACCAAATTCCAGTTTGAATGGCCCAATGCGAGAAAGAAAACACCACGCGGCAAGCACGACGGCGGTGGAGCACAGCAAACAACGTGAGTAGAGAATCGTTTTCATCTTTCTCTCATTCGGATATGTAAGGAGACATGCGCTGAGATTGCCTTCATGATTCGCCTTTTAGTTCCCATTTATGAAGTCAAATTTTTTTCGAAAATAAAAGATTTCATCGTGATTAGATGAACTGAAAAATAAAAAAAAATCAAAGCTTCCTACGAATATCTTTTATAATTAAGTATTTTCTGAAATGATTCTAAAATTTTAATATAGAATCTAAAATTTACAATCGTTTGAAGAGTTATTATTATTTCAGACGATTTAGAATTTAAAATTTCTTTTCCTATTTTTTTTTTTTTTTTATAGAAAATTTTTGTTATCTTGAATCCGAATTTTCAATGTTGAATCCAAAAAAATAAAAATATCTGAACTCGCAACAAATTATTCATTTTTTTCTATAACATAATATACGAAATTTTAATTAAAAAAATACATTTTTTTGTTTGTTTTAATTTCAGACGACTGTGTTTCACTTTACACAATACCAATCTGGGCAGTTTTGTTTTAAATTCCAATCTTTTTCAACTTCTGTTGTGCTCAATGATAAATTTCTGTTGATTCCACCCAAGTAAAGAAACATTTTTTTTCATTTGAATAATATGTTACGGTAACATCTGGAATAGTCACAATTCACTTATTCATTTCTTTTATATAGTCAATGATTTATGCTTTGGAAACTATTGTTTCACACATTGAACATACATACCTATAAATTATTAAATTTGCTCAGTATGTCAACTTCTATTTATTTTATGCAGTAAAAGAATGGAATTTTTTTACTGGAATAACATGTTATGGTAACATTTAGGACACTCATTTTTTTTCTTCTTTTTTTCATTTCTTTTGTGTAGTTAGTGATTTATGCTTTAGATACCTTTGTTTATCTCAAAGAAGACATCTATAAAATATTGTAATTTGCTTTATATATCATATAAGCATTTTATGCTACAAAAGAATGGAATTTGTTTTATTGGAATATCATGTTAAGGTAACATCTGGGAGAAATACTTTTCCGTTTTTTATTTCTTTAATATAGTCAGTAATTTATGTTTTCGATACACTTGTTAAACATACTGAAATATACTAAATATTGAAATATCTCATAAATATACTTTGTTTATGAAAGTGATTTTGTAATGTTTGGTTTAATAACGTTTTTGTAATCTTTGGTTTTGAATTTCAGATGATTTTACTACTTGTAACTTTGTCATACTTTTGTATAACAAAATTACAGAGAAAAACATATTTTTGCAAAAAAAGATATTTTCACGATAATTGAACTTTAATTAAAATAAACTTCTATGTTAATACAACAAATTTTTTTGTTTAGTGATTTCCTTTAAAAACAATTTAAAGCATTGAATTTGGTTTTTCAGAGGATTCAGTATTTCACCCCATAGAGTGGGATCATTGATGGAAATAAAATTCTTTTTTTGACGTATTTTATTGACGTATTTATTCTTTATTTGACGTATTTGACTTTTTTTTCTGGATCAACTTTTGGATGTTGTTGCTTTTATTATCATTATTGCATGTCTTGAAAGCATCATGATTTTATTGAAATAGTATAAAAGCAATAAAAGTATTTTCATTCTAGAATTTAGGCAAAATTTTCATGAGTTGTATAAAAATAATAGTTCAAAAATTTTGTGACTAACTTTTTAAGTTGTAAACTAACTAATTTTTAATTTATAAATTAACATTTACGGTTTAAAATGACTGAATCATTGAATAGTCAAATCAAAACAATGAGTCGAATCCTTTTTTTTTTCGTTTTAGTCTATGATTATATGATTAACAGACAATAAAAGATAATTGTTATAAAACTTTTACAGTTATATCTGAACAAAAACTTTTTTTTAGAAAAAAAAAATCAATGACAATTTAAATAAATGATGCATAGCGATTATTGCATATTACATGAAAATTAAACGATATGTTTTTTTAAATATCGCAATGAAAATTAAAGAGATATTTCAGTCTATATTCTATTGGAATTTATGCGGCTTTGATATTTTAATTATGCATTTGAATGACTGTGTTTTTGAGGAGATGATGCGTATTAATTGATCTTTAGTTCACTTATTTCAATGGTCGTTATCTCAACTGAAATTCATATGGACAATAAGTTTACATTTATTGCTTTAAATGATTGAAGTTAAAATTATTGAAAATTTAAATTCTTAACAATGAGTAAAATCTTTTTTTTTTTCTTCGTTTGTTTACCTTGTTATTAGCATACAATAATACATAATTGTTACAAAACATTTGCAATTAATAATAAATATAAAAAAAAAAAATTCTTTAAAAACTATGGTAAAATAATAAAGCTCCATATCGTGATTTTTATTGCAATACATTTTAACTATATCTTTTTAAACACCATATCGGAAGGCGAATTCACGAGATTTCTCTGTCTATACCATTGGGATTTAAGTAGCTTTGATATTTAAATTATGCATTTGAATGACTGGTGTTTTTAAGGAGATGATGTGTATTGATTTATCTTCAGATCACTAATTTTAATGATCATGATCTCGACTGAAATTCATATCGATAATAAATTTCTATTTATTGTTTTGATTGAAACTAAAATTGTGAAATTCTTAACAACGAGTGAAATCTTTTTTCGTTTGTTTACATTGTTATTTGCATGCGATAATACATAATTGTCATAAAACATTTGAAATTATTAATAAATATTAAAAGAGATAATTTTTCTTTAAAAATCGTGGTAAAATAAAAAAGCTCCATATCGTGATTCTTATTGCATTATATTTTAACTATGTCTGTTTAAACACTGCATCGCAATGCAAATTCACGAGATTTCTCAGTTTATATCATTGGTATTTAAGTGCCATTGATATTCATATTGTACATTTGAACGACTTTTTGAGAAGATGATGTGTATTAATTTATCTTCAGATCACTAATTTCAATGATCATGATCTCGACTGAAATTCATATCGATAATAAATTTCCATTTATTGTTGTGATTGAAACTAAAATTATTAAATGGTGAAGTTCTTAGCAATGAGTGGAATCTTTTTTCGTTTGTTTACATTGTTATTTGCATGCGATAATACATAATTGTTATAAAACATTTGAAATTACTAATAAATATTAAAAGAGATAACTTTTTTTTAAAAATCGTGGTAAAATAAAAAAGCTCCATATCGTGATTCTTATTGCATTATATTTTAACTATGTCTGTTTAAACACTGCATCGCAATGCAAATTCACGAGATTTCTCAGTTTATATCATTGGTATTTAAGTGCCATTGATATTCATATTGTACATTTGAACGACTTTTTGAGAAGATGATGTGTATTAATTTATCTTCAGATCACTAATTTCAATGATCATGATCTCGACTGAAATTCATATCGATAATAAATTTCCATTTATTGTTGTGATTGAAACTAAAATTATTAAATGGTGAAGTTCTTAGCAATGAGTGGAATCTTTTTTCGTTTGTTTACATTGTTATTTGCATGCGATAATACATAATTGTTATAAAACATTTGAAATTACTAATAAATATTAAAAGAGATAACTTTTCTTTAAAAATCGTGGTAAAATAAAAAAGCTCCATATCGTGATTCTTATTGCATTATATTTTAACTATGTCTGTTTAAACACTGTATCGCAATGCAAATTCACGAGATTTCTCAGTTTATATCATTGGTATTTAAGTGCCATTGATATTCATATTGTACATTTGAACGACTTTTTGAGAAGATGATGTGTATTAATTTATCTTCAGATCACTAATTTCAATGATCATGATCTCGACTGAAATTCATATCGATAATAAATTTCCATTTATTGTTGTGATTGAAACTAAAATTATTAAATGGTGAAGTTCTTAGCAATGAGTGGAATCTTTTTTCGTTTGTTTACATTGTTATTTGCATGCGATAATAAATAATTGTTATAAAACATTTGAAATTACTAATAAATATTAAAAGAGATAACTTTTCTTTAAAAATCGTGGTAAAATAAAAAAGCTCCATATCGTGATTCTTATTGCATTATATTTTAACTATGTCTGTTTAAACACTGTATCGCAATGCAAATTCACGAGATTTCTCAGTTTATATCATTGGTATTTAAGTGCCATTGATATTCATATTGTACATTTGAACGACTTTTTGAGAAGATGATGTGTATTAATTTATCTTCAGATCACTAATTTCAATGATCATGATCTCGACTGAAATTCATATCGATAATAAATTTCCATTTATTGTTGTGATTGAAACTAAAATTATTAAATGGTGAAGTTCTTAGCAATGAGTGGAATCTTTTTTCGTTTGTTTACATTGTTATTTGCATGCGATAATACATAATTGTTATAAAACATTTGAAATTACTAATAAATATTAAAAGAGATAACTTTTCTTTAAAAATCGTGGTAAAATAAAAAAGCTCCATATCGTGATTCTTATTGCATTATATTTTAACTATGTCTGTTTAAACACTGTATCGCAATGCAAATTCACGAGATTTCTCAGTTTATATCATTGGTATTTAAGTGCCATTGATATTCATATTGTACATTTGAACGACTTTTTGAGAAGATGATTTGTATTAATTTATCTTCAGATCACTAATTTCAATGATCATGATCTCGACTGAAATTCATATCGATAATAAATTTCCATTTATTGTTGTGATTGAAACTAAAATTATTAAATGGTGAAGTTCTAAGCAATGAGTGGAATCTTTTTTCGTTTGTTTACATTGTTATTTGCATGCGATAATACATAATTGTTATAAAACATTTGAAATTACTAATAAATATTAAAAGAGATAACTTTTCTTTAAAAATCGTGGTAAAATAAAAAAGCTCCATGTCGTGATTCTTATTGCATTATATTTTAACTATGTCTGTTTAAACACTGTATCGCAATGCAAATTCACGAGATTTCTCAGTTTATATCATTGGTATTTAAGTGCCATTGATATTCATATTGTACATTTGAACGACTTTTTGAGAAGATGATGTGTATTAATTTATCTTCAGATCACTAATTTCAATGATCATGATCTCGACTGAAATTCATATCGATAATAAATTTCCATTTATTGTTGTGATTGAAACTAAAATTATTAAATGGTGAAGTTCTTAGCAATGAGTGGAATCTTTTTTCGTTTGTTTACATTGTTATTTGCATGCGATAATACATAATTGTTATAAAACATTTGAAATTATTAATAAATAATAAAAGAGATAATTTTTCTTTAAAAATCGTGGTAAAATAAGAAAGTTCCATATCGTGTTTCTTATTGCATTATATTTTAACTATGTCTGTTTAAACACTGTATCGCAATGCAAATTTACGAGATTTCTCAGTTTATATCATTGGTATTTAAGTGCCATTGATATTCATATTGTACATTTGAACGACTTTTTGAGAAGATGATGTGTATTAATTTATCTTCAGATCACTAATTTCAATGATCATGATCTCGACTAAAATTCATATCGAAAATAAATTTCTATTTATTGTTTTGATTGAAACTAAAATTGTGAAATGGTAAAATTCTTAACAATGAGTGAAATCTTTTTTCGTTTGTTTACATTGTTAATAGCATCAGATAATACATAATTGTTATAAAACATTTGAAATTACTAATAAATATTAAAAGAGATAATTTTTCTTTAAAAATCGTGGTAAAATTAAAAAGCTCCATATCGTGATTTTTATTGCATTATATTTTGACTATATCTTTTTTAACACTGTATCGCAATGCAAATATATATTTGTGATTTAAGTGGCTCTAATTTTTAAATTTTAGCCTTTGAACGGCTAGCGTTTATGGGGAGATGATGTGCATTAATTTATCTTCAGATCACTGATTTCAATGGTCATGATCTAGATTAAAATTAATATTCATAACAAATTTACATTTATTGTTTTAAATGCTGAAGCTAAAATTATTGAAAGTTGAAATTCTTAACAATGAGAAGAATCTGTTTTGTGTTTGTTTATATTGTAATTAGTAAGCTATAATACATAAGTGCTATAAAACATTTGCAATTATTAATGAATATTAAAAAAGATCAATTTTCTTTAAAATCACGGTAAATTTAAAAAAGCGCCATGTTGTGATTCTTATTGCATTATATTTTAACTATATCCTTTTAGAAACTGTATCACACTGGATATTCACGAGATTTCTTAGTCTATGGATTTATGCGTCTATGGTATTTAAAATATGCATTTGTAGGACTGGTGTTTTTGAGGACTTGGTGTGCATTAATATATTTTTAGATAACTAATTTCAATGAATCATGATCTCTATTGAAATTCATATAGATAATAAAAATACATTTATGGTTGTAAATGATTGAAACTAAAATTACTGTAATGATTGAATGATTGTTGTAAATGATTGAAACTAAAGTTCAAGTTCTTAGCATTGAGTGGAATCATTTTTTTGTTTATTTATTTTATTTACTCACAATAATACATAATTGTTAAAAGGTATTTATAATTATAAATAAATAAAAAAAGATGAATTTTTTTAAAAAAAATTATGTTAAAATAAAAATAATAATTAAAAAAATAAAATAACAAAACGCTCTATCGTGATTCCTATTCTATAGTATTTTAACTATATTTTGTTTTAACAATCTATGGCTACAATATATATGTTTTTTTAACTATTTTTTTAACACGCAAATTCACGAGATTTCGCAGTTTATTCTATTTGATTTCAATACTTAAATTACGCATTTGAACGACAATTGTTTTTGATTAGAAGATGATTATTTATTGATTTTCAGATCACTCATTTTTATGGTCATTATCCCCACTGAAAATAATATTAACAATGAATGAACATTCATTATTTTAAATGATTGAGAAGAAAATAATTGAAAGTTCTATTCTTGAAAATAAGTGGAATTCTTTATTGTTTGTTTACTTTTCTCTTTTCATACAATGCATAATTGTAATAAAACATTTACTGTTACAAATAGATGAAAAACAAATTTTTTTTTTAAAAACTGTGAAAATAAATTAAACGTAATATTGCCATTCTTATTACACGATATTCCTATGGTATCCTTATCTATTGAAAATTGATTATTAAATTTTTGGAGGACTGCTTTGTTATTGAAGTTGCATTTTTGCAGCCATAGTGGTGCTAAATGTTTAAAGCCCTGAACTTTCATTGTTCAAGATTCTATTCCCAGCTTCAGGTCTTTGGGTTCCAACTTGCTTTGGTTGTAAGGACGGCCGGTGCTCAATGCTAACAACACTCATATAATGAGTCTCAAAACTGCAAAATATTTACCTCCCTGACTGATGGCTTATAAATGCGTCTTATGGTATTGCTTAATTTTTGTAGTCGTCGTGTAAAATAAAATAAGTGAAGTATGAACCTTTTGCTTACGGCTCTTGGTATGATGATGCCATTCTGGTCCGTTCAGTGTACCAGCCGTAACAAAATTTTTGTTATTTAAAAGAACCATCACCATTTCTGTATAGTTAACGAGGTTCATAGAAGAATAAAACTTTTTTAGCTAATCATTAGTTTATTGGTCTATTAAATATTGAGCAAGATAGTTGGCCCTACAATATAATGGTATGAATTGCATGCTTTATAGCATGAATTGCATGCTTCTTTCTCTTTTCCAATTTATATATTTTTCTTAAATAAATATTTATTTTCTAAAATTATTTATAGTCAACTTCTTTAAATTATCCAGTATAATATTACCTTGCGCACATCCATTTTTGGGCCCATCCTTGGTAACTAACAAATCAAACGCACTTCAATAATGCAGCAAGACGCACTTTAAAATAAAACTCCTCTAGTTACGCTATCTCAATTTGCGCTTTTGTTTTCATATTTTGCAACCTGGCAATCTTGTTACGAAAATATTTTAAATCATTCTTGAAAAATTTCCCGTTTTTATAAGTTCATTAAATTTTGCTACTCGCTTTATAGATTATGTTTTATGTTCTATTCTGTTTTTTCTTTATATTTTACTTTCTGTTTTTACGTGTTATTTTTACTTATTGTGTTCTATTTCATTTGTTGTCATTTTTGTAAAAATTTTTTGAGTGCTCCTCACACTATAGTATTGATATATTTTGCTTTGGCTATATTAATACAATATTAGAAAGCACTCTTTTTTGCAGATATAATCGTGTGGGCTGATGAAAAGATTATCTTTTTTTCTGGATTTTTTTTAAAAAGAATTCTATCCTTTTTTTTAATTTATAATAATTTTCGTTTTTCCTCTTTTTTCATTTATCTGTAATTTTCCTATGTTTTATCTTATTTTTGAACTATATATATATATATATATATATATGAATGCCAGAAATGTCATTACCATATAGGGAAGTAATATTGGCGGAATTTTTTTGCAACTTGCAATAACTGGTTTAATACATTGAATAAACCTACAATAAACATTTTTATTGTTTACATTTTCCATAAACATAGTAAGTAATGTCTTATACATTAACTTTAAATTGAAATTTATTCCATACATTTGGGATTCATATCAATTGCAAAAACTTTTAAGAAATGCCTTAATTTTAAAACATGTTACAAATTAATATATGCCAAATATTGCCAAATATTGCCAATATCGCAACATATTGCTTTTAAATACGCCAAATATTGGTATTTCAAAGATGATTTGAAAAAGAACTTACAATACATCACTTTAAGTATGTTCATATTTACTTAACAATGTCATAGTTCGTAAGTGAGGTTTTAAAGAAAAATAATAAGCAGTAATCAGTTATAATCAGTTACAACAGAAAGAATCAGAAAAAAGTAAAAGACGAATGTTAAACCACTGGAGTAGTCAAGGAGCGGATCCTGGAGACTGTATCCTTCAAAATTAATCAAAATTAAGCTAACAATCAAGTGCAAATATTGACTCCTACATTTAGAAAACTTTTTACTGCTTATGGTTTCTTAATATCCAAAACTTCAGTTATTGTTCTTTCTAGCATGATCCATCTTCAGATGCTAAAAGAAAATATGCACTTTTTCAATTTAAAACTAATTCATTTGATTTAACGTAATACATTTGATTTTACTAATTTTATGTATCTTACGTTCATATCGTGCCAAATGTGAAAATATTATAATTTTTACTTATTTCTGCAATTAAAAAAGTATTCCTACTTTTCGAAATCCTTTACAATTTTCTTATCGTAGTGCAAAAGAGATTATAAATTAAACAAAAAATTTTTAAAAAAAGAAATCATTCTATTCAGTTTTGATTCATTTGTGTCCCATTTCTTTTTCGCTCCGTTTAAAGCATAAATATATGCATAAATTCTTTTTAATTAAGAAAACTGATAAAACGTTACAAAAAATTTTAAATGAGCAAAGAACGAAATATACCCAAAAGAATGGTACTAAAATAGCATTATGATTCTTTGTATATAAATTGTGATGTAATTTTTTTTTGGTTTATTCTAATGTGACTTTTTTGAGAAATTTATGTTAAGAAATAATAATTTTTGTAGGAAATTGTGATGATGTTTGCATCCAAAAGTTGCCATTAGAAAATACTCATCATAAACTTAACAATGAATGAATGAAATGACAGATGCAGTTTGAGTGAATGATGGATTGAAGAAGTGAATGAATGAATGAAAAAAGGAGAACTTGAATGGAGGAAAAATATATGAAAAACAAAAGAAGTAAATGAAAGAGAGAATGAATTAATGAACGAATGATTGAAAGAAGAAAAAATTCATTGGCTGTCAAAAGACGACTTGTTTTATTATTATTTTTTTTTTCTAACAAGATAGTGATATTTAACCAATCAAAAAGTGCAATCAAATTAATTAATGTTAATAAAAATGCTAGATAGAGCCCTGGTAGAGTGATTAATTAAAATGCACCTCACACATCTGGTCAAATGTTGATGGGTATCATGGGCTCAGATCTGTAAATATGAACTAAAAATCATGTGTGATCATTATGATGTTTCAAAAAAAGGTTTGGCATATTTGCATGACAACCAGTTGCCCAACAGTTCTATTTCCCGACTTTGTTTACCGTACAACTCTTTTGCTCAACAGGTACTTTGCTAAACAACTCATTTTACCGACAGGCACGTTTGCTAGAAGGATTCCTTTGCTCGATAACTCTTTTGTTCGACAGTGCATTTGCTAACTGTTTAACGACATTCGATTACGATTATGATAACGAAGGTCTCAAATCCTTTATTAAGTATAGGGAAATGCTTACAACATAAACAGTTTCTACCTAAACAGTCATTAAATATCGCTTGTAGTTTCTTGCCATAGGTAGCCAAGTCTTAGTTAAAATGTGAAACAGTGGCCAGCAAAGAATCTTATGTTCATTTCCCTCACATGCCAGTGCAATCAAGCAAATTTACCTATCGGGAAAACGGAATTGGGCATTTGAGTTATTGGGCAATCAAGTGTCAGGCAAATGCATAAAAAATACAGAGTTGGCAACGTTGACACATTTATCGCAGGCAATTTTAAATGCATCTCTGGAAAAAATAATGCCACAATCTAAAAACACAACATGCAGTATACTTAAAAGAAATTAATTATTCATTTTTGTAAAAAAAGTTAAATAAAGAAGTTTAAAAATTATTTTGTCTATATGCGAATGGTGAAATATATTCAAAAAAATTTCACAATTCGATATGCATGGAGAAACTGCGTACAAAATCAGCAAAATTAATGATAAACTTCATAATTTAAGCCCCAATTATATAAAATGATTTTTGCTAGACTGTTAGATATATCCAAATTTAAAGTTGATAGATTTTTTAGATTAATCAAAGTTTGAAATTGATATAAACATGCTTTTGCAGAAGTTTGAAATTTAAGAGGAGACAAATCTTACGTAGTTTTTCACTTAGTAACAGTAATTGTTTTCCTCTGATAAATAATCGAATACACAAAGTAAGAAAATGGTATAAAAAGTAAAATAAGAATGAATCATAATAAAATGAATCGATTGAATAATTTTCTAATACCTTAAAATTAATTATATTTAAACATGCTACTAATGAAAAACATTTTTTTTGTGTGTTTTAATAGAAAATGGAGGGAATATAATACTAATAGATGATTGCAGCACAGCTGTTTTTGATAGGTTATTTCAGAGTCCTTTTTTTAGCTATTAAATCATTTGTTTTTTATCGATTAAGTCATGCTTTTGTACTACATTTCTTGACGTCTAATTGAAATAAGTTTAATTGATTGGAAAATGAAACTTTTACTTACAATGGGTTGAACTTATTTAACAGTGCCACGTAAGCTGATTTTTAACATGTTAAAATTATTTTAACATATAAATTATATAAATGTACAAGTAGAACTCCATTGTTGTTAAAAACAAGTTTTCAATAGATGGCCAATCTACAATAATTTTTGTATTAAAAATTATTTTCTTTCGCATTTTTTAAGATGAAACATTTTAAGATGAAACATTTTAAGATGAAACATTTTAAGATGAAACATTAAGATGAAACAAGTTTTCATATGTAGAAGTCAAGATTTTCACTTCGATTGTTAGTTAAATTTTGATTAATTTTGGAAGGGTCCGGGGACAAGATCCTTGACTCCATCGTTATCTTGTGGGAGTTGTAACATAGCAGTCATAACAAGAAGGTCATAGCAGTTGATGTTAAGATTTATATAGTATAAGTTATCAAAAGTCTTCAAATTAATCTGCAGATACTTTTCTCACAAAACTATACAAGACTTTGACATATACTTTTAGAATCCATTTTAAAAGTGAAGTCTATCAAATATGCAATTGAGAGACAATTTAACAGTTTGATGAGAAAAACAAGCAAGCATAAACGTTACCTGGTAAATTATTACCTCGTGATTTATGAAAAACACTTTGGTTTCATTAGACAACCAAGCTGACTTTGATGCTTTAATCCCACGTTTCAACAGTTGACTTCGTTAATGAATCGTCAGATTTTGATATCGTTATTTCCCTTAGCAATGATTCTAATTTACTCTTGATACTTCTTATGAATAATAAGCATACTTTAAGTCACCCATTGAGTTTACGTTACTTACAGCATATATTTTCATTTAGCCATTAGTGAATTAATCTAGCAATTTTTTTTTGATTTTGAATTGACTTTTTGTTTGCCAATTTTAAACTGGAATGACTTTCTGTATCCAATTTTTTTCTGGAGCGAAATTTTACTAATAGGTAGGAAGAACAAAATCTGTAGTTTTATAACAGTTCTTGATGTCAGAAATTAAAAGACACAGGTATTTCCTACTGTAGCCATAAATTATTAAAATACGTAATGTAATATTTTTTTACTTATTTTGATCTTAATTAATTCAAAGTAATAAAAGAAGTATGAAAATATAACTAATTGAAATTCTCCGTCAAAGGGTTAATAATTATTTTTAAAAAAATCTGTGCGAAAAAAAAAAAAAAACGAAAAAAACAAAACAAAAAAACGACTTTATACTGTTTTTGTTTGTCTAAAACCAAATGACGGCCTACTTTTATTTATTCATTTAAAGAAAACGTGAAAACTATTTAAGAAATCTTAGAATGTAGCTTTGAAAAATTAAGTTTGTAATATGTGTCTTAGTTCATGTCAATATCGATATATTAGAGGCGGCAAGATGTCGGAATCGATGAATACAGTTGCAAAGCAGAAAAATAGGATTGAGGCACTTTATTTCTGTTGTTTACAGACTTAAGTCAAATAAAAAAATGTTTTTTGGATAGCTTTCCTTGATGAGGATATTATGTAATTTCAGAAGCCCACTTTTATGATTTTTTTTTTTTTTTTGTATTTTGATTTTTTTGTATTTTGATTATTACATGTGGTGTATACTAGTTCTAGAGGCGCTATAAAATACCGTTCATTTTATTTACTTTTTAAATTTATTATTTGTAATCGAATTTTTATTTATTACTTGTAGTCTAAAAATGATTGCTGTTATTCAGTTGTGACTACGATACGTCAAGTGTTTAAAAAAAGCTTTAAAATTTTTTATAGATTTAGATTGAAAACCAAGAGAAAATTAAATTAACAAAAATTAATAAAGAATTTTTTCTTCCCACTTCCGTATTTTTTCTGCGTTTTAAAATTACTAAAATTGCCCAATAATTGAATTGTTCTCTAAGAAAAAATTATCTTGCAAAAAAAAGAAAGAAAAAAAAAAGAAAGAACTATATCTACATGGTAAAGACCTAGTTCTGACGAAAGAAAAATGGAATTAACACCAATATTTATGGTTCTTAAATCATTCATTGAATAATTTTTTGTAATTGTTATGGTAATAGTTTATAGGAAACTCTGGTTTTCAAAACTTTAGTTCCTATTACTTACACACACAGAAAAAAAAAAAAAATGTTTCTACCGTATTATCTTTCATATGATATAGTATCTATAAAACACTTAAATGACAGCCTTGAAATCATATCATTCATGCCTCTTTTCCTTCAGTTATAATTGAGAAATATGTTAGGAAAGGAAATAGTTAATCGCCTTTTACTCTTATCAACCATTTTAAGTAAACCATAGCAGGGTAAAAAGATTTTAAGGTGTTACTGCCATTCTATTTGGTGAAAGGCTTAGTCATTAAATTCATACAATTACTAAATAACTAGTAAAATGAAGGATACTTTTTGAACATAATCTAATTACAGTCGGACTTCTATTTAACGAACTTCCATTTTACGAATTTCTCTATTTTGCGAATTTTTTCGTGGAACCAAGAACATTTTGGAAATTTCTGCGTAAAACAACTTCCAAATAGCGAGGTAAATGTTCTATTTTACGAATTTTTTTTTTGGAGATCTACTTTCCCAATTACCCAAAATATTTGAGAAAATTGTAAATTTGTTGACGCATTTTATGGGGAAAAAGATCTTGAATTGATTTTCGCATCTACTTTACTTTTAGAGAAATCAGTAAAATTCCTTTCCCTTTTTGTTTTTGTTTCATACAGGAATCCATGTCAAAACTCAATTTACGAGAAAGCATAACAGAAATTTCTAGAGCATGGAGCTATGATGTTACAGATCGTACTACTCGTAACAGTTTTGCAAAAGCTGGATTCTTTGTCAACGCTGAGAATTTGGAAAGTGCGGAGGACGAGGGTGATATTCCTTTAGAAGAACATAAAAAAATGTGGTACAGCTAAGAGAGAACCACGAAATTAATGTTGATGTACTGATTTTCTTTCTAGTGATTCTGAAGCTGAATCCACATTAACTGAATCGGATATTTTGGCCGGTGTGAAAAATAAAAACAATACAGCCATAAATTGTGAGGAAGATGGACGGAAATTATGAAGAAATTAGCAAACCTTTATGATGAAATGTTAAAATAAATTGAAACAATTCGACGTGGATTATTGCAGTTTGAGGAGAATACTCCTGGAGAAGTTTTTGGTGCAATACAAAAATGTATTGCACCAAACATTTTTGTATTGCGAGACCTATTATGAGAAAAAACACTTCTTCAAACAAAACACTCAGACAAAATTAACGGACTTTATCAGCAGCAATTAAACTTAAGAATGCATGAGATAATGTATGTTTAAAATTACTTTCATAACGAATGGAGCAATAATTTTAAGATATAAAAATTTAGTTTTTTTATTCAGTGGAAAATATATGCAGCATGATAGTGTAAAACTGACGCCAGGTGGCTGAGCGGTAGCGCTTCGCGCTGTCGTGACACAGGTCCCTGGTTCGATCCTTGGGCCGGGCAAGGTTGACTCAGCCTTTAATCCCTTCAGTGGGTCGATGAATGAGTACCAAGCATGCTTGGGTACTAAATACTGGAGGTTCCGCGTTCGGCTGACCACCTGACCGGAACACTTGCTCCTGCGTCCCAGAGCCCAAGGTCAAGAAAACTGAGATGGGCACAGTAGGCCTTGGCCCTCTATGGGCTGTCGCGCCACTGTTAGTTTAGATAGTGTAAAACTGGATAATGTTTTGTTTTATTCTTACTTTCTTGGCAGATTTTTTTTTATGGTTAAGATTTATTAAATAAATAATAGATAATAATTTACAAGACAAAGGTGTGTCAATTGCAATTTTAGTTATTTCTAGTGTTTATGAATTTAAAACCTGTTTTGCGTTGTGTACGTATTTCAAAAAGTGATTTTCTATTTAACGAATTTTCTATATAACGAACTTTTTTTCGGGATTTAGCGACTTCGATAAATAGAGGTCCGACTGTATTTTATCGTGTTTCCACAGAGTATGGAGAGAAAACCACTTTTATTTAAGTGTTGTACTTTTCAGTGGTGTAATAAGAACAATAATTCAAATAATACGAACCATAGTTATGGTACAATGCGTTTTAAAATATTTAACAGTAAATGCTGTTACATTATAATACGACAGTTTTAAAAAAATTTGAAATGTACCAAAAGAGGTAATTTTTTGACTCAACTTTTAGCATAATTAAGAGTTTACTAATTTCACAAAAAACTCATAGCAATGTTTTGTTCGATATTATAATTACGTACCACATTTATATGAAAAAAAGTAATGTTTAAAAACGTCATAATGATTTACATATTGCAGGTATTAAATATAAGCACAAAAATTATAAGCAATATATTTTTTAAAATGTTTTTTTTTTTCTGATTGCGTATTTTAACAAATTGTCCCACGGTATTGAATTGTAACTAATGAGTTGGAAAACAATGATGGAAGTTTATAGCTTGAAATAATAATAATAACAAAATGATAACATATGACATAAATTGATTAATGGGTCATTCGATGAAGGAGAATAGATAACATTTGTATTACTCTTACAGTAAAAGCAAACTGCACTTCAATCTTAAAAAATAAAAAATAAACTCAAAAGATCTATAATGTTTTTACGAGTGCCTTATATGCTATTTTATGACCATTTAAATAAAATCCTCAAAATAATGAAATCATATCATTGCCTAATGATTTTATACTAAAGAGTTGAAACCTTCTTTTCCAAATGGTTATTTCAACCTTTTAAAATTGAGAAGAATAAAACCCTGCCGTCATAAAATCTATTGAGAAAACGATGATAAATTTATAGCAGTTTTACTAGTTATGCACAGATTGACTTGATACTTATTGTAAAGTTTTTGTCCTAATATAAATTTGGATGATATATTTAAAGATTTCAACAAATTATTTCTAATGTTTACATTCACAATTTTAAAAGAAAAAATACAGAAGAAAAATAAAACATTAAAATTTAGAAATAAATAATAAAACAAGTTTTGTAGATAAGAAAAGTTAAAGCTTTGAAGAACTATTTTATGAGTATGCAATGCATCAAGTTATATGATGAAGTGAGATGTCGTGTATAAACAAAGTTACAGTTCTTCGATGTAATGTTTTATATCCAGGTGCTTAATATATAATAACAGTTCAGTAAGTTTATTTTTGTCATAAAGTTAGCTCATATACAATTTGGAAATAAAAACTGCCTTTTTGAAATAGATTTGGTGTTTTAACACGAAGCTATTATTCTTTGTTACTATTATTTTCTGATATAGTTATTATTATTTGTTTCCTTATTCAAATCTGCATTGTATTTTTTCATTGTTGATCTAAATGTCACCGAAGAAAGTATATTGAAGAATTTTTAAATATTTCCAGTTTTACCCCCAAGTGCATTTGCTAAATTTCTAACAAGACGCAGCGACAGCAGCTGCGACAGAATGTCAGTAAAAAGGTGGACGATTTGGGCTTAAAAAAATGGTGTGCAGTTAAAAAAGTAATTCAAGTTGGGCGTGCAATTGAAAAAAAAAAAAATAAAAAAATAGTTCTGTAAAAAAAATTATTTACTTCTGTTCTTAATTTATTTATTTTTCTGAAGTGTTCTAAATCAATTCTGTACTTTATTTGAAGAAACAAAACAGGGTCTTTTACAAATATATATATATATATATATATATATATATATATATAATCTTTTAAATAAACTTAATAAAAACATACCAACGTGGGATAATAACAAATAAAGTTGGAAATCCTTCACGTTGAGAAAAAGTCTGGCAAAATTACTATAATTGCAAGGTAAACATATTTCTGGTAAGAAATGAGAGCTCTGGTAATTAAACCATTCATTTGATAATTTTTCCGTTTGTTATGGTAAATGTTTATCAGAAATTCTGGCTTTTAAAACATAGTTCTTAGTTCCACATATTTAGAAAAAATGCAAAACTCAAAATTTAATATAATAGAATAAATGAATTTCGCACCATACTCTAAAAGTATCATGATAAAATTACCAAAATATTTTTAAAAACTATCATTTATATTATAATTTTTGTTCTTAATTTTAACTTTTTGATGTCTATGCCTTTTACCAAATAGAATAGTAATAGACCTGATAATCTATTTATTTAAAAGTGTATTTTTTAAAAACGGGGTTTATTTATATTTTATTAGTTGTTAGGTGACGGTTAATAATTTTTTTCCTAATGTATTTCCCAATTATAACAGAGAGAAAAGCGTCCTAAAAGATGTTCTCAAGTTCTTTAAAGACACTAAACTCGGATATATCAATCGTTGCTGCCTGTTTTATGCATCATTTATGTGGTTGGTACCTCTTTAAAGCAATTTGAAGGAACCGAAAACAAAAATTCAAGAAAAACAGCAGAGATATACAGTTAATGTTATAGTGGGATTCGATCCCACTACATCCACGCTTTAAAGCGGCTAGTGGAACAGCGACTCTGTGAGGAAGGTCCCTAAGATTTATTCCGAGTGAAACAACCATACACTATTGGGCTCTCCACTGCCATGAGGTAGTTTCTTTCCAAAAAAAAAAACTATCTGAAGTGTAGCGGGTTCAATATCTTTATACCGTCTTTCTCATTTTTGTGCTATTTGTACTTTTTAGACAGAGACAAGTAATTCTTTGTATGAAGCTCAACAGCCTGAGTAGGAATCTAAACGAAATTTATTTATTTATTGCTACACATTCAGAGTTAAGGTTTGATTCGAACCTGTTATCGCTATTTTACAAAGCGATAGGGGAGATAGTTCGACCAGGAAGGCCTCTGTAAAATTTATTTATATATTTATTGTTACACATGTATATGCAAGCTTATGTGTTTATTACAAAGCACGATTTATAATTAGCCCTTGTCCAGTTGAAAAACAAATAGCACAAGTAAGAAAAAGAGAAAACAAAGATTTCGGTGGAATTCGAACTGACTACCATCAAGCTTTCACTTTAGGATGTTGAGACAGCCTGATGAGTCATTTAAGTTACTGATTTAGCCTTGTTCAAGCATTTGTATATTTAGGAATGCGCAGTTTTATTATTGTTCTAAAATTTGCTAAATGCTAACCACATTTACTACCAAATAGCATGATAATATAACCATATTTTATTTGTAATTTCATCATAAGTCAATACCATTGCTCTGCGATAAAAATTACAGTATGTTTTGGTATATTCCAATAGATCCTGAATACATGGTAAATTTTACCATATTCTGGTAGATTTCCCCATACATTTTCAGTAATCAATTCAACAAGTGGACTCCTTTTAGAGTTGCATAACTTTAAGCGGAAACAATTACAGAAATGATGTGATCGTGAAAGAAATATACAGATTTAAGAATCGGTTCGGTCTACAATAATGATTAAGTATATCTCTTAGAATGATATATGACAATTGACTATGACTTGAATTTTTCTAAGCTTTGTATGTTCTTTAAAATTTTATATTATATCAAGAGATACATCGTTTGCATTCTTTCAAGTTAAAATACCTCCATATCTGCATATTTGACCTCT